>CM060944.1:212825954-214083811 GCA_030765085.1 Allium cepa
ATTTTCGTAGAGAACGTAAGAAAGAACATACAACAATAGGAAAAAGAGAAAAAAAAAACTAATGTGTGTCTTTGAAAATAGGAGATCTATAAACCGAACAATTTGGATAGTCGAAACAGAAATTTCCACGGTGTTCGACAAGATTTCCATCTTTGTCAAAGCACACTTCACCCACACAAATGACTTTGTCGTCTTCTTCAACGTGCTCTTCTTCCATGAAGGCTTCTTCTTCTTCTTCCTCGCTACCCTCCTGCACTTGATCTCCTGAAGAATCTTTGTCAATCAAGATTGCGTTAGCATGATTGTCCATTAGAAATTTTTGCAAATTCCTAAGGATTTTGCCTTGCCTCTCTTTTTCTTTTGCCATTCTCAATTGCACCACTTGAATTTCAATCAATAATTGCAGCGCATCCTTCATAGAATCCTCCATTTTGTCACTTGGGCGAGCGTAGTTCATTGAAACGGTCCAGAATAGGAGAAGGGAACGAAAAGATTGAATTTTTGTTTGATTTGGAAGAGGAGGCCATGGCTTAATTTATTTCATAAGTCGGAATAGAGAGAGAACAGAGAAAATGGTCAAAATTTCGAAAATAAGGAGAATGTATAACCAATTATTTGAATTTTGGTGGGAAAAATTTCAAAAATAAAAATCGTTATATGTCGACATGGGTTGGGGGGGTATGTCGACATGGTCCTTGAAATTTTTACTATTTGATTTATTTTGATTAAATTCTTAATTATACTTTGTTATTTATATTTTTATATTTCAATTATAGAACAAATTCCTAATTCTCTTATTAATTTAGTAAATATAGATTCATTTTAGGGTTTTTTTAATATATCAGCAATTTGATTCTCGAAATTAATATAATCTAGAGTAATTACTTCCTTATTTATATTATCTCCAAGAAAATGATGTCTCATATCAATATGTTTAGTTCGAGCATGTTGAGTAGTTTTTTTGGATAAATTTATCGCACAAGTATTATCACAATAAATTGATGATTTTGAGATATTTGAACCGTAATATTTTAAAGTCTGTTGCATATATATTAATTGAGAACAAGCCAAAGCAGTAGAAATATATTCTACTTCATTTGTTGATAAAGAAACTATGTTTTGCTTTTTACTAAACCAAGAAATCGAAGAATGCCCCATAAAGTGACAATTTCCACTTGTACTTTTTCGGTCTGATTTACAACCAGCATAATCAGCATCACAGTAAGACATTAAGTCAAAAGAATCATTTAGGGTAAAATACGCCATAATCAAAGATGTGTTTAACATATCTTAAGATACGCTTTACGACTTTTAAGTGGGTCTCTTTAGGTTGGGATTGATATCTTGCACAAAAACAAACACTATGCATGATATCAGGTCTACTAGCAGTGATATAGAGTAGTGATCCAATCATACCTCGATATAATTTTTGATCTACATCTTTTAAGAGATCTTCTTTGCTAAGGTACTCATTGGTTGCCATGGGAGTGGGTTTTCCACTCGCAGTAGTCAAACCAAATTTACTAATTAGGTCTTTAGTATATTTTTCTTGACTAATAAAAACACCATTATCTAATTATTTTATTTGTAATCCCAAAAAGAAATTTAATTCACCCATATGACTCATCTCAAACTCTTTTGTCATTATATCATAAAATTCTGTATTGATTTCAAAATTAGTTGATCCAAAAATGATATCATCGACGTAGACATGTACTAGTTGAATATCATTTTTATTTCTTTTAATAAAAAAGGTATTATCTATCATACTAGGCTCTAGGAGTTTGTTTTGGACCATATAGAGCTTTCTTAAATTTATAAACATGATTTGGTAATTTTTCATTTTCAAAAAGTGGGGGTTATTCAACATATACTTCCTCTTTTACAAATCCGTTTAAAAAGGCACTTTTAACATCTATTTGAAATAATTTGAAATTATTATGATTTGTGAAAGCAAGTAGAGTCCTAATAGCTTCTAATCTTGCTACGGGAGCAAAGGTTTCATCAAAATCTATTCCTTCAGCTTGACAATAACCTCGAGCGACTAACCGAGCTTTATTTCTAACAACCTCTTCTTGTTCATTCATTTTATTTTTATAAACCCATTTAGTTCCAATTATAGTTTTATTTTCAGGCCTAGGAACAAGTTCCTAAACATCACTTCTAGTGAATTGATTTAATTCTTCTTGCATAGCCAAAATCCATGAATCATCAGTTGATGCTTCTTTTGGATTTTTGGGTTTAATAGTCTTTTTAGATTTTTGGGTTTAATAGTCGATACAAAAGCTACATTGCTCATTTACTTAGCTGATTTCTAGTTTTAACAACAGATTGCATATCTCCAAGTACATTTTCAGTGGGTGATCTTTTAAAAGTTTAATCCTTTTATTAGGATGATTAATTTCACTATTAGTTTCAGTTGTCTCTTGATTTTGAGTGATTAAATCCACTTCATCATTTGTATCTTCAAAAAATTTCAGATTTTCATCGAATGAAACATGCATTGTTTCTTCGATGGTGTTAATTCTTAAATTAAACACTCTATACACTTTACTTCTATTAGAATATCCGATAAAGATACCTATGTCGGATTTAGGATCAAATTTATCTGAATTATCTTTTGTATTCAAAATAAAACATTTACTTCCAAAAATTCTAAAAAAAAGATACCTTAGGTTTCTTTGAGTGAAGAAGTTCATAAGATTCCTTATTAGTTAAAGGTCTAATTAAAATTCTATTTAAAATATAACAGGCGGTAACAACTGCTTCTGCCCAAATTACTTTGGTAATTTACTATCTAAGAGCATAGTTCTTGCACACTTTTGAATAGTCATATTTTTACGTTCTACTACTCCCTTTTGTTGTGGAGTTCTTGGAAATGAAAATTTGTGTGTTATTCCTTTTTTATTGCAGAATTCCTCAAACTTGTCATTTTCAAATTCACCACTATGATCACTATGAATAATTACAATTTTTAGAGAAAGTTGATTTTGAATCCATTTTATAAAGTTCTTAAAACATTCAAAAGTATCACTTTTGTTTCAAAAATATTATCCATGTAAATCTAGAATTATCATCTACAGTTACAAAAACATATTTACTAAGATTTATTGACATAATTTGAGATGGACCAAATAAATCAAGGTGAAGTAATTTAAGAGGTTTTGAGGTTGAAATCATATCTTTTAATTTAAAGGAACTTTTTCTATGTTTTCCTAATTGACATGCATCACATAGACTATCTACTTTAAAATTTATTTTAGGGAGACCTCTTACTAGATTATGTTTAGACAATCTAGATAATAGTTTGAAATTAAAATGTCCAAATCTCTTATGCCAAATCCAAGGGTCACTTGTATTTGCCAAAAGACATAATTTATCATTTGAGACTTTCATACTAAGAATATAAATATTCTTTTTCCTAATTCCCTCAAATATTATGGTTGAATTATTATCTTCAATGTGACATATATTCTTTTCAAATTTAATTTTATATCCTTTATTGCAAAGTTGACTTATACTTAGCAGATTATGTTTCAGATTCTTAACTAGCAGAACATTAGTAATAATAGGAGTTTCAGAGTTACCGACTTTGCCGATGTCAATCACATATCCTTTTGAATTGTCTCCAAAGTTAACCAGTCCTTCGTCTTTGTATATTATATCATTCAGATATCTAGATTGCCATACATATGTCTAAAACATCCACTATCGAGTATCCATTTATTCTTTTTGATCTACACAATTTGTCCATTGTGGATTGATTCTTTAACCCTCATAAAGCATGTTTCCTACACATCAAACAATTTTGGTAGACAACTTGAATTTGAACATTGATTATATGCAGACTCAAGAGACAATGATGATCTGAATATTTCTAAACTAGTATTAAAAAAATAGCCTTTTTAAAAAAATTCAAAAATTAGATTATGAAACTTTGAAAACTTGCTTTGATACCAAATGTTAGAAATGCGGATTACGGATCTTAAGGCTAGGATAAACAATGGAGGGGGTGAATAGTGTTTTAAGGAATTACTAAATCTTTTTGAGTTTGTGTTAATTTGAACACAAATGTATGCAATATTCAAACACAGATATGATCACAGAAACAAACATAAACGCAAAAATAAAGTAAAAGCAGTAAAGGAAAGAACACATCGTATTTTATATTGGTTCGAAGTTACCCTACATTCAGTCCCGCACACAAGTACAGATTTTCTTTCAAAAGCAATTGTACAATTACAACCTCGATTTCAAGGCTACGAGGTACACCCTCCATGTTCACAATCCTCTGGGTAGAGATACATGATTTCACGGGCAACAAGTTCACCCAACTGAATTCCTAGGCTACAATCACACCTTGTCTAACTTGATTGGTTTCCAAGGCCACAATCACACATTTTCTCGCTAAATTGATTACAAAGAAGTCTATAACTCTAAATAACACTGAGGATTTTGTTGAGAAAATGATAGAGAATCAAACTAGAGATGATCTAGTTAGATTCAATGTTGATTTAGGTAGAGTAATGGTAAGAATGTGTATAAAGAAATATGAAAGAAGAAGAGGAGTGAAAACCAGAAACTTATGATTAGAAATTCGTTGACAAAAGCCCCTATTTATAGAAGAACAACATGCATGTCCATTCGTGAGGGATATGGCGAATATACACTTCTTTTGAAATTTAAAATTTAAAATTTTGAAATCAACTGACACTATGTCGACATGGGTAACTTGAGTATGTCGACATCCTAAAGGAAATTTTGGTGTTTTGGTTTTCTTCGAGAATAACTTTTATATTATATTTAAACTATTTTGAAATTTTATAAATATACTTAACTATAGTTAAAATACATAAATAAGTATAGAGAATAATATTTTGGTATATACAAAATTTTACTATAATTTTGTATTTAAATCTAAGTATAAATATTAAAATTTAAATATATTATTATTAAAATATAGTTTAAAACAAAGGATAATTTGATTTTGAAGATAAAGATTATTTTGAGTCTAAAAATATTTAAAATCAGGATGGATGTTTTTGATTTTTTTAAAAGGAAGGTTTTGAAAACAAGATATAATTTTGTAAAATCATTTTGAGTAAAAGGTTAGCGGATACAAAACGATGTTCCACTAGATTTTTCGTAGGTTTCATCCTACTTAGGGTTCCATCCCTTTAACAGCTCGAAGTGGATTCCATTCCACGAATAAATTGGATTTTAAGATGCCAGTGCTTTTGTAGGAGTTTTAGCAAAATTCCTAATTAAATTACTTATTCTCGAAATCTTGAACTCTTGATAATCTTGATATTCTTGATACGCACGAATCTTCAATCTTGATATCTTGAATCTCTATACTATACAGTCTTCATTCTTAGTATCTGCATGGTTAAATCCTACATATACATATATTCTAAGCTATAATGTTAGCATTTATATTTTATAATTCTATTCTAAGGTTGTTGTCATCAAAACCATCATCTCAAGGACTAACAAATACGACCTCAATTTGAAACTAAAAATCCCGATTTTTGTTCTAAAAATCATTATTTTCGAAATGGGTTTGGATGATGTAAATGAATCTTAAATCCATGCAGGTTGAAAATTGGATAAATTTGAATTTGCACTGTTTTTTCTCTTTCCAGACAACAACCCTTCATATTTTCATGGAAATATATTTTTAAAATTAAGTTTTGGTGATTTCGAACATATTTTGTTTTAACATCACTAGCTAAAAAGGATTGAGGAAGGTGGAATTTAATATTGGACTAAATCTAACCCTGTAAACTTTTTTTTTAACAAAGGCCTTCTTGCTTGTCTTCCAGATATGTACACAGATTGTGTGTGTGTATATATATACAAGCATATTTATATAACCATACAAACGTAGTTTTATTCATAACTACCCAGATGATCATATGTAAACAGATATTCAACAAATCTTGAGTTTAGAGAGTGAGTTTACTCACAGGCATTTCAAAACAAAGAAGGTGAAGTTAGCTCACCTGTTTAAAGCAGAGAACCTGAAAGAACAGGGGCCATAAATGAAAATTTTTGAACAGAGGTTTGCTTTTGAATTTTGATCCTGGTCTGGAATCTTGATACAATTGATTTGTTGAAAGCTTTGCTTTTCTTAATAAGGTTGAATTCAAATTTGCATGCTTGATTCAGGTTTGCTGAAGATTTAATACAGGTTGATATCTTCGATACTTTCAGGTTTTGATTGCTGAGATGCTTGATTACGGGCTTATTTTTTAATGCTTTGTGTTGATATTTTCCAGGCTTTTGAAAATTTGGTTGTAGTTTTTTTTAATTGGTTTTATAACCTGATTTGCTTCAGGTTGAGATGCTTTTGTTTTCTTTTTTTCTTCAGATTTTTGATGTTGAAGATATGAAAGAAATGAATGTAGTTTATAAAATTTTAATTTATTTCAAGAAAAGATTAATGCCACTTGTACACTTAGTTTAACACTTGTTAATGCCTATCTCATTTACTAAACATTTATCAAAAACCTTTAAAAAAAATTTTAAATCTTGTCTTGAATTTATTTATAGATTATATTTTTAGACCATACTTCACAATTAAAATTACTTGTAAATTTCAAACCATATTTATATACGTATTATGTATTTATTATCTCTTATTTTACACTTATACTTTTATAACTTATGTCATATAATTTTCATATTTTAACATATGTTTTTGTTTTAAATGTTTATATTTTTATCTATAGAATTTCTATCATTCAATAAATGCATTCTCCTTTATAAAATCTTAAGAAAAATTGAATTTTAAAACAAATTATACTTCAATAAATAACACACATATGTATATTATAAAATTTACCTTTTAAACAACTTTTAAACTTTTACTACATTTTAAACATTACAAATAATGTTTTAAATATGACTTTATATCATATTTCTTATTTAAATAAATACATTTCTTCATTAATCATTTATAAAATCCTTTAAAGCAAAATGGTCTTAAAAATTTAATTTCACATGAATAAATATATTAGAATTTTTTTTAATTAGCCTTGGAAAAAATTATTATATCAAATTCAAAACTTCATTTTCTAAATCAAAATGCATATTTAATAAAATTAGAAACAAATTCTTATTAACTTAAAAATAAAAATTTTAATCCAATTTATTTACCAATATATTTATTATTGAGTTTTCAAATTTAAATTTCAATTAAAAATCAATACATATATATAAACAACTAATATTTAATTTCATTTTATTTTATTTTGGAAAAACTCAATTTAATTTACAATTTAATTTCAAAAATTAATTTAGTTATCAATTTAAACTTGGCTAAAATCCGGGAATGTTACACCTACATCCTGAATAGATCATGAACATTTACATATGTTTGAGCGTCTTAAACAAATCTCGAACTTCCATATAGATTCCCTTCATTCAACTACTTCCAAAATAGAGATCGCATATATGGTTTTGAAGTGGTATTTGATAAGTAGAACACTAACCGATCCTAGTCTCTTCAAAACCAATCGATGAATTTTGTAACATCCTGCCTTTTTGTATGCTTTAAATCGAAGCTAAACCACATATGTCAGACTCAAACCATACAAAAGGGCTAATTATTATTGGGGTGAATAAGAAAAAGGAAGAAAGAAAGAAAGAAAGAAAGAAAACAAAACAGAATCTTGCAGCGGAATGATAAAATATAATAATCAAATACAGTCCATGAAGATGTTTACAAACATTTGAGTATACTAATACAATATAAAAATCAGAGCTACACATACCAGAGAATAATAATTACAATGCAGCGGAATAGTATGAATGTAGTGAAATAATATAATAAATAATAGTAATACAATCTTCGTCTTCGTCCTTTAGAAATAAGATCTTCAAATCCTGAAATGCTCAGGATGACCCGAGCGAATTGAAATGACAAAACACTCGAGTCAAAACTAAACGATCTTATGTAAGTTAAATCAATGGTAAATAATATGAGTGGAATGGAGTCAGAGATGTTTACGAGATTTGACATCTCCTATCCAATGTCAAACGTGATTGCATTAACTTAAAAGATGCTCAGGATTCACATCTCCTAAGAATCCATTAAACTATTTACCATGTAGCAATATTTCCTATTAATATAATGTCAGTAGTAAAATAAACTTACTTTTAAATTTCATTAAGGCTTTACATTTTCCATCTTAACACGTAATAGTCCCTGTAATCCATCCAGTATCATCGTATCTCCAGATCGGGAGACTACCCTAAATACTCCACGGGCTACGGGAGAAATCCAAACTCGTATAAGGCGCGCTAGGGTAGGTGACACAGCACACAAGGCAATGCTAGGGTAAATATACCAATTATTATCCAGACTGGTGGTGACGCATAGCGCACAGCTACTGCCCACTTCGAGCCACACCCCAAAAACAAAAATCAAAAATGGCCACCGACTAAATCTCAAAATCAGAATACAATGGAATGATATCGAAGGAGTGTGTCCGATAAGAGGGGCTACCTCACTGGCCCGAATCCACTGCTGATTTAGCCACCTTATGTCAACTCACGAGAGTTGGGTCCATGTATATACCTCAAAGGAACGCCGCCGCCATCCAACTTCATTCTAGAATCTCCACCGCTTACACGGTTGTTAAAGTGGTTTTCGGAGTTGGTAGAGAGTATGACAACTTCCGATCCCGGTCTCTTTAACAACCAAACGTTATTATAACACCGCGGTCATTTTCAAAATAGTTTATGCTTTAAAACCAAATATCATTGCCTTTTCAAGAACCAAATCAATATTATATCATTTTCATTTCAAATATATCTTTTTCTAAAATCATAACACTTCCAACGTTATAACATTTCGAAACCAAAACACTTGAAATATAACACTTTCAAATTTTAATACCTTGAAACTCATAACTTTGAAACATAATTTCCACCACTTAAATGTTTTAAATATTTAAAATACTTTGTATAATAAAATAGCTTCTTCAACTTCACAAATCATATCCAACACAACTCGAATTTCTACATTTTATATTTTTCCAAATCCGAAATCATAAATTTCAATACGATTCAGTTTTCAAATAAACTATTCCAATTTATATCGATTTCAAATCAGATTTTTATCCACAGAATAAACCGTTTCAAATTCAATATATTTCAAACTTTAAGTATTCAACAATTTTAAAAACTAAGTTTGGTAATTACGATTCAACAATTCAGTGTTCTATTATTTAGTTTTGAAATATTTTACATAATAAATCTATTATCATTTAAATAAACTCAAATTACAAATAACTGAATGTTTCCTTCAATTTATTTATATTTGAAATATTAATTTAATTCACCTTAAATGAAAATCAAGTTATAAAAATCATACCTTCAAAAATTTCAAATTTTATAAATTTTCACATCAAGTTATTTGATTTTAATTCTTAAATAAATCCAATTTCAAGTAAATCTCAAATTTATCTTACAACCTTAATTTGATTTAAATCATTTTAAACTCTATATTAAAATATAATTTAAATACTTAACCATATTATCTTTAATAAAAATCGAACTTATTATTAAGCATATTCTATATTAAAACAACTTATTCATAGCTTAAATCAAGGATAGAATAACATTTATATAATATCTAAAATCAGTATTTATCTAAAACCATATATTTCTTTACAAAACCATAGAAATCATTTCAAAATAATTTTATATATAGACCACGGTGTCAGTATATAATTTTCTATCCTACGGTCAAGTGATATGGATATTTCATTTCAATCCATAATTTAAAATATAAATACGGTTATATATCATTTCAAACCGCAATCCAGAATGAAATAAAAATCAATAACAACTTGTAGTTTATAATAGTATAAAATACAAAATCCATTCACCCAATATCAGTCATCAAACATTTATCACAATCATCATCCAATTCAATCAATAATATCAATATAGAAAAGATAATAAATAACAGGTATTTACTGGCAGTTTATATTCAAAAATAAATTAAATAACAATTTAACTGACAGTTTATATGCAATAATAAATTAAATAATAATTTAATTGAATAAATTCAATTTAACTGAGATGATGATTAAAAATATGCCAAACATTCATAAATAAATTTCTAATCACATTATAAATCAATCTAATTTAAGTTGAATTCAAATCCAATTTAAATCCAAAATACCAACATTCTTAGAATCCATCCAAACCAGCGTCAAAATGTCTGGAATTTCATTACAATCCAAACGCAAGAAACCGCACCCAAAACGGACCTCTTATGCGAAAGTTACATCGATTAGAACATTTGAACGATTAAAAAAAATAGAACGAACCATAGCAAGCCACGTCTGCTCAACATCTTCACTCGTACGAACATTTCCAGACATGGTAGAAGCCCAAATTCGATACCGTTGGCCACCGATTTCGGTCGCCACCATGCCCTAGCTCAGAATCAGGCATCACCATCGCGAAGCCCCTTCCGGGCCGCACCCACGGCCGAGCCCCTGTCCACTCCGGCAGCGATGCACGCGTACGGCCATCGCCTCATAAAAAACCATAGGTCGAATTGTGCGCTCAATCCAACCATCGAATCGATGAACAAACCAGGCCGATGAGCTCCCCTCGGTTCTCTCTACCCGATTGTGCTTTCAATTCTTCGTTTGGACGAAGTTCATCAACGCGTGATGAACGGCCATAAGCAATTCATCGATTTCGGCCACACCAAAACCCAGAATGGAAAAAAAATCATATATTTGACTTGCGCTCGTCGAGAACTTCAAATCCATATATAATTCGAAATAGTTTGTGGAGTTTGATTTCGGAAGTTGTATTTTGAATTGAAATTGGATTGGAAAAATTAGGGTTTTCAACCATTGAGGAAGAGGAGCAACAGAAGATTCTGTACGTATAGAAATGAGGAAAAGAAAGGCTACTAGGGTTTATAACCAGGTATATATAGGTAGAGCTGAAAATATAGGGACGGATACGATTGGTTTGGACCGTTGAACGATAAATGGCCCGAAAAGCCCGTTTTGACTCCGGAATGAAATCGGGTCAACCCATATATCAAAATATATGTTTTTGAATATTTTAAACTCGATGGAACAGGTTTCAAGTCCTAATTCCATCGTATGAAGAAGTGATGCTAAAATCAAGTTATTTCAAATTGATTTCAATTTAATTGATTTACGGGAGTTTCAGGTCCGTACGATCAAACGACAAGTCCGATCGTTACGAAACATGAAATCGTACAATAATTCACCGTTACGGATTCGATGAAACTGGTTTCGTCGAAATCCGAGTCAATGGCCAAAATGGCTATTTCCAGCTAATTAAATAAATTAATATTAAATAAATGAAATCACTATTTAAATTCAAATTCTATAATTTATAAATTTTATCATCTTGGATTACTTTAGTAATTTAAAATCCTTTATAACCAATCCTCAATCAATTTAAAGTTAATTAATTTACCAATTATAATATTAAATTCCAATTCCAGTAAATTCATAAATTATCGATTGAAATTCCAGTGAATCTATTTACTTGATTTCTCAACCTAGTTATCAAATCAATTATTAACTTGTGGGTATAGTTGACACTGGTTATATTTATTACATTGATATTACCCAATTCATTCTAATATCAATTTTCATAGTATTCAACTTCATTTATTATGAATTGAATTCCATTTAATTATTTTAATGTTTGCATAAATTTTCTTACATTAATTTATAGCCAAGTATACCATTTACACTAATTCCATTAATTGTAGTTTCATTCAAATAGCTAATAATTAACTTTAGTTAACCTTGTTACTTTTCATTTAAGTTATTATCTCCTTATTAATTAACAAATTTTTTCCTTCAAAATTAAATTACCAAAACTTTATCAAATTAACAAATTTAATTATCGAAGGGTCATTACATATTTTCCATCAAACTCGAACCCGGTTCTCTCAGAAGTAAGCAAAAGCTAGAGACATTGCGTACCAATATTCCTCCCTGGAAGTTCTTACTGGTATGAAATCGTGAAGCCTTTCAATAACTTCTTAAGTCGTATTCTAGTCAATTTTGATAGTTGAATAATCGACTGCACGGTATAAGATAGATATTTGTAAATGAAAATTAAGTTTAGAATACTTTCCATAAAATAAACACACAAAACACTATCACAATCCAAAACACAGTCAAGCGACACAAAGTATGGTTAAGTTACTTGAGAAACTCTTAATTCCTTCCAATTTATTAATATTTTTATTAATTAAAACTCCTTTATTGGTAAACTTAATTTCCCTAATAAACTTCCACCCTTTCTATCTTTTTTAAAAAGATTCCATTACTTATTATTTTCTTCAAAATATCCATTTTAAGGGCCTAAGTACTATCACAAATCCACTCAAAGGTTTAATACTAAAATTGCTTAAACATTATCATTACCAACCCAAGACCATTTTGCTTATGCTTATTTTTGAATCATTCTTTTAAAGATCTATTTACAACCCTCGGTGTAATAAAAAAAGGATTAAAGACGAATGTGACTAACACGTTGTCACAACAAACCTAAACCATTTTCCGACTTGTTACTATCTTTACAAACCTTTGTTTTAAAGATCTAAGTATTTGCAAACTCACTTAACCATATTTTAACAAAAAATTATCCAGGGGTTTAAAAACAAATGTTATTAAAACATTGTTTATGACAAAACTAGTATCGCTTTACTTACCCGTTATCTTTAAAACTCCATTTTAAAGATCAAATTACTTTTCAAAAGTATATTGAACGGGTTAAAACAGATGTTGCATAAACGTCGATACTATAACTCAAAATTTATTTTACGCTTTCCACTTACTTTAAAACATCCCTTTAAAGTTCTAAGTTTGTATTCAGTCAAATTCGGTATAGACTATAACCATCAAGTTCTAAAAATGATTGCTTATACAAATCATGATTCATAGGCTTAACTCATTTCTGACATTCCAACTTAACCATTCCTCATCTAAGAGCGAAGCCAGGTAAGTTAGGACACTAGTTGCTCCAAGACTTGCCTAGATACTTCAGTATTGAATATTACAAATAGATAAGTCCACCCAGTTGGCTTTTAGTATTAAGTATAATATTAATGATTGTCATAAACAATAAGAAATCAGCATGATTAAAACGTTTCTGATATTTTCCACTACATATTCCTTAGTTAAAAGGGAAACCTGGTAGGTTAGAACACTATTGCTCTATCCGTACTCAACATCAATCTTAACTCTCAAAAATAGATAAGAGTACTTCATCAGCTTAGTGACAAGCATAGTTAATTATTTTCCTAATAAGTAATTAAACATTTATCTATTTGATCATTAAGTAATTATTAACCCATTTCTAACCTTTTGTTTATAATCTAATACAAGATATTTATATAAGATATTTTCTAAGATATTTATATAAGAATACTTTATAACACTTATAATATATTCTAAAAAACTCCTTTAAAATATCACTTGAAAATAACAAGTTTGAAAAATCATTAGAACCTTGAAATCGATATGTTTTTAACAAAATATCTCTCCTTTGAAAATTCATAATTAATCCTTAAAAATTCATATAAATCTCAAACTGCTTTTATAATACTCTAATATGAGTTAGGAAACACCTTTAAAAATAATGAAATGAATCGCTCAAACTTAAAGTCTTTTTTGCAACATTTAAAGTCCAAACACTAAGGTTAAACGGGGCAGTTTTGCACTAGTGATGTTTTGGCCGTTTTCAAGATGTTACTTTTATTTTTACTATTCAAGATTTTAATAGCAACAAATATATATATGAAACATTGTAAATATGGAAAAAAATCCATATGGATCTCTCTACAAAGTTCCATAATAGTTGTCAAAAACAAAAACAATTCTAAACTGCATCTATAGTGACTATCACTATAAGTGCACTTTTAAATCCAAGTCATATATCAACCTATGTTCCACTGCAATCTATATGCTTTTTTCAAGGTTTATTAATATGTCATATAAGTCCATCCAAGTCCATTCAAAGTTTGTTCAAGTCCATGTACATGGATCACATATGTCACTAGTTTTCAAAGTAAGAAGTTCAACCATTGTTTTCAACATTAGTTAGCAACAATTCAAACAACATTATCACAATCAAGCACAACATATACATGTTATATTTTTCATTCACAGTGAGGTGTTAACTCAACTTTAACCTTACAAATAACCAAGATCTATGAACCAAAGTCAAGGCCCAACTTGCAACACCTTTCCTCCTCCTCCTCTTTGCCTTCACCTTGCTCAAAGCCTCAAAGTCCTCCCCTTCCCCATAATTGCTCGTGGCCATCCCCTCCATAGGAAGCATGGCTCCACTTCTTTGACTTCAAACATGATATAAGGTTATCTAATATATTATACTAAGCCTAGTGGCAAAGTTTGTAGTGATTTGCAGTTGATTTGAATATGATTTGAGAAAGTTAGAGAGGTATTTAAGGAGATGTAGAAGCCATTAAAGGAGCTTGGATTTGCTTAGGAATTTTATGATTATTTCCTAAGGGTATGCCCCACCTTTTATAGGCTTAAGAATTATGATGGAAAAAGACAAAATACACCTTAAAACCCTAATGTCATTAATCGTACATCACTTCTCCCTTATATCACATTAGCTTAACTTTGAAGTATTACCACTTTTGCTCATTTTTATTTTATGTCACTATCTCCTTTTAAGCTAATTATCATTATACCCTTACCATAATATCCTTCATCCTATAGGAATGTTCTAGAAACTTCCAAGCTTGTACGAAGAGGAGAGTGTTTAATTAGTGGCCAATGTGTTCATTTGATCATTAGCTTAAGTTTTAACATATCCATTTTCGCTCATTTTCTATATTTGCTCATTTTCCTATTTAGATATCCATAAACATCAAATATTTTTATTTTCTAATTATCTACATAATGATTACTTAGACATGTGCAAAAAGTTTGAATAACTTTCATTGAGGAAAAAACCATTTATCAATAAAACGATTTTCGGTCACATTATCGATATTTTTTCCAACGAGATGATTTTTGTAAACATTTTTCAAAAACAAATTTACCATCATCAGGTATGATCTAAAAGGGAGTTAAAAATCTTGTTAAATCATTTTAATAACATTTATTCCGATATTCAAATATTCAAATTAATTTGAATATTTAAATATGAAGTGTCCGAAATTTCAGATCATTACATTCTCCCCACTTAGAATATTCCGTCCTCGAAATTCCAACACGAGCAACCAAAGAAACAACCATACATAGATACTTAATGGTATCCTAATTATTAGTAAACAAAGATCATGTTTTGCTCAAGTCCAAGCCCTCTCATCGCACAAGGATGATAATCAATCTACTAAGTGCACCTTCTGCTCAACAGACTCAGGTTATTACTTAGACGATTATTCATGCCACCCTAGAACAAATCGAAGAGATATTCCTTAAACTCTCCTTAAGCCAAAAATCGTAGTATACAAACATACTAAAGCCCATAAGATGCAAATATATCATCTGTACACATTATAAATTCCGATCACTTGCTCGATCACATAGATTTCCCTACCCAACTAGTATAAATCACTTGACCTCTCTAATGTGAACTCCAATCAAGTCCCTTGATTAGAAACCTTCGCTCTCCTTACTTAACCATACAACGTAATTGTAACGACCCATAAATTTTTAATAGTTAAAATTGTTAAATTGATAAAATTTTGGAAATTTAATATGAAGAAAAATAAACTTTGTAATAAAATAAAGAAGGAATGTTAAAGTGGAAATGCATATTTTATTCGTAAGGTAATATAAAAGAATGAAACTTATTTGAATGAATTTATTTGAGGATTCAATCATAATAAATGTACACATTTAACAAATTCAATATAATTAAGAACAACTGTTAATACAAAGGAAAGAAATTAATTAAGTCCATCAGGTCATTGCTTGATTTCTTGCCTTTTCTACATGTCCTCTTTATTTCTTGCTTTAGCCATACAAACTCTTTTCCTAGCCATGCATTTCTCATTTGCAAATCATGTACAAGAAGATTTATTTCTCATTTCAAAACTCCTCATTTTCATTTGCATTTAAGAATAAAACATATATACGTTTCTTTCTCCTTAACTTATGCCTTTTCTGTTTCTTAGCATTTACTCTCACTTTGCTTGCTATCCAAACCATCTATGTATCAACCCAAAAATTTTAGTAAATGTTTTATTTATTTAGTTTAGATAATTTTGTTATTTAAAACATAAATTTTGGCGTGGATTAGAATTCCACACATGAATTAATAGAATATTTTTCGGAAATGTGAATTTTGTCAATATGGTCAAACTTTGACTTTTAAATTTAAAAAATTTAAAAGTTTGAAATTTTGAATTTTATCTTTTACTTTGAAAGTAAATAAAATTTAAGAATACTGATTTTTGTTTCATTGAAATCTGATTTATAATGTGAAAGTTGTGCGTTTTTAACTATTGTGTGTAATTTGCTATATTTAACAAAATTGTTTACTTTAAATTATATAAATAATATCTTATTTGGTCATGTAATGTTCTAATTTATGTTTTCAGGGGTAAAATAACTTTTTGTGGTATATATTTTGGTTTTAAAACATATTTAAAAGTGTAATTGACATTTTCCAATGTCAGTTGTATTTTGTTTACAATTTCTAATTTAGAACTTCAATTAATTTAAGAAATTCTTTATTTATTTTTATATTTTTCTTAAGAACTTATTTTATTCTCATTATCACTTTATTATGTTTCTCAAAGATTTATTTTAAACCATTTTTAATAAGATTTGTTATTTTCCAAAGTTAAGTGGATTATATTTGCAATTTTCTTAAGCTAGTTTCAATAAATTAAGCTATTTTCTTCATTTATCTTTCTATTTTCCTAAAATATAATTATCTTTTTCACTTTATTTCAGTTTTTTTTATTTTATTCACTGATTTTTATTTGTTTTAAAGTGTGGTAGAAAATTTTCCAAAGCGAGTGGTATTATGTGTAAATTTTTAAGCCTTATTTCAATTTAATAAACTATTTCTTTAATTCTTTTCCATTTTTTCTTGAAATCATTTATTTATTTCCTACCTTAAATTATTTTTCAAAATCTATAGCCGTTCCGTACATGGCTATGGGTTAGAATCGAAACCAATCACTGTACAAGTTAAACGAATCAAGAATTTTGATTTTTCGTTGCTTATATTACAAGATTTCAACACAAGGCGCATGAATTTGTCTGTGTAACTGTGCATTTATGGTGAAAATAACTAATGAATGTTGTTTATCATAGTATCTTATACGCATTATGTTTTTTTTTTAATTTTTTTTCATATTGTAAAAGATATGTATTGATATGTAAAAGATATTCTCATTCGTACAATTTATATAATGTTGATCCAAATATTTGCTAGATAGATTGATATATGTTTTTGCAAGAAAAGATGCACTTGCATTGTTATGTTGATATAAATTGGTACATTGACAGACTTGCATTGTTTTCTCTGTATCAGCTCACTCGTTGGGTCTAGCTTTCTGTGATAATATGATATTTCTTTTAACTTATTTTATTTCTTCTTACATATAAAAAGATAAATACTTTATATCATTAACATTCTTTGTTAGTGGGTGAAGAAATCAACGGCAAAGTCAGTTTCTTTGAAATGATGATAACTCAGAATACGTTTTAGTGGTGGATCTTTAAATTTCATAGTTAATTATTCATGTCAAACGCATTTAGTTTCTGTTACCCGATCAAAGCTCGTATTGTTTGACAAAACACATGTCTCACCTCATTGATATATAAAGAGCTCTTTTACATCTATGTCAGGACCCGATTCTTCGTCTTCCGAAAATCCGACATCGACACTCACTTCGTCGACTGCCGAGTAACCGAATGACGGAAAACCGAACACTGAGGGTTTTAAAAAGAATTTAAGAAAAAGAAAGAAAGAAGAGAGAAGAGATAGGAAATAGAGAGGAAAGAAGATAGACAATTTTTTTTTTTGAAAACAGAGAAAGAAAACAGAGAATTTGAAAAATACAAGATAGAAGAATTTTAAAAATAGAACGGGGCAGAAGAAAACAACAGAACAACATCAGAATCTCACAATTCGCAGCGGAACAACATATAATAATAAATGAATAATCTTTAAACAAAGAACTATATCAGTTATTACATTTTGTACATTACATCATATCATCAGAGTGTACAACAACAACATACAACATCAAACAGTGCAGCGGAAAAAGAAATACTATATAAACTAGTAATACGCCATGCCATCCAGCTTGCCTCCAGCAACTCCAGAATATCCAGAATATCCTGATAAACCTAACTCTTAACTGCCCGTGTGGAAATTGGTGGGCACCCAGAGTTTAGGAAGGAAAACAATAAACTCCGAGTCAGTCATGTGACTGGTGTGAGAACTCTAAACAGTTTATTTAACTTTAAAATCAAATAGAGGAATATTTTTAAATCAATTCGCAATGCTTTTAAAAATGAGACTACCATAAGACCTCCTGCCACACACACAATGCAAACGCAGACTTGGAGAAGATTTCTCCTTATGATAGTCGAAGATGCTTGATACGCATTTAAAAAGAGCATTTGATATTATTATTAGTGCATAGTGTAGGAAAAATTCATTTCGAAAGTAGAATATAAATCTTAGCCAGCATAGGTACCATTATATTATGCCTACTAATAGCTACCATATTAGATGGCAGGTTCTACAACTAAAACCGTACAAGTCTCGTATTGTTTCTTTGGATTTCCAACGAATGGTCAGGCCAAGGAACTTCCCATTGCCACATGAGAATGCCTCTGGATGGACATCCCCGAGAACCAAACCGGATCTCTACCAACACAAGGCCGGGTTACTCCTAACTGAGTAACAACTGACCGAATATGCCATCCCCCGGTCCTTTGGGACCTTTTCACCGAGCGCTCGTAATCAATTCACACAATCATAAAGTGTTTTCAACTTGAGTAAGTATCTGGGCTCCATACCATGATACTACCCTTTTCCAGAAGGAAATGGACACATCCTAAAGGGTGCTACCCCTCATAACCTTGCTGCTTCTTTCCTGTTTTGACCATTCACGGGGTGTGAGGCTCGACGAAGTCACGTCCACAAAAACATACTTTATACAAAAGCCATGCTTTGGGTCAACAAATGATCAACACAATGATCACAAGGATAGACGATCAAATAAACGATCCTATCACAAATAATCAACACAATGATCATTTCAGCATCACTCAGCATATCACATTACCAAATTGGGAATATATCGCTGATAACTTCAACTATATAACCTTTGAGCACATACGTCTCAAAGAAGGGTGTTAAGCAAAGAATAAATTCTCCGCCACCAACAGAAATATATTTGAAAGAAATCGGCTTTATATCTCAAATTGTAATGTCAGACATACAATCCATACAAGTCTGTTCCGGGATCGAACAAAACCGAAGGCACTTCTTACGAAGCCCTTGCAATACGGGTATTCACAATCCCGATCGAATTTCCCATCACTTAGGAGATCTCTATACCAGGAGCTACCCAGTGCAGAGACAATCGATAGGTCATCCTATCGCTTTCACAAATACTCGGTCTTCAACACCGATCTTCAAATGCAATTCATAACGACGTATCACATATTCGGAATGGGTTATACGACCCCATGGTCCTTTCCCGGTTAACCCGAATAGTGAGCGCTTATTCAAAAATAAGTGTGGCATTCACATTCAAACAAATCACATCAAATACCCATTCAAAGGGAAATACTGATAGTCGGTTATTGAACTATCAATTGATATGCACACATCACCAGATTCCAAATAATTTTCCAAATTATTTATTTTCCAAAATATCTTTACAAGATATATAATTTCAACACTTCAAAAATAAATCAATATTTATTTTTAACAAGTTTCACTTTCACATATAAATTCCATAATGAATTTATATTTCAAGATATCCATACATATGCGATTTCAATAATTCATTTCAATTTATCTTCAGAAAAAGATAAATTCTAATTATTCACTTCATATTGGAAAACATTTCCATACTTATTTATTTATAAGTAATTCACAAATTCCTTTTATTTTCAACACTTAGAAAATATTCAATATACTTAAATCGAATTAAGTATATAATTTATTCTTTAAGAAAATCATTCTCTTAAACATATTTATTTGGGCCAAAACGAATGTTACGTAAAACATCGTTACGACAACCCAAAATCACTAGTATAGGGATTCGAAATTAAATAGATATATTAATCCCAATACTATTCAAAACATTTCCTTTCGGAAATCATTTACTATAACAACAGTGTTATAGTCCACTATTTCCTTTTATTTCTCGAAAACGTCTATTTCAACAATAAATGTTGAAATCTATGGTTTCGAATCTCAACACATTTTAAACCATCGTTAGATCGTTTTAATTCTATTTAAAACCTTCACATTCTAAACAATTCCTTTAACGTGTTATTCACTGTTCAAAACGTGAATAAACTACGTTAACAAACTTCATCATTTCTATTCACTTTAATTTAAAGGATTATCACTGTCTAAAACGTGAATATAACTCCATTTATAAGTTATAACAATTAACTTATCAAAATAAGTTATTTGCGGATTTATAAAACAACGTTTATAAATTCCGTTTCTATTTATTTATAAAAACTTCTTTTTTATAAATTCCTTTATTAACCTATTTGAGTTTATAACTCAATTATAAACTAAATGTTTATATTATAAGTTAAATACTTATAAAACGATTATTTTATAAAATCGTTCTTTAAAACTTCATAATTATAAATCTTATAACTTATAAGATTCATTTATTTAACCAAATCTATTCTTCAATTAACTTCACAAATTTATAAATCTTACTATTTATAAATTTCATTTATAACTTCACAGTTTATAATTCTATAAATTTCATTCATTTATTAAATTCATTTTCACTACATTCAAACACTTATAAAAACTCGTTTTATAATGTCTATATTTCAGTTTATAAATATCCATTTATAAATCTCTTAATATAAATCAGTTTATATTATTATTCTAAAACGTCTTTAAATTCCTTTATAATTTCATCATTTCGATTTATAAAATAATCAAATTTTATAAATCCTATATTTAAACTTTTATCATATATTCAAAAATCCAATCTAAATTTTTTATAAAATCATTAGTTCATATTTCTCAAAAATCGACTTTTAATCGTATTTCTAAAAATCAGCTTTTTAACTATATTTCACAAAAACCATAATTTTTATAACTTTAAAAATTATAATGTTTATTTATTTATAATGGATCAATTCCAAAAATATAGTATATTTTCAAAATCACTTTTAAAATCATTTTAAAATCCCAAAATTTGGGTCCAATGATGCTACACACCAAATAGTCAATCACGACTAACAACGATATCATATATCGATATGATAATCCATCAAATATCAAAATATCTGAAATAAAATAAATACTGTTGAGGAATCCAGTTGGATCCCTCCAACCTGTTTTCCTGCATCCAAAAACATTAGCACAATACCAATTTCGCTCCAGTACGAAATTATCGCGGTATATGTTCTTAATAAATATTATCCGCTTAATAACGGCGTAATAGGGTCTCATCCGCTAAACAAAAAAATGCGGGAAATCAACAACTGCAATATATACATATGCCAATATATATATATTGATATTATATATAATACCAATTTCACTGTTTATGAAATATTCGCGGTATATGTTTATATTAAATAACATCCGCTTACTAACGGCGCATAATGTCTATTTTAACAATCAATAATTTACAGTCATCATTCAAACATGCATTCAAATATTTTAAATCTAACTATTTAAAATAAAATCGAAATCTATTCGATTGAGTGAGAAATTCTCACCTTGGTTTTAATTTTCGTTTTAGCTTTTATTTCGAATAAAATTAAACGCGCGTTTAATTTTACCCGAAATTCTCACTAACTCCAAACGACTCCAAACCAACTCCATCGCGTAGTGCTCGTCCATACGATTCCAACGCAACTGAGTTTGCATTTTTTCGACCTCGTATGAAAAAGTTACGAATTTTTAAAGATCGCTCGAATTTATTTATATAAATACAACATAAACTTAACTAATTTAAACCCACATCTCACCACAACCACTAGATCCATGCCTATTGAATCCAGGCCGTCCTTCCTTTCTCTTCCCCACGCGTTCAAGCTCCAGTACGCATATGCTATGGCCGAACCCAATTAGTAAACTTAGGGTTAAATATTACTCCATTCATACTCGACGAAATCTCGATCGGGGAGCTCCGTTGCGAAGCCCATCACCTCCACCATGTTCGGCCCCCACCCTATGAAGCTCGGCCACCTGTAGAGCACGGGAATGCGTGCGAAAACTGATGGGAACGGCCACCTCTAGCTCCCTCTACGCAACTCCAAACTCGATCATCACCGTATGACATTAAAGCTCTCTCCATGCTCTTCAATCTTCGTGTTGAACACTTCTTCTAATTCTTTGTAGATTGGGAGAGATTGAGAGGAGAAGATCACTCATTTCTGGCCATTCAACTAGGAGGTGGCGGCTAGGTTAAAATTAGGGTTTGGAATGATATTTTTATCAAATTATGAAGGCAAGGGGTCTATTTATAAGGAACGAGCGACACTATTCATCCCGGAAATTCCGAACTCCGATTTAGGCGCCGTAACCAGCGTACCTAGGGTTTATCCCGCGTTCCGGACACAATGGAACATGTTTCGGAAGCTAATTCGGAAGTATGTGCGAGTTATGGCTACAAACGCTCAATTTAAATTAAACCGATTTAAATCGATTTCTAGGCGTTTTAATTTGTACAGGACAAACGGTAAATCCAATTGACTTGAAATTTGAAACCTTACAATAATATCACATTACGGATCCGATGAAACTGGTTTCGTCGAAATCCGAGACTTTTTGAAAAATGGCTATTTTGACTCGCCAAATTTAAATTAAAAATAATTCGATGCGTTTCGAGCTGCCACGATCAAACGATAGCTCCGATTGACACGAAAATTGAAATCCGATAATAACTAACTATTACGGATCCAATGGAACTGGTTTCGTTCAATTCTGAGACTGTTCAAAAATTGGCTATTATACAGTCAATTATTAAATATTAAAATATTCAATTTTCACAAATTAACTTTTAATTCGATTTTAAAAGTTCTAAAATATTTTTCCAACTCCCATATGATAAAATAAAATTTTACAAATCATTTTCAATCATATTTAACTATATTTTCAATTATTTCCATAATTTCACATATTAAATTATCGATTTAATAATCTAATTAAATCCAAAAATTCAAATAAAAATTTATTTGACTTAAAAATTCACTTATAAATATTTAAAATTAATTAAATATTCAAATTTAAATTTATAAAAATTCTGGGTCGTTACAATCTTCCCCCCTTAAAAGAATTTCGTCCTCGAAATTTCAAGTAAGAAAAGTTACAGAATTTATTAATTTTCCCAAAATTTATAATTAAACTTCTTACAATACTTTACTAAGTTTTAAATCATACTTAGTTATCTTTTCAAAAACAATTATATCATTTAACTTTCAATTCCAAAATAAAGTTTATAGTTTTCAAAATTTTCCAATTTTTCTCAAAATTTTTCTAACGCCTTAAATTTTCGGAAAAATTCGCCATAGTCTCCTTTGCGCGGCTCGATCCGAAAAAAAAATGACAGTATATATATCACAAATATACATCTCATCAAGTAATGAGGCATCCCGCAGGGAAAAAAGTGTAAAAGTACTGTATTTAATCCGAGATATGTACCTTATATTTTATTAGCAAGCATATACGGCTAATATAGCGCTAAAGCGAACTCCAAATACGAAGCAAACGCGATCCGCACCTACTAAACACTTAACAAACAACATGAGAATCATGCATATAGACAATAATCTCAATATATAACATATAGCAACATAACTATACATGTCACATAGAAAATGCAACCAAACAACAAATGCAAACATCAACCAACTACCATCCATAATCAAATGAATTTTCATTCATATTCTCATTAATATTCAATGAATTGGTTTTCACTTTAAATCACATTTGATTTATTCACATTAGATTTACTAACATTCATTCTCAATTCAATTAGTTTACATTTACTAATTAAATCCAATTCACTTTCAATTCTATTCAAATTTATTTACTTCTAATTTGAATTTCAATTACATAGCTTTAAATTTCATTAACTCACTTTCATTAACTCTTAATGAATTATATGAAATCAATCAACAATCAAGTAACAACCAAAGTATATCAATTACAACCAAATTCCTTTGCTTATATTCATTCAATTTGGTTTAACCCCATCACTTTCAATTGGTTCATATTAAATTGATTATCATTCAATTATTCAACTTCCAATAACATTAGAATTTAATGAATTAACACTTACATTCATTATTTCATATCAACTTAAATTTACATTTAATTGATTCACAATTCAATTCATTTATTCAATTCAATTACCAAAGTTGAATTTCATTTATATAACTCAAGTTTATATTCATTTAATCCACTTGATTTACTTTGACACCAATATCAATTCTTATAATTCTTTTGCTTATGCAATTACTCTTTATTTAGATTATTCAAACAACCTAACAATCAACTTACATACACTTTAATAATTCTGAAAAATTATTTCTTTATATATAAAATATAATCAAGGCAAAATTATTTCATTTACCCAATTTCTAAATCAATATTGTGCCGAATTGTTCTATTCAAGTGTTTAGAAACCCCTTCGGCATAGTTTGACTGACCGTGCTGACGAAGGTTCATATGCCACTCAATAAACCAATCATCACAATATAAAACAATTTCATATTCACTAACAAATACGCTCTCATAGCTATTATTACACTCAAACTCATTCTAGAGTACTACTGACTCTATCTCTAACGAGTAATACCCTACAGAACCATGGTTGTCGCTTAACCATTAGCTCTGATACCACATTGTCAGGACCCGATTCTTCGTCTTCCGAAAATCCGACATCGACACTCACTTCGTCGACTGCCGAGTAACCGAATGACGGAAAACCGAACACTGAGGGTTTTAAAAAGAATTTAAGAAAAAGAAAGAAAGAAGAGAGAAGAGATAGGAAATAGAGAGGAAAGAAGATAGACAATTTTTTTTTTTGAAAACAGAGAAAGAAAACAGAGAATTTGAAAAATACAAGATAGAAGAATTTTAAAAATAGAACGGGGCAGAAGAAAACAACAGAACAACATCAGAATCTCACAATTCGCAGCGGAACAACATATAATAATAAATGAATAATCTTTAAACAAAGAACTATATCAGTTATTACATTTTATACATTACATCATATCATCAGAGTGTACAACAACAACATACAACATCAAACAGTGCAGCGGAAAAAGAAATACTATATAAACTAGTAATACGCCATGCCATCCAGCTTGCCTCCAGCAACTCCAGAATATCCAGAATATCCTGATAAACCTAACTCTTAACTGCCCGTGTGGAAATTGGTGGGCACCCAGAGTTTAGGAAGGAAAACAATAAACTCCGAGTCAGTCATGTGACTGGTGTGAGAACTCTAAACAGTTTATTTAACTTTAAAATCAAATAGAGGAATATTTTTAAATCAATTCGCAATGCTTTTAAAAATGAGACTACCATAAGACCTCCTGCCACACACACAATGCAAACGCAGACTTGGAGAAGATTTCTCCTTATGATAGTCAAAGATGCTTGATACGCATTTAAAAAGAGCATTTGATATTATTATTAGTGCATAGTGTAGGAAAAATTCATTTCGAAAGTAGAATATAAATCTTAGCCAGCATAGGTACCATTATATTATGCCTACTAATAGCTACCATATTAGATGGCAGGTTCTACAACTAAAACCGTACAAGTCTCGTATTGTTTCTTTGGATTTCCAACGAATGGTCAGGCCAAGGAACTTCCCATTGCCACATGAGAATGCCTCTGGATGGACATCCCCGAGAACCAAACCGGATCACTACCAACACAAGGCCGGGTTACTCCTAACTGAGTAACAACTGACCGAATATGCCATCCCCCGGTCCTTTGGGACCTTTTCACCGAGCGCTCGTAATCAATTCACACAATCATAAAGTGTTTTCAACTTGAGTAAGTATCTGGGCTCCATACCATGATACTACCCTTTTCCAGAAGGAAATGGACACATCCTAAAGGGTGCTACCCCTCATAACCTTGCTGCTTCTTTCCTGTTTTGACCATTCACGGAGTGTGAGGCTCGACGAAGTCACGTCCACAAAAACATACTTTATACAAAAGCCATGCTTTGGGTCAACAAATGATCAACACAATGATCACAAGGATAGACGATCAAATAAACGATCCTATCACAAATAATCAACACAATGATCATTTCAGCATCACTCAGCATATCACATTACCAAATTGGGAATATATCGCTGATAACTTCAACTATATAACCTTTGAGCACATACGTCTCAAAGAAGGGTGTTAAGCAAAGAATAAATTCTCCGCCACCAACAGAAATATATTTGAAAGAAATCGGCTTTATATCTCAAATTGTAATGTCAGACATACAATCCATACAAGTCTGTTCCGGGATCGAACAAAACCGAAGGCACTTCTTACGAAGCCCTTGCAATACGGGTATTCACAATCCCGATCGAATTTCCCATCACTTAGGAGATCTCTATACCAGGAGCTACCCAGTGCAGAGACAATCGATAGGTCATCCTATCGCTTTCACAAATACTCGGTCTTCAACACCGATCTTCAAATGCAATTCATAACGACGTATCACATATTCGGAATGGGTTATACGACCCCATGGTCCTTTCCCGGTTAACCCGAATAGTGAGCGCTTATTCAAAAATAAGTGTGGCATTCACATTCAAACAAATCACATCAAATACCCATTCAAAGGGAAATACTGATAGTCGGTTATTGAACTATCAATTGATATGCACACATCACCAGATTCCAAATAATTTTCCAAATTATTTATTTTCCAAAATATCTTTACAAGATATATAATTTCAACACTTCAAAAATAAATCAATATTTATTTTTAACAAGTTTCACTTTCACATATAAATTCCATAATGAATTTATATTTCAAGATATCCATACATATGCGATTTCAATAATTCATTTCAATTTATCTTCAGAAAAAGATAAATTCTAATTATTCACTTCATATTGGAAAACATTTCCATACTTATTTATTTATAAGTAATTCACAAATTCCTTTTATTTTCAACACTTAGAAAATATTCAATATACTTAAATCGAATTAAGTATATAATTCATTCTTTAAGAAAATCATTCTCTTAAACATATTTATTTGGGCCAAAACGAATGTTACGTAAAACATCGTTACGACAACCCAAAATCACTAGTATAGGGATTCGAAATTAAAATAGATATATAAATCCCAATACTATTCAAAACATTTCCTTTCGGAAATCATTTACTATAACAACAGTGTTATAGTCCACTATTTCCTTTTATTTCTCGAAAACGTCTATTTCAACAATAAATGTTGAAATCTATGGTTTCGAATCTCAACACATTTTAAACCATCGTTAGATCGTTTTAATTCTATTTAAAACCTTCACATTCTAAACAATTCCTTTAACGTGTTATTCACTGTTCAAAACGTGAATAAACTACGTTAACAAACTTCATCATTTCTATTCACTTTAATTTAAAGGATTATTCACTGTCTAAAACGTGAATATAACTCCATTTATAAGTTATAACAATTAACTTATCAAAATAAGTTATTTGCGGATTTATAAAACAACGTTTATAAATTCCGTTTCTATTTATTTATAAAAACTTCTTTTTTATAAATTCCTTTATTAACCTATTTGAGTTTATAACTCAATTATAAACTAAATGTTTATATTATAAGTTAAATACTTATAAAACGATTATTTTATAAAATCGTTCTTTAAAACTTCATAATTATAAATCTTATAACTTATAAGATTCATTTATTTAACCAAATCTATTCTTCAATTAACTTCACAAATTTATAAATCTTACTATTTATAAATTTCATTTATAACTTCACAGTTTATAATTCTATAAATTTCATTCATTTATGAAATTCATTTTCACTACATTCAAACACTTATAAAAACTCGTTTTATAATGTCTATATTTCAGTTTATAAATATCCATTTATAAATCTCTTAATATAAATCAGTTTATATTATTATTCTAAAACGTCTTTAAATTCCTTTATAATTTCATCATTTCGATTTATAAAATAATCAAATTTTATAAATCCTATATTTAAACTTTTATCATATATTCAAAAATCCAATCTAAATTTTTTATAAAATCATTAGTTCATATTTCTCAAAAATCGACTTTTAATCGTATTTCTAAAAATCAGCTTTTTAACTATATTTCACAAAAACCATAATTTTTATAACTTTAAAAATTATAATGTTTATTTATTTATAATGGATCAATTCCAAAAATATAGTATATTTTCAAAATCACTTTTAAAATCATTTTAAAAACCCAAAATTTGGGTCCAATGATGCTACACACCAAATAGTCAATCACGACTAACAACGATATCATATATCGATATGATAATCCATCAAATATCAAAATATCTGAAATAAAATAAATACTGTTGAGGAATCCAGTTGGATCCCTCCAACCTGTTTTCCTGCATCCAAAAACATTAGCACAATACCAATTTCGCTCCAGTACGAAATTATCGCGGTATATGTTCTTAATAAATATTATCCGCTTAATAACGGCGTAATAGGGTCTCATCCGCTAAACAAAAAAATGCGGGAAATCAACAACTGCAATATATACATATGCCAATATATATATATTGATATTATATATAATACCAATTTCACTGTTTATGAAATATTCGCGGTATATGTTTATATTAAATAACATCCGCTTACTAACGGCGCATAATGTCTATTTTAACAATCAATAATTTACAGTCATCATTCAAACATGCATTCAAATATTTTAAATCTAACTATTTAAAATAAAATCGAAATCTATTCGATTGAGTGAGAAATTCTCACCTTGGTTTTAATTTCCGTTTTAGCTTTTATTTCGAATAAAATTAAACGCGCGTTTAATTTTACCCAAAATTCTCACTAACTCCAAACGACTCCAAACCAACTCCATCGCGTAGTGCTCGTCTATACGATTCCAACGCAACTGAGTTTGCATTTTTTCGACCTCGTATGAAAAAGTTACGAATTTTTAAAGATCGCTCGAATTTATTTATATAAATACAATATAAACTTAACTAATTTAAACCCACATCTCACCACAACCACTAGATCCATGCCTATTGAATCCTGGCCGTCCTTCCTTTCTCTTCCCCACGCGTTCAAGTTCCAGTACGCATATGCTATGGCCGAACCCAATTAGTAAACTTAGGGTTAAATATTACTCCATTCATACTCGACGAAATCTCGATCGGGGAGCTCCGTTGCGAAGCCCATCACCTCCACCATGTTCGGCCCCCACCCTATGAAGCTCGGCCACCTATAGAGCACGGGAATGCGTGCGAAAACTGATGGGAACGGCCACCTCTAGCTCCCTCTACGCAACTCCAAACTCGATCATCACCGTATGACATTAAAGCTCTCTCCATGCTCTTCAATCTTCGTGTTGAACACTTCTTCTAATTCTTTGTAGATTGGGAGAGATTGAGAGGAGAAGATCACTCATTTCTGGCCATTCAACTAGGAGGTGGCGGCTAGGTTAAAATTAGGGTTTGGAATGATATTTTTATCAAATTATGAAGGCAAGGGGTCTATTTATAAGGAACGAGCGACACTATTCATCCCGGAAATTCCGAACTCCGATTTAGGCGCCGTAACCAGCGTACCTAGGGTTTATCCCGCGTTCCGGACACAATGGAACAGGTTTCGGAAGCTAATTCGGAAGTATGTGCGAGTTATGGCTACAAACGCTCAATTTAAATTAAACCGATTTAAATCGATTTCTAGGCGTTTTAATTTGTACAGGACAAACGGTAAATCCAATTGACTTGAAATTTGAAACCTTACAATAATATCACATTACGGATCCGATGAAACTGGTTTCGTCGAAATCCGAGACTTTTTGAAAAATGGCTATTTTGACTCGCCAAATTTAAATTAAAAATAATTCGATGCGTTTCGAGCTGCCACGATCAAACGATAGCTCCGATTGACACGAAAATTGAAATCCGGTAATAACTAACTATTACGGATCCAATGGAACTGGTTTCGTTCAATTCTGAGACTGTTCAAAAATTGGCTATTTTACAGTCAATTATTAAATATTAAAATATTCAATTTTCACAAATTAACTTTTAATTCGATTTTAAAAGTTCTAAAATATTTTTCCAACTCCCATATGATAAAATAAAATTTTACAAATCATTTTCAATCATATTTAACTATATTTTCAATTATTTCCATAATTTCACATATTAAATTATCGATTTAATAATCTAATTAAATCCAAAAATTCAAATAAAAATTTATTTGACTTAAAAATTCACTTATAAATATTTAAAATTAATTAAATATTCAAATTTAAATTTATAAAAATTCTGGGTCGTTACAATCTAGCTCTTCAGGTTGGCTAGAGAGTCATAAGTATTTCTTTATTTTTGACAAAAACATATCTTTTCACACAAATAAATAAAGCCAATACAGAAGCATCACACAATAAAAACATATCACATTGGATAACAAAACTGCAACAAAATATTAATTTGTCAGCCTATCAATTCACATGAAGATAGGAAGAGTTCTCATTTCCTACTTATTCTTTTTATTAAATAGGAATCAAATCTCTTCATTTTCTCTTGCCGTTTTAAACATTGATTGCTTGACCGTTTCTTCCACTTGATTGCCGTGAGTTTTCTCACTTTATTTCTCACGCAAAAACATCTCCTCTCATTTTTATTTCTCACGGCTAGGAATATTGTAATGGCCTCCTCTTTTTTTCTACTTTTTTCTTCTTCCAAACTTGTATTTAGACTGTATGTACAACATCTGTTCCGCTTTTTTTTTAAAAAAAGTTAGTCATAAACTTTTTAAATTAAGTAATAAATATTATGTAAAAAGAAATAAAATTTTACGTTCTTTTATACGTATATATATCAGTTTCTTAGTTAAATGATAAATAAATCAAATGAATGTAAACAAATCAAATTTTAAATTTAGTAATAAATAGTGTATAAATAAGCTATTTAATTACACGTTTTTAAAGTGGTATGATTATGTCCGTTCTCGTATTATTTAGTTGGCGTTAAATGAGGCGTTATTTGTTGAAATATTCTCTAGCGTATATTTTACTAAATATATAAGAAGCGAATAAATAAGAAACGAATAAAATTAAAATACGTTACTTTTGTTATAAATTTGGGAGTATGTTTCGATTAATTATTGCATCTATAATACGCGCTCATTAATTCCTTACCGCAGCTAATAAAAATCAATTCAAACTGTGCCTTACCATTCGCGTGTAAAAATATTCCTTTTCCGTTGCTTCCTTATATTTAATAGGAATAAATGCCTTATTTCATCTTGCCGTTTCAAACAAAGATTACTTGCCTTGTCATTCGCGTGCGTGGATATCCTCTTTCCCTTTTTCTTCTTTGTAATTGGTAGTAATAAATTCTCATAGCCGTTTCAAAAATCAAATTGTATTTTCTTTCCTTTTTTCACTTAATCAAAGCATATACCTCCCTCTTAAATACTATTCACGTACAAAATTCCATCACCACATCAAATTATTTTCATCCTTCTCTTGCGTGAGCTCTCTGCTTCAGGTAATGGCTGCAAAAAAATTCTTCCTTCTTTTATTTATTTTCTTTCTTTTTCTTTTTCTTGTGTTTATTTTGTCCATTGTTTTGCTACACTAAGTACTCGGCCCTCCACCACCTTTGAGTTTTAACCCCAGCCTAAATTTTCCAATCTCCCACTGCTTACGTGTTTCAGGCTATAAATAAAAAAATAAAAAATAATTTTTTTTATATATTAATGCATGCGCCACCTGTGCATAATTAAATCTCAGCCTATATACCTCGACATCCCTCTACGTACGTGCTTCTCTAGCCTTGAATATGGTAAATAGCCGAGACTTGAGGTGTGGGTTAAATCGTGTGGTGAAGGGACCGAGTTATTGATTAATCATATCATTTTATTTAATCTAGCTTTTCAGTTTTGCTTTATTAAATTTGATATGATCGTAATTAAATTCGCGTAATTAGTTTTATTCGTTTTGTTTCAAGATTTGAATCTGATCGTCGCCTCCGCTAAAATTTGATCGTGCCTTCTGTACATTTGTTCCGGTGTGGATATCATTTTGAATCTAACCTTCAGCGTCGTAGAGGTGAGTATTCACGCCTGACAAACATACTTATAGATCTATAAATTAATAACAAGTGAAATTGTAGAATGAATAATTTTATTTTACTTACCTGTGATATAAAAATTTATGATGTTAGAACCCTGTTATAAAATTGTCACAGCACCCGTTATATTTTCTGCTGTTATATTTTATGTTGTTTTACTGTTTATTTATTACTGATTATCACACTGCAAGTTCCCTGTAGAGTAGAAAATCGCTTTGGGCTGAAATGATAGGCCTGAGCGACTTTTATATATTTTATCTATTTTATTTATTTTATTTATCTATTTGACTTGGGATTGCGGGTTTGAAATGATAGAACCCGGTTTTCTTTGTAAATTACGGATTGAAATGATATATTATTTGTATCACTTGATGTAACGACCCATAATTTTTTATTAATTAAAATATGAATATTTAATTAATTTTAAATATTTATAAGTGAATTTATAAGTCAAATAAATTTTATTTTGAATTTTTGGATTTAATTGAATAACTAAATCGATAATTTAATATGTTAAATTATGGAAATAATTGAAAATAGAGTTAAATATGATAGAAAATGATTTGTAAAATTTTATTTAATCATACTGGAGTTATAGAAATATTTTAGAACTTTTAAAATCGAATTAAAAGTTAATTTGTGAAAATTGAATATTTTAATACTTAATAATCGACTGTAAAATAGCCAATTTTTGAACAGTCTCAGAATTGAACGAAACTAGTTTCATTGGATCCGTAATAGTTAGTTATTACCGGATTTCAATTTTCGTGTCAATCGGAGCTATCGTTTGATCGTGGCAGCTCGAAACGCATCGAATTATTTTTAATTTAAATTTGGCGAGTCAAAATAGCCATTTTTCAAAAAGTCTCGGATTTCGACGAAACCAGTTTCATCGGATCCGTAATGTGATATTATTGTAAGGTTTCAAATTTCAAGTCAATTTGGATTTACCGTTTGTCCGGTACAAATTAAAACGCCTAGAAATCGATTTAAATCGGTTTAATTCAAATTGAACGTTTTTAGCCATAACTCGCACATACTTCCGAATTAGCTTCCGAAACTTGTTCCATTGTGTCCGGAACGCGGGATAAACCCTAGGTACGCTGGTTACGGCGTCTAAATCGGAGTTCGGAATTTCCGGGATGAATAGTGTCGCTCGTTCCTTATAAATAGAGCCCCTACCTTTCATAAATTGATAAAACCCTAACCCTAAAGCTAGTAGCCGCCACCCCCCTGTGTATGGCCAGAAATCACTCTCCTCTTCCCCTTGATTTCTCCAAATCCATCAAGAATTAGCCTTAGGTTTCAACTAACAAATTGAAGAGGACGTCAAGCTCTACGATATCAACGGCTATGATCGTGTTTGGAGCTTCGGATTGGCGGCAAATCGAGCTGGAAACTTGTAACTTGCGCACGCGTTTCAGAGAGGAGGAGGGGGCCGAGTTGGCTAAAGGTCAGGCCGAACCTAGAGGGGGTCGTGGGCTATGTGATGGTGGTAGCGTGATCGAGTATAGTCGCTCGAGGTGGTGGCAAAGCTAAAACCTAATTTCATGAATGGGTTCGGCCTCAATGTTCATAGCCTGGAGATGTTGCGTGGAAGGGGGAAGATAAAGGAGAGGCATAGGATTGAGATCTAATGGCCTGAAATGTTTGTGGGGTATAATAATTAAGTTTATGTTGAATTTAGTTATAAAAAATCGTGTACGATCTTATAAAATGCATAACTTTTTCATACGAGGTCGAAAAAATGCAAACTCAGTTGCGTTGGAATCGTATGGACGAGCACTACGCGATGGAGTTGGTTTGGAGTCGTTTGGAGTTAGTGAGAATTTTGGGTAAAATTAAACGCGCGTTTAATTTTATTCGAAATAAAAGCTAAAACGGAAATTGAAACCAAGGTGAGAACTTCTCACTCAATCGAATAGATTTCGATTTTATTTTAAATAGTTAGATTTAAAATATTTGAATGCATGTTTGAATGATGACTGTAAATCATTGATTGTTAAAAATAGACATTATGCGCCGTTAGTAAGCGGATGTTATTTATTAAAAACATATTCCGCGAATATTTCATAAACTGTGAAATTGGTATTATATATAATATCAATATATATATATTGGCATATGTATATATTGGAGTTGTTGATTTCCCGCATTTTTTGTTTAGCGGATGAGACCCTATTACGCCGTTATTAAGCGGATAATATTTAATAAGAACATGTACCGCGATAATTTCGTACTGGAGCGAAATTGGTATTGTGCTAATGTTTTTGGATGCAGGAAACAGGTTGGAGGGATCCAACTGGATTCCTCAACATTATTTATTTTATTTCAGATATTTTGATATTTGATTGATTATCATATCGATATATGATATCGTTGTTAGTCGTGATTGACTATTTGGTGTGTAGCATCATTGGACCCAGATTTTGGGATTTTAAAATGGTTTTAAAGTGATTTTTGAAAATATACTATATTTTTGGAATTGATCCATTATAAATAAATAAACGTTATAATTTTTAAAGTTATAAAATTATGGTTTTTGTGAAATATAGTAAAAGCTGGTTTTTGAGAAATATGAACTAATGATTTTATAAAATAATTTAGATTGGATTTTTGAATATATGATAAAAGTTTAAATATAGGATTTATAAAATTTGATTATTTTATAAATCGAAATGATGAAATTATAAAGGAATTTAAAGACGTTTTAGAATAATAATATAAACTGATTTATATTTAGAGATTTATAAATGGATATTTATAAATTGAAATATAGACATTATAAAACGAGTTTTTATAAGTGTTTGAATGTAGTGGAAATGAATTTCCTAAATGAATGAAATTTATAGAATTATAAACTGTGAAGTTATAAATGAAATTTATAAATAGTAAGATTTATAAATTTGTGAAGTTAATTGAAGAATAGATTTGGTTAAATAAATGAATCTTATAAGTTATAAGATTTATAATTATGAAGTTTAAAGAACGATTTTATAAAATAATCGTTTTATAAGTATTTAACTTATAATATAAACATTTAGTTTATAATTGAGTTATAAACTGAAATATGTTAATAAAGGATTTATAAAAAAGGAAGTTTTTATAAATAAATAGAAATGGAATTTATAAACGTTGTTTTATAAATTCGCAAACGACTTATTTTAATAAGTTAATTGTTATAACTTAGAAATGGAGTTATATTCACATTTTTGAATAGTGAATAATCCTTTGAATTAAAATGAATAAAGGGATGAAATTTGTTAACGGAGTTTATTCACATTTTTGAATAGTGAATAATATGTTAAAGAAATTGTTTTGAATGGGATGTTTAAATTGAATTAAAACGATCTAACGATGTTTTAAAATGTGTTAAGATTCGAAACCATAGATTTCAACATTTATTGTTGAAATAGATGTTTCGAGAAATAAAAGGAAATGGTGGACTATAACACTGTTGTTATAGTAAATGATTTCCGAAAGGAAATGTTTTGTATAGTATTGGGATTTATATATCTATTTTAATTTCGAATCCCTATACTAGTGATTTTGGGACGTTGTAACGATGTTTTACGCAACATTCGTTTTGGCCCAAATAAAAATGTTTAAGAGAATGATTTCCCTTAAAGAATGAATAATATACTTAATTCGATTTAAGTATATTGAATATTTTCAAAGGTTGAAAATAAAAAGATTTGTCGATTACTTATTTTTGATAAGTATGGAAATGTTTTCCAATATGAAGTGAATAATTAGAATTTATCTTTTTGAGGATAAATTGAAATGGATTATTGAAATCGAATATGCATGAATATTTTGAAATATAAATCCATTATGGAAATTATATGTGAAAGGGAATTTGTTTGAAAATAAATATTGATTTATTTTTAAAGTGTTGGAATTTTATATCTTGTAAAGATATTTTGGAAATGTAAATAATTTGGAAAATTATTTGGAATCTGGTGATGTATGCATATCAATTGATAGTTCAATAGCCGACTATCAGTATTTCCCTTTGAATGGGTATTTGATGTGAATTGATTGAATTTGAATGCACACTTATTTTTGAATAAGCGCTCACTATTCGGGTTAACCGGGAAAGGACCATGGGGTCGTATAACCCACTCCGAATATGTGATACGTCGTTGTGAATCGCATTTGAAGATCGGTGTTGAAGACCGGTATTTGCGAGAGTGATAGGATGAACTATCGATTGACTCTGCACCGAGTTGCTCCGGTATTGAGTTCTCCATATGTGATGGTAAATCCGATCAGGATTGTGAATATCCGGATTGCAAGGACTTCTTTGTAAGTGCCTTCGGTTTTGTTCGAGCCCGGAACAGACTTGTATGGATTGTATGTCTGACATTACAAGTTGAGATATAAAGCCGATTTCTTTCAAATATATTTCTGTTGGTGGCGGAGAATTTATTCTTTGCTTAACACCCTTCTTTGAGACATATGAGCTCAAAGGTTATATAGTTGAAGTTATCAGCGATATATTCCCAGTTTGGTAATGTGACATGCTGAGTGATGCTGAAATGATCATTGTGTTGATTATTGTGATAGGATCATTTATTTGATCGTCTATCCTTGTGATCATTGTGTTGATCATTTGTTGACCCAAAGCATGGCTTTTGTATAAAGTATGTTTTTGTGGACGTGAATTCGTCGAGCCTCACACCCCGTGAATGGTCAAAACAGGAAAGAAGCAGCAAGGTTATGAGGGGTAGCACCCTTTAGGATGTGTCCATTTCCTTCTGGAAAAGGGTGGTATCATGGTATGGAGCCCAGATACTTACTCATGTTGAAAAACACTTTATGATTGTGTGAATTGATTACGAGCGCTCGGTGATAAAGGTCCCAAAGGACCGGGGGATGGCATATTCGGTCAGTTGTTACCCAGTTAGGGGTAACCCGGCCTTGTGTTGGTAGAGATCCGGTTTGGTTCTCGGGGATGTCCATCCAGAGGCATTCTCAGTGGCAATGGGAAGTTCCTTGGCCTGACCATTTGTTAGAAATCCAATTCCCAATACGAAACTTGTACGGTATTAGTTGTAGAACCTGCTATTCACTTATGGTGGTCACCACTGTTTGGATGGTAGCTATAGTAGGCATACGATAATGGTCGTATGTTGGCTAAGATTTATATTCTACTTTCGAAATGAATTTTTCTATACACTATGCACTAGTAATAATATAAAATGTTCTTTTAAATGCGTATCAAGCATCTTTGACTATCATAAGGAGAAATCTCCTCCGATTCTGCGTTTGCATGTGTGTGTGTGCAGGAGGCCTTATGGTAGTCTCATTTTTTAAAAGCATTGCGAATTGATTTAAAAATATTCCTCTATTTGATTTTAAAGTTAAATAAACTGTTTTGAGTTCTCACACCAGTCACATGACTGACTTGGAGTTTATTGTTTTCCTTCCTAAACTCTGGGTGCCCACCAATTTCCACACGGGCAGTTAAGAGTTAGGTTTATCAGGATATTCTGGATATTCTGGAGTTGCTGGAGGCAAGCTGGATGGCATGGCGTATTACTAGTTTATATAGTATTTCTTTTTCCGCTGCACTGTTTATTGTATGATGTTGTACACTCTGATGATATGATGTAATGTAATGTATAAAATATAATAACAGATATAGTCCTTTGTTTAAAGATTATTCATTTATTATTATATGTTGTTCTGCTGCGAATTGTGAGATTCTGATGTTGTTCTGTTGTTTTCTGTCCCGTCCTATTTTCTTCTGTTTTTTTTTTTTTTTTTTCCTCTATTCTCTTTTTCTTCTATTTTAAAAATTCTCTGTTTTCAAATTTCTTTTCTCCCTCTATTTTCTATCTTCTTATCTCTTCTTCTCTTTCTATCTTTTTCTTAAATTCTTTTTAAAACCCATAACATTCCGTGTTTTCGGCCTTCGATATTCGGCAGTCGATAAAGTGAGTGTCGATGTCGGATTTTTCGAAAGACGAAAATCCGTGACGTTACATTTGGTATCAGAGCTGATGGTTAAGCGACAACCATGGTTCTGTTGGGTATTACTCATTAGAGATAGAGTCAGTAGTACTCTAGAATGAGTTTGAGTGTAATAATAGCTATGAGAGCGTATTTGTTAGTGAATATAAAAATTGTTTTATATTGTGATGATTGGTTTATTGAGTGGCATATGAACCTTCCTCAGCACGGTATGTACAACTTTGCCGAATGGGTTTCTAAACACTTGAATAGAACAATTCGACATAATATTGATTTTAAAATTGGGTAAATGAAATAATTTTGCCTCGATTATATTTTTATATATAAAGGAATAATTTTTCAGAATTATTAAAGTGTATAAGTTGATTGTTAGGTTGTTTGAATAATCTAAATTAAAGAATAATTGTATAAGCAAATGAATTATAAGAATTGAGTTATAATTAGTGTGATTTACAATTGTGAAATAAACTTATATATATAAGAAGTGAAACTATATGAATATATTTATGAATATGAGTTGTAAATAAAAATGAATTTAAGGTTAATGATAGATATGAACTTGAGTTATGTAATAGAATTCAACTTTGAAATTGAATTGAATGAATGGCTTGAATGTTTAATCAATTGAATGTAATTTAAATTGATATGAAATAATGAATGTAAGTGTAAATTCATTAAAATCAAATATTATTAGAAGTTGAAAGGTTGAATGAAAATCAATTTAATTAAACCAATTGGAAAAGTGATGGTGTTAAACCAAATTGAATGAATATAAGCAAAGGAATTTGGTTATAATTAATATACTTTGGTTGTTATATGATTGTTGATTGATTGTATATAATTCATTAGGTATTAATGAAATTGAAAGCTATGTAATTGAATTCAAATTGAAAGTAAATAAATTTGAATAGAATTGAAAGTGAATTAGATTTAATTAGTAATGTAAACTAATTGAATTGAGAATGAATGTTAGAAAATCCCATGTAAACGAATCAAATGTGATTTAAAGTGAAAACCAATTCATTGAATATAATGAGAATATGAATGAAAATTCATTTGATTATGAATGGTAGTTGGTTGATGTTTGCATTTGTTGTTTAGTTGCATTTGCTATGTGATATATATAGTTGATATGTTACTATATGTTGTATATCGATATTATTTGCATATGTGCATGTTCTCATGTTGTTTGTTAAGTGTTGAGTAGGTGCGGATCGCGTTGCTTCGCATTTGGAGCTCGCTTTTGCGCTATATTAGCCGTATATGCTTGCTAATAAAGTATAAGGTACATATCTCGGATTAAATATCGTACTTTTACACTTTTTTCCCTTCGGGATGCCTCATTACTTGATGAGATGTATATTTGTGATATATATATTGTTTTTTTTTTTCGGATCGAGCCGCGCAAAGGAGACTATGGCGAATTTTTCCGAAAATTTAAGGCGTTAGAAAAATTTTGAGAAAAATTGGGAAATTTTTTGAAAACTTTAACTTTGTTTTGAAATTGAAAGTTAAACTATAGTAGTTGTTTTTGAAAAGATAACTAAGTATGATTTGAAAACTTAGTAAAGATTTGTAAGCAGTTTAATTATGAATTTTGGAAAGTTAATAAATTCTGTAACCTTTCTTACTTGTAATTTCGAGGACGAAATTCTTTTAAGGGGGAAAGATTGTAACGACCCAGAATTTTTTATTAATTAAAATATGAATATTTAATTAATTTTAAATATTTATAAGTGAATTTATAAGTCAAATAAATTTTATTTTGAATTTTTGGATTTAATTGAATAATTAAATCGATAATTTAATATGTTAAATTATGGAAATAATTGAAAATAGAGTTAAATATGATAGAAAATGATTTGTAAAATTTTATTTAATCATACTGGAGTTATAGAAATATTTTAGAACTTTTAAAATCGAATTAAAAGTTAATTTGTGAAAATTGAATATTTTAATATTTAATAATCGACTGTAAAATAGCCAATTTTTGAACAGTCTCAGAATTGAACGAAACCAGTTTCATTGGATCCGTAATAGTTAGTTATTACCGGATTTCAATTTTCGTGTCAATCGGAGCTATCGTTTGATCGTGGCAGCTCGAAACGCATCGAATTATTTTTAATTTAAATTTGGCGAGTCAAAATAGCCATTTTTCAAAAAGTCTCGGATTTCGACGAAACCAGTTTCATCGGATCCGTAATGTGATATTATTGTAAGGTTTCAAATTTCAAGTCAATTTGGATTTACCGTTTGTCCGGTACAAATTAAAACGCCTAGAAATCGATTTAAATCGGTTTAATTCAAATTGAACGTTTTTAGCCATAACTCGCACATACTTCCGAATTAGCTTCCGAAACTTGTTCCATTGTGTCCGGAACGCGGGATAAACCCTAGGTACGCTGGTTACGGCGTCTAAATCGGAGTTCGGAATTTCCGGGATGAATAGTGTCGCTCGTTCCTTATAAATAGAGCCCCTACCTTTCATAAATTGATAAAACCCTAACCCTAAAGCTAGTAGCCGCCACCCCCCTGTGTATGGCCAGAAATCACTCTCCTCTTCCCCTTGATTTCTCCAAATCCATCAAGAATTAGCCTTAGGTTTCAACTAACAAATTGAAGAGGACGTCAAGCTCTACGATATCAACGGCTATGATCGTGTTTAGAGCTTCGGATTGGCGGCAAATCGAGCTGGAAACTTGTAACTTGCGCACGCGTTTCAGAGAGGAGGAGGGGGCCGAGTTGGCTAAAGGTCAGGCCGAACCTAGAGGGGGTCGTGGGCTATGTGATGGTGGTAGCGTGATCGAGTATAGTCGCTCGAGGTGGTGGCAAAGCTAAAACCTAATTTCATGAATGGGTTCGGCCTCAATGTTCATAGCCTGGAGATGTTGCGTGGAAGGGGGAAGATAAAGGAGAGGCATAGGATTGAGATCTAATGGCCTGAAATGTTTGTGGGGTATAATAATTAAGTTTATGTTGAATTTAGTTATAAAAAATCGTGTACGATCTTATAAAATGCATAACTTTTTCATACGAGGTCGAAAAAATGCAAACTCAGTTGCGTTGGAATCGTATGGACGAGCACTACGCGATGGAGTTGGTTTGGAGTCGTTTGGAGTTAGTGAGAATTTTGGGTAAAATTAAACGCGCGTTTAATTTTATTCGAAATAAAAGCTAAAACGGAAATTGAAACCAAGGTGAGAACTTCTCACTCAATCGAATAGATTTCGATTTTATTTTAAATAGTTAGATTTAAAATATTTGAATGCATGTTTGAATGATGACTGTAAATCATTGATTGTTAAAAATAGACATTATGCGCCGTTAGTAAGCGGATGTTATTTATTAAAAACATATTCCGCGAATATTTCATAAACTGTGAAATTGGTATTATATATAATATCAATATATATATATTGGCATATGTATATATTGGAGTTGTTGATTTCCCGCATTTTTTGTTTAGCGGATGAGACCCTATTACGCCGTTATTAAGCGGATAATATTTAATAAGAACATGTACCGCGATAATTTCGTACTGGAGCGAAATTGGTATTGTGCTAATGTTTTTGGATGCAGGAAACAGGTTGGAGGGATCCAACTGGATTCCTCAACATTATTTATTTTATTTCAGATATTTTGATATTTGATTGATTATCATATCGATATATGATATCGTTGTTAGTCGTGATTGACTATTTGGTGTGTAGCATCATTGGACCCAGATTTTGGGATTTTAAAATGGTTTTAAAGTGATTTTTGAAAATATACTATATTTTTGGAATTGATCCATTATAAATAAATAAACGTTATAATTTTTAAAGTTATAAAATTATGGTTTTTGTGAAATATAGTAAAAGCTGGTTTTTGAGAAATATGAACTAATGATTTTATAAAATAATTTAGATTGGATTTTTGAATATATGATAAAAGTTTAAATATAGGATTTATAAAATTTGATTATTTTATAAATCGAAATGATGAAATTATAAAGGAATTTAAAGACGTTTTAGAATAATAATATAAACTGATTTATATTTAGAGATTTATAAATGGATATTTATAAATTGAAATATAGACATTATAAAACGAGTTTTTATAAGTGTTTGAATGTAGTGGAAATGAATTTCCTAAATGAATGAAATTTATAGAATTATAAACTGTGAAGTTATAAATGAAATTTATAAATAGTAAGATTTATAAATTTGTGAAGTTAATTGAAGAATAGATTTGGTTAAATAAATGAATCTTATAAGTTATAAGATTTATAATTATGAAGTTTAAAGAACGATTTTATAAAATAATCGTTTTATAAGTATTTAACTTATAATATAAACATTTAGTTTATAATTGAGTTATAAACTGAAATATGTTAATAAAGGATTTATAAAAAAGGAAGTTTTTATAAATAAATAGAAATGGAATTTATAAACGTTGTTTTATAAATTCGCAAACGACTTATTTTAATAAGTTAATTGTTATAACTTAGAAATGGAGTTATATTAACATTTTTGAATAGTGAATAATCCTTTGAATTAAAATGAATAAAGGGATGAAATTTGTTAACGGAGTTTATTCACATTTTTGAATAGTGAATAATATGTTAAAGAAATTGTTTTGAATGGGATGTTTAAATTGAATTAAAACGATCTAACGATGTTTTAAAATGTGTTAAGATTCGAAACCATAGATTTCAACATTTATTGTTGAAATAGATGTTTCGAGAAATAAAAGGAAATGGTGGACTATAACACTGTTGTTATAGTAAATGATTTCCGAAAGGAAATGTTTTGTATAGTATTGGGATTTATATATCTATTTTAATTTCGAATCCCTATACTAGTGATTTTGGGACGTTGTAACGATGTTTTACGCAACATTCGTTTTGGCCCAAATAAAAATGTTTAAGAGAATGATTTCCCTTAAAGAATGAATAATATACTTAATTCGATTTAAGTATATTGAATATTTTCAAAGGTTGAAAATAAAAAGATTTGTCGATTACTTATTTTTGATAAGTATGGAAATGTTTTCCAATATGAAGTGAATAATTAGAATTTATCTTTTTGAGGATAAATTGAAATGGATTATTGAAATCGAATATGCATGAATATTTTGAAATATAAATCCATTATGGAAATTATATGTGAAAGGGAATTTGTTTGAAAATAAATATTGATTTATTTTTAAAGTGTTGGAATTTTATATCTTGTAAAGATATTTTGGAAATGTAAATAATTTGGAAAATTATTTGGAATCTGGTGATGTATGCATATCAATTGATAGTTCAATAGCCGACTATCAGTATTTCCCTTTGAATGGGTATTTGATGTGAATTGATTGAATTTGAATGCACACTTATTTTTGAATAAGCGCTCACTATTCGGGTTAACCGGGAAAGGACCATGGGGTCGTATAACCCACTCCGAATATGTGATACGTCGTTGTGAATCGCATTTGAAGATCGGTGTTGAAGACCGGTATTTGCGAGAGTGATAGGATGAACTATCGATTGACTCTGCACCGAGTTGCTCCGGTATTGAGTTCTCCATATGTGATGGTAAATCCGATCAGGATTGTGAATATCCGGATTGCAAGGACTTCTTTGTAAGTGCCTTCGGTTTTGTTCGAGCCCGGAACAGACTTGTATGGATTGTATGTCTGACATTACAAGTTGAGATATAAAGCCGATTTCTTTCAAATATATTTCTGTTGGTGGCGGAGAATTTATTCTTTGCTTAACACCCTTCTTTGAGACATATGAGCTCAAAGGTTATATAGTTGAAGTTATCAGCGATATATTCCCAGTTTGGTAATGTGACATGCTGAGTGATGCTGAAATGATCATTGTGTTGATTATTGTGATAGGATCATTTATTTGATCGTCTATCCTTGTGATCATTGTGTTGATCATTTGTTGACCCAAAGCATGGCTTTTGTATAAAGTATGTTTTTGTGGACGTGAATTCGTCGAGCCTCACACCCCGTGAATGGTCAAAACAGGAAAGAAGCAGCAAGGTTATGAGGGGTAGCACCCTTTAGGATGTGTCCATTTCCTTCTGGAAAAGGGTGGTATCATGGTATGGAGCCCAGATACTTACTCATGTTGAAAAACACTTTATGATTGTGTGAATTGATTACGAGCGCTCGGTGATAAAGGTCCCAAAGGACCGGGGGATGGCATATTCGGTCAGTTGTTACCCAGTTAGGGGTAACCCGACCTTGTGTTGGTAGAGATCCGGTTTGGTTCTCGGGGATGTCCATCCAGAGGCATTCTCAGTGGCAATGGGAAGTTCCTTGGCCTGACCATTTGTTAGAAATCCAATTCCCAATACGAAACTTGTACGGTATTAGTTGTAGAACCTGCTATTCACTTATGGTGGTCACCACTGTTTGGATGGTAGCTATAGTAGGCATACGATAATGGTCGTATGTTGGCTAAGATTTATATTCTACTTTCGAAATGAATTTTTCTCTACACTATGCACTAGTAATAATATAAAATGTTCTTTTAAATGCGTATCAAGCATCTTTGACTATCATAAGGAGAAATCTCCTCCGATTATGCGTTTGCATGTGTGTGTGTGCGGGAGGCCTTATGGTAGTCTCATTTTTTAAAAGCATTGCGAATTGATTTAAAAATATTCCTCTATTTGATTTTAAAGTTAAATAAACTGTTTTGAGTTCTCACACCAGTCACATGACTGACTTGGAGTTTATTGTTTTCCTTCCTAAACTCTGGGTGCCCACCAATTTCCACACGGGCAGTTAAGAGTTAGGTTTATCAGGATATTCTGGATATTCTGGAGTTGCTGGAGGCAAGCTGGATGGCATGGCGTATTACTAGTTTATATAGTATTTCTTTTTCCGCTGCACTGTTTATTGTATGATGTTGTACACTCTGATGATATGATGTAATGTAATGTATAAAATGTAATAACAGATATAGTCCTTTGTTTAAAGATTATTCATTTATTATTATATGTTGTTCCGCTGCGAATTGTGAGATTCTGATGTTGTTCTGTTGTTTTCTGTCCCGTCCTATTTTCTTCTGTTTCTTTTTTTTTTTTTTTTCCTCTATTCTCTTTTTCTTCTATTTTAAAAATTCTCTGTTTTCAAATTTCTTTTCTCCCTCTATTTTCTATCTTCTTATCTCTTCTTCTCTTTCTATCTTTTTCTTAAATTCTTTTTAAAACCCATAACATTCCGTGTTTTCGGCCTTCGATATTCGGCAGTCGATAAAGTGAGTGTCGATGTCGGATTTTTCGAAAGACGAAAATCCGTGACGTTACACTTGACCTAGGTTAGAAAATATTATACAGACCCGTGGTTATTATATATATATTTTTTCTGGAAATATTAAATATTTTTAAATTTGTATATTATGATATTTTGTTTAAAATTTGAATAAAAATGATTTTATAAGGTATAGTGATTTTGTACAAGTTAAATATATAAATAAATAAATGGTTAAGTTAGAATTTGAAGTATAAATTTATTTTGGAATTTGGATTTTTGTAAAGGAATGGAATTCAAGTTAAGTAAATAAATTATAATAAATATGATATAAATTTGAATTTAAATAAATTAATAAGGTGTTATTTAAATTTTCTATGAACTAAATGGTTAAATAAGTGAATACTTAAAAATGGAAGTTGAAATATAACTTAATTTAGAAGCTGAAGTTGGTTTTAGAATAAAGGTAAGTTAAGAAATGAATTGGAAATTAAGTTATTTTTGAAATGGTAATTAAACTAATTGTTAAGTAAAATTTTATGGAAATTTGTGCACTTGATTTTTATAAGTAAAGCTTAGAGAAGTTTGATATTTATTTGCGAAATTTACTTTATAAAAATCGTAAATTATCGAGTAAATTAAATGACTATTTAAAGTGGAAAATATGATTTTTATAAGTTAAATTGGTTTAAATTAAGGTTTAATTATTGCTGAAATTATATTGAAGTCTGAAATTTAATTTACTTAAATCTGTTGTAAAGGATATTACCGCACTTTGCAAGTGTTGTAGTTGATGCAAATGAACTAAGGCTAAACTTTTGGGATTTATATTGGATTGTGTAAGAATAATAACTTCAACTTTAAATAGTTTAAAATGAAGTATTTTGATTGAAATATAAACTATTTTGAAATTTATAACCACGAGTAATAATAACGTTGGTTGTTAAAGAGACCGGGATCAGATATGGGCATACTCTCTGTCGATATCGAAAACCATTTTGACAACCGTGTATGCGGTGGAGATTCCAGAATGAAGTAGGATGGTGGCGATGTTATATTGACGTATGGATGTGGACCTGACTCCCGTGAGTTGGCATAAGGTGGCTAAAACAGGAGCGATTGACGGACTAATGAGGTAGCGCCTTTGATTGGACGCACTTCTTCGTATGCCATTCTATTACTTTGTGATTGTTTGGTGTGCACCTTTGATTTTGGGAGTGTTGTTCGAGGTGGGCGGTAGTAGCAGCTACGCGTTACCACCAGTCCGGATGAGTAATTGGTATATCTACCCTGGCATTGCCTAGCTGTGCCGTGTCACCTACCTAGCGAGCCATTATACGAGTTTGGTTTTCTCCCGTAGCCCGTGGAGTATTTAAGGTAGTCTCCCGATCTAGAGATGCGCTGATACTGGATGGATTACGAGACTATTATTGTGTTAAGGGGGAGATTGGGTAACTCCTTAACGCTATTAAAAGTAAGTTTATTTTACTATAGACACTATTATAATAGCGAAATATTACTACATAGTAAATAGTTTAACGGATCCTTAGAGGATGGGCGGCCCCAAGCATCCTTTAAGTTACTTGCCTTTATATTATAGTTCACTTGAATTAGCTTACACTGTATAAGTATGTATGTCCTAACTCGAGTGTTTGGGTTTATTTCTTACGCTCGGGTCAGCTTGAGCATCAGTTCGGACTTCATTTCCTAGAGCTAGGACTGCTGGAGACCATCTTTATCAAGCTGCTGTCTATTTTTCTATTCAGTCTTTTATCTTAGCCTATGTAACTGAGACAAATGAATTTGGGATTTTCTGTGGTTATTTCAAATTGTATTGGTTTTAAGACTATGTAATTCGTACTTGTTTTGAGATTATGTGATAGTGGCTTCATGAACTACTATTTTCTCTACTTCCGCTGCATTTCTTACTCTGTGTTTGTGACCTGTGATTATTTATTTACCGTATATTCTGAGATTTGCCAAATTTTATTTATAACGCGGTATTTTGAACAATTCAAGTCCGACATGTGTGGATGTGAATGCTTGAAAATACCGGGTCGTTACAGTAATAGAAAACTTTGGAATCATATCAAGCATCCATAACAGGTGTTTTCCATCAAGAATCAAGTGAAAAATCTTTATTCGAACCAGTGTAAACCACCTTGAAAAACATGTACTCGAATATTGGATAAAGAACTGTCATGCGAATAAAACGATCTAGATACAACTAATGTATTCATTCCATTGGTTTCTTAACTACACCAATTCCTTTTGATTCACATTCATTCATCCAAATAGTATATCTCTTTAATACTAAATTATTTAAGAGTCATATCATAAATCATAACTTCAAGTTCATAAACATTTTATAACATAAGTTCATACTCATATAATACTCCACTATATCCTAAGAGTGTATACAAAAATCAAATTTGTTTTACTTTTAACAAATTTAAACTTTTTTAACTTGCTATCTGCTCAATTCAAGTATTGTATATAAAATTAACTTTTGTTTTTTCAAAAACACTTGACTATAAGTTCTATAACCATATGGAAGTTCTTGACTATCCAAAACCATCGAAAATTCCATTCATTTTAACAAATGAAAACTAAAACCAGCATATCATATCATGATGCACATCCATACTTTCATTATACGTAAGCTACATGTATCCATGAAATAAATTAATAAGAAAACTTTAGAACTAAACATTGGTTTTCATTTAAAATTATTTTGAAATAATATGTACATATAACTTTTGTATATCAAATAATATTTTGGATTAAATCAAAATCTGTTTTACCAAAACAACTTTGTAGCATCCCACAATTAGAAACCCGAAAATGAATGCTGATGATGTTGGAGTCATCACCCGAATTATTTTCAAGCAAGAAGAGTGATTTCAGTACATCTAGGTGATGCCTTTCGAACTTAACCATAATCGTTTTGAAAATTGTATCAAATACTTCGTAAATGTTACAAAGTACCATGATCTCAATTTCATAAACTAATTTCTGAAATACTTACTTTCAAATAATACTACTTATTATTTTCTCGAAAATCTTGAAACACAATTTCAAAGATTATTGGGATTTAAGTTCTCAAATTGTCTATTTAAATCCTCTCTGTCTATAAACCATGTTTATATACAGTTGCTTTCTTGTCTAAATCATTTCACAAATATATATATCTTTATTTAGATTATATGTACATATTTTAGGACTTCAAATTCGAATATTTAATTTATCTAAATATTCAAATTTGAATTAAATTATAATAAAATCTATGTTTCAAATACAGATTTGATTTTTGGTGACGTATTTTTAATTTAATTTGTAGAATTTTTTCATAATTTTTAATTTGAAAAATCATTAAATTTTCGTTTGACATTTTTTTGGACAAACGTCGGCACTTTTGTGACTTCACAGAATAAGATAACTTGTCTATATTATTATTATTATTATTATTTTATGATCGTCACATATTGTTTTGTGCGATTATATATTTACTTATGTCGTTCGCGGCTCATACTTAAGATAGTGTGTAGCGAAGTACCCCGAAACTTTTAAAATAAAAATTAAAACCAAGTCTGATACAATCGTTTTTCCTTCATGTCTTGTATGTCCTTTATTAAACAAATTGGTGGCTTTGCATTAAATGCTTGCCTTTGCAGCATGGTCTTGAAATTTTGGTGTTCATTTTATATACGAGTACACAGTTCATCTTTACTTCCATTTTTTTTATGCTTCATTCTTCTTCTCTACTCTCTCTCTCTTTCCCCTTCCTTTTTCATTGACGTACAACATCATTCGAGCGCAACTTTCCCAAAGCTACATCAATGCCATGCATATAAATCAACTATTATAAATCAAATTTGGAAAATCATTGGCTTATTTAGCAGTGGAAAAGCACTGGCATTATAAATTAAATTTGGAGGAAGGTGTGCATGTGAATGGATATGTGAGGCATGTGTAGTAGGTGGGCTGTAGCATGGGGGGTGTAGACTTGTGGATGGTGGAGTGGAGTTGCATGTAGGTATATGTGTGGCCGTGAATGTGGAGTAGCAAGAAGTGGAGTGGATTGCATACAAATATGTGGGTGATGTGTTGCATGATGAGGCAGCGTTCGGGTTAAGAAATGCATGGCGCTGAAGAGACAAAGAGTGGCGTAGTTGGTAGCCTTCCGTGGTGGCCGAAGCGGTGGAGGCTAGAGATTCTTAGGGCAGAGGCAAGGAGGGGTTGCGTGTGGCAGTTCATGGCTAGGGGGACGTGCATCAGGAGATGGCATAGATAGATGGGCATACGTGCATAGTTTGAAGAAAGCCAGGCACACTAAAGTTCTTTGGGCGCATTGTTTTGAGAATGCTGAAGAAGTATACTGTTCATATAACAAGATTTTGCAAATAAAGACCTGTCAATGTGTCCATTGCATGATGAAAGGGGGCATTCCTTGCTAAGTAGGTTCGGTGCAGGTTGCATGGAAATGGGCTTTGGCCCAAAGGAATTTGGGTGAGAACTATTCATTTTAATTTGTATGATGATTAAATAAATAAATATGTTGAGTTTTGAAAATTCGTATCATGCTCATATTGAATCTGATTGACCTGAAAATTCTTGCGTTGTATTTGTATTTGTAACAACCCAAATTTTTTATTAAATACTTTAATTCATTTTATTCAAAACTTTGGTTTTTAATTATCCAAAATTTGAATTTTTTAAAATTTTCCAATAAAATTTGGATTTTTGTTTGTAATTTCCTTTCCTAATATAATAAAACAAATAATTTTTGTATGTATGTATGTGTGTGTGTGTGTGTCTATATATATATATATATATATATATATATATTCATCTCTATTTCATCTTTCTATATTTTCCTTTTTTGACATTCATTTTATTATTTGAATTGTTATGTGTTTATATCTCTTATTTATTGCTTAGAAAAATTTCAATGGATATACGTTATATTATCTTAAAGGCATATCTTTTAAATTTTATTTATTTTGTTTATTGCATGTTTCTTGTATATACCTTTTAATTAATTGCAAGGAAACAAATCAAATTGACATATGTTACTTTGCTTTAATTTGGCATACGTTACATTTTCTTTATTTTTTACCTCATTATTTGCCTATCTATTTATTTCCTACCATAGTTGTTCATAACTTATGTTATTTTCTATTTTGTGTATACACTTTAATTTATTTTTTTGGATGTTCATTTGTATATTTTGTATTTAATAGTTGGAAAACGAATCAATTAGTTGTACGTTACGTTTTTTTATTTTGGCATACGTTTCTTTGGCTTTATTTCTTGCCTTTTATGTGCCTATCTATTTAATTTCCTACTATAGTCATTCACTATTTTAGCCGTTCCTCACATGTTATAGTCGTGTATTACTTCTCCTAATCATGCATAAAAATCTTCTCAATATATCTCTTCCTCTGATTGAAAGATCTTTGCATACGTTTCTCTTATTAAATAGGAATTAAATCCCCTTTATTATTTTCTTACCATTTACTCTTTTGGTCGTTCATACCTCAAACCTTAGCTGCCTCCTCTATTACTAATTCACGTACAAAAACATTTTTCCCACATCTCATTTTATTTCCTAAGAGAAAAAATATGGATCTAAATATCCATGGCTCCTTCTTCCTCTTCTTGAATAGGCTCGGCCTCTACCTCCTTGCCAACTCCATCACCACTTGCATAGGGTAGAGCAAGGTTATGTCATCTTATCTCAATTATTTTCATTATTTAATTCATCTAATCTTTCGTATTATTATGTATGTTGTATTTGTTTGTGTACATAAGTTGAAATCTTGGCTCTCCTATCACTCAAGTTGAATCGTGCTTTGTCATGCCTTTCGTGCTTTCTGAAGTTTGATCTTCGTTTTTGAATTGTTTCCTTCAGCTTTAAAAATGTGAGTTTTTATCACTCTAGACATATGTACTTATATTTTTATGAAATAATGACAAGTAAATCTGTAGACATTGATATGTTATTCATGTATGCCTGTGTTGTGTTTACATGATGATAAATGCTGTATATATATTTGTTACATCATCTGTTATGATATTATATGTATACTGTTATTTTATTCTGTTAATCACCACTGTAAGTTCCATATCACTATGGGTTGAAATGATACACACCCAAATGGACTTTAGAATAAGGAAAAATCATTATGGGCTGAAATGATAGGCTCGAGTGACTTTTATTATAATTGATTTACTTGGGGTTGCGGATTTGAAATGATAGAACCCGGATTTTCTTTTTAAATTACCGATTGAAATGATACACATCCGTATCACTTGACCTAGGTTAGACAATATTATACAGGCCCATGGTTATATTTTTAAATGATATTTTCCTAAAGATTCATTAAGTGTTTTGAATATTTTCTGAAATTTTTTAAGTATTTTGAAATTATGAATATATAAAATTTTAACTTAATTTGATTTAATGCTTTAAATGGTAAAGGAGTATTTGGTTTTCCTATAAGTTAAAATTTTATAAGTCTATTATTGGTTTAAGAAATTTAAATATTTTATTTATGATAAATATCTTAATAATTAAATTTGATTTAATATGGAATCTTAAATCTAATCTAGTAACTTTAATAAAGGTTATTTCATGAAATGGATTTAGTTTGCATACTAAATGATGTATTTTGGATACAATGAAATACAGTTTAACTGGACTTTTGTAATAAATATTTAACTTGGAATCATAGTTATTTAAAGTATAAATGAATAAATTTGTAAATAAAATTGATTATTATATTAACTATGATAAAATATTTTATTTATGAAATGGATATGTTTTGGAAAATCAATACTTATGATTTATATGGTAAACGTGTAATTTTAATTAATGTGATATTGATTAAGACAATAAATGCTCTTTATTGCGATAATAAAATGTAAGTTAAAAAAAATGTACATTTGACATGTAATTGTAATAAATGTGAGATTGATTAAGACAATAAATGCTCTTTATTGTGATAATAAAATGTAAGTTAAAATGTAAATTTGACATGTAATTGTAATTAATGTGATACTGATTAAGACAATAAATGCTCTTTATTGTGATAAAAAAATGTAAGTTAAAATGTACATTTGACATGTAATTGTAATTAATGTGATATTGATAAAGACAATAAATGCTCTTTATTGTGATAATAAAATGTAAGTTAAAAATGTACATTTGACATGTAATTTTAATTAATGTGATATTGATTAAGACAATAAATGCTCTTTATTGTGATAATAAAATGTAAGTTAAAAAAATGTACATGTGACATGTACTTGTAATTAATGTGATATTGATTAAGACAATAAATGATCTTTATTGTGATATTAAATTGTAGTTAAAAATGTGCATTTGACATGATATTGTAATTAATGTGATATTTATTAGACAATAAATGTTCTTTATTGTGATAATAAAGTGTAAGTTAAAAAATTACATTTGACATGAAATTGTAATTAATGTGATATTGACAAAGACAATAGATGTTCTTTATTGTGATAATAAAATGTAAGTTAAAAATGTACATTTGACATGTAATTTTAGTTAATGTGATATTGATTAAGACAATAAATGCTCTTATCGTGAAAATAAAACGTAAGTTAAAAATGAACATTTGACATGTAATTTTAGTTAATGCAATATTGATTAAACCAATACTTGTTGTTTGCGGTAATAATGGAATGCAAGTTAATAATATACTTTTAACTTAACATAAGGAATTTCAACTTTAAATAGTAATTTACAATAATTAAGTTTATTTAACTTAAAAAGCATGGTTTATTTAATATCCAAATGAATTAATTAGTGTAATAAAATAGAAATGATAAAATAAATATTGTAAGAATTGTAAGTATATAAACATTTGGATTATATAAAATGGTAAAGTGGAAAGTATATACTATTTTGAAATAGATGATATGGTTTTGAAGTGGATATGATAATTTGGTTCTGAAAGTATATACTATTTTAAAATAAATGATATGGTTTGAAATGAATATGATATTTTGGTTTTGGAAGTATATACTGCTTTGAAATAAATATCTATATGTTATAATAACGATTGGTTGGCAAAAAGACCGGGAACGGATATGGGCATATTCTCTGTCGATACTGAAAACCACTTTGACAACCGTGTACGCGGTGGAAATTCCAGAATGAAGTAGGATGGTGACAACGTTCTATTGAGGTATATACGCGGACCCGACTTTCGTGAGTTGGCATAATGTGGCAACAACAAGAGCGATTGACGGGCTAATGAGGTAGCACCTTTGATCGGACACACTTCTTTGTATGTCATTCTATTACTTTATGATTGATTGGTGCGTACCTTTGATTTTAGGAGTGTGGCTCGAGTTGGGCGATAGCTGCGCATTACGCGTTACCACCGGCCCGGAAGCGTAATTGGTATATCTACCCTGGCATTGCCTAGTTGTGCCGTGTCACCTACGTAGTGCGCCTTATATGATTTTGATTTTTATCGTACCTATAGAGTATCCTCTAGTAGCCTCTCGATCAGGAGGTATTACGGTAGTGTATAGACTACTGGCACTATTTATGTGTTAAGGGGAATATTGGGTCACTCCTTAACGCTATTTTAAAAGTAAATTTATTTTACTAATAGACATTATTATAATAGCGAATATTACTATATAGTAAATAATTTAACGGATTCTTAGAGGATGGGCGGTCTCAAGCATCCTTTAAGTTACTTATACCTTTATATTACAGTTCACTTGAGTTGGTTTAGATTGTATAAGTATGTATGTCTTGACTCGAGTGTTTGTGTTTATTTCTTACGCTCGGGTCAGCCCGAGTGCCACAGCTTGGATCTATCTTCTGGAAGCTAGAGAATTTTTGGAGTTATCTGCTTATCAAGTTGTTGTCTATTTCAGTTTCAGTATTTCCTTTTCAGTTCATGTATTAGAGACATATGTAATCGGGATTTTCTACCATATTTGATTTGGAACTGTATTTTTTTCAGGCTATGTATTTTGGTACTTATTTTGAGACTGAGTTATAGTGGCTTCATGAACCACTATGGTTATTTTTATTTCCGCTGCAAGTTATTCTGATTTATCTATTTCTGTGATTCTATGATTGGTTTTATTTGCTCCAAATTATATTACCATCTACTGTTTTGAAGTATTCAAGTCAGACATGTGTGGATTTATTGTCAATTTGAATGGTCCAAAATAGTGGGTCGTTACAGTATTGGCGAGTAAAACATTATAATTTAGCTGTTTGATAGCTTTAGACATGTAAAAATTTATGACATATGAAAACAGACAGGATTTAGGTTATGTTATTTTAAATAATAACGTCGTTTAAATTTATATACCTTGATATTAATGTTTATTTGGACAAATAAATTTTTTGTTGAGTTTAATTTGATCGAATATGGTAATTGGACATCTGTTTAGTAGAATAAAATACCATTCCACTAATTAAATTGATTTGACATTTAATTAGTAGAATAAATCCCCATTCTATTATTTTATAGATTTGGACCTTTGATTTTATATCGTGATTTGATATGCCACTTTGAATACATAACAAGTTAACCAATGATGGTTAAGTATTTGAATTATTTACATAATCATGGATTATGTAAATATCCGTTGTTAACTCGAAAAGTTAAACTGAGTAATATGGTAGCTTATTTATGTACCGTGGTGATCATTAAGCCTCCTACAAAATTTGAAAAGATAATTATGGATTTGAAAGTTATTTTAAGAATAATTATTTTTACTATAAGGTTTAAAGATAATTATTATTTAGTAATAAGATTTAAAAGGGTAATAACTTATTAATAATAATATTTTAAAGATAACTAATAATTATTTAATAATGATCTATGCTAATTATTTTATTAATATGATTCTTAAAAGTTATTTCTTAAATGTTGTTTAAGAATGTTTTTTTTCTATTTAAAAGTTATTTAATGTGGTTTAAAAATGTTTTAATTTTATTTTACTTATTTATTTAAAATGATTATCTTACTTTAATTTTTAATTAAAGTTAATTAGTTATATTGATTTGGTTTATTCATTTATATTTAAAGGACAATTAATTTTCATATTAGTTTAAGGTTAATAAATTACTAATAACCTTTAAAGATAATTAATAATTATATTAATATTGTTTTGAAGTTAACTAATTGATAAATAATAATGTTTAAAAATTAATTTAATATTTTTTAATGAGATTTTAAGTTATTATTTTAAATGATATTTAATTTAAATGAAAAAGAAGGATGTTTAAATAATAACAATTATTTCAAGTGATTTAAAGCTGTTTAAAATAATTTATGGTTTATCAAGAAAATCCTACCGACTTGAAAACTAGTAAATAAGTTGTTTAAAACATGGAAAGAGTTTATAAATGGTTTTGAATATTTATAAAATGATTTATAAATGAGTTTTAAAGATATGAGAAGGAGAAGTTTTATAAATGGGGTTTGAGATTTATGAAGAACGTTTTATAAAAGGATTGGAAATTTATAAAGAAACTTTATAAATAAATTTGGAAATATTTATGAAATAAAGAGATTTTGGAAAGAAATGATTTATTTTCATGGCGTAATTCATAGGGCAGGGATTGCTCATAGTTTACTACGGATTCTCTTGGATAGTAACTTAACCATTGTGCAAGCTGCGATCCATAGTCGATATTGAACGATAGTTTCCATATCTACTTTAGAGGTTTTCAAGTCTTTGAGTTTTGAAAATAAATTGTTTATGAATATACTTATAGCATTGAGATAAGTATGGATATATTTACTAAGTATTGAAAATATAGTGGTTTGTGAATATACTTATCTTGTTGAGATAAGTATATGGAAGTGATTTCCAAGTATCTTAAATGTGATTTTTGAATTAATGAATGATTAATTTAAAGAGGCTTGGTGATCTTCATGGGAAATATAATCTTTGTTTGAATGTTGTTCATTCGATAGCTAAATAACCAACTATCAAATCTTGGCCTAAATATGTAATCCTTCTTAATTTTGGTGGTAGGGAAATATTCCCTAACACCGAAGGTTTTTAACTCTAGAAATATCTAAGGAAAACACGACATTATATGGTACAGTTACTAACAGTGGTGCTATACTATATGTATAAACTCGTTTCATTCTTCTACGACAAATGATAAGAATATTTGTCCACTTAAACGGTCAGGGGGTGATCCCTGCTCTTATGTATTGTCTGATTATTTCCTAAAGAAACAGTATTGAGCATCCCAGAAATCGGCATTTGGTTTTGTGGAGCACCTGAAAAATAGAAGAGTGTACTCGTAAGAGATGACTCGAACTCGTAACCACTTCGAAAACCATATATGGTACTATAAAGGAGATTCGTGATATTATAAGATGTTGATGTCCATGTGTGATTCCGAGACCCATAAGGGTATGGGAATCTGGGTGTGATTTCAAGATCTAATTGAGATGTGTGAATCTATGTGTGATTCCGAGACCCATTGGCGTATTGGAATCCATGAGGGGAATCCGTGATCTATTTGGTGGTGGTGCGTAAGCTGGAATGCCGGATGTAGTCTCATCGATGGAAATGACTAAAACCAGAGATAGGAGGCATGGCTAGTAGGGTTGGCAAAACCATAGGGTGAAGTCGGCTCCATCTTGACGTTGCCTACAGTTGTTATGCATGCATGGGGTGATGCACTTGGTCTTAGCGAGACGAGCTATGTTTTTCTATAGCACATTACTAGGGATGTATGCTGCTTCGGAAGGATATCTCTAATCCTTGTGCAAGAGGACTGTTCCTCGCAGTACTGAGGGCGCATCCATGGAAATCCTACACAATTAGTGAACGAGCCTTATCGATTTTTGATTTTATACTTAGTATTGTTGTGATGTACACTCACGAGCATCACAACTATTTGATTATTACTATTTTCGCCCTTAAACGTTATTATCATATCATTGGATTTTCTATATAAAAAATTATTTATCGTAAGCAAAAACCCATCCGTGTTTATGAGCAGCATGATCTTACGAGATACTTTTGATTTTAAAGGATTGAAATAAATAAAATTTCTTGTGATTTGAGTACTCACGCTGGTTTTATTAGGTTGACTTAGGCATTATGTTCCTATATTTCTCGGGTCAGACCGAGCATATTTCCAAGTTTACTTGGAGTTTTGGAGCTTCAGGTGACGAGCTGGAGACCCAAAGGCGTATTCACGTACATGGTTATTTTTCTGTTGCATTCATTGTTGTATATTATTCAGTAATTATTAGCACATGTTGTTATAACTTTCCGAGCTGAAATAGGTTAGTATACTCTGATTTATGCCTATATATACACATATTACAGTTTTTTTTGTGTAAAGATTTGTTATATATTATAGATTATTCGTTCCGCTGTGAGATTTTGTGTTGTTTAGTTTCTTCTTATCTTTTCCTTCTTTTTTTTCACTAACTATCCTCCTTCCCATTTAATTTGGGTTGGACATGTGTGGTTTATTGTCAGCTTAATCTTACGAAAAAGTGGGTCGTTACAATTGGTATCGGAGCTGAGGTTAAGTGAACGCCTAGGGTGTGGTGGGGTTGACTCATTGAGATAGGGTAAGTAAGACACTAGGACGAGTTGGAGAGTATATATATGAGAGTGTATAATTTGCTAATGACATAAAAACATTTTATATTGTGTTGTTTGATCTGTTGAGTGGCTTAAGAGTTCTAGTTTAATCGTTTGGCTAACATTATTGATATGAATTTCCTAAACACTCGAACAAGGCCAGTTGACATACTATTGTTTTAAAATGGGCAAACAAAATAATTTTACATGGAAATATTTTTATGTATATAAAGAAAAATATTTCAAGGAAAATTAAATATAGTTATTCTTGATGGTGCTTTTTTGATAGGATGCCCATATATGAGCATTGACTATTATCCATTAATCTACCTAGAACCTTCTTTTTGAAATTTGGATTTGGTAGATAGGAACTTTGGGAACATTGAAAAGGAATACCTTGTGAATTAAGTTTCATAATTTGAATATAAGGCGTTCGTTGACAAGGTTGATTTAAAATTTGACTTATAAAGATTGTTTATTTAAAACACAAAATTTGAATAGTTTGGAATGAATATTGTAGAAACTATCTTATATAAAGGATTGATTTGACAAAATTAAATTTAAACAAATGTTGTTTTATTAAAGGAATTTGGTATATTTTAAAATAAATATTTTGGAAATGCTTGAACAGAAAAGTTAGATGCATTTAATTGGAATTTTATAAAAGAAGTGTGTTAAAAGAAAACTTAAATATTTTTGCAATAATACTTGAAAAATGATCTATATGAGAAAGCTAAAATGTTTTTGAAATAAAATTTTGAGGAATGATTTCCTTTAAAAGGAATTCGAGAGTTTAAATCCCGGTGATTTTGGCAAAATGGTTTTCATGGTTTACAAGTTAATAATAGTAATTAAAAATGTTCTTGGGATAAAACATTTCTAGGTAGGGAATTGCTACAATTATGATCTCTCTATATAATTGTTTTGATTTGATTTTAAAGGTATGATTTGATTTTCTATGAAGTAAAAATATATATTATTATTTCAAATAATTATGGAGAAAGGAAATAATAATTTTATTTGAGATAGCTATGGATCAAAAATGTTTCTTTAATGTATCATTATTTTGGAAATAGCTTGCAAATATATTTAAGTATAAATATCTTTAAGAAGGAACCTTGTAGAAAAAAAATTTGTATTATTTGGATTGGTTTAGGGAATAAGCCCGATTTGTTTTGTGATGATCAGAATAATCTTCTAAGTGACGATCAAATGTTTGCTTAGGCAAATGGTATTATGCACTTATTAAATTATTCTCTTTGTCATTGTACGATCGGAACGAGTTTGAATCCGAATGAATCCAAAGCAAATTGAAATTGGATATTTTGCTGGAATATTTTATTGGAAATATACTTATGATATTGTTTCGAAATGGATTTGAAAGAAACAAGTAGACTTAAATTAACTAGTTTGAGTGACTCGAAAATAACTAAGAATGGGTAAGGGATACATTCTGATGGTAAACAATTCTCTTGAGTATTATCCTTCTAGTAATGAGATGTATGATATTGTTGGGTAGGACCTAGTTCCTTTGTTTAATTTTTAGGTTATTCGAGCTATATGTATTTTCTATGGATTAAATAATATTGCTTCAAAAAGGAGTTTTGAATAAATCCCGAGTGTTTAAAATCCTTAAGAAAATTCAAAATAAAAGTTTGAATTATAGTTTTGTAAGCTCTTAGGGAATGACAGGGAATTTTATAAGTTTGATAAGTAAAGCGATATTTTGTGAAATTTTTTTCATAAATAATATAGTGGTAGTAATGTTGGTGTTAGAAATAACCAATTAAATAAGTGCGAAGGTGGACATAGGTCATTTCTTTTTCATATAGTTTTATTCTAATATTCGAGTACAAGGCTTTGAGGTTTGTTCCAAATAAGAATTTATTATTCGATTTTGACGACGAACAATTGATGAGGGTTCTTAAAATGGAACCAAGATTTTTCCCTTATAGCTACAACTATGTCAGGAGTGAAAAGGTTGCTAATCAAGGAGCCTAATCAGGGTCCATAATAGTAAATCGAGTGAACGATGCTAGTTGAAAGTGGAGTCATGTATTCGAGTAGCGATCGAATCAGATTTAGTATATGAATGATCTATGGACATCCTATGGGTTTACAAATAGTATTGAGTGTTATGGTGCAGGAATTTCGGTGATGAAATTCTTTTTAAAGGAAGAAGAGTGTAACAACCCATACTTTGGGACTTCGAATTTAAATATTTAATTTATCAAAATGTTCAAATTTGAATAAATTATAATAAAATCTATGTTTCAAATTTATATTTGATTTTTGGTAACGTATTTTTATTTCAATTAGTAGAATTTTTCTATAATTTATAATATGAAAAATAACTAAATTTTCGTTTGACGGTTTTTGCAGCTAGCGTCGGTAATTTTGAAACTTCATAGAATAATTTAACTTGTCTATTTTATTATTATTTTATGATCATCTCACATTGTTGTCTGTGATTGTATCTTTATTTTATTATTTGCAGCTCGTACGCGAATGAGATATTGTATATCGACGTACCTCGAAACTTTTAAAATAAAAATTAAAACCAAGTCTGATACAATCATTTTTCCTTTATGTCTTGCCTATCCTTTATTAAACAAATTGGCGACTTTGCATTAAATACTCATCCAGGCCTTGCATTAAATACTTATTTTTGTGGCATGGTCTTGAAATTTTGGTGTTTATTTTGTATACGAGTACACGGTTCATTTTTCTCAATTTTTTCTTATGCTTCATTCCTCTTCTATATGCTCTCTCTCTCTTTCATATTTCATTAACGTACAACATCATTCGAGCGCAACCTTTCCGAAGCTACATCAATGCCATGCATATAAATCAACTATTATAAATCAAATTTGGAAAAGCATTGGCTTGTTTAGCACTGGAAAAGAACTGGGTTTAAAAATCAAATATGGACGAAAGTGTGCATGTGAATGGATACGTAAGACAGTAAGTGGGCTGTAGCATGGGGGTGCAGGCTTATGGACGGTGAAGTGGAAGTTGCATATAGGCTTGTGTGTGGCCATGGATGTGAAGTAGGAGGAAGTGGAGTGGCTTGCATAAAAAATATGTGGGTGATGTGTTGCATGATGAGGCAGTGTTCAGGTTGAGAAGTGCATGGCATTGAAGCGGAAAAGGGTGGTGGAGTCAGTGGCCGAGGCAGTGGAGGCCAAGAAGCTCAGGGCGGAGGCAAGGAGGGGTTGCGTGTGGCAGTTGATGTTATCAAATTGCCGTAGCAGTAGAAGTAAAGCAATGTTGTTGATCGATATCAGATTGCAGAAAAGTAAGTTAAAAGCAATACCGTAGTAGTACAGTCCGCTCTTGTAAGATGTGTCCGAGTCCAGTAGCACTGTTCCCTTAAAGCGATATTGCTCCCCTAATGGCGCACAGGGGTTGAATAGCAATTCGCCTCCCAAGGTTAAACGGACCGTTCTCTGCACCGCTGCGCTAGGTCCGCAGAGAATCTGGCGAACTCAGGGAAGTATATGGTAGAACAGAATGCAGGAGAGAAGATGAAGAGCAGTAAAAAAATTTCGTATTTTGTGTACTTGAATTCTGGGCTTCTTATAGGGTTGCACGCGTCTGACGGGAAAGGTTGCGACCCTTTACCAATCGGCGCACCTATTTTGAACTGTTGTGACCGTTTAGACCAACGGACACTCCTATTCAAAATCGTTCCCTCTAGCGCAACAGGCCCGAGCGGCATTCTATGACCCATCTCATCATGAGACCCCAAGAGCCCCAAGGCCCAAGGCCCTATCTTTGACTTTTAATATTAATAATAGGGCCTACATGCCTTCATGGCCTCATTCATTCAACCCACAATGTTCTTTGTGCCTCTTCATTTGATTTATGTGTGTAGGGTAGGATATATATGTAGAGCTTGGGAAAAACATTCCATAATGTGGGACTTTGTTCCCATTGTTTTTCCCCCCTTCTTCAATAATACCCAAACTCTTCTTCCCCCAATCCTCTCATTCATTTCCAACAATCCCCCACATGAATGAGTGGATACTTGATTTGTTCTTTTATTTTATGAAACATTTTATTATATTGGTAAAAGTGGCACTTGGCTTTGAACTTTTCCTAGTGCTTATCCTTTTGACTTACTGGCGAATCAGTAGACTTAGGTTGTCTTTGAACTGTAAGCCTTTTGTGTGAGTCGAAATTATATAACACTCGATAATTGTTTCCTAACTTCCTTGGTTCTCTGTTTGTGTTCGTTTTTTCCATGAACACCAACTTGGTCTCATGAGTGCTTTAAGAGAATCAGGCCTCGTTAATTCTCCTTGAAGCGGCGTCTTCGTACTCACGTAGGTGATTCTATAAAGAGTTGTGACGCCCCACCTCTATACCCACGCTAGCCAAGAACACTCCGGAGTAGTGCTGTCAACTAGCACGGAGAATAAGGCTGTTGAGGAGCGACCATCCATGTAATTGCTTATCACATGGTGGCTATAAATAATCTTCGAAAACAAACATAGAAATAATCATATCACAAATCAGTCATAGATATCCATATCACAAAGGCGGAATAAGATATGAATATATAACTAACACATGAAAGTGTACATCAGAGTAGTGGTTAGTAAGATCCACGATAATACAAAAGAATAGCAACACGTGCTATACAAAAGAATACAACTATTAGTCTATATCTCAAGTGTATACAACAAAAACTGCTAATCTAAACAGTTCGCCAAAAGTCAGAGTGATGAATCCCTGGGAAGAAGTCAAGCAGAAGCACCTGTAACATCTCGGTCTGACCCGAGTATTATTTAAGAAAATAATAAACGGGTCAGTCTAGCTATAAATATCAGATGACATGATATAACATAAAAGATATGGCATAAACATAAACATCCATAATGACATACCACTATAAGTATGTAAATAATGATCAACAGAAGATCAATCAATAAGAGATAATCAATATCACAAGAATCTTCTCAAAGATTCGGAAAGGGCATCATACCCCAAACTTGTACTCATAACAAGTCAATGACATAAATTCTAGAAATCAATGCAAGAAGTCCAGAAATCATAGAAAAGAGAAAGAGGCCTATCACATGACGGTCCGAAGACCAAGGGGAGCTACCCCACATGTGTGAATGGAATCACACAGATTAAGGTCCAGACTAACCAAAAAGCAAAAAGGTATGTGTGAGTGGAATCACACAAGTGGTGTCTAGTCTAACCTCGCAACAAGAGACATCGCACAGTTGCTAGTCTAAATCATCAGAATGATCGTCATGATCAACGAGAAGTGTCAATTACACTAAGCTAGTAAATATAGAAGTTTAGCTTCATGTCCCATAACCACTTGCTTAACTTAAATATTTATGAACAAACTGTAAATCTTCACTAATAAAATTGTCACAAGAGGTTCAATCGAACAAGTCCAAGAATTAACCGACGAAGTGAACGCAAGCGTTTCATTCCACTTGTTTTACTAAGTCGTTTAATTAGATTTCTCATCCGAATGAGGTAAAGGTTTGTATATACTAATAGATTGGAAAACGGTTTAAGAAAAGAGCTTTGTTATTAAAAATAGAGTTGAAATTGTTTGTTAAAAGAGTTTTGATATTTACTACTAGTATTGAAACCTTTATATTATAAAGTGACAAAACACAGAAGCAATTGTAGAAACAATCAGGCACAACAATCGCATACGGATATGTGAATAAAATCCAAGGAAATCAGCTCAATGTTTTTCAGATAAGATCCCCTACGGAGGGGGGGTCCAGGGGGGGTGGCAACCCCCCAAGGTGGGGGTGCGGGGGCAACGCCACCGCTTACGGGGTACGACCTAAGTGAAGACAAGAGGCCTACGACCTAAAGCAAAATGAGGTCTAACGACCTAAGGGTTCACGCGACCTAACACAATGGCTGAGCGACCTAACTAAGTGCGCGACCTGGTGGGTAAGGAGGTCGAGCGATCTAAAGTTCTTTGCGACCTAACGAGGTAGAGGGGACACGCGACCTAAAGGTACGCGACCTAAGAAAGCACGCGACCTATCGGCAACAAGGATCGAGCGACCTAACGGCAACATGGGTCGAGCGACCTAACTTTGCCGCGACCTATAAATATCACGACCTAAGGCCACAACGACCTAAGAAATAAAGGGGAGCGACCCAAAAGAGGAAGGGTTTAACGACCTAAGCAGTGAAGAGGCCAAGCGACCTAGCGTGGTCAGCGACCTAAAAGGGTTCGCGTCCTAAGAAAGTGCGCGACCGAAAGCACACGCGACTTACGACCTAAGGAAAGAAGACGACCTAACTCCACACACAAGGCCTAACGACCTAAGAGTTAAACGACCTACGACCTACGCCACCAACTCACGAGCGACCTAAGTACTAGATCATGAACGACCTAACTCCGAACACACGAAAAGTGGTCAGAACGATCTAGGAGCTATCTCGTACGCGACCTACGACCTAAGACCCACACGACCTAACTCCGAACGACCTAAAAATGGCCAGAACGACCTAAATGCAGAAATTTCGCCAAAACGACAAAAATCGGAGTTTTTCGCCAATCCAATCCAAACCAAAAGCAAATATTCATGCTAAAGTGATAGGGAATCATTCCCAACAACCCAAGATAGTTATAGACAAGAATGTGAGTTAAAAATCTCACCTTTGCACCAAATATCAATGAAAATGAAGTTTTAAGCAAGCAAGAATCAATCCTTCTTCTATCTAAGCACAAGAAGCTTGAATCCAATGTCTTCTTCTTGAATTTGGAGTAGAAAGATGGATTGCAATTGAATTTGAGTTTTGGAATTTTAATTTCCCATTCCCTCCACCATTAATGCCAAAGCTTGAATATGAAGAGTGAGGAGAAGAGGGTTGGAACTTGGGCTTAATAGGCTAAACCAACCCAAAGTCCAAAGCGGGAAAAGTTAGTGAAATTTCACTAACTCCAAACCTATCGATGTTTATACTTAAAAAAGTTGTAAACGACATTTCGAACTCAATGGAAGTGGTCTCGAGTCCTAATTTGACCGTTTGCAAAAAGTAGCTTTTCGGACCAAAATCCGATTAACGAGTTAATATTTAAATAAAATATTTAAATATAAACTCGATAAATATGCGGGTTGTTACAAGAGTATTCCGCAATACTCCACTTGGTTCTTTATATCTCCAAGTATAGACATCATTAAAAGCTGAACTTATCCTTTTCTCCGGCGGTATGTGCACTGACTTATCTTAGGAATGTCTAAATTTATGATTTTTCCAGTGCTTCTAAGTTTTAACCTTAACTTAGTTGTCCCTTTGAACCTAAATCTTGGGATCTCCAGTCAATTAGGTTGGGTTTCCGTTGAGGAAAAATTTTATTCAATAGGCCTTAAGCCCATTCCTATTGATAAGGTTTTAACTCTCTCTCTAGGCAAGCCTTTTGTTAGTGGATCCGCAATGTTGTCTTTCGACCTTATATAGTCTATAGTGATAACTCCATTAGAGAGTAGTTGTCTTACGGTTTTATGTCTATGACGAATATGTCTAGACTTACCATTGTATAGTGCACTATTAGCTCTTCCAATAGCTGACTGACTATCACAATGTATACATATTGGTGGAACAGGTTTATTCCAATTCGGAATATCTTCTAGGAAACTCCTAGTCTGCTTCTTCAGCGGCTTTGTCTAAAGCAATGAATTCTGACTCCATTGTTGACCTTTCTATACATGTTTGTTTAGAGGACTTCCATGATATACCTCCACTTCCTAGGGTAAATAAATATCCAGTTGTGGATTTGGTGTCATTTGAACCAGTTATCCAATTAGCATCACTGTATCCTTCTACAGCGGAAGGATATTTAGTGTAGTGCAGGCTGTTATTCTGTGTATACTTTAAATACCCCAGAACCCTTATTATTGCTTTCCAATGATGTTTACCAGGGTTGCTTGTATACCTACTTAGCTTACTTACAGCATATGCAATATCGGGTCTAGTACAATTCATTACATACATTATACTTCCCGGTATTCGAGAGTATTCAAGCTGGTAGATTCCATCACCAGTATTTTTAACCCAATTTTGGTTCATATCAACTGGCGATTTAGCAATAGTTATATTATGTTGTTTGAACTTTTCAAGTATTTTGGCCACATAGTGTGATTGAGATAGTACATAACCCTCTGACGTCCTCAAAATTTTAACACCCAAAATCACATCAGCCAATCCTAGATCTTTCATATCAAATCTAGATGATAACATATTCTTTGTTGATTTAATTATGGCATTATTATTGCCTAGTATCAATAAGTCATCAACATATAGGCAAACTATGACATACCCCATATCTATATTCTTCATATAGACACATTTATCTGATTCATTTATTTTGAATCCATTTGACATCATAGCTTCATCAAATTTTTCATTCCATTGTTTTGGCGCTTGTTTGAGACCATAAAGTGATTTTACTAACTTACATACTTTATTCTCATTTCCTGGGCTCTGGAACCCTTCAGGTTGTTTCTTGTATATCTCCTCTTCTAGCTCACCATTAAGGAATGCAGTTTTTACATCCATTTGATGTATTTCTAACTTTAGTATGGAGGCGATAGCAATAAGCATCCTAATGGATGTTATTCTGGTGACTGGTGAGTACGTATCAAAGTAATCTAGATCTTCCTTTTGTCTAAATCCTTTGACTACTAGTCGGGCTTTATATTTATCTATTGAGCCATCAGCTTTAAGTTTTTTCTTAAAGATCCATTTATATCCTAGTGGTTTTGATCCTTTAGGAAGATCTACTAGTTCCCATGTGTGATTTTGCAAAATGGATTCAATTTCGCTATTGACGGCCTCTTTCCAGTAAGGAGCGTCAGGTGATGACATTGCTTGTTTATATGTTAGAGGTTCATTTTCTACCATATATGCATAGAATTCTGGCCCAAAGGTTTTTGATGTCCTTTGTCGTTTGCTCCTTCTTGGCTTCTCTAACACTTGATCGTTACCATTTTCATGATCAACGAGATTTTCAAGAGTTTTTTCCTCTCTTGATCTCTTTTGGATACTAGTGTTATTGGATTCTTTCAATGGAAATATGTTTTCAAAGAATCTTGCATTTCGGGATTCGATTATGGTGTTTTCATGAATGTCACCTATTTCAGATTTATACACCAAAAATCAATATGCACTACTATTATGAGCATATCCAATAAATATGCAGTCTATAGTTTTGGGTCCAATTTTGACCTTTTTAGGTTTTGGTATTTCTACCTTTGCTAAGCACCCCCACACTTTTAAGTATTTGTAAGATGGAGGTCTATTTTTCCATAGTTCATATGGTGACTTAAAAGTCCTTTTGCGAGGTACTTTGTTCAGTATATGATTAGCTGAAAGTATCGCTTTTCCCCAAAGATTGTCTGGCAATCCAGAACTGATAAGCAGAGCATTCATCATTTCCTTCAGGGTACGATTCTTACGTTCTGCTATTCCATTTGATTGAGGGGAATATGGTGCCATTGTTTGATGGATTATACCATTTTGAGCATAAAATTCTTCAAATGGGAATTCATATTCACCGCCTCTATCGCTTCGCAAGGCTTTTATCTTTTTGTTTAGTTGATTTTCAACTTCTGCCTTGTATTGTTTAAACATTTCAAAAGCCTCATCCTTGCTTTTTAGTAGGTACACATAACAGTACCTGGTGCAATCATCGATAAAAGTAATAAAATATCTTTTACCTCCTCGAGTTTGACACATCTTTAGATCACATACATCAGTATGTATTAAGTCTAAAGGCTCGGTGTTCCTTTCAACATGATGAAAGGAAGTTCTAGTCAACTTTGCTTCAACACATGTCTCACATTTGTAGTTGTGATCTATAGTAAACTTAGGTATAAAATCTAAGTTAACCATTTTTCGCAAAGTATCAAAATTCACATGGCCTAGTCTAGCATGCCATATATTAAATGATTCAGCGATATAAACAGAAGAATCCACTTTATTCATATCTTTTGGTACAACAGTCATTACATTCATTTTAAACAGACCATCACTCACATAGCCCTTTCCCACATATACACCATTTTTAGACAATACAAAGTTATCAGCAACGAAGACTAATTTGAACCCATTCTTGCTCAACAGCGATCCTGAAACCAAGTTCTTTCGAATATCTGGAACGTGCAATACATCATTCAATGTGAGTTCCGTTCCAGAAGTCAGTTTCAACACGATCTTCCCTTTGCCTTTAACTTGTGATGTTGTTGAGTTGCCCATAAACAACTGGTCCTCCTTGGTAGCGACTTCATAAGTCGTGAACATCCATTCGTTTGCGCATATATGGTGAGTTGCTCCGGTGTCCACGAACCATTCCTTGTTGTTGCCAACAAGGTTACATTCTGACACTACTGCACACAAGTCCATGTCGGAGACGCCATCAGAACCTTCAGCCACATTTGCTTCAGATTTCTTTTTCTTTCCACAACATTCTTCAGCCTTGTGACCCTTCTTTCCACAGTTATGGCAGTTTCCTTTGAACTTCTTAGCCTTCTTTGCATTTGGGTTGTCGCGTTTTCTCTTGTTTGTCTTTTCAGCCTCAACCACATTCGCCTTTGCCACCATAGCATTAGATGCCTTCTTTTCTGACTTTCTGTTGTCTTCTTCAATTCTGAGTCGAACAACTAAGTCTTCCATTGACATCTCTTTTTGCTTGTGCTTCAGATAATTCTTGAAGTCATTCCACATTGGAGGAAGCTTTTCTATGGTGACTGCAACTTGAAATGACTCGCTGAGTGTCATTCCTTCATCATGTATTTCATGGATAATGACTTGCAACTCTTGGATTTGGCTGATTACTGTCTGGGAATCCACCATCTTAAAGTCCAGAAATTTGCCGACTATGAATTTCTTCATTCCAACGTCTTCTGTCTTGTACTTTTTATCCAATGACGTCCAGAGTTCTTTTGCTGTTTTCATAGTACAATACACATTGTATAGACTGTTGTCCAGTCCATTCAAAATGTAATTCTTGCGTATGAAATCTGAACTCTTCCATGTAGTGAGAGACTCAACTTTAGTAGCGTCTGGCTCCAATTCATCAACAATTGGAGGATCCTCTGAAAGGTATTTTTCCAAGGCCAATGTAGTCAAGTAAAAGAGCATTTTTTGTTGCCATCGCTTGAAGTCAACCCCAGTGAATTTCTCTGGCCGTTCTCCTTATGAGAAAGCCATCGTTGGCGCGACCAACGGTGAAGCCTGAGTGATGGTGGTGGTCGGTTTGACCGCAGAAATATTGCTGTCCTGAGTCATTGTCGGTCTGAAACCAAATGGACTCAGTCAGTACAAACTTATTATCAAAATAAGAATATCGCTTTAAGATTGTTATCAAATTGCCATAGCAGTAGAAGTAAAGCAATGCTGTTGATCGATATCAGATTGCAGAAAAGTAAGTTAAAAGCAATACAGTGGTAGTACAGTCCGCTCTTGTAAGATGTGTCCGAGTCCAGTAGCACTGTTCCCTTAAAGCGATATTGCTCCCCCAATGGCGCACAGGGGTTGAATAGCAATTCGCCTCCCAAGGTTAAACGGACCGTTCTCTGCACCGCTGCGCTAGGTCCGCAGAGAATATGGCGAACTCAGGGAAGTATATGGTAGAACAGAATGCAGGAGAGAAGATGAAGAGCAGTAAAAAAAATTCGTATTTTGTGGACTTGAATTCTGGGCTTCTTATAGGGTTGCACGCGTCTGACCGGAAAGGTTGCGACCCTTTACCAATCGGCGCGCCTATTTTGAACTGTTGTGACTGTTTAGACCAACGGACACTACTATTCAAAATCGTTCCCTCTAGCGCAACAGGCCCGAGCGGCATTCTATGGCCCATCTAATCATGAGACCCCAAGAGCCCCAAGGCCCAAGGCCCTATCTTTGACTTTTAATATTAATAATAGGGCCTACATGCCTTCATGGCCTCATTCATTCAACCCACAATGTTCTTTGTGCCTCTTCATTTGATTTATGTGTGTAGGGTAGGATATATATGTAGAGCTAGGGAAAAACATTCCATAATGTGGGTCTTTGTTCCCATTGATTTTCCCCCCTTCTTCAACAATACCCAAACTCTTCTTCCCCCAATCCTCTCATTCATTTCCAACAGTTGATGGCTAGGGGGACATGCATCAAGCGATGGCATGGATAGATGGGCATGCGTACGTGGTTTGAAGGGAGCAAGCACGCTAAAGTTCTTTGGAGGCATTGGTTTTAGAAAGGTAAAGAAGTATACTGTTCATATAACAGGGTTTTGCAAATAGAACCCTGTCAATATGTTCAATTGCAATATGAATGGGGGCATTCCTTACTACATGGATTTGGTGCCGGTTGCTTGGAAACGGGCTTTGGCCCAAAGGAATTTGGGTGAGAACTATTCATTTTAATTTGTTTGATGTTTGAAAAAATAAATATATTGAGTTTTGAAAATTCATGTCGTGCTCATCTGGAATCCGATTGACCTGAAATTTTTTGTATTATACTCGTATCGATGAGTAAAACACTGTAGTACAATTGGTTGATAGCATTGGAGAGGCAAAAGTTTACGATATACGGAAACTAATCGGATTTAGATTACGTTATGCTAAATGATAATATCGTTTAAATTTATATACCTTAAGGCCAAATAAATTATTGTTGAGTTAAATTGAATTAAATATGATAATTGGGCATTTGTTTATTAGAATAAAACACCATTCCGCTAATTAAATTAATTTGACATTTAATTAGCAGAATAAATCCATGTTTTGCTATTTCATAGATTTGGACCTTTGATTTCATATCATGAATTGATATACCACTTCGAATAGATAATATGTTAACCAATGATGGTTAAGTATTGGAATTATTTACATAATCGTGGATTATACAAACATCTGTTATTGTAACGACCCGTCTTTCATTACATTGAAAGACGCATCATTAATAAGAAAGAAAGTGATAGAAAAGAGAAAAGATAGAAAAGAAAGAACTAAACAATATCACAATCTCACAGTGGAACGAATAAATTATATTATATCACATAAGATATTACATAGTATCATATACATCAGAGTTATATACAGCTTATACATCACAAACTAGACAGTTATAAACACCTGTCTAGTCATTACAACTCAAGTACTACAAGACATCAACACAAAGATCAACACAGCAGAACCTCTATATATTTACACGCTGAAGCCTCCTGCTCCATATCTCCTCCAGAATTTGTTGAAGCTAACCTGGATCCCTTGGCTACTCGTAAAAATTTGAGTACCCAAGAGTTTAATAAAAAGAAAATAAACTATGGGTCAGACATGGGTCTGGTGTGAATAAACAGGTTAAAGTTGTTTAACTTTGAAAAAACCTTTGAAACAAAAGGTATCTCGTAAAACTTCCCGCACATAAACACGGAAAAGTTTTTACCTTACGATAACCAAAATATTTGATAGGAAATCCAGTTATATTATAATAGGGTCTACGGTTTTCAAGTAAAATACAGAAATAGCTGGCATCTCACGTTCCAATATAGTTGGGCACAATCAAAACGTACGACACTTATTAGAGATTGGATTTCATACAATGGCAGGCTACTGGGGTACCGTCCGTCACAATGGCCTAGATCACCGTACCGAGGATCCGCCCTAAATCCCCTGCAACACAAGGCCGGAACCATCCCTTACTGGATAGTTCCGAACAAGACAACCCCGCATTTGTTCATGACCAACTGCCACACGTCCGAATAAAATGGAACCTCTAGACAGGGGAAAATCTCGTCCTACTTGGGCGCGGCCCACTTAGCCTTGTTGCACCTTCCCTGTTTTAGCCATTCTCGGTTGATGAGGCTTGAGGCTACGATTGCCTTTAAGAACACATCTTATCTTAGAATGCTCACCGTCCTCTTGACGATGTTCTGAAAGCATTCAATCCATACAAGTTCATTCCGGGTTTGAACGAAACTGAAGGCACTATCTCACTACACTCATTTTGGAATCACCCTCAGAGTTAACGACAATAGCCCTTGCACTCTGAAACTTCATCTCAATCGAAAGCACTATCCACGTTAACTCGTTTTGGAATCACACTCAGAGTTAACAACTATAGCGTTTCCTCTAAATCTTCACTTGATCTTCACTTGAGATTTCACGACCTAACGTTTAATTTGGATCGCTGTGGTTTTCGGAATTCCAAATTTGAAAATCTGATCCCGGTCTCACCGAAATCCAAAACGCTTTCTTAATGTCCAAGTTGTTTAAGGGTTTAAACAATCTAATTCAATTTAATATATTGAATTCATATAGCATCATTCATAAATAAATATCACACATTTATCACAGCTATAACCAATATCATATCACAGAACATCGTAGATTATCAAACTATAAGTATCAATCAATCCAGACATTCTACTCAAACAATCATCAACAAACAGGAATTATTAATCCATATTATAATTAATTTAATTAACTTAAATTAAATTAATTACTTGAGAAATAATCACCTAACCCTTCTTAATCAATCATTAATTAATTACAACCATTTAATTAATTAATCATTCTTTAATTACGTTATAAACCAATTAATTAATCTTTAATTACAGATTAATTATCCTTTAATTATTGTCTTAATTAATCATCCTTGATTAATTATTCTTTAATTACATCGAGTAATTAGCCTTTAAATTAATTAGACAAATTAATTATCCTTTAATCATTAACATTAATTAATTTTTAATTACTCCTATTAATTAATTAACTATAATTAATTACATTGATCCTTAATTAATTACGTTAATTAATTATTCTATATTCACTTTCATTAATTAATTATCTTTTAATTAATCACATTCATTAATTAACCCTTTCACTATTCTCATTAATTACATTAATTAATGATCCTCTAATTACTTTTATTACTTAATTTTCTTCTAATTACATTTAATAATTAATCTTTAATTAATCACATTCATTAATCAACCTTGATTAATCACATTCATTAATTAACTATCCTTAATTACTTACATTAATTAATTAACTTCTTAATTAATAAATCATTTAATTAATTTCACATAGAAATTAGTCCTTAATTACTTCCACTAAGTAATTATTCTTTAATTACTTTATCAAGTAATTCCCCTTTTATTAATTACTTCCAGTAATTATCCATTAATCACTTACGCTAAGTAATTACACTTCATTAATTACATTAAGTAATTATGCTTAACCAATCATCAAGTGATTATCTTTAATTAATTAAATAATTAATTAACTTACTTTAATCACATTAATTAAATAAATAATATTGAGTAATTAATACCTTTAAATTACTTCATTAAGTAATTACCCATAATAATCCTCTTAATATTAAGTAATTAACCTCTAATTAAATTACTTAATTAATTAACCTTTGATTACTTAGATTAATCAATCTTAAATTAAGTAATCAACTATCCTTAATTAATTACATAAATTAATTATCTTAATTTAATTACCTAAATTAAGCATCTTAGTTAATTAAGTAATTATACTTTAATTACTTTTGTTAACCAAACATGATTTAATTTAAGATAACCCATTGACAACATTAAACTTTTACCTACCATTTAAATTAAATTTAAAAGCTTGCATTTGGTTTACACAAATCATCACCCTTTGATTTATTAAAGTTAAATACCTTTCACTTTAATCATATTAAATTTCAACAATTACATTTTATTTGAAAACATTTATGGACTAATTACAAAATTTGTCCAATGTAATATTTATATAAACCAAAAATATTTTTAAAATAAAATTTAAAATTTTGAAATACATACTTTTAAAAACTTAAATTTGTTTACAACATCATGCTCTAAACTTAAACATTTCACACATCTTTAAAATGGGTAGCATCTACTTGGAAATTCTTTTGAAAACTTTGTTTAAATTTTAACTTTGCTTTAAATTTTGAAATTCAATTTACAATTTAAAAACCGGGACAGGTTTAAAACCTGGAAACAAATCGTTCCCGAGTTAAACAGCAAAAACACCCGAGACAAAACCTAAGAAACCCGAGACAACAAATAGCGTGCATCCTCCCCGAGCCAACAAGAAAAATACTTCGAGTAAAAAGCCGAACAAAACTCTTCTTCCCCAAAACCAACAAACCCAGATACTCGTATCACCACCATGCATGTGCACGAAGAAATAGCCCAACATCGACCATCACTTAGGCCCTTACCCAGCTACCGATGACCACGACAAGCAAAATGACCCTTCATAACCACGAAGTCGATGACCAAACAAAAATCGAGCAACTCAATCAAAACAAGAACCCATATCAGATCGAAAAATCAACGCTGGCCATCATCTCCGACCTCCAGCGCACAAACCAAACAACCCACAGTTGCGCCACGACGTCCAGCTCCTAATCCCCCTTGTGTGATCATCTCAGGTCATCCACCGACTCCACACGAAATTCAGGAATCAACACGACCAAGATGTGACGTCGAACCTAGATCACCACAATCCGACCACCACGACCAATAATAAAATACAACCTCATTTTTCTCGTGATCGTCAACCCTCCAGTTAACTTCGACCACGATCTTGAAGACATCCACCATGCCGATCGCCAGAAATTGGCGATAAACCTAAAAACGAACATCTCATGAATTCTCGACCAATCCTAAGTTAAAATTTTCCAAATTCATTCTAAAATTCATGATTCGTTTATATGATTCAGATTCTATAATCCAGAGATGAATTCGTAAACATTGATTTTCATCTTAATTTAGATTTTTACTGTAAATCTTAAATTTATAGAATATTTAGTAAATATGATCACTTAAAATTATTTTTAAAAGCAGGATCACATCGTTATTATCATTTTATCTTTACAAATCCTAATCTATAATCCAATATATATGAAGCTAGGAACAAAAATTCTAATAAAATTGAGCCTGGTATAAGAACAGAGAACATATCTGTGAACATTTCAAATATTTCCCGGACATCACACTATACACATATACATTCACATCTACACATTTATACAAACATAATACACTATATTACTTCATCAAGCATCAAGCATAAGATCAGGTTTAAACTGTTTTTAAAAGAAATTTACTCACCGGAATTAAAGAAGCAGAGGACAGGCTTCTTGTTCCAGGAATTTGATTTTTAATCTGGGATTTTGAATTGATTTGTTTTTTTAGATCTGGCATTTGAATCCTCTTATTTGAGATTGCTTGTTGAATTTGAAATCTTTGTTTGTTGAATTTTTAGAACTGTTGTTTGATCCAGAGAAGCTTTGTAGTTGTGTTGATTTAAATTGAGTTGAAATTTGAAATCTGCTAGCTTGATCTCAGTTTTCAACTTTGAAAACTTGATGTTATCTGTTTTGAATTTCTTTTTAAATTTGGTTTTCAGTTTTAGAAGAGAAGAAAGATGTTTGAACTAAAATAAATTTGCTAAGTTCTCTCAATACGCTTATTTATAAATATTTCAATAACAAGGTAAGTCATTGCCACTTGTTAAATTAGGTTGTAAAATGCTTACAAATGTCTTTGCATGACATTATGATTAGACAAATGTCCAAAAGCAATATTATATGAATAACAAATGTTTTAATCCCTCTTTTTAAATTAATTACTTATGTGTACAAATCTTTTTAAATCTTTATTAAATGCTCTCTTAATACTTATGTTTTTAATAAATTTTGTAATGTGTTAATATATTTATGTTTTATTTATATATTCTTAAAATACATTTTCCAAAGCTAAATTTAAAAGAAAGAAAATTATAACAAAAGAAAAGGACATTAAATTAAATCTTGTTTTAAAATTTAAACTTAAGTTATTATACTTTAATATATATATATATATATATATTTATATATATAAACTAAATTTATTTCAGGAACCAATTTTTTCATTAGACGTATTAAACTTTTATTATAATATACTACTTTAAGCTATCATATTTTTAAACAAAATAAATATTTACTTTAAGTGTTTTTGAAAATATAAGATAAATTTTTAAATAGCTTTTTGAAAAGTTTTATTAAATTCAATCAAAATCTTCCAAATCACAATATATACATATATATTATATTTTGAAAATATTTTTATTAAATTTAAACCAAACTTCATTTTCACAATGTATATTTATACATTATAAATAGAATACCCTTTTATTAGCTTAGAAAATAAATTTTTATCGATTAAACATTATTAACTTTGAAAAGAAATAAATCTGCCCAATTAAATTATTATTATTAGTTTTGAAAAGATAAATTCAGTTAAATTAGATTATTAAATCAATAATGCATATATTAAATAATTATTAATGGAAATTATCAAATAAATATTGCCCAAAATCCCGGGACATCACAGTTATTAACTCAAAAAGTTAAATTGAGTAATATGGTAGCTTACTTAAGTACCATAGTGATCGTTAAGCCTCCTTCAAAATTTGAAAAAAAGCTAATTATGGATTCGAAAGTTATTTTAAGAATAATTATTTTTATTATAAGGTTTAAGGATAATTATTATTTAGTAGCAAGATTTAAAAGGGTAACAACCTATTAATAATAATGATTTAGAGATTATTAATAATTGTTTAATAATGATCTATGTTAATTATTTTATTAATTTGATTCTCAAAAGATATTTCTTAAATGCCATTTAAGAATGTTATCATTTCTATTTAAATGTTATTTAGTATGGTTTAAAAATGTTTTAATTTTATTTTACTTATTTATTTAAAATGAATATCTACACTTTAATTTTTAATTAAATTTAATTAATTATATTGATTTAAGTTATTTAATTTTATTTAAAGGACAATTAATTTTCATATTAGTTTAAGGTTAATAAATTACTATTGTAATAACCTTTAAAGATAATTAATTATTATATTAATATTGTTTTGAGGTTAACTAATTAATAAAATAATAATGTTTAAAAATTAATTTAATATGTTTTAATGAGATTTTAAGTTATTATTTTAAATGAGATTTAATTTAAATGAAAAAGAAGGATGTTTAAATAATAACAATTATTTTAAGTTATTTATAGCTATTTAAAATAATTTATGGTTTATCAAGAAAATCCTACCGACTTGAAAACTAGTAATAAGTTGTTTACAATATGGGAAGAGTTTATAAATGGTTTTGAATATTTATAAAATAATTTATAAATGATATTTAAAGATCTGTGAAGGAAAAGTTTTATAAACGGGGTTTGAGATTATTAAGAATGTTTTATAAAGGGATTGGAAATTTATAAAGAAACTTTATAAATAGATTTGAAAACATTTATGAAATAAAGAGATTTTGGAAAAAAATGTTTATTTTCATAGCGTAATTTGTGGGGCAGGGATTGCCCACAGTTTGGTATGGATTCTCTTGGATAGCGACGTAACCATTGTGTAAGCTGCAATCCAAAGTCGATATTGAACGATAGTTTCCATATCTTTTTTTAGAGGTTTTCAAGTTTCTAAGTTTTGAAAATGAAATGGGGTTGTGAATATACTTATACCATTGAGATAAGTATGGTTATATTTTATAAGTATCGAAAATATAATGGTTTGTGAATATACTTATCCTATTGAGATAAGTATATGGAAATGATTTCCAAGTATCTTAAATGCGATTTTTGAATTAATGAAAGATTAATTTGAGGAGGATTGGTGATTTCCATGGGAAATATAATATTTGTTTGAATGTTGCTCATTTGATAGTTAAATAACCGACAATCAAATCTTGTCCTAAATATGTAATTCTACTTAATTTTGGTGGTAGAGATATATTCCTTGCTTAACATCGAAGAATTTTAACTCTAGAAATATCTAGGGAAAACACGGTATTATATGGTATAGTTACCATCGGTGGTGCTATATGTATGTATAAACTCGTTTCATTCTTCTAGGATAAATGATAAGGAGATCTGTCCACTTAAACGGTTAGGGGGTGATCCCCGCTCTAATTTATTGTCTGATTATTTCCTAAAGAACGGTATTGAGCATTCCGAAAATCAGCATTTGGTTTTGTGGAGCACCCGGGAAACAGAAGAGTGTACTCGTAAGATATGACTCGAACTCGTAACCACTCCGAAAACCATATACGATTCTATGGAGGAAATTCATGCTATTTTGAGATGTTGGGATCCATTTGTGATTCTGAGACCCATAGGGGTATGGAAATCCGGGTGTGATTCCAAGATCCAATTGAGATGTGGGAATCTATATGTCATTCCGAGACCCGTGGGGGTATTAAAATCCATGTGGGGATTATGTGATCTATTTGGTGGCAGTGAGTAAGCTAGAATGCTGAACGTAGCCTCATTAGCGGGAATGACTAAAAACAGAGATAGAAGGCATAGCCAGTAGGGTTGGCAAACCCGTAGAGTGTAGTCAGCTCCACCTAGACGTTACCTACAGTTCTTACGCATGAATGAGGCGATGCACTCGGTCTTAGTGAGACCAACTATGTTTTTACTTGGTACATCACTAAGGATGTATGCTGCTCCAGAAAGATATCTCTGATCCTAGTGCAGGAGGATCGTAACACGAATTACTGAGGGCACCTCCACGGAAATCCTGCATAATTAGCGAAGATCCTTAACGGTTTTCGATTTTATACTTATTATTGTTGTGATGTACATTCACGAGCATCACAACTACTTGGTTTTTACTATTTTCGCCCTTAGACATTATTATAATATCATTGGATTTTCTATAAAAAGATTTTGGTTATCGTAAGGCAAAAACCCATCCGTGTTTATGAGCAGCGTGATCTTACAAGATACTTTTGATTTTAAAGGATTTTACTAGTTAAAATATGTAAATTTCCTTGTGATTTGAGTTCTAACGCTGATTTTACCAAACTGACCCGGTCGTTGTTTTCCTATAATATTCAGGTTAGACCGAGCATATTTCCAAGTTTACTTGGACTTTTGGAGCTTCAAGAAACGAGCTAGAGACCTAGAGATGTATTCACATACATGGTTATTTTTCTATTGCGTTCATTGCTGTATATTATTCGGTAATTGTGAGGGCAGGTTGTCACAACTGTCTGGGATGAAATTGGTTAGTATACTCTGATTTATGCCTGAATATACACATATTACAGTTTTTTGGTGTAAAAATTTGTTATATGTTATAGATTATTTGTTCGACTTTGAGATTCTGTGCTATTTAGTTTCTTTTTGTCTTTTCCTTCTTTCTTTCCCCTAACTATTTGCCTTTCCATTTAATTTTGATTGGACATGTGTGGTTTATTATCAGCTGAAACTGTATAGAAAAGTGGGTCATTACATTATAATAAACAACTCTTGTTGAAATTCAATTTTAACCCAACATAAGCATCAAGTGCCTTATAGTCAAACCATGAAACTTAACTCACAAGGTGTTTGCATTTGATGTTCTAATAAAGTACTATCTACCCAACTCTTGATGTAAAAAGGTAAATTTCTTGTAATTCAACAAACTATAGTGAATGCTCATAAACTGGCCGAGCATAACTAATTAACCAATAAATGATAATAATTGAATATTATCGTTTCCCAATAAACAACAAATATCTTCAATAACTATATCAATTTATGAAAACAATATATTTATAAAAATTATATTACTAGGTAAAATTATTTTATTTACCAATTTCAAAAATAATATTATGTCAATTTTCTCCTTTCAAGTATTTAGAAATCCCCACCGATACCATGGCATCCCATGTACCTAACAGAATTCACAAACTACTCATCAGACGAATAAACATAATATAAAAATAGAGTACTTACAAATACACTCTCATATGTATAATACTCTTAACTCATGCTAGGGCATTCCATTATCCTATCAATTAATCAATCATACCTACCAAACTAAGGTTCTCGCTTAGCTTCAGCTCTAATGCCACATGTAACGTCTCACCTTTTGACACTTAAATGTTGACACTAATACATCCATGGTATTCACGTCTCAAGCATCGAAGTGTCGAAAAGACGAATTATTTGGATAACATAAAAGGAAAAAACAAATATAACAAGAAAGAAGAAACACAATATCAGAATCTCATAACGGCGTATATAATATCAAAAGACAATATAAACTATCATCCTATGATACAAGTTTTTCAGAGTTGCAATAATCAGCCCTGATAGTTATAACAGCCCGTCCTAACATATGATAATAAAACACACAAAATAAAGTAGTGGAAATAAGTACTGCAATATGTAGAACTCCAACTCTTCTCCAGAAGCTCCAAAGCATCCACAGCTAAATCTCAAAGCATACATGGGCCGACTTGAATGTTAAAAGAAAATAACACCCAGATCAGTATAGTAAGCCAGCATGAGAAACGCATATCAAATAGATTTTTAATGTTAAAAACCTTTCAAAATAAAGGTATCTCATAAGACCACGCCGCACATAAACATGGACAGATTTTTACCTTACAATAACCAAACCATTTATAGAGAATCCAGAGATACTATAATAATGTCTAAGGTTCAAAATAAATATTAATCATAGTTGAAATGGTCACACTGATTACATTCCAGCATAATAGGGGTATAACCAAAATCAATAAGGAACGTTCGCATAATAGCTTTCCACAGAGATCTCTTAGAGGAAGCCGAATCTAAAATCCATGCATAAGGATCAAAAAATACCTTCCAAGCATCGTATATCTCTAAATATGATATACTGTAAGGTAAATACAAAGGGTCCAGCATTTGAACATAAACACGACCAACATGAACCAAATATCATCAGCTCTTGTCGGCCACAATCGATAAGTATCTTTAGATATGGAGTTGATAACATCTTGACATGGGTTGCTAACCCTAGGTTGTGCATCCTACTCTGTTTTTAGCCATTTCCGATGCCGAGGTTACGTTCAGCATCTCTCACATGTGGCTTCATCACTTGAACAAAACATGAATCACCAATTGGATCCTCCTATCTTGAATAGATGTTGAAACCACACATGGATTTTCATATCTCAATAGATCTAGGAATCACACATGGATTCCTACATCCCGAATAGATCACGAACATTTACATGCATTCGAGCATCTTAAATAGATCTCGAATCTCCACATAGATTCCCTTCCTTCAACTGCTTCCAAACATAGATCATATATGTGGTTTTGAAGTGGTATTCGATAAGTAGAATACTTATCGATCCAAGTCTCTTCAAAACCAATCGATGAATTTTTCGGTTAACTCAATCTCAGTTCTCTCAGAAGTAAGCGAAAGCTAGAGACGTTTCATACACCAATATTCCTCCCCGAGGGTTCTTATTTTTATGAAATCACGAAGCCTTTAGATAACTTCTTAAGTCATATTTTGGTCAATTTCGATAGTCGACTAATCGACTACACGGTATAAGATTGATGTTTGTAAGTGGAAATCAAGTCTAGGTTACTTTCCATAAAATAAACTCACAAAACACTATCATCATCCAAAACATAATCAAGCCACCCAAAGTACGATTAAATTACTTAAGCAACTCCTAATCCCTTCCATTTAAATAATTTTTTTATCAATTAAAACTCCTTTATTAGTAAACCTCATTTAGCTAATAAACTTCTACTTTTCTATCCTTTTCCAAAAGATTCCACTACATATTATTTCCTTCAAAATATCCATTTTAAGGACCTAAGTACTTTCAAAAATCCATTCAAAAGGTTTAAGACTAATGTTACTCAAACGTTGTCACTAGCAAACCCAAGACCATTTTGCTTATGCTTATCTTTAAGTCATTCTTTTAATGATCTATTACATCCCTAGATGTAATAAAAAAGGATTAAAGACGAATGTGACTAACACATTGTCGCAACAAACCCAAACCATTTTCCTTCGTGTTACTGTCTTTGCAAACCTTTGTTTTAAAGATCTAAGTTTTTCGCAACCATATTTTAACAAAATATTACCCAACGGTTTAAAAACAAATGTTATTAAAACACTGTTTATGACAAATCCAAAATCACTTTACTATCTTGTTGTCTTTAAAACTCCATTTTAAAGATCCAATTACTTTTCAAAAGTATAGTTAAATGAGTTAAAATAGATGTTGCACAAACATCGATACTATAAACCAAAAATCGCTTTTACACTTGCCATTTACTTTAAAACATCACTTTAATGTTCTAAGTTCGTATCTAGTCAAGTTCAAGGTAGACAAGTTAATATAAAGTTCTAAAAATGATTACTTATACAAATAACAATTCGTACGCTTAAGTCATTTTTGACATTTCAACTCAACTATTCCTCGCCCAAGAGCGAAGCCAATTAATTTTGGGCACTGGTTGCTACAAGCCTTGCCTAGACACTTCAGTCTTGAATCTCACAAATAGATTAGTCTACCTAGTTGGATTTTAGTGTTAAATATAGTAATAATTATTTCCATAAACAATAAGAAATCAACACGATTAACATATTTCTGACATTTTCCACTTACTTATTCCTCAGTTAAGAGGGAATCCCGCTAGGTTAGAGTTCTATTGCTCCATCCCTACTCGAGATCAATCCTAACTCTCCCAAATAGATATGATTACTTATCGGCTTATTAGTTTTAAGCAAGATTACTCACTTTCCTAATAAGTAATTAAGCAATTATCTACTTAGCCATTAAGCAATTACTAACCCTTTCCTAACATTTTATTTATAACCCAAAATAAGTTATTTATTTAAGATATTTTCCAAGATATTTATACAAGATATTTATACTTCATAATACTTATAATATATTTTACGCTCTTTTAAAATATCATTTGATAATAAAAAGTTTGAAAAATCATTAGAACCTTGAAATTGATACGCTTTTAACAAAATATCTCTCCATTAAAAATTCACAATTAATCCTTAAAAATTCATATAAATCTAAAATTACTTTTAAAATAATCTAATATGAGTTAGAAATACCTTTAAAAATAGTGAAATAAATCTCTCAAACTTAAAGTCCTTTTTGAAACATTTGAAGTCCAAACACTGAGGTTAAACATGGCAGTTTTGCACTAATAGTGTTTTTGCTGTTTTCGAGATTCTACTTGACTTTATACCATTCATGCTTTTAATAGCAACAAACATCCTCATAAAACATTGTAAATATGGTGAGAAATCCCTATAGATCTTTACATAATGTTCCATAGCAATTGTCAAAACAAAACAATTCCAAACTACATATATAGAGACTATCGCTATAAGTGCACTTTTAAATCCAAGTCATATCTCAACCTATGTTCAACTACAACATATGCGCTTTGTTCAAGGCCTATTCATATGTCATATAATTCTATCCAAGTCCATTCAAAGTTTTTTCAAGTCTATGTACATAGATTATATATGTCACTTATTTTTAAAGTAAGAAGTTACAACCATTGTTTTCACGGTCATCCCCTCATAATTTCTCACGACCATCCCCTCCATGGGGAGCATGGCTCCACTTCTATGCCTTCTAATGTGGTAGAAGGTTATCTAATATTATGCTTAGCCTTATGGAAAAGTTTGAAATGATTTAGAGTTGATTTGAATATAATTTGAGAAAGTTAGAGAGGTAGAGAAGGAGATGAAGAAGCCATTAAAGGAACTTGGATTTGCTTAGGAATTTTGTGATTATTTCCTAAGGGTATGGCCCTACTTTTATAGGATTAGGAATGATGATGGAAAAATACCAAATACCCCTCAAAACCCTAATGTCATTAATTACACATCACTTCTCCTTTATGTCATACTAGCTTAACCATGAAGTATTAGCAGTTTTGCTCATTTTTACTTTATGTCACTATCTTATTTTAGGCGGATTACCATTAATATATCCTTATCACAATATCCATTATCTTAAAAGAATGTTCTCGAAGCTTCCAAGCTTTTATGAAGAGGAGAGTGTTTAATTAGTGGTTATTGGGTTTCATTTGATCATTAGCTTAAGAGCTAAATAATTCCATTTCTGCTCATTTTTCTTTTTTGCTCATTTTCTTATTTAGTTAGCCATAAACATGAAAATATTTTTTTTTGATTATTATCTCCATAATGATTACTTAGACATGTGCAAAAAGTTGAATAACTTTCGCTGAGAAAAAATTTGTTTATCGATAAAATGATTTTCAATCACATCGATGTTTTTTTCCAAACAGTATATATTTGTAAATATTTTTCCAAAACAAGTTTACCGTCATTAATTATACCTAAAACGAGTTAAAAATATTATTAAATCATTTTAATAACATATAATCCAATATTCAAATATTTAAATAATTCAAATATTTAAATACGAAGTGTCCGAAGTTCCAGGTTGTTGTAGAAAGGATACACCCAACCTTTTATTTTTTTCTTAAGGGTAACTTCATTTGGGGGATAATAGAAATTTAGCGTTAAGATAATCATGGTTCCCTCGGTACCTCATAGCTTATGGTGCTAGTTTAATAAGTGTAGAATATATGTCTTTTCGCACTACAGATATTGCTCGGGCTATAATTGTAATGGCAATTGCTACTGATATGGGAAAGCCATTACTGTACTGATACTATTGGTAAGTCAATGTGGCTATTAATACTTTACCTTTACCACTGGTAAAATATTCATTGGTATACTAATAAATTGATAAATGTGGATTAAAATTTTGACATGATAAAAAAATATATATTTTGTTATTTATTCTAACTTCATTAATGCTTATAAATATTTTTACTTATTTATTTAGCATGGAAAATTTTCTTAATTCATCACAAATTATTTACAACAATGGAAAATAATAATTTTGATAATCTTAAACTTTGAAGTTAATAAAGCCAAAATGAATTGTAACACTTCACTCAAATCGGTTCATAAAGCCAAAATTTAAGTTAATAAAGCCAAAATTTAAGTTAATAAAGCCAAAATTTAAGTTAATAAAGCCAAAATTTAAGTTAATAAAGCCAAAATTTAAGTTAATAAAGCCAAAATTTAAGTTAATAAATTAAGTTAATAAAACCATGAACATAATATATAAACGATCTCTAAGTAAAGTTGATCAACACATCGAACGAGCATATAATAAAGCGGTTGAAACAACCATATTCTAACTAACTAACTATATATATATATATATATATATATATATATATATATATATATATATAACAGAACAAGCTCTCAGCAATGTCCTATATTATCTCTTAGATAATTGTAAAGTATACATACCTGTGGTTAGTCTCACCCAATGAATATATATATATATATATATATATATATATATACACTTAACAATCACCCAAATCAAACATACGCGGATATGAAAATGCCATACTTTCGGTAGTCTGGGTAATCTCTCAGACAACAAAATGAAAGATAGGTACATTGTCCAACTCCATGCTCTCGGCATCTTTAGCTATCCTTAATAGTAGTATAATCAATGAGTATGAAGACAACTTCATGGACTCCCAATCTCGTAAATAATCCGAGAGATCGATGATTACATAATTATCTAGACCTTTAACCTCATAGTAATTGACTTAGCTCTCAACCAATGATAATCACACTGTCTCTCAGACCTTTACTAAACCACCCAACTCTCAGTATTGTGGATAATATCGGGACTCTCAGTCCTATATGCTCCTAGAATCATAAATATCTATTTCAGCATTAATCTCAACAAATGATCAGATTGGCTCTCAACCATAAGCATAGTGATCTCATATGGGTGAATAAGCAGGTATCTAGATCATCTCATGCAATCTCATCAATAATGACCAAATAGGAGACTAATAACTCTCATCCTGCTTTAGCAGCCTCCTTCACACGCTCTCAGCGCTACTTTTATAGTCTTAGTTACCTTAACGACCATCGTGACCCAATATCCAGCAGGTGCAGGACTACGCTATACATTAGTCACAACGCTGCAAGTGCCGCTAATGGTAACAGACTGTTGGCATATGTGACATAGGGGTGGTGGCTCTCAGCCATATACATCAAAAGGTATGCCAGGGATTTGGGAAGCGACCCTATAAGAAGACCGTTGGGATGGATTCTAGCTGATCTGGTTTACTCCACGTCCTATAATAGGAGTATACACATAATTAGTAGACATATTTATAGATCTCAGCTTGCTTGCTCTAAGTGCACATCATCATAAATATAATACCCCGTATATTCGATCATGTTAGAGTGACATCTACTTGCAGAAAGTAATCGAACAAATATCAACTTAGACGCCCCACACTACGAGGTGTTACTCACCCGTTTACCCAATGCTCGCAAGCTGCACTCATTGTCATACAATTATTCTATATAACAAGTCCAAAGAATAACCGAAGAAATATTACCAAAAGTCTCATAGCTAATGGTACTATAACTGTATTTATTCAAATTCCTCATTACATAGAAATATAAAGCAATCAAAACATACAATTTTATTAATTATTTATTTGGAAAGGGTTCTAAAATACATTTCTCCTAAAATCTTCAAAAGAATTTCACTTCAAACACTTCTATAAATATATTTCCAATTTTTTTTGAATTGATTTCCCTTTTATTTAAAAATAATCAAATACTACATATTACTTCCAAAATTTACTTAACCATGTTCATGTAATAAATTCGCCAAATAATAATTTTCATACAATAAATAAATTACATTCAACTTATCAGTACCTCAAAATGTTGTTTTTCTAACTTATAATTTATTAAATCCTAATAAAATTAATTCATCGCTTTAAAATATAAATTTTAAACACCATTCTTTTTAAACCTTTAAATATTTTTGTAATCGTCGATGAATAAAAATATAATATTCGAATATTCACCTATTTAATAATATCCCGGCACTCCTTATTTACCAAATAATTTCCATTTGGATAATCCTTAAATTATTTCACTTTTATATATCTTTAGAAATCTTTCCAATTATAAATTTTCTGTTAAGTGCAACATCTTTAATATAAAATATGAAAATCATTCCAAAATTTACTTTTTATCACTCATATATGATCTTCTACATCGTATGTCTCCCCGTTCCATCTTCTGCTTATGTTCTTCATGTAGCATTCAGACCAAATGACTCTATGAAAATACGTCGATACTTCCACATATTACGGGTAACGTAGGAGACATCTCTATTTTTCCTTAGGGGATTTTATAATTCCCACTGGTTAGCTTTTAATTCGCCTCTAACCATCAAACTAAATGTGAATAACCCATTTTCCTCTCTTTCGAACAAGGGGCGCTTCAGAATGAAATAGAAAATAGGCCTGATCCAGTATATTAATTGCTCTTGATTAGGGTTACATGTTGGTCCAAAATAATTTATTTATTTCAAAATTTCACCTTTTAATCTCAATTAAATCATTTCGATCCATTTCAAGTACCGTGTTTAATTAATACCATCATCTAATTCAACTAACATATAGACACAATGCATCCAAAGTACACAACACTCTTTCAATCAGTATCATCCAATAACGATCAATTTCATCCAAATAACTTATATCAACCAAGCATTCATTGCCAAATAAAAATAAAAATAATAGAACGAGCATCTGAACTATAATAGACAATAGTTGTGAATTAAGAAAATAACTCACCGAAAAACAATGCAAGAAAAACCAGTACTATCAGCCCAAACCTCACTACTTTGCTGCCTTGGCATCACAACCATTATCAGCCCTAATTTCCCACTATAGAACAACCTAAAGCAAAAAACCACAATGCCCTCCATTACCATTGTAGCAACCTCCTTATCATGCCAACCTTCATGTTGTCAGCCTTAATCGTGTGCCATCCAATTTAAGGTGCCATCTCTATATGCTCAACCACGTCGATCATTGCTTCAACAGGTTGAGTGGCCCAAGACCATGGCTCCTACTCGCGCATGCTTCTTAATGTTGATGTTGGCATGTGTCTTTTTTCTATTGTCCTAATTTATATTTAGGCGGAATAGGGAAAGCTACTAGAAAGTGAGCTAAAGTGGAAATGGATAATGGTTTTTGGTAGAGAGGCGAAATAATCTACAATGAAATAGAACAAAGGGAAGTTATAGTGAATTAATAAATCCTATATCAGGATGTTATAATGGATTTTAAACTATAGTAAATGTTGGACTAAATATCTGAAAATGATAAATTTTATACTGAATTAATAAATCCTATAATATATATATATATATATATATATATATATATGCAAATTTTATAATGATGGAAATATTAAGATGTATGCACATACAAATATATAAGTCTGTGAATATTTATATATATATCCCATGGGGAGTAGAATATATGGAAATTGAAAGGGTGTGGATATATATATATATCAAAATTCACCTAAGATATTTCCAATTTAATATATATGTATATATGTACGTATGTATATATTGTAAGTTAGAAAACATTGGATGATTGATAGTTGAAATTAGAATTCATAAAGGATTGTATACTTTCTTTTAAAATATACACATGAAAATAAATTTAGTATAAGTATAAAAATAAATATAAAACGTATAAAAATAAATATAAAACATTAAAACTTATGTTAATATAAAAGGGGAAATGCATTAATTAAAAATAGAAAAGTATAAAGTATATATACATAATTAATTGGAAATATGATATAAGGATTATATAAACATAACAAAAACATTTAATTACATGTGTAACCATTTTAAATATGGAATTTAACAAGTGTAAGATTTTTAGCATTTAGTTTAAAAAATGTAAGCAAAAAAATTCATGCAAATTACAAGTGTCATCTAATTTATTTTCTTTTCATTTTTAAATCAAAGATAAATTAAATTATAAATATATCTATACCATCCTTTTCTCTATTTCTTTCCTATCTTTATTTTTTTCAAAACTAAGATAAAGAAAAGCCTGTAAAAGCAAAATCAAACCAGAAAATTAAAACTCTTTCAACAACCTGTAGCGATCATCTTGGTAAAACAAGATTTCATCTTCAACTAAATCAAAGTTTCAGATCATAAAGCAGAAGCAACTCAACAAGTTTCCAGTTCAAATCCAAAACATTCAGTTTTCAGAAATCAGAGCATCTCAGTTTATAACCTTCTCTGCTCATCTTATTATCGATGAGTAAACAATCTTTCTTAAGTTAAATTTGATTAAACCTGATGTATGTGATATAATAGCCGAAGTAATGTTGCTGCATGGATGAATTTAGATGTATGCATATATATAAATATAAATACCTATGCATATCTGTGAGTATGTATATATACCACTGTTATGTTCCCAGGTTTAAGTTCAACAAAAAAAATTCATATCTCCTCGTATGATCAAAATTACGTCATGATCATTGAAGGAAAAGTATTTGTATTTACTTGATTCAATTTTTAAAGATTGGTTTCAAGTAATATTGTTTTAGATTTTCTGGGAAAAGGGAAATATATAGAGAGAGTTGAACTTATCAAAAAAATTAACTTCCATGATTCCGCACATTACCTACATAATCGTATTCGATGATGAAAACCATGAATTTTAATGTTAAAATTATGATTTTTAAGATTGTAAATTTAGAGAAATCGTGGGTTGATCGGAATTTGGGTTTTAAGCTTTTGCTGGTGATCGGAGTGATGTGGAAGGTCGGGACCACTGCTGGAGGTAGCTAGGAGGTAGACGACCTTGGCAAAAATGGTGGGTGGTTTTATTGACCACCGTGGCGGCAGCTGTTCGTCGAAGCAGTGTTTAAGATAGGTTTTGGGTCGAGGTTGGGAATCGAGTTATCGTTAAAGCATCGGAGGCGATCGCATGTGGGGGAAATTGTAGTAAGGAGTCACGGCGTTGCTCTAGGTTGGTCGGCATGGGTGCCGGAGGTCTGAAGCGTTGGCTAGTAGGTTTTTTCCGATGGGGTTGGGTTCCAGGCCTGATCGTTTAGTTCGTTTTTGGATTCGCAGGCAAGATCGTCGATCTAGATGGTCGAGTGGGTAGGCGAGGTCTCGACTTGTCAAGAGTTAGAGGGTTGATCGGAGGGGCGACGTTCGACCGTTCACATGCATGCATGTGCATTTGTATCCGAGTTATGTTGTTGTTTTGGGAAGAAGATGTTGCTCGGGTGCGTGCTCGAAGCTGTGTGATGATTGTCTCGAAGCAGAGTGATAATGTGAGTAACTTGGGAATGAGAACGGGTATTTTGTTAATTGGCCCAGGTTTTAATCATAGCAGGTTTTTGTAACGACCTGGAAATCTGTACCCCTTGAGTCAACGCTATTTTACAACAATCAACTCAAGTTGAACAGAAACACGAACCATTTGGGTTAAAGAAGAAGGGGTAGAAGAAGAGAAAACAGAAAACAACAACAAAATCTTACCATCGCAATGGAATAAAATATAATTAATATTCAATGATCTTTACACAAAAGAAAACTATATCTATTTATGCATACATCATCAGAGTACATCAACATTAATAACATATAACTGGATACACAGCGGAACAATAATCAAGTATGGAAGTACGTATCACCATCCAGCTCGTCTCCTGAGCTCCACAGCATCATATCCTGTATCCTATAATACTCGGTCTGACCCTAGCATTATAGTTAAATAACACCCGAGTCAATCTGGAATACCAGCGTGAGAAATCACACTCAAATTGATTATTAAAGTTTCAAAAATCTTTTGGAAATAAAAGCATCTCGTAAGACCACGCCATAAATAAACATGTCGGGTTTTTACCTTACGATAGCTAAAACACTTTATTATAAAATCCTCTGATATTATAATAGGGTCTACTTACAAATACTTATTAAAATAGCCGAAATTGTTACATTATTAAATTCCAGCTACTAGCCACAAAATGGGTAAAACAAACAAAACTCGTAAAAGCGCGTAGGGAGAATGGATTTCCAACTAATGACTAGGCACTGGGGTACCACCTGTCATGGTACGTGGCCTAGATCACTGCATCGAGGATCACTCCCGACCCCCTGCAACACAAGACCGGGACTATCCCTTACTGGATAATCTCGAGTAAGATCACCCCACGGTTGTGATCAGCAACCGCACCACTAAGACGAAATAAAAAGGGACATTTAAACAGGGATGACCTCACCCTGAAATGGGTGCTACCCACCTAGCCTTGCTGCATAACCCCTGATTTTTAGTCATTCCCGGTTGATGAGGCTTGAGGCTAAGCGTTACCTTTTAGATCGTTTCATTTAGAATGCTCATCGTCTACCTGATGATGTTCTGAAAGCATTCATCCATACAATTCCATCCTGGGTTCGAACGGAACCGAAGGCACTACTCCTACTACGTCCATTTTGGAAATATTCTTAGGATTAGTAGCGACTTGCCCTTGCACTTCACTGCTCCATCGTCAACTCCGAACTCGTTTTTCCACGAAAACGTACAAACCGGATCGAAGTAGTTTTTGAGAAATAAATCCCAATCCCGGTCTCTTTGAAACGATCAACGTATTTGACCAATATTGATAGTCGGTTATTTAACTATCAACTATCCAACATAAATAACTTCTCCAAAATTATTTATTATTCTCAAAACATCTTCGCAAGATATATTTCCACTTTCAACCCTTTTGAAATCAGTTTCAAACTACTATCCTTTTTACAGAATAAATTTGCCAAATATTTTATATTTCCACTGAAATCACCAAGCACAAAACTTTAGATTTTTAAAATAATTTAAAAACACTTTATTGTAAAATATGCTTCAACGTTTAAATTTAGAGAAAACTACTTTAATACTTTATTTATATATATACTTTAGGAATATTTAAAATAAGGTTGCTTTATGAAATATAAAACTAGATTTTTTTTCCCTTTAAAACAAAATACTAAGTTGCCTTTAAATAATTACTATTATAATAAATTTGAAAAAGACTTACTTTAAAATTTAAACATTTAAAAATAATAAATTTTCTAAAAAAACATGCTTTTAAAACAACATTAAAACTTTTATCTTATATTTAAAATTTTACTTGGAAAACATACTTGGTTATCCAAGGAAATATACATCTCTTCACATTCTTTAAAAATAAATCACTATTTATTTTTAAACAAATTTTCTCATTCCTTTACTAAATTCTCATCGTGAATTTATTCTTCCAAATATCCACCGATATATTTCACTTTACTTTTATTCCCAAAGTCTTATTTCTCTTTTAATAATCTCGGTTTTACACAATTAAATCAATCTCCAAATTGATTTCCAATTTACTTCATTTGGAAATAAATTCCTTCTTTATCCATTTCAATAAATTTAAACTTGGATTTCAAAATAAATTCTTTATTCCTTTAAATAATGTCACTTAAGGTTTAAAATCCATTATTTCTCTGTTTATTCAAAATCCCTTTTCCATACTCAAAATTTATTTATTAGAATTTTAAAATCACTTTTATTCTTTTTCAATTCATTCTTAAATTCATTCAAATTTCCTACAATTATTTCGCTTACAAATTCACTTCTTTTATTTTCTTTCCAAAATCCAATTTATATATTTTTGGAAACTCATTATACCCAAATATATTCAATCAAACCATAGCATTCAATATTCCAATATAATTCATCACAAAATCAAATAATCATAATAGAGAATATTAAATAATCTAAATAAAGGTTGAGAAATCCAGTTGGATCCCTCCAACCTGTTTCCCTGCATCCACAGATGTTAGCACAACATAAAATACCAATTCCACTTCGAGGTGGAATATCGCGGTATATGTGTTTCAAATAAAATATCATCCCCTATTATGCGGCGCATAGGGTCTCATCCGCTATATAATGCGGGAAATCAATCATTCCAAGATATATTATATACTATAACATAACACATTAAATCAATTCAACCATTCAACCAATTATTTAAATTTAACTATTTAAATTTAAATAAACCAGATGAGTGAGATTAACTCACCTTTGGTTTGTTTGCAGTCCACTTCCATTTCGGTTTGTTTCTTCACAATTTTGACCTTGAATAAACATTTATACAGTTTATTAATATTTGAATAAACCGAACAATTTATTTCCACTTAGTTAACTAATTATTTAATTTAAACAAATTTCCTTTAAACCATTTAGTAACTGAAATATTTAAATATGTTAAAAAAACAAGTTAATCACTAAATCCATTGTTTAAAAATAAACTAGCAACTTTAAAATAGGTATATGTATATTAATTTATTGTTCTGAAACTATATATACTTTAAAAATTTAATTATATATAGATCAAAATCTGATTTTCTATAAATCCTTCAATCATTTAAAATTCATATATTTTATTATTAGTTTTCCAAACCCTATCTAAAAACAAATATGTTTTCTGTTTATTGTTATTATACCTACTCATCCATCTTTCAATTAAAAACCCTATTCAAATCAACAACAGGTTGATATATATATATATATATATATATATATATATTATCTACTTTCTAAACTATATACATATATTTCAATTGAAAAACAAATTTATATCTTGGCTTACCTCACCGTCTAATCGAAGCGAAAGGCTAGCCTCTCGACCGATGCTCGCTTGTGCCTACCCTCATCATCAGACCATCACTCCTCAACATATCGTGCTCTTGTTGCTTCCGCGCACTCAACCCACCCTATTTCAACATCGTCCAGAACAGCCCGAAACCCCCATCACCCCATGGCCGTGCGCTCCACCAAATCGCAGAGTCGAGCTCGAGTTCCTACAACGTCTCTCCCTTGGTCGCTTCGCAACCTCGTGCCGCCCCCGCTAAACCCAATTCGCCGCCTCCCCCATGCGAGAGCCTCCTCCTTCGCGACTTCGGCTAAGCTTCTCGAGCTCGAGCTCGAGTTCACATCTATAACGATTTGATTTTGATTTTGAGATATACAAGGAGGCGCGATTTGTTTGGAGAAAGTTGTAATTAGGGAGCAGTCGCCATTTTTGAAGTCGAACAGAAAGGGGGAAAAAGATGAGGAGCAAGGAAATCTCGAGCATTAAATAAACTTCGATTTTCATTCATTTCATTTTTTTTCTGCATTCGACAATGAAATGATGGGGACAAGATATGATGTCTGCGTGTTGATTGAAAAAGGGACAGGATGGTCGGGTAAGCTTACATAGGTATAGAATAGGGTGGCTGATGGGAAAAGATTTCAACTAAATGTTAGCTAGTGTACGCGAATATATACATTCAGTTAAAATTCAAACTCAAATCACCTCGAAAAGCGCAACTAAAAATCTCGAACCCCTATCGAGGCGTGCCGCTAAGCGTTTATAATGTTATACCCCTATTTTGAACGTAATGGAAAAGGTTTCGAGTCCTAATTCGATCGTATGGAGAAGATAGCTTTTTGGATCAGTTATTATATTGAATTTTCGATATAAATTTCAACGAGTTTACTTATCGTACGCCTGCACAACAACTCTGATCAATATGAAATTTGAAATCCGATAATAATTCTATATTACGGATCCAATGGAACTAGTTTCGTCGAAATTCGAGACTGTGTCTCGGAAGGCTATTTTTAAATTCAATTTAAACGATATATTTTTAAAACCGAACAAATCAGTGTTAAATTCAATTTTAAAACTTTTATTATACTCAGCACTATCAATATAAATTTTACAATCCTTCAAATTATTTTTAACAGGCTTAAAACTCCAGATTCAACATTTTACCCAACTTTAAATTATTTAATTCAATAAGTTAATTATCAAATAAATAGTGATATTTGAATTCAAGTTAAAAATTAAACTTTTAAATATTTTAAATCAATTAAATATACTAATTTCAAACATTTAAAAATTCTGGATCGTTGCACTCCTCCCTCCTTAAAAGAATTTCATCCTCGAAATTACTAGTTAAGAGGAATGGTCCACAACCCGTTTACCTTTTTCCCAAAACCAAACAGTTTCTAACAACTTCCCAAACCAATCTTTTTATTAAGAACATCCAACCACTATTCCTAACTTTCCAAACTTCTCCCATTAGGTTCCCACCAATATCATATACCCAACCATTCAAATTTCAATTCAAAACCAAATTTAAATTTTCAAAATTTCTCAAAAATTTTCTAACTCTCTAAATTTCCAAAAGATTTTGCCAGCATCTCCTTTGCGCGGCTAACTCGGTACAACTAAAAAATGCCCCTACGGCCCTCCAGATTCCAAAAGAAAACAAAAAGCTAAATGGCTAGATCCAAAAACCCAATCAAATTTCATACATAAATTTAAACACATACCTCTTTATCGAGCAATTCTAATTTATCTTCTGGTATCAAAAATATCAATTTCCTTTCCTTTTTAAACACCTATATATCCTACTTAGTAATAATATCCAATCACAATATTCAAAATTATTTTATTGACTTCTTTACAGAATTTCAATATCTATTCATTCAAGCCGTATGATGTACGTATTTTTTATTAAATTTTCACTCAAATGCTTATTCAATATATTTTCTCGACACCCATATTACTTAAGAATCTCACAATTTCTTCTTAAGTTCAATATAAGTATTTTATACGCTTCTTATATTTATTTCACTTCACCACTTTAGTTTATATCTATTTGTATTCAAATCGGTTCTCCCATTTCCATATGAATCCAATTTACCTTTCAACTCTGAATATTGAATTTTATCTTCCATTTATATTGATTCATATCATTATTTTAAATTAGTTCCACTCACTAATTTATTTCAATTTCCAATTAAAAATCGTTTTATCGCTAACAACAATTTTTCCCAAAATTTCCAAAAAATTTCCAACTACTAAAATTTCCGGAAAATTTTAGCAGAGTTTCCTTTGTACGAAGGAGCTTTTGCAATTTGACAAAAGATATAAATATATATACATCGACCCACACGGTCGGAGAAACAAAAACAGTTCATATTTCCTATTTTTATTGCATAAGCGTACCTTTATTTAGCATTTTTAAGCGAGCGGCTTATTATTTTAGCAATTTGCGCGATCAAATCCAGCCCAACGGCTTTCCGGTACCTGTACTTACTTAATTCAAACATATAAGTACTAAATATATGCAATTTATTAACATTTCACTTACTTTCAATAGCTAACACATAAATTTCACATATAATGCATGTTATATAATTTCCATAAGCACATATAAGGTTCCGACACCTAATACAATTGCTTACATCCAATTCTTAAACCATTCCATTCAGTTTAAGTGATTTACAACTTACTCGCTTTTAATTCTAAGCAAAACAACTCATATTCTTTCCAATTGATTTCAAAATCATCCTATTTCACTTCTAATAACTCATAGAATTTTATCTAATCTCGTTTACATCGAACGATCCATTTTCTTATGCAATTCGACAATATTAATGTGAATAAATAATTACTTAAGCTTTATAACCATTTAAATTGATTCCAACTCAATTTACACTTGATCCCATCCCATTTTAATTTATTCACAATCTTTCATTGCAATTTCTTCCATATCCAAATGTTGATTCCAAACCATCTTATTAAACTCGACAACCAATGTATTAAATAACCATCTCATAATTTACTTAAGCTATTTATTTTCTTGAAACTATTCCACCCAATAACTTAAGTTTATTTTATTCCACCAACTTCCATTTTAAATTCTTGATTTGATTTTTCCTTTAATCAAATACCAACCATTTTACTAATTTATTCGATTAGTTTATTCTTTTATCCATTTTTAAATTTTAATTTACATTAACAATTCATTATTGAATTTATTAATAATAAGGTCATTTCAATTATGCTTGAATTGGATTTGTTTACTACTCACACCAAATCTATTTTAATCCAATTCAATACTTACTTGGTTTACATTTATTTATTTTAGTAAGAATTTTATTCCATTCAATATTATCTATAATCCCAACTGAATTCATTTCAATTCAATTCTATTTAGCTTAACTCCAGTTAAATCTAGCTACGTACCATTCTTTTGAATTTTGTTAAGCAAGGACTTAATTCCATTTAATATCATTCCAATATCCGATTTCAGTTCATTTACTTACAATTATAAATTCATTTGTTCATTCAAAAATTCATTTTCAACCAAGAATAAATTTTATTTCCAAACATTATTATCTATTCACAATTCAATTCTAAGTTAATAATTTCGAGTTCCATCTCCATATTTCATTAACTAATTTATCCCAAATTTAGTTTATTTCTCACTTTTAATTCAATATTTGATTTTTATCTTCAAAAATCACTTTATCACTTAACTTGAATTCAATTCTATTTTATAATTCAATATTGGATTTTCATTTTGTCTACCAAAATGTCAAACAATTCTATTTTGGCCTTTATTTCTCTCTTTTTCTCTCTTGTAGGTCATACACTTATATTCCCATACTTCATTTCATTTTAGCTCAAATATATTCACTTTCAATCTTTATAAGACACACTTATATTCTTTTAATTTCATTTGAATAAGAATTCAATTATATTCAATATTCTCTATAACTCACCGAATTTTAATTCAATTCAATTTTGAAAGCATATATATCTAAATCAAACTATCCCTTTTCATTCTCAAAAATCAAATCCAATTTTGCAAACAAACATTAATCCAAAACATCCAGGTAGCAATCTCCCTCTTGGAAACTCGAAAATGAACACCGATGATGTCGCGATCATTATCAGAATTATTTTCCAGTGACCAAAAGAGTTTAGTGCTTTTATCTCTTTAAAACATTTCAAATATTCTTAATTTCAAGTCACGCCAGATTATAAATCCAATTCAAAATATTTCTCAAACATATACTATTTTTCCCAACTTTTTGAGAATCATTTTCATATTCAATGGAATTTAAATTTCCAAATTTTCAAATCCCAAATCCTAAGTCCTTTAAATTTATATTCAAACATTACTTTGGAATTTTATCTTATTTTATTTATTAATCACGCTATAATTCACATTTATAGTTTACATTTACAAATTTCATTTGTATATGAATTTGTTTCTTAGTTTTTAATTATGTTTTCAATATCTTATTCAATTATGAATCACATTTACAAATCCCATTTATTTATTCATTTATTCCTTCATCTTTGGTTATTATTTCAATATCTTGTCAATTCTCATACAACAATGATAATAATTTAATATTATCACTTTTTAACAACCAAGCATCCATATATAACTATAACAATTTACGAAAAACTCATTTCTTTTATATACAAAAATAATTTTGGGTAAAATTATCTCATTTACCCTATTTAAAACAGTACTGTGTCGGTTTACCTTGTTTAAGAGTTTAGAAATTCCTATCGATAATATGGCGTCCAACACATCGACTAGAATCCATAAACACTTAACCGATAAGTCAACACAATATAAAAACAATTTTATATTCACTAACAAATGTGCGCTCATATATATTAATACACTCAAACCCATTCTAGAGTACTACGGACTCTATTTAATGAGTAATTCCGACCAGAGCCAAGGTTATCACCAACCTAAGCTCTAATACCAAGTCTAACGACCCGCAAATCCGTACCCCTTGAGTCAACACCATTTTACATCAATCAACTCAAGTTGAACAGAAATACAAACCATTTGGGTTAAAGAAGAAGGGGTAGAAGAAGAGAAAACAGAAAACAGCAACAGAATCTTACCATCGCAGTGGAATAAAATATAATAAATATTCAATGATCTTTACACAAAAGAAAACTATATCTGTTTATGCATACATCATCAGAGCACATCGACATTAATAACATATAACTGGATACACAGCGGAACAATAATCAAGTACGGAAGTACGTATCGCCATCCAGCTCGTCTCCTGAGCTCCACAGCATCATATCCTGTATCCTATAATACTCGGTCTGACCCGAGCATTATAGTTAAATAACACCCAAGTCAGTCTGGAATACCAGCGTGAGAAATCACACTCAAATTGATTATTAAAGTTTCAAAAATCTTTTGGAAATAAAAGCATCTCGTAAGACCACGCCACAAATAAACATGTTGGGTTTTTACCTTACGATAGCTAAAACACTTTATTATAAAATCCTCTGATATTATAATAAGGTCTATTTACAAATACTTATTAAAATAGCCGAAATTGTTACATTATTAAATTCCAGCTACTAGCCACAAAGTGGGTAATACAAACAAAACTCGTAAAGGCGCATAGGAAGAACGGATTACCAGCTAATGACTAGGCACTGGGGTACCACCTGTCATGGTACGTGGCCTAGATCACTGTACCGAGGATCACTCCCGACCCCCTGCAACACAAGACCGGGACTATCCCTTACTGGATAATCCCGAGTAAGATCACCCCACGTGTAACAACCCGCATATTTTACGATTGAATATTTAAATATTTTATTTAAATAATTCATCGTTAGTCGGATTTTAGTCCGAAAGGCTACTTTTTGCAAACAGTCGAATTAGGACTCAAGACTACCCCCACTGAGTTCAAAATGACGTTTGCGAATTTTTTGAGTATAAAGTTTGATATGTTTGGAGTTAGTGGAATTTTGCTACTTTTTCACTTAGGGCTTTGGTTTTGTTTCAGCCTATTAGACCCAAGCTTCACCCCTCTTCTCTTTATTACTTCATTTCTATTTCCTAATACTCAAGCTTTAGCATCAATGGAGAGAGGAATGGGAAATTAAAACTCCACGCCCTAGTTTCCATTTGCAAATCAAGTTCTAGCTCCAAATTTATAGAAGAAGCTTTGGTAAGCCTCATCTTCTTCTTCTCCAACTCATTATCTTACCAATTTCAGAAATCCCTAAACCTAATTTAGGAAATGTTTCTCTTTTAAGCTTAGATTCAAGCTCTTTAGGTTGGAATTGAAGAGTGATTGTTCTTGCCATTGCTCTATAGCTTCTTCTTCATAGTTTTGGGTCATCTTAGTCTATAATTATCTTCGAGTATTAGGTATGAATTCCTAACACTTATTCTTGTGCAATTGATTTTGGTTTGGATTGATTTGGTGTATATTCCAATTTTTGGTGTTTAGAAATTAAAATCTATGAAAATCCTATTATGGATATTTGGACATTGATATTTGAGGCGTATCGAAGAGCCGTTAAGGCTGGATTGTCGCGTGGCATAAATCCTTAGTCGTCATTTGCTCGTCCGATCGCTTTCGATATTCATTTGGCCATTTGTGGTCGAGGTTCAGGAGATGCTCCGAATTCCAGTTTCAGACGTCTGAATCTGGAATTTTAGACATCTGAATTGGCTCGATTTCAAACAGAAAGGGAATAGGCTAAAAACCTATTACAGACGTCTGAAACATTTGGTTCAGAACGTCTGAATTACGTTCTGGAAAACTTCTAATTTTCCAGATTCAGACGTCTGAACCACCTATTTCAGACGTCTGAATCTGCTGTGTCTTCCCTGCTTGCCTATTTTGTTTAAGAATTCCAATTTTATCGATTCGTGTTGATTCCCTTTTGTTTTTATCATCTATTATCGACTTTGATGACATTTTTTTTGGGATTTTTGGAAATATCCATTTTGATGGGTTGGATATCGATTTCTTTGGAATTAATTCACGTCTTCGTATGTGGATTTTAGTGATTGATTGCTTCTACAATCATTTTTGTGATTTGTCACTTTAAAAATATAAAGTTTTCTATACTAGTAATAAATATCAAAACTCTTCCATTAAAACGATGTCAACACTATTTTATTACAAAGCTCGTCTCTTAAACCGTTTTCCAATCTATTAGTGTATACAAACCTTTACCTTGCTCGTATGAGAAATTTAATTAAACGGCTTAGTAAAACAAGTGTTATGAAACGCTTGCATTTACTTCGTCGGTTAATTCTTGGACTTGTTCGATTGAATTTCTTATGACAATTTTCAAGTGGAGACTTATAGTTTGTTCGTAAATATTTAAGTTAAGCTAGTGGTTATGGGACATGAAGCTAAGCTCATATATTTACTAGCTTAGTGTAATTGACACTTCTTGATGATCGATGATGATCATTTTGTGATTTAGACTAGCGATATGCTATGTTTCTTTGTCCACGTAGACGACGGTACCTCGTTTTATTGAGTTTCGTCTCATTTCTTTTATAGACTAACGACCTATGTATTATTTGGAGTTTCGACTCAATTTTTGTGGGCTAGCGACCCATGTTCTTTTATAGAGTTTGGTCTATCTGACGTATCTTTGTACTACGTTGTTGCACCAGCTTATCCGGATCATCGGGCGTACCGTTGTACTATGTCGTAGTTCTGAATTATTCGAGTTTCAGGTTCCTCGGGCGTACAGATATTGTACTACGTCGTTGCACCGGCTCTATGGTTAGCGACCATGGGATTGCATCCCATTTGTGATACACGTGTTGGTGAGTTTTCATGCTCCCATTTTGTGATAGGCCTCCTTTTTTTGTGATTTTTGGATTTCTATTGATGATTTCTAGAATTTTTGATCCACCATCTTTTATGATTGGCATCGATACGATGTCAATATTTGTGGCTTGGTGGATAAAACTAAAGAGTATGACATTCTTTTGATCTTTGAGAATATTCTTGTGATATTGATAAATCTCTGGTTGATTTTCAATTGCATACTTATCATAGTATGGATTTATGGTCATCTTAGGTTTTTGTCATATCTCTTATTCTATATCATTTTATCTGATATATATAGTTAGACTGATCCGTTTATTATTTTCTTATTAAATAATACTTGGGTCAGACCGAAATGTTACAGGTGCTTCTGCTTGACTTCTCATCTGGGATTATTATCCTGACTTTTGGCTAACTACTTAGATTAGTAGTTTTTGGTTGTATACATTGAGATATAGACTCACTGATGTATACTTATTCTTTTGTGTAGCACTTGTAACTATTCTTTTGTGATATTGTGGGTCTTGTTTGACCACTACTCTGATAAACACTTTTAAGTGTTGTATATTCATATCTATTTCCACCTTTGTGATATGGATATCTGTGACTGATTTGTGTTATGTTTATTTCTATATTTGTTTTCGAAGATTTTATATAGCCACTGTGTAGTAGCTTTGAGTTTGTATCGGCATGTCAGATTTCCTCTTGAATTGAAATGCATCTTAAACTATCTGACATATCGGTGCTCGCACGAAGCAATTACACGGATGGTCGCTCCTCAACAGCCTTATTCTCCGTGCTAGTTGACGGCATTACACCGTAGTGTCCTTGGCTAGCGTGGGTATAGAGGTGGGGCGTAACAGCTTGGTATCAAAGCCAAACTTCGGAACAATGTAGAATAATTTAACAAGGATCATCTTCCTAAGTCCATCTTAGGAGTCATGCCTTAGGATTTTGTTCGAGTCTTCGAACCGTTCTATCCTATTTTCTTTGTGACGCCTTGTTTTATCAATCATGATTGTTTGATAATTATTTTGTGAATAACCTTTTTTTCTTTCTTTCTTTCTTAAAGAAGAGAAATGGTTAGACCTGGCCGTCCCAGCGCCGGTCAATCTAGTGATACTCCCCAGGATGAAGTATTTATATCTGCCCAACAGCTTTTAGATCTCGTGAAGAATGCTCAAGCTGCCGGACCCAATCCAGAGCCTACTCACCCTAAGTCCGGATTTGCACATTTGTGCAATGACTATACCAACTTGGGTGGGAAGCCATTTAGGGATTCCAAAAGCGTCATTCAAGTCCAAGCTTGGCTCAAAACATGCGATCGCATCTTTACTCGCATGAATCTAATTGATCTTCATCGTGTCTAAGTGGCTTCAAGTATGCTCCAAGAAAGAGCATTAGATTGGTACGAGCTTCTTATTTCTGAAATTATTAAGGCGTATCGTACTTGGAAGAAATTCCGGGAACGATTCGAGTTAAAATTTGTGCCATAAGCTGAGAAGGTGACATTGGCTCATCGTTTCATAGACCTTGTTCAAGTTGAATCCTCCGTGGCAGACTATGTCGCATCATTCGAGTCACTTTCTAAATACGTGGTTGAATATATAAACACCCCATTGAAGAAGAACTAAAGATTTGTCTATGGCTTGAAAAAAATCTCAATAAGATATTACTTCTAAAGTTAGAAGTTTCTTTTGATCAACTTGGTGATATCGCTCTTCGACTTGAAGAGGCAGATAAAGAAAGTGATGTTGAAGTTGTCGGTGCCAAACCAAAATTCAACAACAACAAGAAAAGGCCTATTAAATTCAAAGGTCCTTATCCCTATAAGAAAGGGAAGCAAGCAATTCCGATGGCAAAGACTTCTGCCCCTAGTAGTGGGCAGTGCTACAATTGTCGTTCTAAAGACCATTATGCCAATATATGTCTGAAACCTCTCTTTTGTCGCTATTGCAAAAGTTCGGGTCATCTTTTATCTTCATGTCCCAAACTTCAAGGCAGGAAGGAGGGAAAGTTAAATGTTGCACAAGCCCCTAGCAACACTTCTCGTGGTCAAGGTATTTCTCATTCTATCCTTGATGGCATTATTTTATTTCATGATCAACCTATTCGAGTTCTTTTTGATACGGGTGCGTCCCATTCTTTCATATCAAAGGAACTTGTTGATACTTTTTCTTTAAGTGTTGTTGCTTTAATGACTTCTCTGAGAATTGCGAATCCGGTTGGTGGATCCACAACAATTAGTTTACTTTGTAAAGATGTCGAGATTATTTTATGTGATTTTTCTTTCCAAACCGATTTGCATGTCATGCGTTATTTAGGCTTTGGAATGATTTTGGGAATGGATTGGCTTAACCGTTATGAAGCTCATATCCCATGTCTTGAGCAGACTATTTATTTTCGACATCCGCAATCTGTTAATCAGATTTCTGTTGTTCTTAGAGATTCAGATTTCGACTTGACAACATCTTTATATTCTTTAAATCCTCATGATGACGGTAATGATGATGAGGAAGATGTCATTTCTCTTATTCACGTTGTTCGTGAATTTTTCGACATATTTGAGCCCGTTTTAGGATTGCCGCCTAAGCGAGCAACTGAGTTCAGAATTAATCTCATCCCTGGAGCTCAACCTATCACTCGTCCTCCTTATCGCATGTCCAATAAGGATAATGAGGAGATGCGCAAACAATTATCCGAATTGGTGACGAAGCAATTTATTCGCTCTAGTTCCTCTCCTTAGGGAGCTTTGGCTATTTTTGGGAAGAAATCCGATGGTACACTTTGGCTTTGCGTTGAATACCGCAAGCTTAATGATCTTACTATCAAGAATAAATATCCTTTACCTCGGATTGATGATTTATTCGATCAACTTAGTGGTGCTAGAGTCTTTTCACTATTAGACTTAGCAACAGGTTTTCATCAGCTTCGTATTGCAGAGGATAGCATTCCTTTGACATCGTTTCGTACTCGTTATGGATCTTATGAATGTCTTGTTACGCCATTTGGTTTAACGAATGCTCCAGCTTATTTCATTGACCTTATGAATAGAGTTTTCAAAGACTTCCTCGATCGATTTGTTCTCATCTTTATTGATGATATTCTTGTGTATTCAAAAAGCAAGGAGGAGCATGAAAAGCATGTTCAGATTGTGTTGGAAACTCTTAGGAGCAATCAATTGAAAGCAAAAAAATTTAAATGCCACTTTTGGCATTCTCGTGTGAAGTTTCTCGGTCATATTATTTCCGAATCCGGAATTTCTGTGGATCCTTCAAAGATTGAAGCGATTCAAAATTGGAAGAGACCGGAGAGTGTGACGGAGATCCGTAGTTTTCTCGGATTGGCGGGTTATTACCGTCGTTTTATTAAAGACTTTTCTAAAATTGTCGTGCCTCTTACTAGCTTAACAAAGAAAGGTGTTAAATACATTTGGTCGGACAAATGTGAAGCTTCTTTTCAGAAATTAAAAGAACTCCTATTCTTGTGGTTCCCGAGGGAAACCAAGATTTTATTGTTTATACCGATGCTAGTCGCGTTGGTTTGGGTGCCGTTCTTATGCAAAGAGAACGTGTTATTGCTTATTCTCCTAGGAAATTGAAGCCAGCCGGGACTAGATATGCCACTCATGATTTAGAGCTCGCGGCTATTGTTTTCGCCCTTCGAATTTGGTGTCATTATCTTTTGGGAGAAAAATTTAATCTTTACACCGATCGTAAATCTTTGAAATATTTATTTTCTCAAAAGGAACTTAATTTGCGTCAACAACGTTGGGTCGAATTCCTTGCATCTATGATCTTGACATTCTTTATACTCCCAGAAAGGGAAATCGTGTTGTCGATGCACTTAGTCATAAGCAACAAGTGGTTGTTTCTATGATGATATCCGAATGGAATGATCTCAAAATTTTATCCACTTGTGAGATTAGAGGTCGTGTATCCGATTTATGTTCATCTCTTGTTTTATGTAGCCTTGAGGCTCATCCTTCTCTCTTAGACCGCATTCTTGAAGACCAAAGGCTAGATCCCGAATTGGCTCTTCTTGGTCAAAATTGTAGGGATAAAATTGATATTGAAGGTATGAAAGACTTTGATATGGATTCTCATGGCGGCATTCGAAAATTTGGTAGACTTATCGTGCCAAATATTAGCGATCTTCGTAAAGACATTTTAGAAGATTTTCATCGTTCTAAATTTACCATTCATCCCGGTAGTAGTAAAATGTACGCAGATATGAAGCGACTTTATTATTGGGAGGGAATGAAATCTGATATTGCCAACTTTGTTAAGTGTTGCATGACTTGCCAACTTGTCAAGGCCGAGCATTGAAGGCCCGGTGGGTTATTGCAACCTTTAGATATTCCAATTTGGAAGTGAGATCAAATTTCCATGGACTTTATTGACGTCCTTCCCCATTCTTGTTCAGGTCATGATAGCTTATGGGTGATAGTTGATAGACTTACTAAATCCGCCCATTTTATTCCCGTTCGGTCTCTAACCGGACCGTTCCTCTTTTGACCAAACTCTTTATTAAAGAGATTGTTAAATTACATGGAGTTCCTACTTCTATTGTTAGTGATCATGATCGATTGTTTACTGGTGGATTTTGGAAGAGTCTTCAAAAAGCTTTGGGAACGAAGCTTAATTTTAGCACCGCTTATCATCCTCAGTCCGATGGACAAACCGAGCGTGAATCAAACTCTTGAAGATCTTCTTCGTGCATGTGTTCTTGATTTTGGTGGAAGTTGGAAGCTCATATTGCTCTCGTTGAGTTTTCCTATAATAATAGCTTCCAATCCAGTATTGGTATGGCACCTTTTGAGGCACTCTATGGAAGGCCATGTCATTCTCCTTCTTGTTGGCTTGATGCTGGTGAGAGGCTGGTTTTAGGTCCAGACTTTATTCGTGATTCCACAGAAAAGATAGATCTCATTCGTCATAGGATGAAAGAAGCCCAGAGTAGACAAAAATCCTATGCCGATAACCAAATAAGAAAATTAGAATTTTCCGTGGGAGATCTTGTGTTTATTCGTGTTTCACCTATGAAGGGTGTTGTACGTTTCAGTCGATCGGGAAAGTTAGCACCTCAATACATTGGTCCATTTCCCATCACCGAACGTATTGGTTCCGTGGCTTATCGCCTTTTATTACCGGCTCAGTTTTATGCTATTCATGACGTGTTTCACGTTTCTCAACTACGGAAATGTCTTTGAGATTCCGATTCTATTCTTGAGCTCGGTATTGTGGAAGAAATTGAGGCTTCACCTAATTTGAATTATGAGCAACATCATACTCGTGTCATCGCTTCGGAGATTAAACGCCTTCGAAATAAAGATGTTCCCCTTGTGAAGGTTCAATGGTCCTCTAATCCTAAGAATTGTTCTTGGGAATCCAGAGAATTCATTGAGCGAACCAATTCGGACTTACTTCCTCGTGCACTTTGATGTGAACTTCTTATTCCAAATTTCTTCTTTTGTGTTGATATGCTTTTATTGTTGTTACTTTTCATTCATTTATTTCTTATGATTGTGAGGATGCAATTTCTTTAAGGAGGGGAGTCTGTAACAACCCGGATATTTTTATGATTGAATATTTAAATATTTTATTTAAAATAATTCATCGTTGGTCGGATTTTAGTCCGAAAGGCTACTTTTTGCAAACAGTCGAATTAGGACCGGAGACCACCCTCATTGAGTTCAAAATGACGTTTGCGACTTTTTTGAGTATAAACTTTGATATGTTTGGAGTTAGTGGAATTTTGCTACTTTTTCACTTAGGGCTTTGGTTTTGTTTCAGCCCATTAGACCCAAGCTTCACCCCTCTTCTCTTCAGTACTTCATTTCTATTTCCTAATGCTCAAGCTTTAGCATCAACGGGGAGAGGAATGTGAAATTAAAACTTCAAGCCCTAGTTTCCATTTGCAAATCAAGTTCTAGCTCCAAATTTATAGAAGAAGCTTTGGTAAGCCTCCTTCTCTTCTTCTCCAACTCATTCTCTTACCAATTTCAGAAATTCCTAAACCTAATGTAGGAAATGTTTCTCCTTTAAGCTTAGATTCAAGCTCTTTAGGTTGGAATTGAAGAGTGATTGTTCTTGCCATTGCTCCATAGCTTCTTCTTCATAGTTTTGGGTTTAAAAGTGAGATTTTTATCTCACATCTTAGTCTACAATTATCTTCGATTGTTAGGTATGAATTCCTAACACTTATTCTTGTGAAATTGATTTTGGTTTGGATTGATTTGGCGTATATTCCAATTTTTGGTGTTTTGAAATCAAAATCTATGAAAATCCAATTATGGATATTTGGACATTGATATTTGAGACGTATCGAAGAGCCATTAAGGCTGGGTTGTCACGTGGCGTAAATCCTTAGTCGTCATTTGCTCGTCCGATCGCTTTCGATATTCATTTGACCAATTTTGGTCGAGGTTCAGGAAATGCTCTGAATTCCAGTTTCAGACGTCTGAATCTGGAATTTCAGACGTCTGAATTGGCTCGATTTCAAACAGAAAGGAAATAGGCTAAAAACACCTATTTCAGACATCTAAAACATTTGGTTCAGACATTTGAATTACGTTCTGGAAAACTTCTAATTTTCCAGATTCAGACGTCTGAACCACCTATTTCAGACGTCTGAATCTACTGTGTTTTTCCTGCTTGCCTATTTTGTTTAAGAATTCCAATTTTATCGATTCGTGTTGATTCCCTTTTGTTGTTATCATCTATTATCGACTTTGATGACATTTTCTTTGGGATTTTTGGAAATAGCCATTTTGATGGGTTGGATATTGATTTCTTTGGAATTAATTCACGTCTTCGTATGTGAATTTTAGTGATTGATTGTTTCGACAATCATTTTTGTGATTTGTCACTTTAAAAATATAAATGTTTTCTATACTAGTAGTAAATATCAAAACTCTTCCATTAAAACGATTTCAACACTATTTTATTACAAAGCTCGTCTCTTGAACCATTTTCCAATCTATTAGTATATACAAACCTTTACCTCACTCATATGAGAAATCTAGTTAAACGGCTTAGTAAAACAAGTGGTATGAAACCCTTGCATTTACTTCATCGGTTAATTTTCGGACTTGTTCGATTGAATTTCTTGTGACAATTTTCGAGTGGAGACTTACAGTTTGTTCGTAAATATTTAAGTTAAGCTAGTGGTTATAGGACATGAAGCTAAGCTCACATATTTACTAGCTTAGTGTAATTGACACTTCTTGATGATCGATGATGATCATTTTGTGATTTAGACTAGCGATATGCTATGCTTCTTTGTCCACGTAGGGGACGGTACCTCGTTTTATTGAGTTTCGTCTCATTTCTTTTATAGACTAACGACCTATGTATTATTTGGAGTTTCGACTCAATTTTTGTGGGCTAGCGACCCATGTTCTTTTATGGAGTTCGGTTAATCGGACGTACCTTTGTACTACGTTGTTGCACCAGCTTATCCGGATCATCGGTCGTACCGTTGTGCTACGTTGTTGTTTCGAATTATTCCAGTTTCAGGTTCCTCTGGTGTACCGATATTGTACTACGTCGTTGCACCGGCTCTATGGTTAGCGACCATGGGATAGCGTCCCGTTTGTGATACATGTGTTGGTGAGTTTTCATGCTCCCATTTGTGATAGGCCTTCCTTTTTTTGTGATTTCTGGATTTCTATGGATGATTTCTAGAATTTGTGATCCACCATCTTTTATGATTGGCATTGATACGATGTCGATATTTGTGACTTGGTGGATAAAACTAAAGAGTATGACATTCTTTTGATCTTTGAGAAGATTCTTGTGGCATTGATAAATCTCTGGTTGATTTTCAATTGCATACATATCATAGTATGGCTTTATGGTCATCTTACGTTTTTTTCATGTCTCTTATTCTATATCGTTTTATTTGATATTTATAGTTAGACTGATCCGTTTATTATTTTCTTATTAAATAATACTCGGGTCAGACCGAGATGTTACAGGTGCTTCTGCTTGACTTCTCATCTGGGATTATTATCCTGACTTTTGGCTAACTACTTAGATTAGTAGTTTTTGGTTGTATACATTTGAGATATAGACTCATTGATGTATACTTATTCTTTGTGTAGCACTTGTAACTATTCTTTTGTTATATTATGAGTCTTGTTTGACCACTACTTTGATAAACACTTTTAAGTGTTGTATAACTGTGACTGATTTATGTTATGTTTATTTCTATATTTGTTTCCGAAGATTTTAAATAGCCAATATGTAGTAGCTTTGAGTTTGTATCGGCATGTCGGATTTCCTCTTGAAATGAAATGCATCTTAAACTATCTGACATACCAGTGCTCGGACGAAGCAATTACACGAATGGTCGCTCCTCAACAGCCTTATTCTCCATGCTAGTTGACGGCATTACACCGTAGTGTCCTTGGCTAGCGTGGGCATAGAGGGGGGCGTCACACCACGGTTGTGATCAGCAACCGCACCACTAAGCCGAAATAAAAAGGGACATCTAGACAGGGATGACCTCACCCTGAAATGGGTGCTACCCACCTAGCCTTGCTGCATAACCCCTGATTTTTAGTCATTCCCGGTTGATGAGGCTTGAGGATAAGCGTTACCTTTTAGATCGTTTCACTTAGAATGCTCATCGTCCACCTGACGATGTTCTGAAAGCATTCATCCATACAAGTCCTTCCCTGGTTCGAACGGAACCGAAGGCACTACTCCTACTACGTCCATTTTGGAAATATTCTTAGGATTAGTAGCGACTAGTCATTGCACTTCACTGCTCCATCTTCGACTCCGAACTCGTTTTTCCACGAAAACGTACAAACCGGATCGAAGTGGTTTTCGAGAAATAAATCCCGATTCCGGTCTCTTCAAAACGATCAATGTACTTGGCCAATATTGATAGTCGGTTATTTAACTATCAATTAACATTCACAAACAACTATTAAACATAAATAATTTGTCCAAAATTATTTATTATTCTCAAAATATCTTCGCAAGATATATTTCCACTTTCAACCCTTTTGAAATCAGTTTCAAACTACCTTCCTTTTTAAAGAATAAATTTCCCAAATATTTTCTATTTCCACTGAAATTACCAAGCAAAAAACTTTAGATTTTTAAAATAATTTAAAAACACTTTATTTTGAAATATGCTTTAACATTTAAATTTAGAGAAAACTACTTTAATACTTTATTTATATATATACTTTAGGAATATTTAAAATAAGGTCGCTTTATGAAATATAAAACTAGATTTTTTTCCTTTACAACAAAATACTAAGTTAGCTTTTAATAATTACTATTATAATAAATTTGAAAAAGACTTACTTTAAAATTTAAACATTTAAAAATAATAAATTTTCTAAAAAACATGCTTTTAAAACAACATTAAAACTTTTATCTTATATTTTTAAAACAACATTAAAACTTTTATCTTATATTTAAAAATTTACTTAGAAAACATACTTGGTTATCCAGGGAAATATACTTCTCTTCACATTCTTTAAAAATAAATCACTATTTATTTTTAAACAAATTTTCTCATTCCTTTACTAAATTCTCATCATGAATTTATTCTTCCAAATATCCACTGATATATTTTACTTTACTTTTATAAACCCAGATTTTCCAAAGTCTCATTTCTCTTTAATAATCTCGGTTTTACACAGTTAAATCAATCTCCAAATTGATTTCCAATTTACTTCATTTGGAAATAAATTCCTTCTTTATCTGCTTCAATAAATTTAAACATGGATTTTAAAATAAATTCTTTATTCCTTTAAATAATGTCACTTAAGGTTTAAAATCCATTATTTCTCTGTTTATTCAAAATCCCCTTTCCATACTCAAAATTTATTTGTTAGAATTTTAAAATCACTTTTATTATTTTTCAATTCATTCTTAAATTCATTCAAATTTCCTATAATTATTTCGCTTACAAATTCACTTCTTTTATTTTCTTTCGAAAATCCAATTTATATATTTTTGGCAACTCATTATACCCAAATATATTCAATCAAACCATAACATTCAATATTCCAAGATAATTGATCACAGAATCAAATAATCATAACAGAGAATATTAAATAATCTAAATAAATGTTGAGGAATCCAGTTGGATCCCTCCAACCTATTTCCCTGCATACACAGATGTTAGCACAACATAAAATACCAATTCCACTTCGAGGTGGAATATCGCGGTATATGGGTCTCAAATAAAATATCATCCGCTATTATGCCGCGCATAGGGTCTCATCCGCTATATAATGCGGGAAATCAATCATTCCAAGATATATTATATACTATAATGTAGCACATTAAATCAATTCAACCATTCAACCAATTATTTAAATTTAACTATTTAAATTTAAATAAACCAGATGAGTGAGATTAACTCACCTTTGGTTTGTTCGCAGTCCACTTCCATTTCGGTTTGTTTCTTCATAATTTTGACCTTGAATAAACATTTATACAGTTTATTAATATTTGAATAAACCAAATAATTTATTTCCACTTAGTTAACTAATTATTTAAATTAAACAGATTTCCTTTAAACCATTTAGTAACTGAAATATTTAAATATGTTAATAAAACAAGTTAATCACTAAATCCATTATTTAAAAATAAACTAGCAACTTTAAAATAGGTATATGTATATTAATTTATTGTTCTGAAACTACATATACTTTAAAATTTTAATTATATATAGATCAAAATCTATTTTCTATAAATTCTTCAATCATTTAAAATTCATATATTTTATTATTAGTTTTCCAAACCCTATCTAAAAATAAATAAGTTTTCTATTTATTGTTATTATACCTACTCATCTGTCTTTCAATTAAAAACCTTATTCAAATCAACAACAGGTTGATCTATATATATTATCTACTTTCTAAACTATATACATATATTTCAATTGAAAAACAAATTTATATCTCGGCTTACCTCACTGTCTGATCGAAGCATAACCCTAGCCTCTCGACCGATGCTCGCTCGTGCCTACCCTCATCATCAGACCATCACTCCTCGACATATCGTGCTCACGTTGCTGCCGCGCACTCAACCCACCCTATTTCGACATCGTCCAGAACAGCTCGAAACCCCCATCACCCCATGGTCGTGCGCTCCACCAAATCGCAGAGTCGAGCTCGAGTTCCTACAACGTCTCCCCCTTGGTCGCTTCGCAACCCCATGTCACCCCTACTAAACCCAATGCGCCGCCCCCTACGCGAGAGCCTCCTCCTTCGCGACTTCGGCCAAGCTTCTTGAGCTCGAGCACAAGTTCACAGCTATAATGATTCGATTTTGATTTTCAGATATACAAGGAGGCACGATTTGTTGGGAGAAAGTTGTAATTAGGGTGCAGTCGCCATTTTTCAAAGTCGAACAAAAAAGGGGAAAAGATAGAGAGCAAGGAAATCTCGGGCATTAAATAAACTTCGATTTTCATTCATTTCATTTTTTTTTCTGCATTCGACAATGAAATGATGGGGACAAGATACGATGTCTGCGTGTTAATAGAAAAAGGGACAGGATGGTCGGGTAAGCTTACATAGGTGTAGAATAGGGTGGCTGATGGGAAAAGATTTCAACTAAATGTTTGCTAGTTTACGCGAATATATACATTCAATTAAAATTCAAACTCAAATTGCCTTGAAAAGCGCAACTAAAATCTCAAACCCCTATCGAGGCATGCCGCTAAGCGTTTATAATGTTATACCCTTATTTCGAATGCAATGGAAAAGGTTACGAGTCCTAATTCGATTGTATGGAGAAGATAGCTTTTTTGATTAGTTATTATATTGAATTTTCGATATAAATTTCAACGCGTTTACTTATCATACGCCTACACAACAACTCCGATCAGTACGAAATTTGAAATCCGACAATAATTCAATATTACGGACCCAATGGAACTGGTTTCGTCGAATTTCGAGACTGTGTCTCGGAATTCTATTTTTAAATTCAATTTAAACGATATATTTTTAAAACTGAACAAATTACTCTTAAATTCAATTTTAAAACTTTTATTATCCTCAGCACTATCAATATAAATTTTACAAGCCTTCAAATTATTTTTAACTGGCTTAAAATTTAAGATTCAACATTTTACCCAACTTCAAATTATTTAATTCAATAAGTTAATTATCAAATAAATAGTGATATTTGAATTCAAGTTAAAAATTAATCTTTTAAATATTTAAAATTAATTAAATATTATAATTTCAAACATTCAAAAATTCCGGGTTGTCACAGTTTTTAAATTTTAAAATAAAAAAAGTAAATTTGGCTCAGTTTTTTTACTAGAGAAATTTGAACCAGGTTTAAAAGGTAAAGTAAATACATAACTAATTTTTTATATTATAAGGAAAACATGTATCAAGTTTTGAAGTTTTAAAGTTTTAAAATTTGGAAATTAAAGTAGATAAACAAGTTTCCAAAGTAATACTAACCAAGTTCTAAAGCAAATGTATAGATTCTAAATGCAAATATTTTTGAGAAATTAAATTGTTTTGATGTGGATAATTATATATTGGTTTAATAATCTTTAAATGTTTTCAAATAAAGGGATGTGATTAATGAAAGTAATTAAAAGATAATTACTTAATAAAAGTAATTAGAGGATAACGAATGAATGTAATTAATTAAAGTATTAAATAACTTAAAGGATTAATTAATTTGGTTAAAGGGTTGGTCAATTGATATAAGTAACTAAGAATAATTACTTATTAAGAGTAATTAAAGAATAATTGTTTAGTGTAAGAAATTAATGGATAATTACTTAGGGTGCAATTAATTAATATAATTAATAAAGTATAATTACTTAGTATAAGTAATTAAGGATAATTGCTTAATGGTTAATTAATTAATGTTATTAATTAATTAATATGGTTTAATTAATGGTAAATTAATTTATGTAATTAATTAAAGGATAAATTAATTATGTAATTAACTTAAGGTTAATTTATTTATGGCTAATCAAGGGATAATTAATTAATGTAAGTAATTAAGGGATTGATTAGTAAATTTCATTAATTAATTAAAGTAATAACAAATGGTTTGTACTTGATGATTAAGCAAGTTTAAGAAATTAATTTATTGGTTTAAATTAATTAGGAGATCAATTAATCTTGCTTTTGGATGATTAAGTTATGTTGAATACCTTGAATTGATTAATGTGTGATATGAAATGCTTGGTTGGACTGAGATAATGTAAGTTATCTATTTGTGATGAAATATCGCATAAACTGACATCCTGTTTAGTGAATTGAATTGTTTCCACTTAACCAACTTGGATTAAAAGGGTATTGGATTCGAAGAGACCAGGGTCGGATATCAGTAAATATCCAAAACCACTTCGATTAGTAATCTAAAATTCTTTATAGATTTGATATGTGAAATTAGTAGGCTGGAATGTGAGAAAAGAAGTAAATTTGGCCGTTTAATCTGGGTAACGATGCTTAGATATGATTTGTGAAATGTGTATTGGACTACAACAAGTTATGAACTTGTAGTGAAGTACAAGTTACCCCAGATTTTAAATAAGTTTTATGCATTAGAATTTCATGTTAGATGGGTTTACTCACGCTAGTTTTTAGCCTAACCCGGGTGTTGCTTTGAATGCTTGGGTTAGACCGAGTATTATAGATTTTCAGGTTAGGACGTTCTAGAGCTCAAGAAGCGAGCTGGATGGCAGAAACGTAAAGAGTATATACCGCTATGTATTGGAAGTGTATTGATAGTAGTCTGGGACAGGTTGACATAACAGTCTAGTCTATTTGTAAATAGTTGTTACTCTGATGAATTGTATGTAAACTGACAATTACAGCTTCTTTGTATAAATGCTATTATTCTATATTATGTTTGATCCATTGCGAAATGTGAGATTCTGTGTTTTTTTGTTTTTCTTCTACTCTTTTCTTCTTAATCTAACAGTCTGGGATTTCTGACGTTCGATTGCTCAGCACTTCTACAGTTGAACGTATTAGTGTCGAATTCTCGAGGTCGAAAATTTCGGGCAGTTACACATAGCCATACCACTAGCGCATCTATCATTATTAAAGTCTTAGCAATCTGGGAGACCATACCCAAGCTACTTAATACTTCATTAATAAGGACTAGGCAGGCCTTTAACTATTTAACACCCATTTATAAGTAGGCCTCTGTGATTTAATACCTAACCCTAAGACAGACTCCTCTTTGGTACTATCTAGCCGACATTGCTTGAAAATCTCATTAGGCTACTTGGTACTTCTTTTATATGAGAGAGGCGAATCTTAAATCAGTAACATAGTACCTAATACTCGAAGTGAATCTTTTCCAAGGTATCCATCATCAATCTTAATTATAAATATGGAATCTCATTAGGTTACTTCTTTCGATAACAAGGCAGGCCCTAAGATAGTCACTTAATACCTCATACTGAAGTAAACATTTTTAGTGATATCCCTCACCGTTCCTACTTTCAAATTTCGACCATTTAATATTTTTCAATTAAGAAAGTGGGTCTAATCTCTCATGCACATTACTAGTAAGTGCACCCGGCTGTTGGTAGCCTCAAAGTGAAGGGCAGCCTTCCACTGAGTGACTCTATTGACCTCGTATCACTAACATACTAAGTCCAATTAATTATCTTAAGCTTTTACTTATACTGTCTTAGGAAAACATTGGACTTTGCTTACTAATTCCCCTTTTATCTAAGGCAATAAGATCTACCTTAAATACTTATCTACCCATAAATCCCCTTTTAATGTACATAAATGTCAATTTGTCCGTAAAATCATAATGAACATTTCCCTAGATATTTATGTATGATTACTAATTTCAAATTAGTAACCTTATATATATATATATATGCATGTATGTATATATATATTTCGTATTTATCAATCCCAATAATCCACTTGTCCCTATTATTGTAATCCTTAATTTAATACTATTTATTATTTATTATTAATTGCTCATTAATTTAGGTTATAGTCTTTCATTTTTTTTATTAACTAATTATGACGACCCGAAAATCCATACCCTTTGAATCGACAATAATCCACACATGTTCGACCTAAAAAGAATAGACTGACGGAAGTCAAGAGAAAGAAAAGAAGAGAGAAGAAGAGAAGAGAAGAAAGAGAGAAGATAGAACCAAACAGAACAGTACAGAATCTCACATCGCAGTGGAAAATATATAATATTATATCAATGATCTTTGCGAAATAAAAACTGTATATATACAGACATAAATCAGAGTTCAACAATCAATCAATAGTTATCAGCTGGAACAGTTATAATAACCTGTCCTCACAAAAGCTGATAATATACAACAAATAAACAAAGCAATGCAGTGGATAATCAAGCAAATATAGATGTACGAAAATGAAGATCTCCAGCTCTCCTACTGTAGCTCCAAAAGCATCAAATCTAGACTTGTAAATATACTCGGTCTGTCCCGAGCATTGAAAGGGAAGAACGCCCGGATCAGTCTAGTAAACCAGCGTGAGAAACACACTCAACTGAATTTATTAATTTACCAAACTTTTCCTCTATCAAAACAAAAGTATCTTGTAAGACAAGTCCACACATAAACATGGATATGTTTTTCCCTTACGATAACTAAAACATATCATGTCAAATCCTCTTATATTATAGTAGTGTCTACTATATACAAATATTATTAATCATAACCGAGATTGTTACATTGATTAAATTCCAGCATATAGCCCAATTGGGTACTACAATCAAATTGGCAGTTACGCGTGGAGTTTGGATTTTCATACAAATGACCAGATGAAGGGACTACCTTCCGGCAGTACATCTCTAGAAGAATGTACCGAGAAACCATCAAAAAGTTTCTCTACCAACACAAGACCGGTCCATCTCTATAACTAGATGGTTCCGAATATGTCATCCTCCGGTCGTTACCGACCTTTATCGGGGGCCCTCTAGCATACAAACCACAATAATCAGATACACGACGTCATAGCATGCAAATATATATCTAGAAGAGGATGATCATACTGTAATGGGAGCAACCCACATAGCCTTGCCGCATCTAACCCTGTTTTGGTCATTTTCGGTTGATGAGGTCTGATGAGGTAGCGATTACCTTTCACAATCACATATCACATCACTTTGAATGCCACATGGCCATTTCCGTTGACTACTAATTGCCTTCCACAAAAATACAACCCTTAAGCTCATACGACTCAAGGAGGGTGTTAAGCTAAGAGAAGTTGCCTTCTCCACCACCACTGATGTACGCTTGTAAAAACCAACGCATGTAATCTTTGAAATGCAATGTCAGACAAATATCCATGCAAGTTGTTCAGGAACAGGACAAACCAAAAGTACTTTCCTACCACATCTTGTCGGGAAATCCCTAGGATTAGCAACGAATAGTCCTTGCATTGGGTACTTCATAATGAAGAGACCACTGTTGCGGGATATATATTGGGATTTTAACGCCAAACGATCAACAAGCCATCCTCCACTATGAAAATCTAGAAAAACAATATCATCACAAGCAACCTGCACAATCGTCGCATACACGTTGGTCTGAAGTGGTTTTCAGATAAATCCATTCCCGGTCTCTACGCACCAACAACGCAAAAGCGTTTCTCAACTTCACACAGAAACTAAGTCTCATAGAATTATCACGTATTCAACTTTCAACTTGCTATCCTTCGGGCCAAGAAGGAAGCTCGATAGATTGGAGTAATACTCCGCACTATACGAATCAACATCCTCAATACAAACGATAATCAACCTACACAGAAGGCTACGTACTAAAGTGTACGACTAAATAGTTCCCATATCAATTCAAGGACCTAAAATTTGGCCAAGTTTGATAGTCGATTATTTAACTATCAAAGCAAACAAACAAATATTTAGCACTATAACAAACACAAGGCCCTTTTATTAATCTTATATTGATTAAATCACTTGCCAAATATTCACTTCAATTTATCTTTAAAAATATATAATCTCAAAACCATTTCAATATTTCAACATTGGAAAACATTTCCATATACTTATTTAATAATAAGTAATTCATAAATCAATTTATTTTCAACATTCAGAAAATATTTCATATACTTAAATCAGGATTAAGTATACTTTTTATTCTTTTAAGGAAAATATTCTTTTTAAACACAATTGTTTTGGTCAAAACGAATGTTGCGTAAAACATCGTTACGACAACCCAAAATCACTAGTATAGGGATTTGAAAATAAGATAGATGTATAAACCCCAATACTATACCAAAAAAAATTCTTTCGAAAATCATTTACTATAACAACAGTGTTATAGTCCATCATTTCCTTACTTCTTGAAAACACCTATTTCAACAATGAATGTTGAAATCTATGGTTTTGATATTCAACACATTTTAAAACCATCTTTAAGAAAATTTATTCCATTTAAAATATCACTTCCAAAACATTTCTTTAATATATTATTCACTGTCCAAAATCATGAATATAAATAATTTACCAAATTTAATATTATTTCAACATTTAATTTAAAGGATAATTCATTGTCAAAAATCGTGAATAAAATTCCTTTAAATAAACTTCTATATTTAACTTATCAAAATCAATTGATTTCGGATTTATAAACAATGTTTATAAATTCACGTTTTTATTTTATACAAACTTCAGTTTATAAATCTCCTTTATTAACCAATTCCATTTATCTCATTTATATGCCAAATCTAATTTATACGTTAATTACTTATAAATCATTTATTTACAAAAGCCATTCATTTTATAACTCACAATTATAAATCTTATTCATTTGTAAAATCCATTTATAACTTCATTTTAACACTTATAAAAACTCCTTTATAATTTCCTAATTTTGATTTATAAAAATATCACTTTTATAAATCTTATATATAAACCTTTTATAACAAAATCAAGAACCGCAATTTATACTATTTTACAAAATGGTCAACTTCCTATTTCAAAAATCATATTCTTATTATATTTCCCAAAAATCAAAATTTTATAACAATAAAAATTATAACATTTATTTAAAATAAATCAATTTCCTTTTTTTTGAAAGGCAAGAGCAAGAACTCACTTCACTGACTTAAGTAAAATTACAAACAATTAACAGATACAGTTCCAGAAAAATACATCCTATTACAACTAACTTGACAACTAGAGATATAATAAAACAAACAAATACAAACTAACAATCAATCAATCCAAGCATTACAGTATACTGCATACAACCTGAGAATCCAGTCATGTCATATCAAACAATCCAGAAGAAGGCCATCTGCAAAGCTTCCAAGAAATGCAGGCAAACTTCAGATACAGTTTGTTTTCAAATCTCTAAGTATACTACCATGAACCATATTATAGAGTTGTAATGAATTTCTATTACTAATACCAAAAACTCTGTTATTTCTTTCTGTCCATACTGCATATATCAGCCTCTTAAGAAGCTTTAGGAGCAATCTGGTCACACTGGTCTTCCATCTTGTTGCTTTAAACACATTAAACCATTCAATTGAACTAACTGGTGAAGGTTTATAAAATCCACCTTTTGACAAAAGCCTATCTGATATACAAAAGTGCACTCAAAAAACAAATGAGTATTTGTTTCAGTTTCTGATCTGCAGAGAACACAAATATCCTCTGAAATAATACCCATTTTACAGAGCTTATCCTTAGTGTTTAATGCATTTGCCATCACTTTCCACAACAATAAGTTTTCTTTAGCACTTCCACCAATTTTCCAAATTCTTGAATGCCAGGGAAAATGTGAACCAACTCTGCAGAGAGATTTGTAAACATGCCTAACAGAATGAAACTTACCCTTGTCTGACCAGATCAAAACATTTTCATTATTCTTAATAATATTACTGGTGATAACATTCCATAAATTCCTAAGTTGAAAAGAACTAGAATATGGTAATACTATACAATCATCTTGTATAAATTCATCAACTGTTGCCAATTCAGAAATACCAGAATTCCTTCTCAAATTATAATCAACAACAGAGCTTAAAATCAATCCTTGTTTAGCCCATGGAGAATGCCAGAAAGATAAACCTTTAATTAAAACATAATTACATTTTAAGAGAGGAATAAAGGTCTCCCTAAGCTTGAGAATACATCTCCAACTCCAACCGCAGTTTTGTGGAATTTGCATAGTCCAAAAATTCCTCTTACCAATAAGATTGTGATTGACCTATTTAGACCATAAATTCCTATCAGTTTCAAAGATCTTATTGAAGTATACTGACATAGCTGCCTTATTCCATAGAAAAATATTAGTAATACCAAGTCCACCATTCTTCTTAGATTCAAACAGCTTATAAAATGAAATAGGGATGAGCTTTTTGGAAAAGGATCACCATGCCAGAGGAATTTATTAAGGGCACTAGAAATCATATTTATAAGCTTTACAGGTAGTATATAATGTCTAGTCCAATAAGTAGTCATAGCCACAGCAATGGATTGGATGATTGTAAGCCTACCAGCTTGTGACAGTTTATCAATAGGCCATAACTGAAGTCTTTCAATAATCTTTTCAAAGAGTGGCAAGCAATTTTTTTTAGTAATTCTAGAACTTAAGATAGGTAATCCCAAATAGTAAGAATTTTTAGATAATTCTTGAAGACATGAGTATTTTATAATATCATTCCTTTGAATAGTATTTAAACCAGCAACCAAGATATTTGATTTATGGAGATTAATTTATAGGCCAGTGATTGAATAGAAAAAATTTAGAGAGGAAATAATACATTGAATATTGTGATAAGTGGGCTTTGTAAAAATGATAAGATTATCTGCAAAAAGAAGGTGAGTAATGATTGGATTTTTACATTTGGGATGAAGCTGAAGATCTTTTTTAACAACTAGATCCATTAGAATAGAATTAAGAAGTTCCATAACTATTATGAACAAATATGCAGAGATTGGATCACCTTGCCTAACACCTTGTACCCCTTTAAAATAACCATACAGTCCACCCTCTCTTGAAATAGAGTACATATGTGATGATATGCATGTGAAAATACAAGCTAGAAAAGGTTTTGGGAAGTTCATCCTATACATAATAGCTAAAATAGAAGGCCAGGCAATAGAATCGAAAGCCTTCTTAATGTCTAGTTTTAACATGCACCTTGGTGAAATATTTTTCCTCTCATAGCCATACAACAATTCTTGAGTCAAGAGAATATTATCACTTATTGATCTACCAGTAATATATGCAGCTTGATTGTTTGAGATAATGGATGGCAAGACTATTTGTAATCTATTAGCTAAAACCTTTGAGATGATTTTGTAAAGAATATTACAACATGAAATTGGCCTAAAATCAGCATCTGAAGATGGATTAACAATCTTGGGAATTAAAGCAATAGCAGTTGCAGCAAGTCCAACAGGGAGTTTATTATGAAGAAGAAAAAATATTGAATAGCCTTTACAATATCTGACCCAATTATTTTCCAACTCTGCTTAATAAAATGTACATTATAACCATCTGGACCTCCACAACTATCACTATCCAAACTAAACACTGCAGATTTAATTTCATTATCTGATATTGCACTAATCGGAGTATTAGACTGAGAGGAAGTTATGGTTCGAAGAGTAATGTCATAAAGATGTTTGATATCAGGAATGAATAAGTTGGTTGGTGCTAAGATAGATGTAAAATATTGAACAAAAGCTTCATTAATTCCATCAAAAGTATTCACCATGTTTCCAAACATATCCTTTATCTAAAAAATACATTCACTATTCCTTTTAACATTTAGGAAGTTATGGAAGTACTTAGTATTCCTATCTCCCTCTCTTTCCATTCTCAAATGAATTTTCTGCTTGATTGAAGAAACTTCCTTTTGTATAACTTGATCCAGAGCATTTTTTAATTGCAATTCAATATGAAGTAAAGTAGAATCAAAAGGTCTAGCACTCAGGATTTCTTGTATTCTAATAAGCTCATTCCTAATCTGAGTAGATAGTTTAGAATCCTTACCAAAATAAGCAGCAGGCCAATTCTTTAGTTGAAATTTAAGAGCTTTCATCTTGAGAATAATATTTGTTAGAGGATCCTTTCCATATTGCATATTCCAAACCTGCTTTAAAATAACATGATAATCAACTTGTTTAGTCCAGAAATTAAAAAATTTAAAAGATTGCTTCCCACCACGAAAATCATCAACTCCACAATGAAAAATTAATGGACAATGATCAGATAAAAAAGGCTGTAAGATGTGATAAAATGATTTTGGCCAAAGATGAAGAAAAGGAAGATTTATGAAAATATGATCAAGCTTACATAAAGTAGGATTTCCACTCCTATTACTGTTCGACCAAGTAAAATCAGAACCAAGATATTTAGCAGAGATAAGATTTGATTGAATTAAAGCACTATCTAAAGGAGAAATATCCTTAAGAGATAAAGGACAACCACCAAGTTTTTGATTACTTGCAAACATACAATTAAAATCACCACCAATAAGCCAAGGAGTAGAAGATGAGTTTAAAGATGGAAGAAAATCCAGAAAAACCTGTCTCAAAGATAAAGAATTTTGAGCATAAACAGAGGTAAGATGGAAAGTTAAGTTGGAAGGCAAGTGAATACAAATGTAATGAATATATTGATCAGAGGCACTAATTCTGGAAAGTTTAAAAAAATGAGGATTCCATAAAGTGAGCAATCTGCCAAAATTAGATTCAAGAAAGTTGTTATCATATAACCAAGATGGAGCAATCAAACGCATAGCCTTAATGGTAGATTGAATGTCAAGCTTAGTTTCAGAAACACACATTAATTGAATATTTTTGTCCTGTATAAGATTCTTAATCTCAAGTTGCTTAGATGATAAATTAGCCCCTCTTATATTCCAAAAAGCAATATTATTCATTTAATAGGAAGTGGTGGAAGCAAAGGTGAAGGATTCTTCCTAGTATGCCTTGTATGAGAATTATTTTTTGATGAGGACAAAGGTAAGACCTCATGAGGCTTATAATCCTTACCTTTATTGAGATCAACAGTGTTTACATAACTAGTAGTGCCAGAATTTGACATGACAACAGAACACTCACTAGGTACTGAAGGAGGAGGAAGTAAAATATGATTTGGAGGTGACAAATGCAGATAAGGTGAGGAAAGATTAGGAACTTGAGATTTAGAACTAAATTGAGAACTACATGAAGTTGAAACAGATGTAGTTGCATTAGGGAGTACAGGTGAGACAACTTTAGTAACAGATGCAGATGAAAATTTTGATAGAGCTTCAGCTGATAAAGATGTAGCAGAAGGAATAGGACTAACAGATGAGACAACTTTAGAAACAAATTCAGATGAAAGTTTGGAAAGATTTTGAGTTGATAAAGATGTAATAGAGGGAATAGCATCACTAACAGATATACTATCCTTAGTTGTATCAAGAGAGGAGCTTGATAAAACTGTAAATGAATTAGAATTATTCGTAAGGCAGGAACTATTTACATGATGAACTTCAGTTTCAATTGCCTTGCCAACTTCCATACCACTGATAGAATCAACATTTGATTTATTATTTTCCTTAACCACTGATACTTTCTTCTTCCATACCCCTTTATTTCTTTTATCAGCAATTCTCCAAGTATGATCAATTGTATTAACATCATTATCACCTTGAATCTTATCAACATTCTCCCCCAAATCATGCTTTTTACTACCATCAGTGTCAATGACCTTGTTTACAAATTCACAAGATACAGTGTCATGACCAAAGATTTTACAGTGAGTACAAATTTTAGGCTTCCAATCATAAGACAGTTGAACATCAGGACAATTACTACCCAACTGTGGAATATGAATAGAATCAGGTAACTCAAAATCAGGCGAAATCTCCACCAGTGCTTTTGCATACTTAAATCTTTGCAACTTCTCAGTGCTACTATCAAAACAGATTAATCTACCAATATGACATGCCAGCCAATTAATACCAACTAACGTCCAGAGTATGATTGGAATCTTATGAAAATGGATCCATAATGGCACTTTTTTAATCTGAGCTTGAGATATACCAATAGATGGATCCCATTTTGTGATTATGAACATTCTACCCCTAACAAAGATAGGATCCGAGTCAAGAACATGGTCCTTATCTTCTTGATTGGAAAAATTGAAGTAGAAATTATATCCATCCGATTTAAACTCAACTTCACCTTTAAGTTTCCAAAATCTTTTCAAGAAATTAACAACAGTCAAGAAAGAAAGCGTACCATCCAAAAAGAACCCAACTAAGTGATTATTCCAGTATTTTAATCCTTCCTCCCTTACTAAATCCGGTAAATCAAAAGAGGGTTTGTCTCGCGAGATATCAAAATGAATCGGTTTGTATGATCCAGCATTACGAGGTAGAGATTTGAAGAGCGAAGACCAGTTTGAATTCAAAGAATGAGAATCAATGTTATTGGAATATGCCAAAGAGTCAGACTTAAATGCAACAGAATTAGGAAGGGAAGAAGATGAAGGAACAAAGGCTGAGGAAGAAGAAGAGAAGGTAGAGAAAGGAGGGAAAGAGGCAGAATCAAGAGAGAAAGAGGAAGAGGAAAAAGAAGATGTTACGAACGCCATTAAAAATTCAAAACCAAGCTGAAATCATCGTGGAGGGAAAATTCAATTTCAAATAGATCAAAAAAAAAAATCAATTTCCTTTAACACTTCAAAATTCAACAAAACGTATATTTTCAAAATCACTTGAAAATCCTTTTAAATTTGGAAATCATCACTTTAACATTTTTAAATTTCCAAAATATGGCCCAATGCTGCAACAACACTAAATACAACAATCACGACATCCAAAACATCATATATCATATGATAGCAAAATATATAACAATATGTGACGCCCCACCTCTATACCCACGCTAGTCAAGGACACTACGGTGTAATGCCATCAACTAGCACGGAGAATAAGGCTGTTGAGGAGCGGCCATCCGTAGTTAGGCCTTACACTAGTATTGGTTACCTCGATAGGAGTGGTATATATTTTTATTTTTTCATCTCTATTTATTTACTGCCATCGACGTATCCAATTCCAGTATAAAACAAACTACGATGGTTCATATGGTTCATAATAGTTCAGGACAATATATAAAATAACAACACAGATAAGCTAAATGCGGAACACAGGTAACAAAAAGTCTTATATATATATATATGTGTATGTATGTATATGTATATATATAACAGAAATCAGTTACAATACATGTGATACAGTACATATGATACAACTCACTTTCGACTCTAGAAGTTACATAAACAAGTACATTAACATATATAATATACATGAATACATATCTTCCAATACAACTACACTGACTACTATACAATGACGACGACTACTTCAAAAGATATGAAAAGACTTCATAGCTCAAGCAGCAATCCAAAGCAAGATATCTGCAACTGGTAATAAATCGGTCTGACCCGAGTATTAAATTCAAAGAAAATAATACACGGGTCAGTCTAATTCAAACTCAATTATTAATGCACAGAAGCAATAATAATTAAATAACAATTAGACGACAGTCACAATAAACCTCGTCTATCCGATCCTTAAATAAAGAAATCGGATAACGATAAATATAACACGTAACAGTGTTAAACAACAACTCAGCAAATCCAAATTATCAACGAAGATAAATTAAAAAGATTATCAATGAAGATAATTTAGAAAACAACAGAATTACCAAAACGGCAATTAACGACAAAATCTAATTATTAAATAAATAATTAGAAACTCATAATATAATTATCAAAAAGATAATTAGTTATCAACAAAACCATCATATTAAACCAAATCAAAATACGATACAAAATATTGAATTGAACACACGAAACAATTCAAACAATTGAAATATCAATTAAAACGTCAATTCGGGTAGGGCTGCAGTACATGCATGCGTGCACTGCCTAGCCACTACAACATATGGGATACGCAAAAGATCAATAAATCAAACAAAATAGAATATCAATAAAAGCCATACCGTGTAGCTGCAGTACACGTTTGTGTGCACTGCCTTGCCACTACAGTGATGATGTACCCAAAAGATCAACGAACCAAAATCAATGAAGCATCAAATATCGATGCCACAGCCTCAATGGTCAAAGCAGACAGACATGGACAATGTGCACATATGTACACAATGAAAATTCACAAACGAACATAAGGTCAAATCCGAATTACCGGATTCAACTCAAGTGCAATTAGAAAAACAAATCCAATTGCATGGAGACTGCATCAAGTACACAGTTCAGAGGTAAGCATACATATATACAGCAGCTTGAATAAACAATGCGAGCTCAAATCGAAGTGTGTACGAGTTGCAGCAATATGCAACTTAGTATAGCATATACACAATGATACTAAGCAGTGGTTATCAAACATCAAGTCATGAATGTACTCAAAATGATATAAGTGCATATTGCAGTTAAACCAAGTCATGAATGTAGACAATAACTACACATGTAGTTCAAATGTGAAGACTGTATGATGTAATATGATGATACTGCATCATGAAAGCAACTGTAGACTATCTCGAAGACAAACTCAAGTAGAACAGACAATTACTGGAGCAATTGCAACAACAACACAACTAAAAACTGCAAATGTATGAAGGCAGCAAAGCCAACAGACCAGAGTCATTATGAAACTAAAATATAAGGACTGCAGTTTACTCAACATGACTCAAAACATCATTGTTGAAGATGAGAAGAATTGAGTGCAGACAGCACATACCAAATGAAATATCACTGGAGCATATATGTGTATGCATATAAATGATGCTCAACAAATTACAAACTGCTCATAACACAGCAGTTCGAATAACAATGCAAGCCCCAGAAGGTCGCAATGAAACTGACATTCAAGTGCAAGCCTCGAGTAAACATGAAATGGTGATATAGCTATTTAAAGTGGATATGCAAGTGCAAACTCAAGTGGTGCGTAATATTTGGATAACTGTGCTACAGGTGGATAGTGCATACTACTGAAATGCACGCACGAATTAGCAGTGCTACTGGTGGGCAATGCATAAACATGAAGTCAAAGATCGAGACAAACACACTTGAACTGATAGATAACGCAAGTGGCTTCAGGAAGAACGAAGCTCCAAATTTCACTTTAGCATGTAATCACAACTTGCAGTGATTACAAGTGAGTGACCACAAAACTACTCCATAAGGAGATGAACACTGGTAATACTCAAATACATACCTAAATGCTCAGATGACAAAGTTCACAAAAGAAATCAACAGTAGCAAGTTCAACCACAAAAGTCAAAATCACCACATAAACAACATCACAAACCGAAGTCAAAATGATAGGAATCGAATAGTTCAAATTCGAAACCGTGGTGCCAAAGAATCAAGTAATCGAACCAAGTCACAATTCAAAACCACATGAATTGAAAAAGTCAGTGAACAATCTCAAATATCTATACAAAATCAATGGCCAACTCAAATCAGTTAACACTTCAAACAAATATATATATGAATGCAATTAAGGAGATTGAACTCAAATAAGCGAAATCAAGATTTTCGAATGAATTGGATGTGAGAGATGAACACTCACCTTGATTCGACGCAAAACTGGAGGAGCCGAGCACGAGATCGTCGATCGACCGTGCAGTTGAAGTCGGCAACCATGGATTACACGAAACCCCAAATTTTCGAACGAACGAAAAAAAGGACGAGCCGCCATTTATTATTTTTCTTTCATATGTTTTAGTTTAGGGTTAGAAAATGAAAAAAGAGGGGGAAAATGGGTATTAACTCGAAATAATACGGCACCAATAATAAATGGGCCAAGATTCAAATTTGCAAAGCTCAACAACACTTAACCAATTTTCAGAAGAATTTCAACTGATTAAAACTCAATTAGCAATTAACAAACCAATCTAATCTTCATTTGAAGATAATTAAATAATTGCGAAATCCCGGGTTGTTACAGACTCACCTCCATATAAAAATTGCATCCCTACAATTTTCATAATTAAAGGCGTCAGTATCAATTATTTTTCTATCCTAAACTGGTTAAGCTAGAAAAATAAAGGTCAAGAACACAAATGCCAAAGAAATCTTTTAATTTCATAAAAGAAATTCACAAACTCTCAACAAAATCTAACTATCAAATAGATAATCAGGAAACAACAAAACTGAATAAATGCAATTATCAGCAATATTCACTTATCAATTAGATAATTAGAATACGAAACCACAAAACAGCAATATCTAATTATCGATACGATAATTAGAAAACAGTAAAACTGAATTATCAACAAAGACAATTAGAAAACACCAAATCGTAAAACCGCAAACATCTAGTCATCAGTCAGATAATTAGAAAACACGAACTTCATAATCAACAAACTCTAACTATCAACAGAGATAGATAGAAAACAACAATTCCATATAATCAACATAATCTAGAATCAATTAGGGACTAGAAAATCTCATAATCAACAAAAATTAGCAGTTATCTAATCATCAAAAACGGTTATCAGAAATCCCAAATCAACAAATATCTAATTATCAAAAACGATGATCAGATCTCAAATCAACAAATATTTAATTATCATAGACGATAATCAAATCTCAAATCAACAAATATTTAATTATCACAAACGATAATCAGATCTCAAATCAACAAATATTTAATTATCACAAACGTTAATCAAATCTCAAATCAACAAATACCTGATTATTAAAAACGATAATCAGAAACAACAAATATCCGATTATCAAAAACGATAATCAGAAACAACAAATATCCGATTATCAAAAACGATAATCAGAACTCATATCAACAAATATTTAATTATCACAAACGATAATCAAATCTCAAATCAAGAATATTTAATTATCACAAACAATAATCAAATCTCAAATCAATAAATATTTAATTATCACAAATGATAATCAAATCTCAAATCAACAAATATTTAATTATCACAAACGATAATCAAATCTCAAATCAACAAATATTTATTTATCACAAACGATAATCAAATCTCAAATCAACAAATATCCGATTATCAAAAATGATAATCAAAAACAACAAATATCTGATTATCAAAAACGATAATCAGAAACAACAAATATCCGATTATCAAAAACGATAATCAGAACTCATATCAACAAATATTTAATTATCACAAACGATAATCAAATCTCAAATCAACAATATTTAATTATCACAAACGATAATCAAATCTCAAATCAACAAATATCCAATTACCTACAGATAATTGGAAACAACAAATATCTAGAAATCAATTAAGATGATCTAGAAAATCAACATAAAAGGTTGGATCAATCCCATTAGATGGCGAGTTTTTAAGCTACGCCGCACGTGCATCAACAAATGGCCGAAGCCTACCAAGTACTATCAACATAATTTTGGCGCCCAACAAATGACCCAAAGGTCCAACAAATGACCTGAAGGTCTAGTACTGGTATTGACCCGAAGGTCCAACATATGACCCGAAGGTCCAACATAGTGGCTCGAAAGCACACAAAAATCATCAAAATCATCAAAACAGCAAATATTTCAATTAACGAGTCCGGAATTAACCAAAATAGCAAACACACATGTCCCATAACCACGAGTTTTACTAAATCATTTAATTCTCTTCATCGTTTCCTCGAAAGTGCAAAATTGTGTATTCTAAAAATAACATTTCACGTTCTCAAACGGACAAGTCCGGAATTAAGCGAATCAGTAAAAGAAAAGGGTCATAGTCCTCGATTTTGCTGAAACGTTTAAATCGCTTCCTCATTCTTTTGAAAGCGCAAACTGCAAAACTTCTGAAAACAATTTCATTTATTTTATAAAAGTAATAATTTACATTCTCAAATGGACAAGTCCGGAATTAAGCGAATCGGTAAAAGAAAGGGGTCATAGTCCTCGATTTTGCTGAAACGTTTAAATCGCTTCCTCATTCTTTTGAAAGCGCAAACTGCAAAACTTCTGAAAACAATTTCATTTATTTTATAAAAGTAATAATTTACATTCTCAAATGGATAAGTCCGAAATTAAGCGAATCAGTAAAAGAAAGAGGTCATAGTCCTCGATTTTGCTGAAACGTTTAAATCGCTTCCTCATTCTTTTGAAAGCGTAAACTGTAAAAAAATTGAAAACAATTTTTATTTTTGAAACAATTTTTAAAACATGTGATTAAACAGCAACATCAGTAGCAACTTCGACGAGGAAAGTGCACTTCTCAAAATACCGTAAAAACGGACAACAAAACCAGCATTGCGGGATAACCGCTGAAAATCCACTTTAAAATTGACGGTTACCGAAGTCAAAGCGACAGTAATTTTTATATGTCAAAATCTCATCAAAAAATTGGCATCAAAACATAATACCAGTGAATTTTCATTCATCAAAAATGTCACAAGAATCTTCTCAAAGATAAAAAAGAATGTCATACTCTTTATTTTCATTCACCCAACCATAAATATTGACAATTATATCAATGCCAATCACAAAAGTTAATGACACACAAAATCACCAATGCACAAATATTGATAACACATATCAATGTAAATCACGAAAATCGGTCAAACACAAATTCTAGAAATCAACAATGGAAATCCAGAAATCACAAAAAAATGGGAGGCTGATCACAAAACGGGAGCATGAAAACTCACCAACACGTGTATCACAAAATGGAATGTTATTCCATGGTTGCTAACCATTAATTTTGAGCCGAAGCTCCACAAAATGGCCCGAAGACCATGGGTCGCTACCCCACCAAATTTGAGCCGAAACTCCACAGAAACGGGGTTTAGTCTCCCTCGTAGACAAAGAGGCATCGCACATTTGCTAGTCTAAATCACAAAAATGATCATCAACGATCATCAAGAAGTGTCAATTACAATAAGCTAGTAAATATAAAAGCTTAGCTTCATGTCTCATAACCACTAGCTTAACTTAAATATTTACGAATAAATTGTAGATTTCCACTAGAAAATTGTCACAAGAGATTCAATCGAACAAGTCCAAGAATTAACCGGCGAAGTAAATGCAAGCGTTTCATACCACTTGTTTTACTAAGCCGTTTAATTAGATTTCTCGTACGAGTGAAGTAAAGGTTTGTATATACTAGTACATTGAAAAACGGTTTAAGAAACGAGCTTTGTAATAAAATAGGGTTGAAATCTTTTTGATGAAAGGGTTTTAATATTTACTACTAGTATTGAAACCTTTATATTTTTAAAGCGACAAATCAAAAAAATGATTGTAGGAACAATCAATCACTAAAATTCACATACGAAGACGTGAATTAATTCCAAAGAAATCGATATCAAATCCATCAAAGTGGATATACCCAAAAATTCCAAAAATAGAAGTTATCAAAGTTGACAAAGGTGATAACAACTAATCGGAGAAGAAGAATCGATTAACAATTGGAAAAACAAAGCAAAACGAGCATAAATAGGTAAACAGGGAAATAGGAGCAGGTCGGTTGACCGAACTGCAAATTCTGCAATTCCTACCCTATTTAATAAAAGTGCAATCTCTCACCCAATTTGCAACCGGTCGAGTACGGACGCTTGGGGATTACGCCCATCGGCTACCCGGTCCTATTGGCTCATCGATGCATCACCAAAAACATGTTCGAACATCAAAGTTAGGATTTTTAAAGGTTTGAACCCAAAACACTAAAAATTGAAATATTCACAAAACTAATCCAAATCAAAATCAAATGCACATGAATAAGTGTTAGGAATTCATACCTAACAATCAAAGATAATCATAGACTTAGATGTGAGATAAAACGTCGACAAATAGTTGTAACACATGTTCCATCTAAGTTATGTTTTATATTATGTCCATAAACCCCAGGCTCTGATACCAAGCTGTGACGCAACACCTCTATACCCACGCTAGTCAAGGACACTACGGTGTAATGCCGTCAACTAGCACGGAGAATAAGGCTGTTGAGGAGCGGCCATCCGTAGTTAGGCCTTACACTAGTATTGGTTACCTCGATAGGAGTGGTATATATTTTTAGTTTTTCATCTCCTATTTATTTACTCCCATCGACGTATCCAATTCCAGTATAAAACGAACTACGATGGTTCATAATAGTTTAGGACAATATATAAAATAACAACACAGATAAGCTAAATGCGGAACACAGATAATAAAAAGTCTCACATATATATATATATATAACTGAAATCAGTTACAATACATGTGATACAGTACATATGATACAGCTACACTTTCGACTCTGGAAGTTACATAAACAAGTACATTAACGTATATAATATACATGAATACATATCTTCCAACACAACTACACTGACTACTATACAATGACGACGACTACTCCAAAAGATATGAAAAGACTTCATAGCTCAAGCAACAACCCAAAGCAAGATATCTACAACCTGTAATAACTCGGTCTGTCCCGAGTATTAAATTCAAAGAAAATAATACACGGGTTAGTCTAATTCAAACTCAGTTATTAATACACAGAAGCAATAATAATTAAATAACAATTAGACGACAGTCACAATAAATCTCGTCAATCCGATCCTTAATAAAGAAATCGGATAACGATAAATATAACACGTAAAAGTGTTAAACAACAACTCAGCAAATCAAATTATCAACGAAGATAAATTATAAAGATTATCAATGAAGATAATTTAGAAAACAACAGAATTACCAAAACGGCAATTAACAACAAAATCTAATTATTAAATAAATAAATAGAAACTCATAATCTAATTATCAAAAAGATAATTAGATATCAACAAAACCATCATATTAAACCAAATCAAAATACGACACAAAATATTGAATTGAACACACGAAACAATTCAAACAATTGAAATATCAATTAAAACGTCAACTCGGGTAGGGCTGCAGTACACGCACTCGTGCACTGCCTCGCCACTACAGCATATATGATACGCAAAAGATCAATAAATCAAAACAAAATAGAATATCAATATAAGCCATACCGTGTGGCTGCAGTACACGCTTGCGTGCACTGCCTTGCCACTACAGTGATGATGTACCCAAAAGATCAACGAACCAAAATCAATGAAGCATCAAATATCGATGCCACAGCCTCAATGGTCAAAGCAGGCAGACATGGACAATGTGCACATATGTACACAATGAAAATTCACAAACGAACACAAGGTTAAATCCGAATTAGCGAATTCAACTCAAGTGCAATTAGAAAAACAAATCCAATCGCATGGAGACTGCATCAAGTACACATTTCAGAGGTAAGCATACATATATACAGCAGCTCGAATAAACAATGCGAGCTCAAATCGAAGTGTGTACGAGTTGCAGCAATATGCAACTTAGTATAGCATATACACAATGATACTAAGCAGTGGTTATCAAACATCAAGTCATGAATGTACTCAAAATGATATAAGTGCATAGTGCAGTGAAACCAAGTCATGAATGTAGACAACAACTACACATGTTGTTCAAATGTGAAGACTGTACGATGTAATATGATGATACTGCATCATGAAAGCAACTGTAGACTGTCTCAAAGACAAACTCAAGTAGAACAGACAATTACTGGAGCAATTGCAATAACAACACAACTAAAAAATGCAAATGTATGAAGGCAGCAAAGCCAACAGACCAGAGTCATTATGAAACTAAAATATAAGGACTGCAGTATACTCAATTAAACATGACTCAAAACATCATTGTTGAAAATGACAAGAATCGAGTGCAGACAGCACATACCAAATGAAATATCACTGGAGCATGTATATGTATGCATATAAATGATGCTCAAAAATTACAAACTGCTCATAACACAGCAGTTCGAATAACAATGCAAGCACCAGAAGGTCCCAATGAAACTGACATTCAAGTGCAAGCCTCGAGTAAACATGAAATGGTGATATAGCTATTAAAAGCGGATATGAAAGTGCAAACTCAAGTGGTGCATAATATTTGGTTATCTATGCTACAGGCGGATAGTGCATACAACTGAAATGCACGCACGAATTAGTAGTGCTACTGGTGGGCAGTTCATACACATGAAGTCAAAGATCGAGACAAACACACTTGAACCGATAGAGGACGCAAGTGGCTTCAGGAAGAACGAAGCTCAAAATTTCACTTTAGCATGTAATTACAGCTTGCAGTGATTACAAGTGAGTGACCACAAAACTACTCCATAAGGAGATGAACACTGATAATACTCAAATACATACCTAAATGCTCAGATGACAAAGTTCACAAAAGAAATCAACAGTAGCAAGTTCAACCACAAAAGTCAAAATCACCAAATAGACAACATCACAAACCGAAGTCAAATAGATAGGAATCGAACAGTTCAGATTCGAAACCGTGGTGCCAAAGAATCAAGTAATCGAACCAAGTCACAGTTCAAAACCACATGAATTGAAAAAGTCAGTGAACAATCTCAAATATCTATACAAAATCAATGGCCAACTCAAATCAGTTAACACTTCAAATAAATATATATACGAACGCAATTAAGGAGACTGAACTCATATAACCGAAATCAAGATTTTCGAATGAATTAGATGTGAGAGATGAACACTCACCTTGATTCGACGCAAAACTAGAGGAGCCGAGCACGAGATCGTCGATCGACCATGCAGTTGAAGTCAGCAACCATGGATTACACGAAACCCCAATTTTTCGAAGAACGGAGAAAAAGGACGAGCCGCCATTTATTATTTTTCTTTTGTATGTTTTAGTTTAGGGTTAGAAAATGAAAAGAGAGGGGGAAAACCGGTATTAACTTGAAATAATACGGCACCAATAATAAATGGGCCGAGATTCAAATTTACAAAGCTCAACAACACTTAACCATTTTAAAAAGAATTTCAACTGATTAAAACTCAATTAGCAATTAACAAACCAATCTAATCGTCATTTGACGATAATTAAATAATTGCAAAATCCCGGGTTGTTACACAATATTTGTAAACAAATCAATACTAGTGAGGAATCCAGTTGGATCTCTCCAACCTGTCACCTGTAACAAATATACATATTAGAATATGTGTACAATGTCCACTTTAAGGAAGACGCACGTACAAAGGGTCATCCGCTCATACACGGGAATGTATAGGGTCATCTGCTCCACTAGGCAGGTATATATCCAAATACCAATCAATATATTATATATCATCCAAACAATCATCAACGTATATCATCCAAACAATCATCAACATATATCATCCAAACAATCATCAATCATCATAAATAATATTTATTCTCACTTATATATAAACATATAAGTGAGTAAGTAAGAGTGAGTTTTACTCCCATTGCTTGTAGTCGTTGAGATAACGATTTATTCCGATTAAAATTAAAAAAGCGTTTAGTTTCAACCAAAATTTTCAGTAGCTCAAATAAATCCCAATCATGCTCCATAACGTAGTGTTTATCAATATGGACCCAACGCAATTCGTTTCGTGCGAAACGGAACTCGTATGAAAAGGTTATGAGGTTTTAAAGATCACACGAATTTAAAAGAATATGATTTCACAATTTATTTTATATTTTTATAACCTCAACTCATCATGTTTGTTCGCTTTCATCATCCCATCCTAGGCACTGCTTTGTTTCTTCCTCATTCATGTAAATGAATGCACACAAGAAACCAATTGTAGTCGCCTACAACCCTAAATATCGCAACCTATATACTTGACTTCACGACGATCAGCGACCCCCATTCGAAAGCCCTAGCCACGACACGCCTCCACCCTAAATGCCTTGAACCTCGGTCGTATATGTGCATAGAAAAATAGGAATGAAGGTAGCACGAACGTGGCCATTTTGATGTCGATCCGTAGCTCCAAATTCGATCATAGTCGTTGATCTTGTAAATCTCGTCGTGCTCTATGACTTTGAAGTTGGAAGTTTTTCGTGAAAGTTAACGGATTTGGAGATAATCGAGGAGGAAGGATGGAGTTTTCTGGCCATCGAAATGTAAATGGCGGCTAGGGTTTCTAAACCAAGGGTTTGTGCAAAAAGGAAAATGTGAGGTACTTTTATAGAAAATTTCGCGACACTATTCACCCGAAAATTTTTCGAACTTCGATCGAAGCGTGCCACCTGGCGTTTATAAGGTTTTACCCCTATTTCGAATGCAATGGAATATATATCGATATCCAATATGATTGTATTTGGAAGATAGGTTTTCGAATCGACAAATTTAAATTTAAAATTCACTTAAACCGATTTCCTACGCGTTTTAGCTCGCCCCGGACAAACCGTAAATCTGATTGACATGAAATTTGAAATCTTAAAATAATATAACATTATGGGTCCAATGAAACTGGTTTCTTCGAAATCCGAGACTACTTGAAAAATGGACATTTTCACTCGTTAATTAAATATTAATGTGATGACTCGGAATTTTGGGCAATATCAATTTAATAATCTAAATAAAATTATTAAATTGATTTGATAATCTTTGTTAATAAAATTTGAATTAATTTAATAATCTTCTTTTTATAAATATTTAATTGATCCTTTTAGAGTTAATAAAATGTTTTCTATTTATAATGTATATATATTTGTATATATTGTAAATAGAGAAGCTTTGGTTTGAATTTAATAAATAAAGATATGTTTCAAATTCTAATATTTTTGGTAATTTGGAAATTATGATTTAATTTAATATAAAACTTTTCAAAGATTATTTAAATAAATAACCATATGGTTTTAAAATACTTAAGGTAAATATTTAATAGTTTAAAATAGATTTAAGCTTAAGTTTAAATTTAAATACAATTAACATAAAAGATTTTTTTATTCTCATTTTAAATAATGGTTGATAAATATGATTTGAAATTATATATAAGAGTTTAAAATACAATTAACATATGATATATTAATTCATTTAAATTGTAAGTAATTTCAAAACAATAAGATAATCTCTTTTATAATTATTTTTAAATTGTCATTTTAAAACAATATTAATGATGCATAATTTTTGTATATAAAAAAAAGGATTTCAATAAGAAAATGGGATTGTTATTTCAAATTGAATAAGTTGACTATAATTTAGATTTTTCAAATCTAAGTTGAATTTGAATTTAAAATCGATAATTTAAAAGGATAGACATTTTTAAATATCTTGGATTTTAAAACATAAGTATAAGCTTTTATTTATGGATATAATTGATTTTATTTCTTTAAAATTATCTATATATATAAATAAGTATTTATAAACTAATTAATTAAGTATAAGCTTATGTTAACCTTTAAAAATAAATACCAGTTACTTAAAAGACAAGTGTTATTTTCCTAAGGCTTCATATGACAAGTGTAAATTTATAATCAACTCAAATGACAAATGTTAAGATGATTAACAAGTGGCATTTTTTTTAAATTTAGTTTTCATTTATTTTTATTAAACCAAATTTCAGATTTTCTTTCTTCCATTACTTTTTCCATTCTTTTTCAAAAGCTAAGAATAAAATCTGAAATCAAAACTTCAGCCTGCAAATTACTCAAAATCAAAATCTATAATCAATCTTTCTAAACCAGAAACAAAATCTATGAAGCATTTTTCAATAAATAAATAAAAATCAAGTCTGCAAAGCTTCTTTTTCAACCTGAGTTTCAAACTAAATCAAGAACAAAGCCTGTAATTCAATTTAAAAATCAAGAGCCAACTTCTTAATTCAAACCTGAGATGAACAAGCCTGCATGCAAACCTGAGACAAGCAACTCAAGTTTTAAATCAAAGGCATTTCAGCAAATCAAGTTTTACAATTTTCAAGTTCTTTTCCAAAATTGGATGCTCTGTTCTTCATCCTCAAATCTGGTGAGTAACACTATTTTAAAAAAAACTTAAGAAGGAATTTGTTGCATGTTAATCTCTGAATAAATATGCAGTGTGTATATATATAAATCCAATCTGTTGTGTCCATATGAATGTATGGTTTGCATGTTTGTTTCCATCTAAATCTTCTCTGTTTATAGTTTCCAGGTTCATGTTTTGATTTAGATTCAATATCTCTTGATTTAGTCTCTGTTAAAACTTAAGTTTCAAATAAAACTTGTTTGTTTCATCACAAATTTTAGTTTAAAATTATACCTAAGTTAAAGAAATATTGAAATGTCTCTGGAAATCAAAATAACTGAGCAAGTTTAAATATAAGTGAAAATCCAAACTTCTTAGTTCATGGATTCAGGCATATGATCTGAACCCTTACACAAAATGATAATTTTTAGAAGTAAGATCACAATTTTGAGTGTTAGATTGAGGGTGCAGTTCTGGTTTGACTAGTAATTGGTTTCAGAGGGTTTCTGATGATCTCGATGGCCGGGGAGGTCGTGGTTCTTTCTGGAGAACGAAGAATGGTCGAAGACTTAGGGAAAAATGCCAGGAAGGTGATCCCGGCACGATGGCGATGGTGGTTGATCATTGGAGTCTGTAAATCTAGTTTAGAGCTCGGTCGAAATTGGATCCACCATGGCATCATGGGTGGATCGAGTGCCACCAGATTCAAGTGAGTGGAAACGTAGATGATGGCGAATGTGTGACCGGAAGTGTAGGCACTCCTGTGGTCGGAGACTCAAATGCAGAGGCGGTTTCAGGTTTTGATGGTGGTCCGGGCTTTGCTCTTTTGGTTCCAGGTTTGGGTTTAATGCTTGAACTCGATTTCGAGTTTGTATTGATGGTCTGAAGATCGTGATTAGGTGCGAGGGTGATCGCTGACTTGTGTTGATCATCGTTGATGATTGGAATTGGCTACGTCGATGGTGCATGTGCACAGCTATGTTTTTGTATCTGGAACTTTGGGTTATTGTTGCATCTCAAAGTAGGATTCGGGATTATAGGGCTTAGACTCGAGTAACACCTCGAGTTGATTCATGTGTAAATTAAGTTACAGGTTTTTAACCTGTCTGCTTTTAAAAAAATTAAATGGATTTTAAAATTTTAAACAAGATTTAAGCAAAGTTTTAAATCAGTTTAAAGTGTGGATTCAAGTTGAATTTGTTCCCTAGTTTTGAAATAAGTTTTTAAAATTTTAAAATGTATAAAACAACTTTGAATGTTTAAGGTATATTTTAAAATGATTTGAATTTAAATGAATTGGTTTAAAAACTCTTATAAATTTCTTTTATAAATGATAAGTGTTTCTTTAACATTAGAATTTAAAAAGGTTTGTAAATTTGATTTAAATTTTGTTGAAGTTAATTTGTATTCATTTTAAATCTTAATATGAAATGAAATTTAAAAGTAAATTTAAATGCTAAATGTTTCCAAATGCTTTTGTTAATGACAATTTAGTCATAAAGAAGAAAATGTTTTATCTTAAAGTTAATTAAGATATAATGATTTGAAATTTATTTAATTAATAAGGTAATTTAAGAGCAATTAATTAACTTAATTAATTTATGGTTAGAATTAATTAATTAAGGATTGTTAGTTAATTAATTAAGGTTGATTAATTTGTAATTAAGAATCTTTAATTAGATAAGATTATATTATTAATTAATGATTAGAAATTAATTAATCAAGTAATTAAGGATTAATTAAGTTACAGTTAAGCACTTAATTGATTAAATAATTAGAGATTTATTAATTGGTTATTAGAGATTAATTGATTTGAAATTAATAATGATTAATCTAAGTTTAATTACTTAAGAGAAGTAATTAAAGAATTATTAATAGTTAATGAAGATCATTAACATGGAATTATTAAATAACTAATTAATGTGATTAATTTTAATAATTAATTATATTAATTAATTAAGGAAATCATTTATGAAATGGTTTAAGTATAATTACTTAATGAAATTAATTAAAGGAATTAATTACTCAATGTAATTAATTAATGTAATGTGATTAGTTTAAGTTAATTAATTAAGTTTAATTAATTTAAGATAATCACTGATTATTTGTTAAGTATAATTACTTATTGTAATTAAAGAAAAATAATTACTTAGTGAAGTAATTAAGATGAGTAATTACTGGATGTAATTAATTGAGTATGGAAGTAATTTGGGTTAATTACTTTGTGTAATTAATTGAAGGATAATTAATTAATGGAAGATATTTGGGAATTAATTACCTAGTGTAATTAATATGAAGGATAATTACTTAGTGAAAGTATAAATAATTAATTACTTGGTGTAATTAATTCAAGAATTGATTAATAAAGTTATTTGAAGATAATTAAGTAATGTAATTAATCAAGGAGTAATTAATTTATTTAATGAAATAATTAAGGACAATAAATTACTGATTGTGATTAATCAAGCTTGATTAATGAATAAGCATTAATTAAAGATTAATTATTAAATATGATTAATAATTAATTAGAGAAGTAATTAAGGGATCACTAATTAATATAATTAATGATGTAATTAAGAGTTGATTAATTAAGGAATAATTAATCAATTGAGTAATTAATTAATGTAACTAATTAAGGATTAATATAATTAATTATGGTTAATTAATTAATAAAGTAATTAAAGGTTAATTACTGTGAATGGTTAAGGATGATTGATTTGTGAAATTAATTAAAGGCTAATTATTTAAAGTAATTAGAAAATAATTAATCAAGAGCGATTAATTGAAATGAATATTTAAAAGATGCTTAATTAATTGATTTGCAATTAATTAATGGTTAAGTAAGCAGGATTTATAGAATGAAGTAATTAATTTAATTAATTTTAAATTAGGTAGAGATAAAGTAATTAATTTAATTCACTTTGAATTAATTAGAGATGGTATAGATCATTGCTTATGTATAGATGGACGTATTGATTTCCTTGAATGGTTTGAGAATCTCAGATATGAGCTAAGTGAAGTTGTGCGATATGGATGCTTTGGGTGAAGTATGATGATAATGTGAATTATCTATGTATGATGATAATGTGAGTTATCTATTTGTGATGACAATCAGACAATGTGAATTATCTATTTGTGATGATAATGTGGATTATCTATCTATTGTGATATGTGAATTATCTATCTGTGTGAATATAGATAGTGGATTGAATTGGATTGTTTTAACTTTAAAACAAATTGGACCTAAAAGAGGGCGTTTTAGATTTCGATGAGACCGGGATCAGGTTTCCAGATTTGGCTATCTGAAAACCACATCGATCCGAATTAACGATAGGCCGTGAATCTTAAGTGAAGATGAAGATTCAGAGTGCAAGGGTTATCGTCGTTAACTTTGAGGGTGATTCCAAAATGAGTGTAACGAGATAATGCCTTCGGTTTCGTTCGAACCCGGAACGAACTTGTATGGATTGAATGCTTTCAGAACATCGTCAGGTGAACGATGAGCATTCTAAGAGATGTGTTCTCTAAAGGTAATCGTAGCCTCAAGCCTCATCAACCGGGAATGGCTAAAACAGGGGAGGTGCAGCAAGGCTAAGTGGGTAGCACCCAAGTAGGACGAGATTTACCCATGTCTAGAGGTCCCTTATATTCGGCATAGTGGGCAGTTGGAACTGCGCACCAACTGAGGGGTTGTCTTATTCGAGACTATCCAGTAAGGGATGGTTCCGGCCTTGTGTTGCAGGGGATTGGGAGTAATCCTCGGTACGGTGATCTAGCCCCGTACTGTGATGGGCGGTACCCCAGTAGCCCTGCCATTGACGGAAACCCATTTTTCCTACGTGCCCTTACGGTTTTGATTGTATTACCCACTTTATGGCTAGTATGATGGAATTTAATCATGTAACAATTTCAGCTATTTCTTATTTACTTGGAAACCCTAGACCCTATTATAATATCACTGGATTTCCTATCAAATGTTTTGGTTGGCATAAGGTAAAAACTTACCCATGTTTATGTGTGGGAAGTCTTACGTGATACCTTTTCTTTCAAAGGTTTTTTAAAATTAACCAACTTTAACTTGTTACTCACACCAGACCCATGTCTGACCCGGAGTTTATCTTTTATTTTCTTAAACTCTTGGGTACTCAAATTTTTACGAGTAGCCAAGGAATTCGGATTAGCTTCGACGAATTCTAGTGGAGCAATGGAGCAGGAGGCTTCATCGTTTGTAGATAAATATAGTGTTCCGCTATGTGATCTCTGAGTTGTTTGTTTAAGTTGTATATTGTGTTGTAATAACTAGACAAGTGTTTATAACTATCTAGTATGTGTTGTATAAGCTGTGTAACTTTGATAGATGTTGTATATTATGTACTATTTTATGTGATTAAAGTAATTTATTTGTTCCGCTGTTGAGATTCTGATGTTGTTTCTTTCTTTCTTCTCTATCTTTCTCTTTTCTATCCCTGTCTTTCTTAAAGATTATGCGACTTTCTGTGGAGAGAAAGTTGGGTCGTTACAGTGGTATCAGAGCGCTAGGTTGAGTAAATACCTAGGCTTGGAGTAGTTTCTTTCTCGAGAGAGCATACTTGTACTTTTATATATATTTATATATATTTATTTCTACCTATTTGTTGGAATACCTATTCGGGGTTTCCAATATAAGTTATAAAGGTAGGAAAGGTAGTGGTGTGTGTAACATGACTACCAATGGAATGAGTCCTAGTGTTGAGGTTGGAAGTATATCTGTCGAGACTGTAGACCCAATACCGTCTCGAGTGAGCTTTGTAATGGTGTTAGGATTTCATCGATCTCTGAAGGAAACCTTTTCAAGATTCGGAGTCCATCTTTGAAGTTGGTTGAGTTTTGATCTGTTGGATAGCAGAAGCGAATAATAGTATCTGAGCAACCTCTGGAAGTATTAGCTGTGTGATGAGACGCAGTGACTATGGATGTCTCTGAAGATGTTTCTTTGGAACAAGTTTAAGGAAGTGTGTCTGCATCGGTGTTGAGGCTGGGTTCAGCAGGGTGATTGTGTTTGTCTTGGAGGCCTGAGTTTCTTAAGGAGCTTCTGGTTTAGGAATTCTTTGGCATCTGCGTCAGTAGTGCAGCTCGGAGTGTTCTGTGTGCCGGCAGGAAGGTTATCTGGCTAAGCGGTCTTCTAGAGGTGGAGTTCAGACCAGCAAAGTGGATCCATTTCTTCGATGGACTGGTTAGCTATGCATAAGCTGTTCTGATTGATAAAGTGAGAAAAGTTTCTTTGGAAATTAGGCTGGGTTGATCGCAAAAGTGATTTGCTATAGTTGAATGTTCTCTTGAGTTATCAGAGAATTTTTCGGATGTCTTCGAGGAAGTCCAGGTTTGCCTTAGCATCTGGAGATTGAGATTTCATATCAATTAGGATTCCAAGAGTGGTTCTGGTGGTTCAGCTTAGTAGAAGGAGAGCTTCTAGACAGATATTTTGGTGAAGCAGCTTAGGATTTGGTGGAAATTCTGAGTTTTCTCTTTTGGATCCGTTGAACCATATTTCTGGGATGTGATGTCTAGTCTGTGATTGTGTTCATCATCATCATCATTTTCATCTGCTCTAGATCAGAGTTGTGCAGCAGAAGCAAGTTTGGGAGTGTTCCTATTTTGTCTTTTCCGGATAGGAGAAGTAAGTTTGTAGTCTTCTGATGATTGTGAAGTGGAGTTGTGTTCTTGATTTTGGATTGATCTTGAGAGGATCATTTTGTTGGGTTGTTTTTGGTCCAGTTTTTTTCTAAAGGCATCAGTGAAGGTTGAGCTGATCAGAAAGGATGAAGGCAGCCCAGAATCATCAGAAGAGTTTCGTGGATAATAGACGAAGGAATTTGGATTTCAAAGACGGAGATTTGTTTTTGGATAAGTTTTCTCCGATCAAAGGAGCTATAAGTTTGGTAAGACTGGAAGGCTAGCTCCTAGGTGTGTTGGATATTTCTGTGTTCTTGTGAGGATTAGTGCTTTGGTTTTCAGGGTTGAATTGCCAGTTTGGAAGACTGGGATTCAATGTGTTTCATGTACCTCGGAGGGAATACATGTCTGATCTATCTCTGGGTTTGGAACCAGCAGATCAAGAGGATTTGGTAGTTTAGCAGAACTTGAGTATGGTCTGGTATCCTGTTCTGTTTTGTAGATCTAGTTGAGTAGGAGCTCTATAGCTTAGTAGCTAGATTATTTGGATTCAGTAGGGCGAGTATCCCGGTATTTATGCTTGGGTAACTCCAGGAAGTTCTATCCAGAATTTTGTCTGGATAGTTAAATTTGTTTGATTGAGTGAATTGGTTGCTATGATTATTAGCATATGGTTGATAATATATGCTTGTGTTTTAAATTTAAAATTGTTGATGGGTTATTAAAATATCCTTGCTTTTAAATTTCGGGGACGAAATTCTTTTAAGGAGTGAGGAATGTGATGACCCGGAATTTTGGGCAATATCAATTTAATAATCTTATTAAATAATTAGATTGATTTGATAATCTTTGTTAATAAAATTTGAATTAATTTAATAATCTTCTTTTTATAAATATTTAATTGATCTTTTTAGAGCTAATAAAATGTTTTCTTTTTGTAATGTACATATATTTGTATATATTGTAAATAGAGAAGCTTAGGTTTGAATTTAATAAATAAAGGTATGTTTTCAAATTCTAATATTTTTGGTAATTTGGAAATTATGATTTAATTTAATATAAAAAATTTCAATGATTATTTAAATAAATAACTATATGGTTTTAAAATACTTAAGGTAAATATTTAATAGTTTAAAATAGATTTTTAGCTTTAGTTTAAATTTAAATAAAATTAACATAAAAGCTTTTTTTATTCTCTTTTTAAATAATGCTTGATAAATATGATTTGAAATTATATATAAGAGTTTAAAATACAATTAACATATGATATATTAATTCATTTAAATTGTAAGTAATTTAAAACAATAAGATAATCTCTTTTATAAACTATTTTTAAATTGTCATTTTAAAACAATATTAATGATGCATAATTTTTGTATATAAAAAAAAGGATTTCAATAAGAAAATAGGATTGTTATTTCAAATTGAATAAGTTGACTTTAATTTAGATTTTTCAAATCTAAGTTGAATTTGAATTTAAAATAGATAATTTAAAAGGGTAGACATTTTTAAATATTTTGGATTTTAAAACAAAGGTATAATCTTTTATTTATGAATATTATTGATTTTATTTCTTTAAAATTATATATATATATATATATATATATATATATATACAAGTACTTATAAACTAATTAATTAAGTATAAGCTTATGTCAACCTTTAAAAATAACTACCGATTACTTAAAAGACAAGTGTTATTTTCCTAAGGATTGATATAACAAGTGTAAATTTATAATCAACTCAAATGACAAATGTTAAGATGATTAACAAGTGGCATTTTTTTTTTAAATTTAGTTTTCTTTTATTTTTATTAAATCAAATTTCAGCCTATATAAACATGTTTTCTTTCTTCCATTCCTTTTTCCATTCTTTTTCAAAAGCTAAGAATAAAATCTAAAATCAAAACTTCAGCCTGCAAATTTCTCAAAATCAAAATCTGTAATCAATCTTTCCAAATTAAAAACAAAATCTGTTAAGCATTTTTCAATAATAATAAAAATCAAGTTTGCAAAGCTTCTTCTTCAACCTGAGTTTCAAACTAAATCAAGAACAAAGCCTGTAATTCAATTTAAAAATCAAGAGCCTGCTTCTTAGTTCAAACCTGAGATGAACAAACCTGCATGCAAACGTGAGACAAGCAACTCAAGTTTTAAATCAAAGGCATTTCAGCAAATCAAGTTTTACAGTTTTCAAGTTCTTTTTCAAAATTGGCGGCTCTGTTCTTCATCCTCAAATCTGGTGAGTATAACTCTTTTAAAAAAAAGCTTAAGTAGGAATTTATTGCATGTTAATCTCTGAATAAGTATGTAGTGTGTGTATATATATAAATGCAATCTGTTGTGTCCATATGAATGTATGGTTTGCATGTTTGTTTCCATCTGAATCCTCTCTGTTTATAGTTTCCAGGTTCATGTTTTGATTTAAATTCAATATCTCTTGATTTAGTCTCTGTTAAAACTAATGTTTCGAATAAAACTTGTTTGTTTCATCACAAATTTTAGTTTAAAATTATACCTAAGTTAAAGAAATATTGAAATGTCTTTGGAAATCAAAATAATTGAGCAAGTTTAAATATAAGTGAAAATCCAAACTTCTTAGTTCATGGATTCAGGCATATGATCTGAACCCTTGTACAAAATGATGATTTTTGGAAGTAAGATCACAATTTTTAGTGTTAGATTGAGGGTGCAGTTCTGGTTTGACTAGAAATTGGATTTTGGAGGATTTCTGATGATCTCGATGGTCGAGGAGGTCAGGGTTCTTTCTGGAGGAAGAAGAGTGGTCAGAGACTTGGGGAAAAATGCCAGGAAGGTGATCCAAGCATGGTGGCGATGGTGGTTGACCATTGGAGTCTGTAAACCTAGCTTGGAGATCGGTCAAAATTGGGTCCACCACGGCATCTTGGATGGATCGAGCGCCACCACTGTCAAGTGGATGGAAGCTTAGATGATGGCGAATGTGTGATCGGAAGTGTAGGCACTTCGGTGGTCGGAGTCTCGAGTACGAGGCGATTTCAGGTTTTGATGGTGGTTCCAGGCTTTGCTCTTTTGGTTCCAGGTTTTGGTTTAATGCTCGAACTCGATTTCGAGTTTGTATCGATGATCTGAAGATCGTGATTAGGGGCGACGGTGATCGCCGGCTTGTGTTGATCATCGTTGATGACTGGAATTGGCTGCGTCGATGGTGCATGTGCATAGCTATGTTTTTGTATCTGGAAATTTGGGTTATTGTTGTGTCTCGAAGTAGGATTCGAGATTATGGGGCTTAGACTCGAGTAACACCTCGGGTTGATTCGCGAGTAAATTAAGTTACATGATTTTAACCTGTCTGCTTATAAAATTTTAAAATGGATTTTAAAATTTAAAACATGATTTAAGCAAAGTTTTAAATCAGTTTAAAGTGTGGATTCAAGTTGAATTTATACCCTAGTTTTGAAATAAATAAGTTTTTAAAATTTTAAAATGTTTAAAACAACTTTGAATATTTAAGGTATATTTTAAAATGATTTGAATTTAAATGAATTGGTTTAATACTCTTATAAATTTCTTTTATAAATCATAAGTGTTTCTTTAACATTCAGATTTAAAAAGGTTTTGTAAATTTGATTTAAATTTTGTTGAAGTTAATTTGTATTCATTTTAAATCTTAATTTGAAATGAAATTTAAAAGTAAATTTAAATGTTAAATGTTTCCAAATGCTTTTGTTAATGACAATTTAGTCATGAATAAGAAAATGTTTTATCTTAAAGTTAGTTAAGATATATTGATTCGAACTAAATTAAATTAATAAGGTAATTTAAGAGTAACTAATTAATTTAATTAATTTATGGTTAGAATTAATTAATTAAGGATTGTTAATTAATTAATTAAGGTTAATTAATTTGTGATTAAGAATCATTAATTAGATAAGATTGGATTATTAATTAATGATTAGAAATTAAGTAATTAAGGATTAATTAAGTTACAGTTAAGCACTTAATTAATTAAATAGTTAGAGATTGATTAATTGGTTATTGAAGATTAATTGATTTGTAATTAATAATGATTAATCTAAGTTTAGTTACTTAAGAGAAGTAATTAAGGAATTATTAATAGTTAATGAAGATCATTAACTTGGAATTATTAAATAATAAATAATGTGATTAATTTTAATAATTAATTACATTAATTAATTAAGGATAATTATTTATGAAATTGTTTAAGTATAATTACTTAATAAAAGTAATTAAAGGAATTAATTACTCAATGTAATTAATTAATGTAATGTGATTAGTTTAAGTTAATTAATTAAGTTTAATTAATTTAAGATAATCACTGGATTATTTGTTAAGTATTATTACTTAATGTAATTAATGAAAAATAATTACTTAGTGAAGTAATTAAGATGGGTAATTACTGGATGTAATTAATTAAGTATGGAAGTAATTTGGGTTAATTACTTTGTGTAATTAATTGAAGGATAATTTATTAATGGAAGAGATTTGGGAATTAATTACCTGGTGTAATTAATATGAAGGATAATTACTTAGTGAAAGTAATAAATAATTAATTACTTAGTGTAATTAATTTAGGAATTGATTAATAAAGTTATTTGAATATAATTAAGTAATGTAATTAATTAAGGAGTAATTAATTTATTTAATGAAATAAATAAGGATAATTAATTACTGATTGTGATCAAGGTAGATTAATGAATAAGGATTAATTAAAGATTAATTATTAAATATGATTAGTTATAAATTAGAGAAGTAATTAAGGGATCATTAATTAATATAATTAATGATGTAATTAAGAGTTGATTAATTAAGGAATAATTAATTAATGAAATAATTAATTAATATAATTAATTAAGGATTAATGGAATTAATTATGGTTAATTAATTAATAAAGTAATTAAAGGTTAATTATTGTAAATCGTTAAGGATAATTAATATGTGAAATTAATTAAAGGCTAATCACTTAAAGTAATTAGAAAATAATTGATCAAGAGTGATTAATTGAAATGAATACTTAAAGGATGTTTAATTAATTGATTTGCAATTAATTAATGGTTAAGTAAGCATGATTTATGGAATGAAGTAATTAATTTAATTTAATTTAAATTAATTAGAGATGAGGTAATTAATTTAATTCACTTTAAATTAATTAGAGATGGTATAGATCATTGCTTATGTATAGATGGATATATTGATTTCCTTGAATGGTTTGAGAATCTCAGATATGAGATAAGTGATGCTGTGTGATATGGATGCTTTGGGTGAAGTATGATGATAATGTGAATTATCTATGAGTGATGATAATGTGAATTATCTATTTGTGATGATAATTTGGATTATCTATCTATTGTGATATTGTGAATTATCTATCTGTGTCAATGTGGATAATGGATTGAATTAATTGTTTTAATTTTAAAACAACTTGGACCTAAAAGATGGCGTTTTGGATTTCGATGAGACCGGGATTGGGTTTTCGGATTTGGATATCTAAAAACCACATCGATCCAAATTAACGATGGGTCGTGAATCTCAAGCAAAGATGAAGATTCAGAGTGCAAGGTTATCGTCCTTAACTCTGAGGGTGATTCCAAAATGAGTGTAACAAGATAATGCCTTCGGTTTCGTTCAAACCCGGAACGAACTTGTATGGATTGAATGCTTTCAAAACATCGTTAGGTGGATGATGAGCATTCTAAGAGATGTGTTCTCTAAAGGTAATCGTAGCCTCAAGCCTCATCAACCGAGAATGGCTAAAACATGGGAGGTGCAGCAAGGCTAGGTGGGTAACACCCAAGTAGGACGAGATTTACCCCTGTCTAGATGTCCCTTATATTTGGCTTAGTGGGCAGTTGGAATTGCGCACCAACTGCGGGGTTGTCTTGTTTGGGACTATCCAATAAGGGATGGTTTCGGCCTTATGTTGCAGGGGATTGGGAGTAATCCTCGGTACGGTGATTTAGGCCTCATACTGTGATGGGCGGTACCCCAGTAGCCCTGCCACTGATGGAAACCTATTCTTCCTACGTGCCCTTACGGTTTTGATTGTATTACCCACTTTGTGGCTAGTATTCTGGAATTTAATCATGTAACAATTTCAGCTATTTCTTATTTACTTGAAAACCCTAGACCCTATTATAATATCACTTGATTTCCTATCAAATGTTTTGGTTAGCGTAAGGTAAAAAATTACCCATGTTTATGTGTGGGAAGTCTTACGTCATACCTTTTCTTTCGAAGGTTTTTCAAAATTAAGCAACTTTAACTTGTTACTCACACCAGACCCATGTCTGACCTGGAGTTAAACTTTTATTTTCTTAAACTCTTGGGTACTCAAATTTTTACGAGTAGCCAAGGGATTCATGTTAGCATTGAGGAATTCTAGAGGAGCAATGGAGCAAGAGGCTTCAGCGTTTGTAGATAAATATAGTGTTACGCTGTGTGATCTCTGAGTTGTTTGTTTGAGTTGTATCTTGTGTTGTAATAACTAGACAGGTGTTTATAACTGCCTAGTGTGTGTTGTATAAGCTATGTAACTTTGATAGATGTTGTATACTATGTACAATTTTATGTGATTAATATTATTTATTTGTTCCACTGTTGAGATTCTGATGTTGTTTCTTTCTTTCTTCTCTATCTTTCTCTTTTCGATCACTTTCTTTCTTAAAGATGATGCAACTTTCTGTGGAGAGAAAGTCGGGCCGTTACAATTAAAATATTCAATTTCTACAACTTAACTTTTAATTCGATTTTAAAAGTTCTCTAACATCATTTAAATTCAACTATGATTTAATTCAACTTTATAAATCATTTTTATTCATTTTAAATCCAAATCTCAATTATTTACGCAATTTCAAATATTAAATTAACAATTCAATTATCCAATTAAATCCAGATATTCGAAATATAATCTATTCAGCTTATAAAATTAACTTCTGAATATTTAAAATTAATTAAATATACGAATTTCAAATGACTGAAATTCTGGGTCATTACATTCTCCCCTATTTAAAAGAATTTTGTCCTTGAAATTACCAAGTAAGAAAAAGTCACAAAGTCCATTAACTTTTCAAAACAATTCATTCAAATCAGATATCAAATCCATTTAAATCTTTTAACATTTCAAAAATGCATTAGTTAAACTTGTTATAAAACTTTTCTATGTTTTCAAAAACATTCTTAGTTGTCTTTTCAAAACTAACTAATATCGTTTAACTTTTCAACTCAAAATCAAAAAATTTCCAAAATCTCAAAAAAAAAAAAAATCTAACGCCTTAAATTTTCATAAAATTTTGCCAGCGTCTCCTTTGTGCAGTCCGATCATAGTAGGATCATAACATATATATATCGCAAATATACATCTCATCGTCGAGGATGAGGCATCCCGTAGGGAAAAAAGTGTAAAAGTACGATATGTAATCCGAGATATGTATCTTATATATTATTTGCGAGCATATACGGCTAATATAGCGCGAAAGCAAGCTCCAAATGCAAAGAAAGCGCCATACCCACCTACTAAACATTCAACAAACCATGAGAAACATGTATATATGAAGGTAATAACAATATATAACATATACCAACAACTATATATGTCAATATAGCAAATGCATCAATAAGCAACAAATCCAACCATCAAACAAATATCATCCAATTAATCCATATCTATCCAATCAATCCATAAAAAATCAATATTCATTCACTTCTTATAAATATTCATTGAATTGATTTTTCAATTTAATCACGTTTGATTCATCAACATTGGATTTTACTAATATTCATTCAAATTCAATTAGTTTACATTCACTAATTCATATTCAAGTTAGTTCACTTTCAATTCAAATTATTTAGCTTTCAATTTGATTAATTCATTTTCATATGAATTTCTTTTCGATCAACTAACAACCAATGTATATCCAACATAACCAAATTAATTTACTTTACATTCATTCAATTTGGTTTAACACTTTTAATTTCAAATTGGTTTAACATTCAATTGACTTTCATTCAATTATTCAATTCACAACTTCTTAACTTAAGTTTTATTCAATTCTTAACAACAACATTTTCTAATCCATGTTTATTCCCTAATTCACTTTTACAATTAAAGTTGAATTTCATAATATAACTCAAATTTATATTCATATTCACCCTTCACTCTATTAACTCATTTAGATATCAACATCAACTTCATTTAACATCACTTAAGTTATCTTTCATTTCAATTTTATTTACCTTCAATTTCACTATACAACTTAAGTTCATCTCTAATTCATTTTAAATTTTATTTAACTTTTACTTAAGTCAAATTTCACTCCGCTATTCAAATTCAGATTTTTTTTTTGCTTAAAAAAATTGTTTAACCATTTTAACAATTAGTTTTACTTACCTTATCTCATTTTATAAGTTATACAACTTATTTATTCATAATTCCATGAACATCTACCTAAGTTCACTTCCATTCACAATTTTATAATTTCATATCCAATTCACTTTATTAACTTTCCTTTAGTTAAATTTCAAATCATATAATTCGCATACTAATTCAAATTTCTTTCAACTTTACTAAAGTAAATTCTTACATCATATTATAAGTCTAAAACTTGTTTCACTTATTTTTATCAATTGTAACTTGGATTTTAAATCAAATTTGTTTATCAAAACAAAACTAAATTTTTTAATTTACTATTGGCAGCAAATCCATTACACAGAAACTCGAAATGATACTGATGACGCTGCAGTCATCGCCCTTATTATTTCCCAACAACAGTAGTGAATTAAGTGCTTTATATTCTTTTGAAAATTCTTTCTATTTATAAATCTTTTACTTATATAATTTCACTATTTTACTTTAGTTGTATAAGATCATTTCAAATTCTTTTATCTTATTAAGATTTATAATAATATAATCTCTTTAACTTTGAAAAACAACTTCCAAAATCAACGGGATTCCAATTTTCTCAATTCTTAGCTTATGTCCATTTTCTATTTTCAATTCACATTAACAAATATACTCATGTTGTTTAATTTCTTATATATAAGATTATTTCGCAATTTTAAGTTGTATTAATTTTAATTCCATACTTTATAATTCATTTGCTTATATAATTATTCTTTTACAATTATTATTTTTATTAAGATTATTCAAACAGCTTTTATTAAGTTATATATATTTATATTTTAAAACAACAAAACAATCAGTTTATATACACTTTAAAAATTCCAAAAAAAATTATTCCTTTATATATAAAATATAATCGAGGTAAAATTATTTCATTTACCCAATTTAAAATAATACTATGTCGACTTGCCCAGTTTAAGTGTTTGGAAATCCCTATCGATAACCTGGCGTCCCACATACCGATCAGAATTCACAAACAACTCAACGGATAAGCAAACACAATATAAAATATTTTATATTCACTAACAAATACGCGCTCATATATATAATGCACACAAACTCAATCTAGGACGCTACTATCCCTATCTATACTGAGTACACATCAAAGCTTAGGAATATACGAAATCTAAGCTCTGATACCAGCTATGATGACCCGAAAATCCATACCCTTTGAATCGACAATAATCCACACATGTCCGACCCAAAAAGCACAGACTGATGGAAAGTCAAGAGAAAGAAAAGAAGAGAGAAGAAGAGAAGAAAGAGAGAAGATAGAACTAAACAGAACAATACAGAACCTCACATCGCAGCAGAAAATATATAATATTATATCGATGATCTTTACAAAACAGAAACTGTATATATACAGACATAAATTAGAGTTCGACAATCAATCAATAGTTATCAGCTTAAAAAGTTATAATAACATGTCCTCACAAAAGCTGATAATATACAACAAACAAACAAAGCAATGCAACGGATAATCAAGCAAATACAGATATAGGAAAATGGAGATCTCCAGCTCTACTGCTGAAGCTTTAAAAGCATCAAATCTAGACCTGTAAATATACTCGGTCTGACCCGATCTTTAAAAGGGAAGAATGCCCGGATCAGTCTGGTAAACCAACGTGAGAAACACACTCAACTGAATTTATTAAATTACCAAACTTTTCCTTTATCAAAAGAAAAGTATCTCGTAAGACAAGTCCACACATAAACACAGACATATTTTTCCCTTACGATAACTAAAACATATCATATCAAATCCTCTTATATTGTAGTAGTGTCTACTATATACAAATAATATTAATCATAGCCGAAATTGATACATTGATTAAATTCCAGCATATAGCCCAATTAGGTAAAACAATCAAAATGGAAGGTACGTAGTGGAGTTTGGATTTCCATATAAATGACCAGGTAAATGGACTACCTTCCGGCAGTACATCTCTAGAAGAATATACTGAGAAACCATTACAGAATTTCTCTACCAACACAAGACCAGCCCACCTCTATAACTAGATGGTACCGAATATGTCATCCTCCGATCGTTACTGACCTTTACCGAGGGCACTCTAGCATACAAACCACAATAATCAGATATACAACGTCATAGCATGCAAAGATATATCTCGAAGAGGATGATCATACCCTAATAGAAGCGATCCACATAGCCTTGCCGCATCTAACCCTGTTTTGGTCATTTACGGTTGATGAGGCCTTACGGGGTAACGATTACCTTTCACAATCACATATCACATCACTTTGAATGCCACAAGACTATTTCCGTTGACTACTAATTGCCTTGCACAAAAATACAACACTTAAGCTCATACGTCTCAAGGAGGGTGTTAAGCTAGGAGAAGTTGCCTTCTCCACCACCACTGATGTACGCCTGTAAATACCAATGTACGTAATCTTTAGAAATGCAATGTCAGACAAACATCCATACAAGTTGTCCAGGAACAGGACAAACCAAAGGTACTTTCCTACCACATCTTGTCGGGAAATCTCTAGGATTAGTAGGAATAGTCCTTGCATTGGATACTTCATAATGAAGAGACCACTGCTACTGGATGTATATTAGGATTTTAACCCCAAACGATCAACAAGCAATCCTCCACTATGAAAATCCGGAATAACAATATCATCACAAGCAACCTACCAATCGTCGCATATATGTTGGTCCGAAGTGGTTTTCAGATAAATCTGATCTCGGTCTCTTCGCACCGACAACGCAAAAGCGTTTCTCAACTTCACACGGAAACTAAGTCTCATAGACTTATCACGTCTCATTCTTTCAACTTGCTATCCTTCGGGCTAAGAAGGAATCTCGATAGATTGGAGTAATACTCCGCACTATACGAATCAACATCCTCAACACAAACGATAATAAGCCTACACAGAAAGCTACGTACTAAGTGTACGACTAAATAGTTCCAATATCAAGTCGAGGAACTAAAATTTGGCCAAGTTTGACAGTCGGTTATTTAACTATCAAAGCAAACAAATAAATATTTAGCCCTATAACAAACACCAAGCCCTTTTATTGATTAAATCACTTGCCAAATATTCACTTCAATTTATCTTTAAAACGATATAATCTCAAAACCATTTCAATATTTCAACATTGGAAAATATTTCCATATACTTATTTAAGTAATTCACAAATCAATCTATTTTCAACACTTAGAAAATATTTCATATACTTAAATCAAGATTATGTATACTTTTTTATTCTTTTAAGGTAAATATTCTTTTAAACACATTTATTTGGGTCAAAATGAATGTTGCGTAAAACATCATTACGAAAAACCAAAATCACTAGTATAGGGATTCGAAAATAAGATAGATATATAAACCCCAATAATATATAAAAACATTTCCTTTCGAAAATCATTTAGTATAGCAATAGTGTTATAGTCCATCATTTCCTTACTTCTCGAAAACGCCTATTTCAACAATGAATGTTGAAATCTATGGTTTTGATATTCAACGCATTTTAAAACCATCTTTAAGACATATTATTCCATTTAAAATATTACTTTCCAAAATATTTCTTTAATATATTATTCACTGTCCAAAATCGTGAATATAAATAGTTTACCAAATTTAATATTATTTCAACATTTAATTTAAAGGATAATTCACTGTCAAAAATCGTGAATAAAATTCCTTTAAATGAACTTCTATATTTAACTTATCAAAATCAATTGATTTCGGATTTATAAATAATGTTTATAAATTCACATTTTTATTTTATAAAAACTTCAATTTATATATCTCCTTTATTAACCAATTCCATTTATCTCATTTATATGCCAAATCCAATTTATAAGTTAATTACTTATTAATTATTTATTTACAAAACCCATTCATTTTATAACTCACAATTATAAATCTTATTCATTTGTAAAATCCATTTATAACTTCATTTTAACACTTATAAAAACTCCATTATAATTTCCTCATTTTATTTATAAAAATATCACTTTAATAAATCAAAAACCACATTTTATACTATTTTACAAAATAGTTAAATTCCTACTCAAAAAATCATATTCTTATTATACTTCCCAAAAATCATAATTTTTATAACAAAAAAAATTATAACATTTATTTATTTGAAAAAAATCAATTTCCTTTAACACTTCCAAATTCAACAAAACGTATATTTTCAAAATCAGTTGAAAATCCTTTTAGATTTAGAAATCATCACTTTAACATTTTTAAATTTCCAAAATATGGCCCAATGCTGGAACAACACTAAATACAACAATCGTGACATCCAAAACATCATATATCATATGATAACAGAATATATAACAATATATGTAAACATATCAATACTGGTGAGGAATTTAGTTGAATCCCTCCAACCTGTCACCTGCAACAAATATATATATTAGAATATGTGTACAATGTCCGCTTCAAGGCAGACGCGTGTACAAAGGGTCATCCGCTCATACACGGGAACATATAGGGTCATCTGCTCCACTAGGCAGATATATATCCAAATACCAATCAATATATCCTATTCCATCCAAACAATCATCATAAATAATATTTATTCTCACTTATATAAACATATCAGTGAGTCAGAAAGAGTAAGTTGTACTCACATTGCTTGTAGTCATTGCGATCGCGATTTATTACGATTAAAATTAAAAAAGCGTTTAATTTCAACTAAAATTTTCACTAGCTTAAATAAATCCCAATCCTGCTCCATAATGTAGTTTTCATCAATACGGACCCAGCGCAATTCATTTCGTGTGAAACAGAACTCATATGAAAAAGTTATGAGGTTTTAAAGATCACACGAATTTAAAAGAATATAATTTCACATTTTATTTTATATTTTTATAACCTCAACTCATCACGGTCATTCATTTTCATCATCCCATCCTGGCCGCTGCTTTGCTTCTTCCTCATTCACGTAAATGAACGCATGCAAGAAACCCATTTTAGCCGCCTACAACCCTAAATATCGTGACCTATATACTCGACTTCACGACGATCAGTGACCCCCATTCAAAAGCCCTAGCCACGACACGCATCCACCCTAAATGCCTTGAAGCTCGATCGTACGTATACATAGAAAAATGCATGTGAAGGCAACACAAATGCAGCCATTTTGACGTCCATAGCTTCAAATTTGATCGTAGCCGTTGATCTTGTAGATCTCGTCATGCTCCACGACTTTGCAGTTGGAAGTTTTTCGTGAAAGTTAACGGATCAGGAGATAATCGAGGAGGAAGGATGGATTTTTTTGGCCATCAAAATGTAAATGGCGCCTAGGGTTTCTAACCCTGGGTTTGTGCAAAAAGGAAAAAGTGAGGTCCTTTTATAGAAAATTCGCGACACTATTCACCTGAAAATTTTTCGAACTCCGATCGATGCGTGCCACCTGGCATTTATAAGGTTTTACCCCTATTCCGAATACAATGGAATATATATCGGGAGCCAATTCGATCGTATTTGGAAGATAGGTTTTCGAATAGATAAATTTAAATTTAAAATTCACTTAAACCGATTTCCTACGCGTTTTAGCTTGCCTCGGACAAACCGTAAATTCGATTGACACGAAATTTGAAATCTTACAATAATATAACATTACGGATCCAATGAAATTAGTTTCGTCGAAATCCGAGACTATTTGAAAAATGACCATTTTCACTCGTTGATTAAATATTAAAATATTCAATTTCTACAAATTAACTTTTAATTTGATTTTAAAAGTTCTCTAACATCATTTAAATTAATTAAACTTTATAAATCATTTTTATTCATTTTAAATCCAAATCTCAATTATTTACGCAATTTCAAATATTAAATTAACAATTTAATTATCCATATAAATCCAAATATTCGAAATATAATCTATTCATCTTATAAAATTAACTTCTGAATATTTAAAATTAATTAAATATATGAATTTCAGATGACTGAAATTCTAGGTCGTTACACTAATTAATAGGAATTCCTGATTAATTTCCAACTAATATGAATTACTGCCTTTTCTAATTCTAACTATTCACTTCCCTAAATATAATAATAACCGACTAACATGACACATAAATAATGCACGAATAAATGTTGTTCTTTTTATTAACGCAATAAATACGTATGAACTGTCTAATAAAACTACCTTTTTGTAACTAAATATATTCTAGTCATAAATATGTAACTATAATATGCTTTCCATATTTAATTTCTGGAATTGAATTCCTTGGGAAGATTGTCTGCAATGATTTCCATATATTGGTTTAGCACGAAAAAGGGAAGATTAACTCCATTTGAAATTACAAGGAACGGATAATTTCTTATTCCAGATAAATTAAACGTCGTCCTTTTGAATGAAAAGTGGAAAAAGTAAACAAATTTATAAAAAAAACAAACGGATTTTCTTCCCACAAATTAAACTATGAAAAAATCTATAACTTAGCACAAACTAGGAAATAATCCAAAAATCCTATTTTACACCCAAGTACAGATCTGGAATAAAAGTATATAACATTCAAATTCTAAAACCTTTGGGACTGATTTCCAAATCTTGGTGTAAAAATATTTCAAATTAAATCTAAAATAACAATATGTAGGCAATAGTTTTCTACACTAATTTAAGCCTACAACTAACAAATAAAAAAATTATTTAGGCATAAAATCAAACGTATGCTAACAGAATAGATTTAAAATCAAAAACATCATATGAAATTTCCCATTCACCTTTTAAAAGCGATCCAAATCTCTAGATTTGAAGTATAACCTTAAATTCATCTCTAAATCCTTTTTAATTCGGGAAATATGTATAAAAACAATATACATACATATAATAGAATTAAAATGAAATTTAGGATTGGAAGTGAAAATTGATACAAATATATAAATATTAAATTACCTCAAATACGCGTATTATTGATTATCTTCTCTTTTTTATTAGATTTCTATTCTTCTCCAGTTTGTATGAATGTAGGTATAAATATCTTATTTGTATAATTTAAAAAGAAATTGGAGAAGAAGAAATGGAAGAGTTTTATTGCTTTATTCGAAAATATATGAGAAGAGAAGGAAGGGTTGGGCCTATATTTATAGGCGCTAGAATCAACCAGAACCTTAGATCAAAATATAATAGATCCGAACCATTGGGGCAGGGAAAACCCAAGTGTTCGCGCCAAAATTGGTCACAAACACCCGATTGTCGATGAAAGCACCCATTCACAATCATAGATAGCAAGTATGTAGAGAATATAAATGTGAAGAACACTCAAAATTTTAAAAGGAAAGCAGTAGAAACACACAATTTATAGTGGTTCGGCGTTGTAGCCTACGTCTACTTTGTAAAGTTGATGTTTTATTGATTATCACTTGTAGGCTACAAGAGTATAGATGATAATAAATCGAAGTACAATGGAGTTCAGTAGAGTAACGGGGTAGAAGAACCAAAGATCCCCTTTTCTGAAGATCATGGACTACCATTGATAGGTGTAGACTTGAAATATATGCCTCAAACTTCGGAAGACTCCTTCCATCACATGGGCCTGCCAACGTGATCGGTCCTTAGCCATTTCGTCTCGATCCATGATCGATCCAAATCTTGCCCAATCGAGCCGAGATCGATTATGAACATTTTTGAGGTTGTACGCAAGCTCCTATGAAAATTTGGTAGCATTTGAACTTGTAGATTTTGAGTTATGATCGATTCAAGTTTGTGTTTGTAGCATGTTGTTGATTTTGTATCGCTTCCATTCGAATCGCTTTACTTCATATTGATGAAATGCACATGCTAACCAGATGACGTGGCGCTATCTTCTAAGATCGCTCCACTTTTCATGACAAGCAACCTAGTCTTTCTCTTGGACGTGCCTCGTTCGTATCCACCAGTTTAGCCTCGTTTGTACCCACCAGTTTAGGCTCATTCGTATCCACCCATTATACCCCATTTCATATCGATCCATGCGTATTATTTTCGCGTAGATGTTTCATATCGATCGTTTCCATTCCTCCTTCGTATTGATAGCTGTCATCCCAACTAGTATCAATGCTTTCTAGCCAGTGTTTGTTTGTCGTCGATACGAATTGGGTAGGTGATACGAAGGATTCTCATGCAATGGATATGAAACAAGGTTTCTTCATGGATACGAACTGGCTGCATTTTACTTGAAACTTAGTGGATACAAATGAGATTGTTATGCGGCTATGGTTACGAATTAGATGGATATGAATGTGATGCTTCTATCCATGGATACGAACTAGCTGCATTTTTCTTGAGACTTGATAGTTACGAACAAGATGGATACGGCAGTGGTTGGTGTGACGGATACGTCCGAGGCTTTCTAGATGGATTCGAATGAAGTGGATACGAAGGAGGTGGTTGTTGAACTAATGAATTCAAACGAGAGCATTGCTTGGCTATGGACATGAATGGGTTTTACTCCTTCCATGGATGCGAATTGTAGTTGTCTTCCTTGATTTGCATCGATCATATCTTGAGCACACGAACTCCGGTTGATTTGAAATTTGAAATGTTGACTGTTATAGCTTTGCTTGTCGTACCATATCAATTGTAGCTCGATGCAGACTATCGCAAAATTTGTTAATATCCACATCGAACCAGTGTATAACCAATCTTCGTGATAGATTACCTTCAGTTATCAGTCAATTTTTTGGTGTCACGGCCTTGCCAAAGGGAGAGATAACACTTGCCACTCAAAACATGCCTTACGATAGGAAGGTGTGTTTTTTAATTCGAAAAGCTGGATGCTTATATCATGTTAATGACCTGTAAAGAAATTAATAATCTTACCAGACCGTTAGTGGTGATCGTTTGAGATCGTACGCTATTTGGGGTGGTATGTGACCGTTTGAGGTCGAATGCCGTTTGAGGCGAATTGTGACCGTTCGCGGTCGGGTGCCGTTTGAGGCGAATTGTGACCATTCACGGTCAGGTGCCGTTTGAGGCGAATTGTGACCGTTCACGGTCAGGTGCCATTCGGGTCGAATTGTGTGTGCCCGGGCGGAGTTAGTTTCATTAATGTCAGATTTCACGTTCGAGTGAGTTTCTGAATCATTTATTATAACGGTTTGTCGCCATCTCCGAGCATGCTTAAGGATTGTTCACGATCCCGTACTTGTGTAAGTGACTTCGCCATTATGGAATTATTAAAACCAAATATCCATTTAAATGAATCTTTCAACAGAAACGTCCAACAAAATCAAGTCCAAACATGAGAAATAGAAAACAAAATCAAAACAGAGACGCCAAAGTGCAAACAGGTACGCTAATACGGTTGATGGTCGTCTCAGAGCATGCCTGTGGACCGTTCGTGATCCTGAACATGTTTAAGCAACTTAGCCGTGTTAATGTGGAGTTTGCCACTTATTCATCATTACTTAAATCAGTTGATGACAAGCTGATGCCTTGATCCTGAGCCGTCCCTAGTTGGTGTAGATGGCGGTCGTTCTTGCTCCACCGTTACTGCTCGCCTCCTCACGTACTGTAATAGTATGCCGTTTCGAATACGCCCTTCTAGCTCATCCCTCAAGTGTTTGAAATCATTCGTACTATGCCCGCTTAACTCATGGAATAAATAGTATTTGTTTGATTTCCTCTTGTTGTTAGTCGGATCCCTCCTCATTGGCCTCTGGTAGGGAATCTGTCCCTTGTTGTCTTGGTAGATCCGTTCTAAAGTCTCGTTTAGCTCTGAATAAGAGGTGAATCTTGGCTCCATACGCAACTTCTTTGGCTCGTCACAACTATCTTCTTCTTTCCATTTCCCTTTATGTTTTCCTGGATCCTTTCCGAGCGGATCTCCGCTTTTGACTGCATACACATCAACTCCCTCTCCTTCCGCTCTCTCAACATTTGCATCTTCTTGTCATAGAAACATTTTTGCCTCACAGTAAAACTCTCCTTGATCCATGAGTGGACCCCTTGTCAATGAGTTCTTGAATTCTATGCCATCAGCTATGCCAGACACAGCTACCATATGAAACATGGATGGATTTGGCTGATCTACCGATGCCGCCGCTGCATTGAATCGCGTTAGAAAACTCCTCAAAGTCTCTTCGGTTTTCTACTTCAGTGTTGTCAAACTCATCACATTCTTGGGGCTCGAAATGTGAGCTCTGAATTTCCTCATGAACTTCTCGGTCAACTCGGTCCACATTCCAATGGAGCCACTCTTCAATTTCTTGAACCATAGTGCTGCTATGTCTGTCAAATACGATGGGATGCACCAAGCCATGATCACCTCTGATGCCCCCAGTACTTCCATGTACCTCATATAACTCGTCAGATGAACAACAGGATCGGCCCTTCCTTCTTACGTCTCCAGTGTTGGTAGCTTGAATTCTAGTGAATTCCTAGCCTGCATAATTGTAGTAGCGAAGGGGCTCCTGTTCACATCTTTTAGATATCTATTCACTAATTTGCCTCTTATTGCTCATCTGACCATCTCTATCTATCTTTCACTATCTCCAAGCTATAGTCCTTGTCCATTGCGTCCGATCTGCCCCTCGAGCTCACGAGGGAATTCTGGAATCTGCTTTCCTAGGCGTACACCCATTCCTCTATCAATGCCATGTTGCAAAGTTCTGCATGGGTATTCTTCCTAGGATTGGATCATCCTGTTCTGCGGTGTGCCCCCAGCTCTACGGCTGCTCCCGATGTTCCCGCTCTATTCGGGGTTATAATTTCTCCATGCTCCTGACCTCTATCTCCAACATTTCCTGCCGTAGCGTTCCCTTGATTCTGCATTCTAGCTTGTCCAATTTGCGGGAGTAGGTTCCGCATCATCTCTTCTTGCCATTTTAGCATTCCCTCGTGGATAGCTTCCATCATCATCTCTATCTAGTCTCTGGTGATGAAGGCCGAAGTCTGATTAGCTCGTGAGGACGCTTCCTGGCTTCCTTCATGCTGACTTCTCTTCGGTCTTTGTCTCCTTGTTGATTGCTTCATCATAGCTTTCCAGATCCAAGTCTTTAAGCCTTCAGAACCAAAGTCCAAGCTGTAGAATCCTTGAGTTCAATTCTCAGTGAAAGCACCAAAATGTTTGCGCCAAAATTGATCACAAATACCCGATTGTCGATGAAAGCACCTGTTCACAATCATAGATCATAGATAGTAAGTATGTAGAGAATATAAATGTGAAGAACACTCAAAATTTTAAAAGGAAAGCAGTAGAAACACATAATTTATAGTTATTCGACGTTGTTGCCTACGTCCACTTTGAAGAGTTATTGTTTTATTGATTATCACTTGCTGGTTACAAGAGTATAGATGATAATAATAATTGAGTTACAATGGAGTTTTGTAGAGTAACGGTGTAGAAGAACCAAAGATCCCGTTTTCTGAAGATCATGGGCTGCTATTTATAGGTGTAGACTGGAAATATCTGCCTCAAACTTCGGAAGACTTTCTTCCATCTCGTGTGTGGGCCCACGTGATCGATCCCTGGTCGTTTCGACTAGATCCATGATCGATATGAATGATATTCGTATCGATCCAAGTCCTACCCAATCGAGTCGAGATCGATCATGAACATTTTTAAGGTTGTACGCAAGCTCCTATGAAAATTTGATAGCATTTGGACTTCTAGATTTTGAGTTATGATCGATGCAAGTTTGTGTTTGTAGCATGTTGCCGAATTCATATCCCTTCCATTCGAATCGCTTTACTTCGTATCGATGAAATGCACGTGCTAACCAGATGACATGGCACTATCTTCTAGGATCGCTCCACTTTTCATGACAAGCAACCTAGTCTTTCTCTTGGACGTGCCTCGTTCGTATCCACCAGTTTAGCCTCGTTTGTACCCACCAGTTTAGCCTCATTCGTATCCACCCATTACACCCCATTTCGTATCGATCCATGCGTATTCTTTTCGCGTAGATGTTGTTTCGTATCGATTGTTTCCATTCCTCCTTCGTATTGATAGTAGTCACCCCAACTTGTATTAATGCTTTCTAGGCAGTGTTTGTTTGTAGTCGATACGAATTGGGTGAGTGATACGAATCATGCAATGGATACGAAACAAGATTTCTTCATGGATACGAACTAGCTGCATTTTACTTGAAAATTAGCGGATATGAATGAGATTGTTATGCGGCTATGGTTACGAATTACATGGATACGAACTAGCTGCATTTTGCTTGAGACTTAATGGTTACGAACGAGATGGATGTGGCAGTGGTTGGTGTGATGGATACATCCGAGGCTTTTTAGATGGATTCGAATGAAGTGGATACGTAAGAGGTGGTTGTTGAACTGATGGATTCAAATGAGAGTATTGCTTGGATATGGACACGAATAGGTTTTACTCCTTCCATGGATACGAATTGTAGCTGTCTTCCTTAATTTGCATCGATCATATCTTGAGCACACGAACTCCGATTGATTTGAAATTTGAAATGTTGACTGTTATACCTTTGCTTGTTTACCATATCAATTGTTGTTCGATCCAAACTCAAGAAAAATTTGTTAATATCCACAGCGAACCAGTGTATAACCAATCTTCGGGACAGATTATCTTCAGTTATCAGTCAATTTTTTGGTGCCATGGCCTTACTAAAAGGCGGGATAACACCTAGTCGCCGCCTTAAGAGTGGTCTACGCCTCCTCGTGAGGGTGAAACGGTGCACGAAGCAAGTCGACCTGTAGGCCCTATTCAATTAATTAAAAATGTTAATTTCTTAAACAAATTATTTTAATTTGAATTTGTTTTTCGTCCGTAACATATTCGTTTGGACTCTGATCATAAAACTCCAAATATGAAAGTTGCTCAAAATTTCACCAAAAACGAAATGGTGTAAGTTTCATGGCCAAATTCTACCATTTTCACAAATTCCACTTTTGGAGCCTAATTAATTAATTAACTAATTAAATAACTACTGCCAAATTACGGGGTGTTACACCCCCCTTTCTGCTCTCCTTTTGCTTTTGATTATGAACTGACTGTTCAACCAAGCTCTTCCTAGAAAACACTCTACCCCTCCTCATAGAAGGACTAGACAGTCTGAAAAAACCCCAAGTAGTTTAATTAGTGATGAACAAACATAGCAGCATGGAATATTAGAGGTGCTTACAAAATTTCTAAACTCGAGCAAGTAAAAAACTTGATACGTGAATATAAAAATCTCTATCATCTCCATCTCTAAAATCAAACTCAACTTCAATCTTTCTCATAATGTTGTCAAATTCATTAACCCTCCCTAGTACTTCCACACTAACCATTTTCGTGCCCCATATGGTAGAATTCTAGTCCAATATGACCCCTCTATCTTCTTCATCTCTCCTATTCTTTTTTGACAAACAATTCATTTATACACATGTTATTCACCTTCCGTCATCCACATCAACGTACTTTACCTTCATTTATGCAGACTATGCTTCTTCCCAAAGTCAAAAGTTACATGGTTACCTTCCCTATCAAGTCAAAACTCTCATTCATGGATTGTTATTAAAGATTTTAGTTGTTCATTCCTCTATCTCGTAAATCTGGTGGCACTCCACTATCCCTTAGAGAACTTTCCTCCCTCAATGAAACTATCCATAATGCCTTTCTGATTGACATCCCTACCACGAATTCTCCTTTTACATGGAACAATAAGTGCAAACATGTCTAATAACTCTTACTAAAATTGATCATGGCTTTTCCCACTTTAAAACTCACTCTCCCTAGCCTTCACTATAAATACATATCCCAATGCCACTCCTTTCTGACTACTATTCATTAATCCTATCTTTTGAGGATGCTGCTATTTTTAAAAAGGTAAAATTCTAATTTCCTAAAGAATGGATTAAATATTCTAAATTTGTACAGGTTGTTAGGGATGCTTGGTTGTTAAGAGCCTATGGAAACCCATGCTTAAATTTTAACAAAAATTAAGTAACATAAAATGCGCCTTTAGAAATTGGTCTAAAACTAGGTATGATGATGGAAGCAAGCTCTCTTCTGACATCAAATTAAAGCTTCAGCAAGTTTAGTCCCAAATAATGCACTCTAATAATGCTCCTGATCTCTACCATCTTAAATCTCTGCTAGTTACTCAATTTGATGATGCTTTTACTTCAGAAACTCATATGACAATGTAGAAAAATAGAGAAAAATGGACTTCACATAGTGATGAAAATTCTGAATTCTCCCATGCATCTCCTAAGATCAAGTAAACTTAATCTTACATGCATCAAATCAATGACCCTGTTGGAATTACTCATTTTGACCCTTCCAATGTTGATTTTTCCTTTCTTAATTATTTCACTTCTCTTCTAGGTATATATTCTACTTCCTCAGATCTCTTTTATATCTTCAATTTCTCTTCTAAGTCTTTCGACTGAAATACAATCTTCTCTTATATTTGATATCTCTGATGAAGACATTAAGAATTCTATTCTCTATGAAAAGATCTACATGTGTTGGATCAGATGGGTTCAATGCCACCTTTTTAATATATTTTTGGCCTATCATTTCTTCTAATGTCAACAAGTGTAACAACCCTGTATTTTGTAATTATTTTAATTGAATTTTGATTTAACTTTATTATATTTAATTTAGATAATTTTTTTATTTTAAAATATAAACTTTGATTTTGATATGAATTATCATTCCAAACATGACTAGATAGAATAATTTCCAAAATAATGAATTTTGGTCAACTTTGACCTTTAACTTAAAAATTTAAAAATTTTGAAAATTTCAATTTTATCTTTTATTATGAAAGTAAATAAAATTTTAAGATCACTACTTTTCATTTCGTTGAAATTTGATTTATTATGTGAAAGTTATGCCTTTTTAACAATTGTGTGAAATTTTCTGTATTTAACAAAATTGTTTATTTTAAATTATATAAATAATATTTTATTTGGTCAAGTAATGTTCTAATTTATATTTTTATGAGTAAAATAACATGTTATGTATATCTTTTTGGTTTTCAAACATTTCTTTTAAGTGTAATTGACATTTTCCAGTGTCAGTTGTATATTTGTTTACAATTTCCAATTTCCAGCTTTAATTAATTTAAGTAATTCCTTATTTATTTTCATATTCTTATTAAGAACTTATTTTCTTATCATTCCCATTTTATTTTGTTCCTCATTTATTTATTTAATTTCCTTTTTATTCGTTTTAATGTGAAATATAAATTTTCTAAAAGCTTGTGATGTTTTATATGTAATTTTCATGTCCCGTTTGCCCTTTTTTAAACAATTTCTCTAATTATCTTCTATTTTCTCTAAATACAATTATTTATTTCATTTTAGAAATGATAAATAAAGTATTTTATTTCAAAATTTTGCTTTAGAATATTTTTAAAATGAAGTAGATATTTTTCCAAAGCCAGTGATGTTTTAATTGTAATTTTTGAACCCTGTTTTGAATTTTTAAGCAATTTCTTTTATTCTTTTTCTATTTTCTTTAAATTTTATTATTTATTTTCATTTTATTTCACTTTGTTTCGGTTTTTAAAAATATTTTCTGAATTATATTTTGTTTTATTTGATTTAAAAGAAAAGGAAATATGAAAGGTTTTAAAAGCTTTTGAAACTTAAGTCTTTTCACCTCCTAAAGCCCTTTCATTTGCCATAACCTCTCCATTACTCCTCTTGGCCGTGCATTTTTTTCATTTGTTGTGTATTCCCTTCAATTTTCAAGTGAAAAAAAACTCATATCTCACTTCTCTTTCACGGCTAAGAAGTTTGGTAATGGCTTCACCTCTTTTTTTCTACTTTTTCTTCTTATTTTCTATGAATTATGCCTTGCTTTCTCATGCTATCTGCTAGGCCTCTCCTCCATAGCCGCAGCCACCACTCTCTACACCTCTTCCCTGCCATCACCACCACCTATACTACCATCCATGACCAAGGCCGAGCCCTCCATGATGACCAAACCCCTCAGAAATGCAACCAAAGGCCTAAACCTCTGCTTATTTGACCACTACTTGTTCATCTCCTTCAACCACCACCCTAACCATCACCATAGCTGCCGCCACTCCTCTGACCTGACCTCTACACACCCCTTTCCACCACTGACCAGTCATGGTGCACCCAGACTAAGCCATAACCCCAAGGTCGAGCCTTTGTTTTGAACCAAAATCACACTATTTGCCTTAAAACTCTTCATGTCCTTATATATAAACTTCTCCACCATATTCCACTACCTAGGCTGTGCATACACATGACCAAACCTGAGCCAAAACTTGTTCAAACCAGAGCCAAACACATCCTAGTCCGTACCAAATAGTAGAGAAGGCAAGGCAAAAGACTGTGTATTCGTATCTCTTTTTATTTCAAAGTTATTTAAATTGAATGTTGTATTGAACTTTAAATTTATTTGGTTTTGTTTTGGGTTGTAACACAAGATCTATAGCTTGGATCTCGCTCTCCATTCAAATTCCGTAGTCTTTTCTATTTGCTTTTGATTCCATGTGTTATTGGTTTGCAATCTCCAGCATTTAGAGGTGAGTAACGCTCACCTGACATTTATACTTATGCAGTTATGAAACAACAACAACTGAATGTGTAGAAAAATATATAATGTTATAACTGCCATGTGATTATTTATATATGATGTTCAACCTGCTAAATTTCATGTCATATCATCTATTACTGTTATATCATGCTATACTATTAATTAATATCTGTTTATCACACTGCAAGTTCCCTGTAGATTAGGTTCACTATGGGTTGAAATGATACATACCCGAACGGACTTTAGAATAGGGAAAAATCGTTATGGGCTGAAATGATAGGCCTGAACGATTTTTCATTATTTATTTATTTTATTTTTACTTGGGATTGTGGCTTTGAAATGATAGAACCCGGATTTTTCTTTTTAGACTGCGGATTGAAATGATATATATCCGTATCACTTGACCTAGGTTAGAAAACTATATACAGGCCTGTGGTTATTTTATAAAGTATTTTGAATATTTTAAATATTCTTAAAAGTGTAAATTTATGAAAATTTGATTTAAATTGGATTTTTAATGTTTAAATAAAGAAATTTTGATTTTTCTGTAAGTTAAAAAGGTCGAATAATTAAATGATTAAATTGAATTTTTGAAATAGAACTAAAATCTGGAATTTGGACTTTGGCTTTTAAAATGACATTTAAGTTATATAAATAAAAAATTTAAGTGGTTTAAAATGTAAATTTATGAAATTTGATTTAAATAGATTTTTGAAATGTTTTAAAATAAATAAATTATGATTTTAGTATGAGTTAAAAATATAATAAATAAATGGTTACGTTGAATTTGAAAATATAACTTAAGTTTGGAAATTTGGAAAATTTTGGTTTTAAAAATGATATTTAAGTTATATAAATAAAATGGAAATTTAATTTTGTTTGGGAAATTGTAAATATGATAATTTGATTTAAATTGGAATTTAAATGATTTAATAATGTATTATTAATTTTTCTATGAATTGAAATGGTTAAATAAATGAATGCTTAAATGTGAAATTTTAAATACAACTTGACTTGGAAATGTGGAATTTGATTTTGTTTAAAAGTTTAAGTTAATTAAATAAATTGGAAATTTAGTTTAATTTGTGAAATGGAAATTTGGAAATGTAAGTGTTAATAAGGTGTCAAATGTAAAAATGGGAAAATTGTACAATTGAATTTGTTAAGTGAAATTTTTGAAAAATTTGGATTTTTCTTTAAGGTATGCTCTATAAAAATCATAAACTAAAAGTGTATTTTAATAAACATCTTTGAATATTAAAATATGATTTTTATAATGTTTAAATGGTGCAAATTGAAATGTTTTCAAGTATAACTTATAGCAGCCTTTTCTGAATGTTGTGAAAGGTTGAAATTTTCAATATTTATGGTTTTAACTTAGTAAATGAGCTCATAATGGTTTGAAACTTTGGAAATTGAATACTTAAATTGAAAGTATAATAACTCAACTTTTAAATGGTTTAAATGAGTTGATTTAATTGGAATATAAACTATTTAAAGGTGATTTGAAAGGATAATAAATGAATGTTATCTTGAATTTAGAAGGTATTTAAAATTGAATATTTGGATTTGAACTTATATGATGTTTTGATGTAATAATGATTTGAAATAAAGTTTTGAAAAAATATGATATTTTGATATTAAAATGATTTGAAAATAAAGTTTTGAAAAATATGATATTTTGATATTAAAATGATTTGAAAATAAAGTTTTGAAAAAATATGATATTTTGATATTAAAATTATTTGAAAATAAAGTTTTGAAAAATATGATATTTTTATATTAAAATGATTTGAAAATAAAGTTATGAAATATATGACATTATGATATATTAAAATGATTTGAAATGAAGTTTTGGAAAGATATGATACTTTGATATAATAAAATGATTTGAAATGAAGTTTTGAAAAGATATGATGTTTTAATATATTGAAATGGTTTGGAATTAATTTAATCTTTATTTTAATAAATATTGGGATTTGAAATGATGTTCTATTTTGAAGTATAAATATTATTTTAAAAGTTATAACCACGGGTTATAATAACGATTGGTTGGCAAAGAGACCGGGATCGGATATCTGGCATACTCTCTGTCGATACCGAAAACCATTTTGACTAACCGTGTATGCGGTGGAGATTCCAGAATGAAGTAGGATGGTGGCGACGTTCTTATGGTACGTTACGTAGACCCAACTCCCGTGAGTTGGCATAAGGTGGCTAAAACAGGAGCGGTCTCGGGCCAGTTGAGGTCGCACCTCGTAGCGGACGCATTTCTTCGATACCATACTATTACTTGTGATTGTTTGGGTGCCCCTCCGATTTTGTGGGAATGTGTTCCGCGGTGGGCGTATGTGGATGCTGCGTTACCACCAGCCCGAGTGTCGTAATTGGTATATCTATCCTGGCATTGCCTTGTGTGCAGTGTCACCTGCCATATCGAGCCTTTACTACGAGTTTCTATTTGTGTCGTACCTATGCAGTATCTTCTCGTAGTCTCCCGATCGGGAGATATGCCGGTATTGTATAGACTATTGGCATTATTTGTGTTAAGGGGAATAATGGGTCACTCCTTAACGCTATTTAAAATTAAGTTTATTTTACTATTAGACATTATTATAATAGCGCAATATTACTACATAGTAAATAGTTTAACGGATCCTTAGAAGATGGACGGTCCCAAGCTTCCTTTAAGTTACTTGTACTTTACTACAGTTCACTTGAGTTGGTTTACATTGTATAAGTATGTATGTCCTGACTCGAGTGTTTGTATTTTATTTATGTTCGGGTCAGCCTGAGTATTCACAGATTTGGATTTCCACTTTTTGGAGATTGGAATCGCTGGAGATTATCTGCTTGTCTAGTTTTATCTATTCTAGTTCTGTTGTTCTATTCAGCTTATACTTGGTTATCGTCTTGAGACTTCTATTGTACTTTATTTATTCTGTTGTATTTTATTTAACTCTGATATATTTACATAGTAGCTTCATGAACTACTATCTCTATTACTTCCGCTGCATTTCTTACTCTGTTCTGTGTTTTGTGATTATTATTTACTATATGTTCTGAGATTTGCCAAATTTTATTTACAACGCGGTATTTTGAGCAATTCAAGTCCGACATGTGCGGATGCGAATGGTTGAAAATACCTGGTTATTACATTTGGTATCAGAGCTTTGGCTTTGAGGCAAAACTTAGAGTATAAAGTAAATTATTTACAGAATCACTTTCGTTCGAGTTTGAATCTTTCCTCTTTGATTCGAATTTCCTTTGAATTTTGGAACGTTCCCTACGGTTCCAAAATCCTTTCGTGTCCCTCACTATTTATCTCTTTCGATTCTGGAGTATCCCATAACTCCACTTCGAATGATCTTTTTAATAAGTCGGCAGTCCCGCCAATCTCAAATTCATTTGTAAAGGGGGGAAACTCCTTTACAGTTAGCATCGATTCACCAGAGATTTATATCTATCCTTGGTTTTGATGCTAATATCTTTTGTTATTCCAAACTCTATCTATTGAGATCGAATGTAGATTTACCCCAGAAAAATCCACATTGATCTTACTCTTTAAGTCACGGTTGACCTGGTTAAGGTTGCCCGCGATTTATTTAAGCTTATCCACCTCCCTATTTTGTTATTCGATCATCTTGTCTTTTGTTTCCAATCTATTCTTCCAAACATTGGAATTGTACTTGTAAATCAATATTAATGTTTTGTTTTATATTGTGTTGTTTGAGCTGTTGAAGTTGATTTGGGTTTCCGATTGATTCGTCTGATCAACGCTATCGATAGGATTTCTAAAACACTTTGACAGAACAAACTGACACAATATTATTCTAAAATTTTGGTTAATGAAATAAATTTTGATATATATGTAAATTTCTGGAACTTAATAAACTGATTTAAATTGATTGTTTAAAATGATAATACTTGATTTATCATTTATTGTTCTATAAATGAATTTATAAATAGATTTGGGAACTGAAATGAATTTAAAACTATAAATTTGAGAATTTAATTTCCGATGGTTTCAAACCTCGTATTTAATTTTTAAAGTGTATTATTTAAAATATTTTCGAATAAGAATATGTTTCCAAAGAATTTTAAAGTTTAAAAAAATCAGTACTCTTCTCTTTGTCGCTGGAAAATAACTTCGGTGATGACCGCGGCATCATCGATGTTCATTTTCGAGTTTCAAAGTGAAGAGACCGCTCTGTAGTCTTTCTACAGCTTTGTTTTGGGAAATCAAATTGATTTGAATTTCTAAAATATGACTTGATTTATAATATATATAGATATATGATATAAATTGATTTGATAAATTATATACATACATTTATTTATCTCTAAATGGTTTGAAGAATCGAAAATTTAATTCTTAAATTTTATTTTAAAGAATAATTTCAATTATAAAAAGAAAATCAAAATTTTGGATGAATATTCAAGCATGAAATGATTTAATTGGAAAGTTTTATTTGTATAATACAATAGCATTCAAATATAACTTGCCTTAATTTTAGAAGTTAACAATGTAATTGGATAATTTACAATAAAAAGATTTAAATAAAATTTGAGTGGTTATAATAAATGTTATACACTTAACTTTAGTTATAAAATGATTAACAGAGGTAAATATAATAAAGGTTAACTGAATAACCTATAATAAAATAATGTTAAAAGAACTAAGAATAAAATAAAGCAGTTATAATAAGAGTAAGTATAATGGGCATAGATGATAAAATATATTGAGAGGAATAAATATAACTTTAAGTAGGAATGAAGAAGAATTAAATTTATTAAGTACATTGTGAGTATAATGAATGATTATTTTTTAAATCCATGATCTTAGAAATTGTTAATTTAAGAGGATTAGAAGATAAGATAATGAAATTTGAGATAGTTAAGATTTATTTAACTTGTGTAAAAAATTTATTTTCTATTTAAGTTGAAATTTCCATGGTTTCAAACTTATTTCCTTATTTTGTTTTTCAAACTATCTTTTGGTTGTCCTTATTATCCTTATCTTGCTACAGACTGGTATAGGCATCTTTCTATAATCTTTCTGTTTCGAACTCTTTCTATAATCTCTGATAATCTTTGATACTCATTTTGAATCCCTTTTTTTCGTGCTTGTGTTCTTGATTCTGGAGGTTCTTGGAAAGATCATCTCCACTTTGTTAAACATACCGATAACAACAGTTATCAGGTATAATCTCAATCAACTTGTCACCTTACCTTAATCTTATTTCATTTCTATCTTTTCTGTGCTTTCCCGTACCTCATTCCTTTTCGGGGACGAAAAGTTTTGAGTAGGGGAGAGTGTAACAACCCTGTATTTTATAATTATTTTAATTGAATTTTGATTTAACTTTATTATATTTAATTTAGATAATTTTGTTATTTTAAAATATAAACTTTTATTTTGATATGAATTATCATTCCAAACATGACTAGATAGAATAATTTCCAAAATAATGAATTTTGGTCAACTTTGACTTTTAACTTAAAAATTAAAAGTTTTAAATTTTGAATTTTATATTTTATTATGAAAGTAAATAAAATTTTAAGATCACTACTTTTCGTTTCGTTGAAATCTGATTTATTATGTGAAAGTTATGCCTTTTTAAATATTGTGTGAAATTTGTTGTATTTAACAAAATTGTTTATTTTAAATTATATAAATAATATTTTATTTGGTCATGTAATGTTCTAATTTATATTTATATGAGTCAAATAACATATTATGTGTATATTTTTGGTTTTTAAACATTTTTTTAAGTGTAATTGACATTTTCCAGTGTCAGTTGTATATTTGTTTACAATTTCTAATTTCCAACTTCAATTAATTTAAGTAATTACCTATTTATTTTTACATTTTTCTTAAGAACTTATTTTCATCTCATTACCATTTTATTTTGTTCCTCATTTATTTATTTAATTTCTTTTTTATTTGTTTTAATGTGAAATATAAATTTTCTAAAAGCTTGTGATGTTTTATTTGTAATTTTCATGTCCCGTTTGCCATTTTTTAAACAATTTCTCTAATTATCTTCTATTTTCTCTAAATATAATTATTTTTTTCATTTTATAATGATAAATGAAGTATTTTATTTTAAAATTTTTCTTTGGAATATTTTTAAAATGAAGTAGATATTTTTCCAAAGCCAGTGATGTTTTAATTGTAATTTTTGAACCCTATTTTGAATTTTTAAGCAATTACTTTTATTCTTTTTCTACTTTCTTTAAGTTTTATTATTTATTTTAATTTTATTTCACTTTTTTCGGTTTTTAAAAAAAAATTCTGAATTATATTTTGTTTTATTTGATTTAAAAGAAAAGGAAATATGAAAGGTTTTAAAAGCTTTTGAAACTTAAGTCTTTTCACCTCCTAAAGCCCTTTCATTTGCCATAACCTCTCCATTACTCCTCTTGGCCGTGCATTTTTTTTCATTTGCTGTGTATTCCCTTCAATTTTCACGTGAAAAGAACTCATATCTCACTTCTCTTTCACGGCTAAGAAGTTTGGTAATGGCTTCACTTCTTTTTTTCTACTTTTTCTTCTTATTTTCTATGAATTATGCCTTGCTTTCTCATGCTTTTGCTAGGCCTCTCCTCCATAGCTGCAGCCACCACTCTCTACACCTCTTCCCTGCCATCACCACTACCTATAGTTCCAGCCTTGACCAAGGCCGAGCCCTCCATGATGACCAAACCCCTCAAAAATGCAACCAAAGACCTAAAACAATGCTTATTTGACCACTACTTGTTCATCTCCTTCAACCACCACCCTAACCATCACCATAGCTGCCACCACTCCTCTGACCTGACCTCTACACACCCCTTTCCACCATTGACCAGTCATGGTGCACCCAGGCCGAGCCATAACCCCAAGGTCGAGCCTTTGTTTTGACCAAAAATCACACTATTTGCCTTAATACTCTTCACGTCCTTTTATATAAACTTCTCCACCATATTCCACTACCTAGGCCGTGCATACACATGACCAAACCTAAGCCAAAACTTGTTCAAACCAGATCCAAACACATCCCTAGGCCGTACCAAATAGTAGAGAAGGCAAGGCAAAAGACTGTGTATTCGTATCTCTTTTTATTTCAAAGTTATTTAAATAGAATGTTGTATTAAACTTTAAATTTATTTTGTTTTGTTTTGGGTTGTAACACAAGATCTATAGCTTAGATCTCGCTCTCCATTCAAATTCCGTAGTCTTTTCTGTTTGATTTTGATTCCGTGTGTTATTGGTTTGCAGTCTCCAGCATTTAGAGGTGAGTAAAGCTCACACGACATTTATACTTATGCAGTTGTGAAACAACAACAACTGAATATGTAGAAAAATATATAATGTTATAACTGCCATGTGATTATTTATATATGATGTTCAACCTGTTAAATTTCATGTCATATCATCTGTTACTGTTATATCATGCTATACTATTAATTAATATCTGTTTATCACATTGCAAGTTCCCTGTAGATTAGGTTCACTATGTGTTGAAATGATACATACCCGAACGGACTTTAGAATAGGGAAAAATCGTTATGGGCTAAAATGATAGGCCTGAATGATTTTTATTTATTTATTTTATTTTTACTTGGGATTGCGGCTTTGAAATGATAGAACCTGGATTATTCTTTTTAAACTGCGGATTGAAATGATATATATCCGTATCACTTGACCTAGGTTAGAAAACTATATACAGGCATGTGGTTATTTTATAAAGTATTTTGAATATTTTAAATATTCTTAAAAGTGTAAATTTATAAAAATTTGATTTAAATTGGATTTTTAATGTTTAAATAAAGAAATTTTGATTTTTCTATAAGTTAAAAACGTCGAATAATTAAATGATTAAATTGAATTTTTGAAATAGAACTAAAATCTGGAATTTGGACTTTGGCTTTTAAAATGACATTTGAGTTATATATATATAAATTTCAAGTGGTTTAAAATGTAAATTTATGAAATTTGATTTAAATAGATTTTTGAAATGTTTTAAAATAAAGAAATTATGATTTTTATATGAGTTAAAAATGTAATAAATAAATGGTTAAGTTGAATTTGAAAATATAACTTAAGTTTGGAAATTTGGAAAATTTTGGTTTTAAAAATGATATTTAAGTTATATAAATAAAATGGAAATTTAATTTTGTTTGCGAAATTGTAAATATGATAATTTGATTTAAATTGGAATTTAAATGATTTAATAATGTATTATTAATTTTTCTATGAATTGAAATGGTTAAATAAATTAATGCTTAAATGTGAAATTTTAAATACAATTTGACTTGGAAATGTGGAATTTGATTTTGTTCAAAAGTTTAAGTTAATTAAATAAATTGGAAATTTAGTTTAATTTGTGAAATGGAAATTTGGAAATGTAAGTGTTAATAAGGTGTCAAATGTAAAAATGGGAAAATTGTACAATTGAATTTGTTAAGTGAAATTTTTGAAAAATTTGGATTTTTCTGTAAGGTTTGCTCTATAAAAATCATAAACTAAAAGTGTATTTTAATGAACATCTTTGAATATTAAAATATGATTTTTATAATGTTTAAATGGTGTAAATTGAAATGTTTTCAAGTATAACTTATAGTAGCCTTTTCTGAATGCTGTGAAAGGTTGAAATTTTCAATATTTATGGTTTTAACTTAGTAAATGAGCTCATAATGGTTTGAAACTTTGGAAATTGAATACTTAAATTGAAAGTATAATAACTCAACTTTTAAATGGTTTAAATGAGTTAATTTAATTGGAATATAAACTATTTAAAGGTGATTTGAAAGGATAATAAATGAATGTTATCTTGAATTTAGAAGGTATTTAAAGTTGAATATTTGGATTTGAACTTATATGATGTTTTGATGTAATAATGATTTGAAATAAAGTTTTGAAAAAAATATGATATTTTGATATTAATATGATTTGAAAATAAATTTTTGAAAAATATGATATTTTGATATTAAAATGATTTGAAAACAAAGTTTTGAAAAAATATGATATTTTGATATTAAAATGATTTGAAAATAAAATTTTGAAAAATATGATATTTTTATATTAAAATGATTTGAAAATAAAGTTATGAAAGATATGATATTATGATATATTAAAATGATTTGAAATGAAGTTTTGGAAAGATATGATATTTTGATATAATAAAATGATTTGAAATGAAGTTTTGGAAAGATATGATGTTTTAATATATTGAAATGGTTTGGAATTAATTTAATCTTTATTTTAATAAAGATTTGGATTTGAAATGATATTCAATTTTGAAGTATAAATATTATTTTAAAAGTTATAACCACGGGTTATAATAACGATTGGTTGGCAAAGAGACCGGGATCGGATATCTGGCATACTCTCTGTCGATACCGAAAACCACTTTGACTAACCATGTACGCGGTGGAGATTCCAGAATGAAGTAGGATGGTGGCGACGTTCTTATGGTATGTTACGTAGACCCAACTCCCGTGAGTTGGCATAAGGTGGCTAAAACAGGAGCGTTCTCGGGCCAGTTGAGGTCGCACCTCGTAGCGGACGCATTTCTTCGATACCATACTATTACTTGTGATTGTTTGGGTGCCCCTCCGATTTCGTAGGAATGTGTTCCGCGGTGGGCGTATGTGGCTGCTGCGTTACCTCCAGCCCGAGTGTCGTAATTGGTATATCTACCCTGGAATTGCCTTGTGTGCCGTGTCACCTACCATATCGAGCCTTTACTACGAGTTTCTATTTGTGTCGTACCTATGCAGTATCTTCTCGTAGTCTCCCGATCAGGAGATATGCAGGTATTGTATAGACTATTGGCATTATTTGTGTTAAGGGGAATAATGGGTCACTCCTTAACGCTATTTAAAATTAAGTTTATTCTACTATTAGATATTATTATAATAGCGCAATATTACTACATAGTAAATAGTTTAACGTATCCTTAGAGGATGGGCGGTCCCAAGCATCCTTTAAGTTACTTGTAATTTTACTACAGTTCACTTGAGTTGGTTTACATTGTATAAGTATGTATGTCCTGACTCGAGTGTTTGTATTTTATTTACGCTCGGGTCAGCCTGAGTATTCACAGATTTGGATTTCCACTTTCTGGAGATTGGAATCGTTGGAGATTATCTGCTTGTCTAGTTTTATCTACTCCAGTTCTATTGTTCTATTCAGCTTGTACTTGGTTATCATCTTGAGACTTCTGTTTCACTTTATTTATTCTGTTGTATTTTATTTAACTCTGATATATTTACATAGTAGCTTCATGAACTACTATCTCTTTTACTTCCGCCGCATTTCTTACTCTATGTCTGTGTTATGTGATTATTATTTACTATATGTTCTGAGATTTGCCAAATTTTATTTACAACGCTGTATTTTGAGCAATTCTAGTCCGACATGTGCGGATGAGAATGGTTGAAAATACCTGGTTGTTACAACAAGGCAGCTCATAATTTCTTTGATTAATCCAAACTGCTTAGCTCAATGTACTTAACTAATCTTGCTCTCATACCAAAGTTAAATAACCCTACATATGTCACTCAATTTAGACCAATTGCTTACTGTAATGTCATATACAAATGTACCTCTAGGATCCTTGAATCTAGATTGAAACTTGCTCTTGGCTCTATAATATCCCCCAACCAATCAGCCTACCTTCCAAATAGAAATATACTTGATAATGTTCTTCTCACACATAAGCTTCTCAATGGTTACTCATCTAAGTATGTCTCTTCCAGAGCTATGATGAATACTAGTATACGAAAGGCCTTTGGTTCTATTAAATGGTCCTCCTTCACTTGCATTATGAAAAAAAAGAATTTCCCCCCTAAATTCATCAACTGGACATACCAATGCATATCCACGGTAAAATACTCACTTGTTTTTAATGCACACTGTTGAGTATTTTGAAGGAAGAGAAGGCTTGAGACAAGGAGATCCAATCTCTTCTTACTTGTTCATAATGATAATTGAAATTTTGACTTTAGCACTTCATTTGCAAGTAAGTAAAAAAAATTATCCTCGTTCCTAAATGTAGATCTCCTATGGTTACATCCCTTTCTTTTGTTGATAACCTCCTTATCTTTACCAAACCCTTGGATGAATCCCTTTAGACTATTATGGTTACTTTGCACTCTTTCTCTAAGTTCACTAGCTTAATGATAAATCCACATAAATCTCATATTTTGATTGCTGGTCTTCCTCTTGATAAAATTCAGCATTGCTTATCCATCACCAAAATGCCACCCCTTCAGGTAGACATGACATACATAGTTATTCCTTTATCTGCTAAGAGAATTTCATCATCCCACTGCGTTCCATTATATGATAAAATTACTAACGTGTTGTCAAGATGAAATAATAGTTACCTCACACAACCAGGCAGACTTATTATAACTAATTCTCTTATTTTCTCTATGATTATTTATTGGTGTAGAACCTTTATCCTCCCTCCAAACTTATCACCATAATTAAACTGCTATGTTTAGATTTCTATGGAATGGCTCTATTCATATAAGAAAACTTCCACCCATTACTTACAGTAAACTGGAACTGCCAAAGATAAATAGAGGTTTGGGTATTAAAAATCTTAAAATATGGCATATTGCCGCCCTCTCCAAGAACTTTGACAACCTCATCAATAGAATTAACTCCCTATGCATTGCTTGGTGTACCAAAAATAACTTCAAAAATGAAGAATTCTGGCTACAGTCCCCTAAACAAGCAAACATCTAGGTATGGAAGACTATCTTAAAGTTAAAAGACAAGCTACTCCTATATACAAAACTTATCCTTCACTCGAATAGTAATGCTAAGTTTCGGTCTGTCCCTTGGCTCAAGCATGGATTAATTTTCAAAAACATCCTTTCTCATGAAGAACAACAGCTAAGTGGAATCCCATTGCATGCCAAAGCTACCGGTTTTATTAGAAATGGTATGATATGCCTCCCTCACACTAGCAGTTCCTCTGTGAGTTTAATATAGAACACCATGGATAACTGCTCCTACTCTTTTGCTAAAACTGATACCTTCTTCTGGACCACTAATATAAAGAAACACACTACTGATACAATCTACACTTCTACAACTACCCCCCTTTGAGTTATCTAAATTTCCATGATACAAAAGACTATGGAACACCACTACTTCTTAAAAGCTTAATTTTATGCTCTGGAAAGTGTTCAGGAATGCATTACATACTCTAGCTAATCGACCTCTCAAAGGCATTCCTCTCAGGGCTGCTTGTATATTATGTGGTAGCAGAACTGAAGATATTCATCACCATTATTTCATTTACTCCTTCAGTTACTTTATACAGAGGAAAATAAAGATTAAAGGAGGCTTTAACAATCCTATGGTTGATAGTAAACATGAATGGTTTAGCATATACAAGCCAACTAAGTGGAAGCATTCATCGTCTTATGAACTTCTCATAATGCTGAAAGTTTTTGTGAATGAAATCTCGATAGAAAGGAATGCAAGAATCTTTAATCAAAAGCACAAAATTCGCATGGATATTTTCTATTCTTCATGTAGAGAAATAAGAAACTCTCTATCCCTTTATTTTATGAATTTTGATAATATAATCATGTCAAAATGGGCCTGGTCATGGTCTGGCTTTGGTTTTATTTTTCCTTGTCTCTGCTATTTTTGTTTTATCTCTTTCTCTTCTTAGTTATCCATGTATTCCTAATTATGCATGTAAGTTTTTCTTACATTGTTTTAAATGAAGTGGTAGTGGTCTACTCAACCCCATGTGGCTTTGCCAAAAAAATTGATAAACCTTCAAAAGTTTTTGTGGTTATGGTTAATAAAATAGCAAAAAAATAAAATTAATATGATTGATAAATTTACCATTATCACTAATTTGACATTTCATATCGTCAATAATGGTAAATTTACCATTACCATATACTAAAGTAGCTCAGTGTTGATTATTAATTATTTGATGTTAGTGTAGCAATGGTTTTAGCACGATATAGAATTTTTTGTAAAGAAATTTGGTCGAATTTACCATACTAGTAAAACCGTACAATGGCGAAAACTAAAAGTTTGATTATACAACTTCAAAAATAACATTTATTGCATTTTTATTATTTACTTGATTAAATGTATAGTGATAATATATTTGACAAAAGATATTTACATGTGTGTGTGTATGAAAACCACTTTATTCAATCAAAAGTTGAAATAAAAATGAAGTTTGCAAGTTTTCATAATGTTAGTCATGAGTTTAGAGAGAATTAAAAGGGAGATTTAAGGGTTTACATTATGAACAAAATTGATTTTTTGCTCACACTTTAATTTTACAAGTATATAGTAAATTAATGAATGATACCTAACAATTTGACTAACTTGATTTTTATTGAAAATTCAAATGCATATTATTTTCTATTTTAGGTTTTTGACTTTTCATAGGAAGTTTTAAACCTACCTAAAAAAATATATTGTTGAACAAATTTGAATTTTTTTGAAAAAGAAATTTTGAATAAAAGTATCTAAAATCTCAATTTCTTTTGGGAAAAATAGAACTTTTTAAAAAAGTCGGCTTTTCTAGGAAAAAGGTTAAATTTCTTTTTGAAAACACAAATTATTAGAAAATATTTAAATTAAGCAAAATCATTTGTTTAGACAATAAATATCATAATTATACTATCATTAAAATTTAAAAGTACAATATGAGCAAATTGACTTGAGTTATTTATGAAGACAATCAAGTAAACAAGACTGGAAAATTTTAAGAAAAGAGTTTAAAAGAAAAATCTTCAATGCTCCTTATTTTTTATGCTATTTGATTTTGCATGTCTATAATAGGAAAATATCAATGCTACTCGACTTGGGAAAAAATATATATCAAAATATTACTAATCAAATTTAATTTACCAATTTACCGATGCTAAAATGGCATTGGTCTAACATCGGCAAGGGCTTGGTCGATGCCTTTTTTGACATCGGTAATATGCCGCTATCTTCCATAGCCCACATTTCCAATGTCATTCGTGAAACTTGTCGACATCTTGTCGACGCATGATAAATCTGTATTAGTGACACTAAATCGACATCGTTTCAAAATGACCATTCAAAATATACTAAATTGAAAGATGATAAAGCCGAAAAGAATCATCAAAGTTGTTTACCAATTCAGTAAGATGGATTTGCATCCTATGAATAAAGATATTAAGAATTGAAAAAAAAAGCAATATATAACTGCATTTGCATTACAAAGATGAGAATGCATATGCATATGAATTCACTACCAGTTTCTTGCATGAGAACTATGTCAATAAATATGAACTATGTCATATTACACAATAGAAATAGGTATTCACAAACAAATAGAGATAGTATGAGTCTGAACATTCCCCAGCATCATGTGCATTTCATGATCAGATAGATATATACACATATACTTGCTTACAATACAAAGAATTGTCTTAACTATTGTACAGATATACAGAAAACATGCATTAACCATTTAAGAAGAAATTCCTGCTCTTTGTAGAGAAGGATGCTATCTAAAATCTTGAAAGTTATATCGAATCACAAAAAAAGACATACTGCACCTTTATTAACGATAAACATACAATTGGATGCAAACAGTAACAAAATACTTTTGTGTTTTGCATAACTAGCTTGAGCATGCATTTACTTTGCTGACATCTTTATGAGTATAAATTAAAATAATAATGACATATGTACATCGAACATGCGAGAAGATACCATTGTGATTTAAGCAGTGTTTTCATGACCGTACCCTACCTCGGTCCGACCTCGAATAACCCTGAATCTTGGACCATCACGGTCCGGAGCTCAATCGGACCTCATTCATTCATGAACCTTGGTCGGACCTTCAAACAAACGGTCCAACCATCAATTTTACCCGGTTGAACCATGGTTCTTTTGTTTTTTTCCTACTTTTTCATTATGTAATTCTCTCTCATTTTCATCTTTTGCATTGCTTTGAAGAAAATAAGTAAATATATATATTTTCAAAATCATAGTCATTTCAAAATCTAAGCCACTAACTTCATCACTTTGTTTTTCACTGCAACAAACTCCTCTAATATCATTATAAGATTTGTCAAGTTTGTCGTCATTAAACTTCTATCGCCGTGCACTACTCTACTATATACAAAGCCGTAGTTACGCACTGTAACAACATACAACTTCTGTTGCTGACCTTGAAGACCATTTACATGTAACATCCCGCCTTTTTGCACGATTTAAACAGACACACGTGCCGATTCAAACCATAAGGAAGGGCGGATTGTTATGGGGTAAATAAGAAAACAGAAAAGAAATAAAACAAAATAGAATCTCACAGCGGAAGGATAAAATATAATAATAAAATATACGGTTTATAAAACTGTTTACAAAACAATTGATTCTTCTTTATACAATTAAATATCAGAGTTCACATACCAATAATATCAATGCAGCGGAATATAGTGTGAGTGTAGTGCAATACTATAAATAATAATAATACAAATTCTTCGTCTTCGTCCTCCAAAGCTAAAGTCTTCGATCCTGAAACGCTCGGACTGACCCGAGTGAATTTGAAAAGACAAAAACACTCGAGTCAGAACTAAAAGATCTTATGTAAGTTAAATTTACAGAAATAAATATGAGTGCAGTAACTCAAGAGATGCTCGGGATTTACATCTCCTAAGGATCCGTTAAACTATTTACTATATAGTATATTGCGCTATTATAGTAGTGTCTATTCATAAAATAAACTTACTTTTAAAAAGCGTTAAGGGGTTACCCATATAGCCCTTAACACAGAATATATTTCCATAGTCTATACAGTACCGTAATCTCCCCCGTACTGGGCGTCGTCAGAGGGCACTCCATAGGTATGGTACAAAACCAAAATCGTATAAGGCGCGCTAGGGTAGGTGACACGGCACAACTAGGCAATGCCAGGGTAGATATACCAATTGCTATCCGGGATGGTGGTAACGCATAGCCGCAGCTACCGCCCACCTCGAACTAACACCCCAAATCAAAGAAATAAATAGTGGCCACCGAATCAATCCAAAGTCAGAGTATAGTATCGAAGGAGTGCGTTCGATCAGAGGAATGACCTCATTGGCCCGAGAATTGCTCATGTTTTAGCCACCTTATGCCAACTCACGGGAGTTGGGTCCACGTATTTACCTTACAGGAAACATCGCCACCACCTACTTCATTCTGGAATCTCCACCGCGTGCACGGTTGGTCAAAGTGGTTTTCGGTATCGACAGAGAGTATGTCCATATCCGATCCCGGTCTCTTTGCCAACCCATCGTTATTATAACACCGCGGTCATTTAAAAATTAGTTTATACTTTAAAACCAGAATAAAATTTTCCATTTCAAAACTATGAGTATGATATCAATTTAAACCCAAAACAATATGATATCATTTTATCTCAAATATAATTCTTTTCCAAAATCATGCTGGTTTAAAATTTAAAATATCTGGAAACCAAATATTCGACATATACTTTCAAAACATAATATTTCAGAATTCATACTTTTAAAATCATACTTCTAAAACTTGAATGGTTTGGATATTCAACAGTATATAAAATAAATGGTTTAACTTTAAGGTTACTCTGTAAAGAAAAATAATTTCCATGGCTTCACACATATATTTCTTTATTTAAAGTCTAAACCAAAATTTAAATATCGCTTCAGGTTACAAAACCACTTCAATTTCTATATATATATATATATCATTTGGAGTATAAATATTTCAAAACTAAAGTTGGAATTTATTCTTTCAGCAAATTAAACGTACTATTATTTAGCCTTGAATATAAAAAATAAAACTCCAATTCTAGCAATTAAATATTTTCTTCAATTTAATTTATACTAACATATTCACTTTTAATTATCTTGAAAATCCAGTTATAAATATCATATCTTAAAATTTTCAAACTTAAACATTAAACATATGATATAAATTATCAAATCCCATTTCTCAAAATTTTTCCATTTTCATTTGCAGATTTATACCCAGCTTGAATTCAAAATTTTAACTTCATATGTATATATATAGGAAAAATATACTATTTATAAAAATATCAAAATTAAAAATTTTATAAACCGTATCCCATCCAAACCATCGAAATCGCTTTAAAAAAATTTATATATAGACCACGGTGCCTGTATAAAATTTTCTATCCTATGGTCAAGTGATACGGATATTTATCATTTCAATCCGCAATTTAAAAATAAAATGCGGTTGTATATCATTTCAAACCGCAATCCCGAATGAAATGAAAATGCATGATGACTTGCAGTTTATACAATATAATTATAGCATTCATTCATCCAAATATCAATCATCAATCATCAATTGCAATCATCATCCAATTTTAAACAATCATCGATACATAGCATATGAATTTATACAGAAATCAATAACAGATATTAACTAACAGTTTATATTCCATAATAAATTAAATAACTGTTAACTAGCAGTTTATGTGCAAAAATAAATTCTAACTGTCAAATTTTATGCAATAAGTAAAATAAATTAACAGTTAAATTAACTAAATGCAAATTAACAGATATGCTAAATAAAACATACCAAACAGTCATAATTAAATTTCTACTCATATCTAAAATAAATTTAGCAAACATAAAAAATTTTAGAAGTTGTGAGTGGGTTAAAACACTCACCTTTTGAATTTAAATCGAATTTAAAACTGATTTAAACCCAAAAATTCGACGGTCTCCAAATTCATCCAAACTAGCGTCAACAGATCCGAAATTTTATTACGATCCTAACAAAAAAAAATTCGCGTGAAACGGAATTCGTATGTAAGAGCTATAGCGATAAAACGATTGAATTTTGAAAATAAAATAAATAAGCAAAGTATAACCTTTCTCCCACAATATCGTCCACGTCACCACTCCCTGCAGAATCCTCTCACGCGAACAGTATCAGGTCCCCAACGCGTTTTGCAACCCTAGCCGTCGAAAAACTCCACCTTCATCCAATTTCACCGCCCCCCCACGTTCAATTTCCTCTAGATCAGGGTTCGTCACTACGTTCCCCAAGCACGGCCGACCCTACTGGTCCCACCCGTCACGCTCTACCCGTCACGCTCTCGGCCACCCCTAGCGCAAGTGCCTTCGCCCCCTTGCCAAACTTCTGGCGACGTACCTGAGCCTCCTTCGACAACAGCTGCCGTACCGATGCACCCAAAGCAATGATCTCCACCCACTGCCACTCCCCGATCGAAGCCTCGTCGAGAATCCGCCGTCGAAACCAATAACCCAAAGTGGACGGCCGAAACAAAATCGATTTCTTCTGGAAAAACTGAGACCCGAATCGAAAGACGAATTACACCAGCAGATTACGTACATCGAGAACTTCCACTTATATTTTTTTCGGAATTTTCTGAGAACTTTAAATTTTCATTTGAATTTTGAATAGAATTGGATCTGCAATCTGCATCCATTTGAGGAGGAGAAGAAGTTGAAGAAAGAACGTACAGCAAATGAGAATAGAAAGGAGGTTAGGGTTTATAACCGTGCATATATAGAGGGGTTAGAGGTAGAGTAGATGGACCGGATAAATGAACGTACGGAACAAACTATGGCCCAAAAAGCCTGTTCTAACCCCGATACGAAATGGAGTAAACCCATATATCGAAATAGGTACTTTAAAATATTCTGAACGCGATGGAAAAAGTTTCACGTTCAAATTCGATCGTATGAAGAAGTTATCCTGAAACAAAATTTCCAAATTGATTTCAAATTGATTTTTGATTAAATTGATTTCAAGGCGTTTCGCGTTCGTACGATCAAACGAAAAGTCCGATCGATACGAAACTTGAAACCCTACAAAATTTCATTGATACGGATCCGATGAAACTGGTTTTGTTGAAATCCGAGTCCGTGGCTAAAATGGCTATTTTTATATTCATTAAATAATTTAAAAGAAATTATAAAAATCCAATTTTATATCTAAATTCTAAAATTGGCCAAATTTTATCGCTTATATATTTTAAAATCAATTTAATGATTTAACAAGTTTAGATGTGAATTAAAAGTTGATAAGTCTATAAATTTCAGTGTCACTTTCTCTACTTCCTTATATTTAGAAATTAACAATTAAACTCTCAAAAACCCACTTATTAGATTTTCAACTTTTATATTTTCAATTTTTATCCAAAATAAAGATGCCACTAACATTGGTTCATGATTTCACATTATTATCCACACATTCCATTTAAATTTCAATAACGACAAATTTAACCGTTAAATTCCTTTTATTTATGCAATAAATGAAATGGTTGAATTTGATACTCAAATCTAGTTTATAAATCCTGCTTTCTATACTAAAACAACCCATGGTCCTATTATAAGTAGAATTAGCATAAATTTTGTCTTAAAAAATTAACCCTCTACAATTACAAACAAAAATCTACTCTAACTACACCTTTTAAATCAATTAATTGTAATTAAGTCTACATTAAAAGTTATAAATTATAAATTGGAACCTTAATAATTTCGTTTATTGATTTAAAACTTTCCATTCAGTGAATAGACATTTATGGGTATAGATAACATTTAATTATAATATTTTTCTTTAGTGTATGCTTCAATTCCTATAATGCCCTTTTTATTAACTAGAACACACTAACAAAGCAAAATTTTTAATTTAGATTTATTTCAATCTATTTCCATTCTTAACTTAATATACTCAATAAATGATTAACTTAAAGAAATTTGTTACCCTTTTATATTCAATTTCACTTACAACATCAATAACAACAATGTTGCCATAGATTTAGATTCAATTAAATAAATTAGATGAATGGGTAAAATTTTGTAATTATCGCAAATGCCAAATATATTTATGCATTAATTACTACTTATTATTATGAATTCATTTAAAACTTACTAATTGCCTTTGTCTTCTTATATCCTATTTACTACCAAAATTCTATTTAGTTAAATTTTATCAATATATAAACACCTAGGCAAATCAAGTTCTTGTCCTTTATGTTATTTCAATTAAATCGGGTATGCACAAATAAATTTATAATTAACTTATTCCTACAAAATTAATTACATACATTCAGTTCCAAATTTTATAGAATTAAATTCTAGTTACTTACCACTTAATCCATCAATTATATATTCTATCCAAACATGCATTTAAATCTTTTAATTTTAAATAAATCTATTCAATGTTGACATCCACTAAATAAAATTTACTTTCATTTGTATAGTTGCAATTCAATTCAGTTATTATTTCATTAATACTATTTTCCATTTATATCTTCCAGTATTAATTTCCCAAACCAATTTAAATCAACAAATTATAAAACATTTAAATTGTTAACCTTTAATTACAGTTACTATATCTAATTCCTACATTTACTCAAATAAAATCTTAAGACTTTTATTTCAGTCTAAATTAGATTAGAAATCATATTAAATTAAATCATTTAATATCATCGAATTTAACGGGTCGTTACACTCTCCCCCACTCAAAACTTTTCATCCCCGAAAAGGAAAAAGAAGGGAGAAGGAAGAATTCAATAAACAGTACATCTTATTTCAAATATTAACTTATAAGCAATAATTTACTAAATTTATTACCATAAATAAAATATACGCATTTTATAATCATTATATCCTTTTATACCAAAAAAATTAAAGTTGGAAAACATTTTCAACAAATTTTTAAGTCCAAAATTTACGGAAAATTTTGGCAGAGTCTCCTTTGTACGAAGAGGTTTGGGAGAAAAATATAATATCAAAATATAACAAATATATTACATATATTATCCAAAATAAAATATCCCAACACGGGAAAATTATATAAAATAGCGCTACAAAACGTAATCCGAAAACGTACCTATTTGTCGGGCAATTAACGCTTATTATTATGGAACCAAAAGCAGTAGCAGTTGCTTCCATAACCTACATTTTACTTATAAAAATCTAAAGGTTTAACAATTTATCTCAAGTGAAATATTTAAGTGGTTTCAATCTCTAATATCCCATCAATACAACAACCATCAATTTCAACAATCAGCATACACAAAATGCAAAACAACCATTTAATCAAACAAGCAAATAGTTGTTCGGGTTCAAAATCTGAAATTGTACGGAATGAAAAATAACTATCAAGTGCATCATTTACTCAACAGTCTTAGATGGGACAGAATAGATTATTTATTCATCCATTACTTCAAATTTCCTTACCCGACCAAACCATAAATCAAACAATACAATTCAACCAACAAATCAAATTAACTTACATAAATTTTTATTTCATACATCAGCTGTTTGATCTTTTCATTTATATAACAGTTTATCTTTTATTTTCATTTATTTTCCTAAAACCCTTTTTCTTAAGTTTCATTCATACCACATAAATTTCTTTTTTTTTATAATTTACATTTATTTCTAACAACTCTCAAATTTTATTTCTCATTCAATGGTTGTTTCCTTATTTCTACTTATTACTTACCATTATTCATTTTTATTTATTCAGGTTATGTAAGTTTCTTTTATTTGTATTACATTTAATACACTTCTCAATTTCAATCATTTATTAAATGCTTACATCCTATTATATTTAATTACAGTAACCCTTTTTAATTACACTTAAAACTTAACCTTATAACCTCCATTCTTATAAATACAGGATTTTATTAATTTATAACCTAGGGTTTACAGTCATTTATTTATTACCTACTTTCCATAATATTAAACTAGTAGCATTTATATCATACTTAAGTTTATAACCCTACACATCCATCTTCATTTATTAAAGAATTTCATTTTATTTACTTAAGTTTAAAGTCACCTGTTTATAATACTTACTTTTAATTATGGAAAAATTTCAATTTATAACTTAAGTTTATAACATTAAATTCTTATTTATAATAGCAATTCATTGAATAATCCATTATTTCCAAAATTTCTACTTGTATAATATTCTATTCCAATCTCTTATTTAACATTTCAACTTTTCATATGTGGTAAGTTATTTATGTTAAAGAAAATGCAAAAGATCTTATACAAGTTTTATCTCAACTTTTAATTAAATTAAATGTTAATCAATATTACTCTTTGTCCCATATGTTAAAAAATTTCAAATTTATCTTTGCATTAATTCTCTTACCTAAATTAGAGGTTTCAATTCATTAATTACTTACCCTTTTATTTCACTAAAATAAATTAAACAATTAATTAATGGAAATTTAAGAATTAAATACCGGGTCAAATTTTAATAGATAAATATATTCTTATAACTTATATACCTCTAATTATATTTAAAACAATTAAAAATTTAGAAAATTTCAAAATAAATCTGTAGTAGAATTCACTACAGGGTCCTTTCCCTTTGAAACTCGAAAATAAAAGTCGATGATGCGGCCGCCATCACCAAAATTATTTTCCAGCGACAGAGAGGAAAGTACAAGATTTATTTTTTCCAAAATCTTCTTTAAAACAATTCTTTCGAATTATACTAAATATTTATATAAGAAAATACTTATAAACCAAATCATTATATTTCATAAATCCTTTGAAAGCAGATTTTCAAAAATCCCGGACTTAAGTTCTAAAATCTCCAATTTGATTTATTATAATTTCAACTTAGCTTCAATTATTATAAATATTTTTATTACCTAACACCCAATCTATAGCAACCAAATACATATGTCTTTATAAAATATTTTTATATATAGAAAATATAATTGGCAAAGTTATTTCATTCACCTATATTAAAACATATATTATGTCGGTCTGTCCTATTAACTGTTTAGAAATCCCTATTGATGACATAGCGTCCCATGCATCAACCAGAATTTATAAATACAAAACGGAACAGATTAACACAATATTAAAACTTTTTATAACACTAACAAATACGCTCTCTCATATATATATACACTCAGCGACTCCCATAGGGTATTCCTACCCTATTAACAAAGAGTAAAACCCCACAAAGCTAAGGTTTATCGCTAAACCAAAGCTTTGATACCAACTGTAACATCCCACCTTTTCGCACGATTTAAACAGACACACGTGCCGATTCAAACCATACGGAAGGGTGGATTGTTATGGGGTAAATAAGAAAACAGAAAAGAAATAAAACAAAATAGAATCTCACAGCGGAAGGATAAAATATAATAATAAAATATGCAGTTTATAAAACTGTTTACAAAACAATTGATTCTTCTTTATACAATTAAATATCAGAGTTCACATACCAATAATATCAATGCAGCGGAATATAGTGTGAGTGTAGTGCAATACTATAAATAACAATAATATAAATTCTTCGTCTTCGTCCTCCAAAGCTAAAGTCTTCGATCCTGAAATGCTCGGACTGACCCGAGTGAATTTGAAAAGACAAAAACACTCGAGTCAGAACTAAAAGATCTTATGTAAGTTAAATTTACAGAAATAAATATGAGTGCAGTAACTCAAGAGATGCTCGGGATTTACATCTCCTAAGGATCCGTTAAACTATTTACTATATAGTATATTGCGCTATTATAGTAGTGTCTATTCATAAAATAAACTTACTTTTAAATAGCGTAAAGGGGTTACCCATATAGCCTTAACACAGAATATATTCCCATAGTCTATACAGTACCGTAATCTCCCCCGTACTGGGCGTCGTCAGAGGGCACTCCATAGGTATGGTACAAAACCAAAATCGTATAAGGCACGCTAGGGTAGGTGACACGGCACAACTATGCAATGCCAGGGTAGATATACCAATTGCTATCCGGGCTGGTGGTAACGCATAGCCACAGCTACCGCCCACCTCGAACTAACACCCCAAATCAAAGAAATCAATAGTGGCCACCGAATCAATCCAAAGTCAGAGTATAGTATCAAAGGAGTGCGTTCGATCAGAGGAATGACCTCATTGGCCCGAGAATCGCTCCTGTTTTAGCCACCTTATGCCAACTCACGGGAGTTGGGTCCACGTATTTACCTTACAGGAAACGTCGCCACCACCTACTTCATTCTGGAATCTCCACCGCGTGCACGGTTGGTCAAAGTGGTTTTCGGTATCGACGGAGAGTATGTCCATATCCTATCCCGGTCTCTTTGCCAACCCATCGTTATTATAACACCGCGGTGATTTAAAAATTAGTTTATACTTTAAAACCAGAATAAAATTTTCCATTTCAAAACTGTGAGTATGATATCAATTTAAACCCAAAACAATATGATATCATTTTATCTCAAATATAATTCTTTTCCAAAATCATGCTGGTTTAAAATTTTAAATATCTGGAAACCAAATATTCGACATGTACTTTCAAAACATAATATTTCGGAATTCATACTTTTAAAATCATACTTCTAAAGCTTGAATGGTTTGGATATTCAACAGATATAAAATAAATGGTTTAACTTTAAGGTTACTCTGTAAAGAAAAATAATTTCCACGGCTTCACACATATATTTCTTTATTTAAAGTCTAAACCAAAATTTAAATATCCCTTCAGGTTACAAAACCACTTCAATTTCTATATATATATATATATATATATATATATATATCCATTCGGAGTATAAATATTTCAAAACTAAAGTTGGAATTTATTCTTTCGGCAAATTAAACGTACTATTATTTAGTCTTGAATATATAAAATAAAACTCCAATTTCTAGCAATTAAATATTTTCTTCAATTTAATTTATACTAACATATTCATTTTTAATTATCTTGAAAATCCAGTTATAAATATCATATCTTAAAATTTCCAAACTTAAACATTAAACATATGATATAAATTATCAAATCCCATTTCTCAAAATTTTTCCATTTTCATTTGCAGATTTATACCCAGCTTGAATTCAAAATTTTAACTTCATACATATATATATAGGAAAAATATACTATTTATAAAAATATCAAAATTAAAATTTTTATAAACCGTATCCCATCCAAACCATAGAAATCGCTTTAAAAATATTTATATATAGACCACGGTGCCTGTATAAAATTTTCTATCCTATGGTCAAGTGATACGGATATTTATCATTTCAATCCGCAATTTAAAAATAAAATGCGGTTGTATATCATTCAAACCGCAATCCCGAATGAAATGAAAATGCATGATGACTTGCAGTTTATACAATATAATTATAGCATTCATTCATCCAAATATCAATCATCAATCATCAATTGCAATCATCATCCAATTTTGAACAATCATCGATACATAGCATATGAATTTATACAGAAATCAATAACAGATATTAACTAACAGTTTATATTCCATAATAAATTAAATAACTGTTAACTAGCAGTTTATGTGCAAAAATAAATTCTAACTGTCAAATTTTATGCAATAAATAAAATAAATTAACAGTTAAATTAACTAAATGCAAATTAACAGATATGCTGAATAAAACATACCAAACAATCATAATTAAATTTCTACTCATATCTAAAATAAATTTAGCAAACATAAAAACTTTTAGAAATTGTGAGTGGGTTAAAACACTCACCTTATGAATTTAAATCGAATTTAAAACCGATTTAAACACAAAAATTCGATGGTCTCCAAACTCGTCCAAACCAGCGTCAACAGATCCGAAATTTTATTACGATCCTAACAAAAAAAATTCGCGTGAAACGGAATTCGTATGTAAGGGATATAGCGATAAAACGATTGAATTTTGAAAATAAAATAAATAAGCAAAGTATAACCTTTCTCCCACAATATCGTCCACGTCACCACTCCCTGCAGAATCCTCTCACGCGAACAGTATCAGGTCCCCAACGCGTTTTGCAACCCTTGCCGCCGAAAAACTCCACCTTCATCCAATTTCGCCGCCACCCCCCCCCCCCCCCCACGTTCAATTTCCTCTAGATCAGGGTTCGTCACTACGTTCCCCAAGCACGGCCGACCCTACTGGTCCCACCCGTCACGCTCTCGGCCACCCCTAGCGCAAGTGCCTTCGCCCCCTTTCCAAACTTCTCGCGACGTACCTGAGCCTCCTTCGACAACATCAGCCGTACCGATGCACCCAGAACAATGATCTCCACCCACTGCCACTCCCCGATCGAAGCCTCGTCGAGAATCCGCTGTCGAAACCAATAACCCAAAGTGGACGGCCGAAACAAAATCGATTTCTTCTGGAAAAACTGAGACCCGAATCGAAAGACGAATTACACCAGCAGATTACGTACATCGAGAACTTCCACTTATATTTTTTTCGGAATTTTCTGAGAACTTTAAATTTTCATTTGAATTTTGAATAGAATTGGATCTGCAATCTGCATCCATTTGAGGAGGAGAAGGAGTTGAAGAAAGAACGTACAACAAATGAGAATAGAAAGGAGGTTAGGGTTTATAACCGTGCTTATATAGAGGGGTTAGAGGTAGAGTAGATGGACCGGATAAATGAACGTACGGAACAAACTATGGCCCAAAAAGCCTGTTCTGACCCCGAAACGAAATTGGGTAAACCCATATATCGAAATAGGTACATTAAAATATTCTGAACGCGATGGGAAAAGTTTCACGTTCAAATTCGATCGTACGAAGAAGTTATGCTGAAAACAAAATTTCCAAATTGATTTCAAATTGATTTTTGATTAAATTGATTTCAAATTGATTTTTGATTAAATTGATTTCAAGGCGTTTCGCGTTCGTACGATCAAACGAAAAGTCCAATCGATACGAAACTTGAAACCCTACAAAATTTCACTGATACGGATGCGATGAAACTGGTTTTGTTGAAATCCGAGTCCGTGGCCAAAATGGCTATTTTTATATTCATTAAATAAATTAAAAGAAATTATAAAAATCCAATTTTATATCTAAATTCTAAAATTGGCCAAATTTTATCGCTTATATATTTCAAAATCAATTTAATGATTTAACAAGTTTAGATGTGAATTAAAAGTTGATAAGTCTATAAATTTCATTGTCACTTTCTCTACTTCCTTATATTTAGAAATTATCAATTAAACTCTCAAAAACCCACTTATTAGATTTTCAACTTTTATATTTTCAACTTTTATCCAAAATAAAGATGCCACTAGCATTGGTTCATGATTTCACATTATTATCCACACATTCCATTTAAATTTCAATAACGACAAATTTAACCGTTAAATTCCTTTTATTTATGCAATAAATGAAATGGTTGAATTTGATACTCAAATCTAGTTTATAAATCCTGCTTTCTATACTAAAAAAACCCATGGTCCTATTATAAGTAGAATTAGCATAAAATTTGTCTTAAAAAATTAATCCTCTACAATTACAAACAAAAATCTACTCTAACTACACCTTTTAAATCAATTAATTGTAATTAAGTCTACATTAAAAGTTATAAATTATAAATTGGAACCTTAATAATTTCGTTTATTGATTTAAAACTTTCCATTCAGTGAATAGACATTTATGGGTATAAATAACATTTAATTATAATATTTTTCTTTAGTGTATGCTTCAATTCTTATAATGCCCTTTTTATTAAATAGAACACACTAACAAAGCAAAATTTTTAATTTAGATTTATTTCAATCTATTTCCATTCTTAACTTAATATACTCAATAAATGATTAACTTAAAGAAATTTGTTACCCTTTTATATTCAATTTCACTTACAACATCAATAACAACAATGTCGCCATAGATTTAGATTCAATTAAATAAATTAGATGAATGGGAAAAATTTTGTAATTATCCCAAATTCCAAATATATTTATGCATTAATTACTACTTATTATTATGAATTCATTTAAAACTTACTAATTGCCTTTGTCTTCTTATATCCTATTTACTACCAAAATTCTATTTAGTTAAATTTTATCAATATATAAACACCTAGGCAAATCAAGTTCTTGTCCTTTATGTTATTTCAATTAAATAAGGTATGCACAAATAAATTTATAATTAACTTATTCCTACAAAATTAATTACATACATTCAGTTCCAAATTTTATAGAATTAAATTCTAATTACTTACCACTTAATCCATCAATTATATATTCTATCCAAACATGCGTTTAAATCTTTTTATTTTAAATAAATCCATTCAATGTTGACATCCACTAAATAAAATTTACTTTCATTTGTATAGTTGCAATTCAATTCAGTTATTATTTTATTAATACTATTTTCCATTTATATCTTCCAGTATTAATTTCCCAAACCAATTTAAATCAACAAATTATAAAACATTTAAATTGTTAACCTTTAATTACAGTTACTATATCTAATTCCTACATTTACTCAAATAAAATCTTAAGACTTTTATTTCAGTCTAAATTAGATTAGAAATCATATTAAATTAACTCATTTAATATCATCGAATTTAACGGGTCGTTACATTACACCTTGTGTACATAGCATTATTATTTCAATATTTTATGTATAGTCTGCAGTTAAATGAGCAAATTTTTTCGAAAAAATAAATCACGGTTTCAACGGTTCGAACGGTTGAACCGTCAAAACCTTAAACCTTCAATCATCATGATCGAGGCACGGCACGGTCATGAAAACTATGGATTTAAGTATTAAACACATAAGGAATAGAACCTTTTTATATCTCAATATTTTGCATATTTACAACCTATATGAAAAAGATTAATAAGATCATAATATGTTTTGTAGTTAGAAAAAAATCAATCCAAAATCCATAAATTCAAAATAAAATAGCAAAAGAATTTAAATCTTATAGTTTGAAGTGAAGACATCTTTATACAGAAGTGTTAACACTAACCTTCAATGGTTTTCCTTAGACTTGATGATGGAGACCTTTTTTTGTTTTCTTTTTCTTCTTTCCTTTTGTAACTTAGTAGACTTAAAAAACGTTTCAGAATGATCCTTTAAAAACAAAATGGATAGAAGAATGTTTTAATTTTGGAATATCATCGGTCCAAATAGAGAAGGATCTGTATATATTCTAAGGCAATCTTTGGAACCGCTAAAATTACTAATAGCAATATGAATTTTTCCATCAAAAAATATAACGCCTTTCGATTAGTTCTTTGAATGAAATTGTGCACAATAGTAGCATATGCCACATAATAAATAAAACTAACATTCTCCTACTTGGCCATAATGTCATAACATAATAAAGCACACACACAAAATTAGCCAATATAATTTTCATTAATCCTAAACCTGTTCAGCTAGAAATACCAACCCAAACTAATGTAACCAAAATAACAAATGTCGTTAATTGATCTCTATTAATTATAACATTGGTACCATTTCCAGCAATGGTTAATAATCTTCATTGGTCCTCATATTAATTTACTTAGACTAGATAAAATTATGCACATCATATTAAGCAACTTTATAAATTCAAAGTCAATATATAATTAAAGACTTAGAACATAACATTATATATATAAATATATAGTTTGCAACACCAAAATTATAATACAACAACTAAGCCCATTCCAGCAACATGCTCTTTGTAATGAGTGGGATGAAGCGCTTTTGTTAGAGAACCAGCTGATATAGCTCTTATATTAATATGTTATATAATAATAGTACCATCTTTCACTCTGTCTCTAACAACAACAGATTTTATGTCAATCCACTTAGATGCACTACTTGATTTGTTATTCTTAGAGAAGAAATAACAGCTTCATTATCACAAAATAAAATGAGTAGCCTTGCTATATTATCAATTACTTGAAGTCCCGTTTTTAACCAAATTGCTTGACCAGTAGCATGATAACATGTCACAAATTATACGTGCATAGCGGAGGATATCCTCATAGACTGCTTAGCACTCTTCCATGAAATGCGCCCACCTTGCAAGCATAAATATGTAACCTGATGTGGATTTCTTATTATCGACATATCTAGAAAAGTCTGAATCGAAATAACCAATAACTTCAATGTTATTTGATCTCTTGTAAGTAAGCATATAAGCTTTTGTCCCTTGCAAATAGTGTAAAACTTACTTGACAGCTCTTCAATGTTCCATTCCTAGATAAATTTGATATCGACCAAGCATACCAACTACAAATGCAATATTAGGAAGTGTACAAACTTAAGCATACATAAGACTCCCTACTACCGAAGCATAAGGAATATTCTTCATTTGAGCATGTCTTATTTCATTTTTAGGACACTGAAAACTTGATGAATTTGTCAACAATAGAAGCAACACTATGAGGGCAGTTGTACATGTTATATCTTTTAAGCATTTTCTCAATATATGTTTTTCAAGATAAACCTAAGATCCCACAAGACCGAACTCGGTAAATTTTAATTCCAATAACATAAGAGGCTTCACCAAGATCCTTCATTTTAAATGTAGTTAATAGAAAACATTTTGTCTTGTATAACATATCTAAATCGCTACTTGCTAATAAAATATCATCCTCTTACAAAATGAGAAAGATAAATATACTCCCACTAATTTTGAGGTGTATGATTGATCTATTTTATTTTCTTTCAATCCAAATTTGGCTACAACCTCATCAAACTTGAGATACCACTATCATCAAGTTTGTTTTAACTCATATATTGAACGATTTAATCTACATCTCATATGCTCCTTGCATTCTACAATAAACCTTTAGATTGTTTAATGAAAAAACTACTTTATGCAATTTACAAGTTAGAAATGCAGTTGTCACATGCAATTCTAAATCTGTAACAACCCATAAATTTTCAATAATTAGATTTGTTCATTTAATAAGATTTTGGTAATTTAATATTGAAGGAAATAAAAATTAGTGAATTCTTAATGGAAATAATAACTAGAATGAATTGCAATAGTATAAATGTAAGTTAATTGTTAATAACTTGAATGTAATTCCAATAAATGAAATAATGTAAATGTTATACTTAGTTATAAATTAAATGTAAGAAAACAAATATAAATATTTAATTAGCTAATGAAATAATAATATAGTTAATGGTAGTTGAACAAAATTAGTATTATATAAGAATTGTAACATTTGTTTGTGAATAATGAATTCATAAGTCTAGTTAAAAGTTATGATAATGATTATTATATGTTGCCTATTTACTTGGTCTATTAAAATTTAATTGGGAAACAATTGTAATCAATCCACTTCATTTGTGCAGCTAATGTAGGTTAAATTGATAATGCAAATGCTGGCTAATTAATGGAATAAGGTGTAATTAATGGTGATATAAATTCTTAGTAGTTATGATAATTTATTTGTAGATAATAAATTTACATGGGTTAAAATGTAGTAATGGTGGCGATTGCTGTTGTTAACAATATATATATATATATATATATATATATATAATCAATTGAAATTTAATGCAAATAAATGTTACACTTATGTGATTTAATACAATAACTGAAAGAGTAGTTGTGGTAAAATAAATAGGAATGTAAACTCATTCATAAGGTAATAATGGAGTATATTTATGTAATGAAAGACAGACAAATATTAACTAGGGTTATACAGTAATAATATACTTAATAAAAAGATTGGAATTGAATCAAATTAGTTTATTTGAAATTAATTATAAATAATTAGGATTCTATTTGTAGTAAATGGATTTGTTGGAAACAAGTGAAATTAAATACTACGTTATTGAAATTAAGATGAAATTAGAAAATATTAATGTAATAAATATAAATCAATGAGAATTATATATATAACGTAACAATTGATTGAATAACAGGATTTAAGTCAATTAAAAGGAGTTATGGGAAATAGAAATTATAACCTTTGAATTTATAGGAATTGTAATCAAACACTGAAATTGGTAAAATAATTAACTTTAAATTGATGCAAATTTTTTAACTATTGTAATTACATAAGTAATTGGAAATGATGGAAATAATTAGTTATTAAATTTGAAATAAAATGTGATTTTATTAATTTAATATTAAATTATTTAATTAATGTGAAAATCGCCATTTTGGTCACTGACATGGATTTCGACGAAACCAGTTTCATCGGATCCGTAAGTTGAATTATTCTAGGATATCAAGTTTTGTAGCGATCGGACTTGCCGTTTAATCGTACGGGCTCAAAACGCCTAGAAATCGATTAAATTGAAATCAATTTGAAATAAGTTAATTTTAACATAACTTCTTAATAAGATGGAATTAGGACTTGAAACATGTTCTACTGAATTGAAATTATTTGAAAACATCTATTTTGATATATGGGTTGACCCATTTTCGTCCCGGAGTCGAAATGGGCTTTTCGGGTTGTTTATTGTGCAATCTATCTGGTCCATTCTTTTTGTTTTCAGTTTTGTCTATAAATAGCCTATTATAAACCCTAACTACTCCTCGTTTTCATTTGTCTGCACGTATATTTCAATCTTCTCCTCCTTCTCAATGGCAGACAAACCAAACAAACTTCTCAATTAAATTTCAAACTCAAATTCAAGTCAAAATTTCAAAACTTCACAAACTATATCGAATTATATATCGATTTGAAGCTCTTGATGAGCGCATCTCAAATCTATAATTTGTTTTCCAATTTGAACCTCTATCTGTCTATAAATTGATGAACTACTCTCGTCCATTCGTTGATCGTCGATCAACTTCGACAGATCGTCGATTGAGGGTTACCGTCTTGTAGAGGAGGTCAAGTGGATAATATCTATGTCGTTCTTTTGGGTGATCAACGGTCTGATGTGATGAATTAATTAAATCAGGTCATGATGCTGTTGTGGCGGCTGGCCTCATTCATGGCCGATGGTGTCTTCGACGTCGTAGAGGGAAGGTCGGAGGCGTACGGATGGTGGGCCGCGAGCAGTTCGAGGCAAGAAAAGTGATCTCTTGCGACGGCGACTTCATCAGGTTTGAGCGCAACTTCAATGCGAGGGTTTTGAGTATTGAAAGGTGATGATGTGTTGTTTATTAATGTTTTATTTTTTTAAAATTTTAAAATCGTTGAACTTCTAATGATAAAAACTTTCACATACGAGGTCCGTTTCATGCGCGGTTTGATCCGCTGGGATCGTATCAAAATTCGAACATTCCGACACTTGTTAGGAATAATTTTGAGATCGTTTGAATTTTGGACTTAAATTGGATTTAAATTCGGTTTAAATTCAAAGGTGAGTGTTTTAACCCACTCACAACTTCTAAAATTTCTTATGTTTGTTAAACTTAATTTATGATGTGATTAGGAATTTATTTATGACTGTTTGATATATTTTAAACCATCATCTCGGTTAATTTGAATTTATTTGAACTAAATCGTTATTTAATTTATTATGGAATATAAACTGCAAGTTAAGTACCTATTATTGAGTATCAGTTATCTATTGATGTTGATTGATTTATTTGGATGATGATTGTGATGGATGTTGATTGTTGATATTGGATGAATAGATGTTGTATTTTGTGTCATTATAAACTACAAGTTCACTATGGTTGAAATGATATATACCCGAATGATCCATAGGTTAAGGAAAAATCGTTATGGGTTGAAGTGATAGACTTGAGCGATTTTATGGATGTTATTTATTTTAGGATTATGGTTTGAAATGATAGATAACCGTAAAATTTTAAATTGCAGATTGAAATGATAAACATCCATATCACTTGACCATAGGGTAGAGAACTATATACGGACACCGGATTGGTTAAATTAAATAATTTTAAAATCTTTAATTTTTAAATGATATTTTGAAGTAAAATTTGATTTGCATAAATTGAAGTATTCTTGAAAAATCAAGTTTTGTGTTGAAATGTGAATTGGCTTAAAAGGAATTGTTTTAAGAAATTAAATTGAAATGGTCTGATTTTTTTGAAATTAAATAATTAGTTTTAGACTGATATAAATTCCAAATTCATGTTTTCAAATATAAACTATTTTAAATTATACTATTTTTAAGATTCTAAATTTTAATATTTTCATATTTATAAACTATTTTAACCTATATTAACTATATTTAATCAATTTAACCTATTTTAAACCATTTAAATTATTTTGAAACTAATTAAACCATTTTAACTTATATTAAATCTAATTAATCTATTTTAAAGCTATTTAATCTATTTTAATTTAATCTATTTTAAATATATTTAAATATTTTAAATCTATATTTACCATTCTAGAGTATTTTGACTATTGAAAATTTATTCAAACTATTTATAACTATTTTATATTTACAACCATTTAAACTATTTTCTAAAATTTCAGACTAAGTAACAGGGAAGTGTTTATATTCAAAATTCATTGGTTTAAAAGAAAATATGATGAAATGACCTAAGTTGGGATTTAAATGTATAATAAATTTGAAAATGATGATTTTGAAGTAAGGATTTAACCTGTATTGGAAATATGGTTTTGGAAGAAATTATGATTTGAAAGTGAATATGATTTGAAAGTGAATATGATTTCAAAAGTATTATGATTTTGAGAAGATGATACTTTGACGTAAATTGTGAATTGACTTTTGAAATATAAAAGAACCATTCGGTGTGTAATAAGTGATTGGTTTCTAAACAGATCGGGATCCGATATTGTCATACTCTCTGCCAATACTGAAAACCACTTTGATAACTGTGTACGCGGTGGAGATTCCAGAACGAAGTAGGATGGTTGCGGCGATCCCATATGAGGTATATACATGGACCCGACTCTCGTGAGTTGGCTTATCATCGCAAAAACAGGAGCAATTTACGGGCCAAGTGAGGTCATTCCTCCTATCGGGCACACTCCATCGATTCTATATTCTGATATTGTGATTTATTTGGTGGCCACCCTTCGATTTTTACTCAGGAGTGTGTTTCGAGTTGGATGGTAGTTGCGGCTATGCATTACCAACAGGCCGGAAGTGTAATTGGTATATCTACTCTGGCATTGCCTAGTTATGCCGTGTCACCTACTGTAGCGCGCCTTCTACGAGTTTATTTTATGTCGTACCTATGGGGTATCCTCTGGCGGCCCCTATTTACGGGGAGTTATGATGCTATATAGACTATTGACATTATAAAATTTGTTAAGGGGGAAACTGTAATGCCTTAACTCTATTTTAATACCTTTACTTTACTATAGACATATTATAATAGCGTATTGTATTACATAGTAGATAGATTAATGGATCCTTAGGAGGTGTGAATCCTGAGCATCTCTTGAGTTACTGCACTCACGTTAGACTTTAAATAGGAGATTTCAAATCCCATAAACATCTATGATGCCGTTCCACTCATATTTATTTTCCAATGATTTAACTTATATAAGATTCTTTAGTTCTGACTCAAGTGTTTTCTCTTTTCAATTCGCTCGGATCAGCTTGAGTATTTCAAGATTTGAAGACCTTATTTCTAGAGGACGAAGATGAAGATTTGTACTACTATTATTCTATTAGTCCCACTGCATCTTACTAGTCCGCTGCACTGATATTTATCTTTGATATTTGTAATTCTGATTCTGTGTTGTATAAGTATAATCAAATGTTTTGTAAACAACTTCATGACCTGTTATTTGATTATTATATTTGTCATTAAACTGCGAGATTCTGGTTTTTTTCTCTTTCTCTGTTTTTCTTATTTACCCCATAACAATCCGCCCTTCTGTATGATTTGAGTCGACATGTGTGTCTGCTTAAAACGTACAAAAATGCAGGATGTTACAGTTGGTATCAGAGCTTTGGTTTAGCGAAAACCATAGCTTTGTGGGGTCTGACACTTTATTAATAGGGTAGTAATACCCTATGATTAGTCGCTGAGTGTGACGACCCGAAATTTTTAGACATTTGAAATGGGAATATTTAATTAATTTTAAATATTCGAAAGTTAATTATTAACTTTAATTTCAAATATCAATATTTATTGGATAATTAATTGTTGAATTTAATTATCGGAAATTGGGTAAAATGTTAAATCTGAAATTTTAAGCCTGTTAAAAATAATTTGAGGGCTTATAAAATTTATATCGGTAATAATAAAGATAATAGAAGTTATAAAATTTAATTTAACACTGATTTGTTTAGTTTTAAAATTTTATCGTTTAAATTGAATTTAAAAATAGCCTTCCGAGGCGCAGTCTCGGAATTCGACGAAACCAGTTCCGTTGGATTCGTAATATTTTATTATTATCGGTTTTCAATTTCCGCAGTGTTTGGAGTGATGGTTTGGTCGTACAACCCGTAAATGCACAAGAAGAATCTAATTAAATTTAAATTTACATTGTCAAACCTTTTCTTTGAAGCCACACTCTCGTAGCTTCCAGTGCAATCTTCTTTCCTCTCTCTTCAGTTTTATTTGCACTTAAATAATTGGCCCGAAGCCTTATACTTCAAGATTGAAATCGGCAGTTAAAAAAAAAAATATATATATATATGGGAAATGGCCAGATCTCCCCTTCGTTTTCATCTTCAATTAGAAAACGAGACTCATCAAAATCTAACCGCATCACATTCAATAAAAATGGCCGAAGCCTAAATTCAATTTCCCTACTTCTACACTCAAGCCCAAACCCCGCGACTCGTTTATTCTCGTGAGTGATGCAAGTTGTTCGAATGGTGGGCTCGCGACCTTCGAGGTGGCGCCAGAATCGCGAAGGGTTTGGGGGTCGCCGACTGCAGTTTCATGGTGGGGTGCAATTTTCGAATCGGGGAAGCTAGGGTTTCAAAGATTTCGAAATTGGGTTGCGACAACTGACCTGAGGGACTCACGAATAGGGAGGGGCGGCGATGTGGTCGATCAGGTTGGAGGAATCTTTGCCGTTCGAATCAATTAGGCGAGCTCGAACTCGAGTTGTGCCTGCGAATCGTCACAAGATGGTTGAGAGGATGTGGAAGGGAGCGGTTCGATTAGGGGTCGGAGGTGGTTTCGATCGGGAGGAGGGGTTGCGTGGATTGCGTGCGAACGTTTCGAGAGGGACGTGGGTGTTGGAATGGCAAAGGGCGGTCGGTGCTGGTGTTGTGACTCTGGTGGTCGATATTGGGTGCAGCAGCGTTTTCTGTGAGGTATATTAACCTTTTGCTTTCATTTTGATATGTATAAGATTTATACAGAAAAAAAAATAAATAAATAAATATATATTAATATCTACAACTTATTTTGGTAAACATATATAAGAAGTCCCCAAAAATAAAACAAGTATACGTTTTTAATCTTCTAGGTTATTTTAAAATAGATTTTAAAGGGGTATTTAATTTTAAAAAGTTATTATTCAATAAGCATATACATATACACACCTTTTAAATCTATTAGTTGATTTTTTAAACAACATATTTTAATGATTGACTTGTTTAATGACTTAATCACTTATTTTTGATGACTAAGAGATTTTTTTAAAAAGGGGAAAACAAATTTTATTAGTTCAAATTTAATTGTCAGCTTAAAAATTTAATCAATAACTTAAGATTAAAGTATTAGTTAAATTAAGTTGTAAAAGGAAAATAAATTGTTCGAGTTAATCAAGTATTAATAAATCGTAGAATGTTTTTTACAAGGTCTGAAATTGAAAGGAAACAAGCCGGATTTGAATGGGTGCATGCGTAGTCAAAGGTGAGTTAATCTCACTCAGTTTAAATTTAAATTTAAATGATTAAATTTAAATAATTGTTTGAATGGTTGAGATTGATTGATTGATGTGCTATAGAATGATATATTCTGAAATTAGTAAATAATATTGTGCTAACATTTGTGGATGCAGGGAAACAGGTTGGAGGGATCCAACTGGATTCCTCAAATTTATTAGATTATTTAATATTCTGTGTGATGAATATTTGATATCCTGTGATTGTTTTATGGATAACTGGAATATTGGATAGTATGGTTGGATGGAATAACGTAGTATAAAGAGTTACCAAAATCTATGGAATTGGATTTTTGAAAGGTAATAAAAGAGTAAAATTTTAAGTAAATAATTCTAGTAAATTGGAATAAATTGAATAATGAAGTGAAAATAAAATAAAATAGAGGGATGTATAAACTCTAACAAAATATGGAATATGAGGAAATTGAATTAACAGAGGAATAATAAATTCTGGAACTTAAGCGAATAAAAGTCATTATTTTAAATGTAAGGATTAAATTTAAAGATAAAGAAAGGAAATTGAGGAATCTGAATTTGGTATTTTTCAGTTTAAAGATTTTAAGACATAAATTGGAAATTAAATCTAAAGTTAATAAATTTTGAAATAAATGAAGTAAGAGAATTTATTTCCTGGTAAAGTAAATAGAAATCAATTGTAAAATTGATTTAGGTGTTGAAATTTAAATTTAAAGTGAAGAGAGATTTTGGGACTTTATGACTGGGTTATAAAGTGAAATAAAATGTCAGTGGATATTTTATAAATTCAAGGTAAGAATTTATCAAAGGAATGGGTATTTGTTTAAAAATAAATGGTGATTTATTTTTAAGGAATGGGAAACAGAAGGGGATTTCCCTGGATAGCTAAGTATGGTTTTCAAAAATATTTAAAGTTTTTAAGATCGTTTTAAAAAGCAGGTTTTGGAAAGTTTATTATTTCTAGATCTAATTTTTTTAAAGCAAGTATATTTTTCTAAATCTATTATTGAAATAACTATATAAAGAAACTTGGTATTGAGTTTAACAGAGGAAATTTAGTTTATATTTTATAAATTGTCTTATACAAAATATTTTGTTAGCATATTTATTTTAATAAAATATTTAAGTTATAATTTTAAAAGTTATAAGTATATTTAAAAAAAAATGTTTTTAAATTATTTTAAACTTAAGTGTTTGTACTTGGCGTTCCAATGGAAATAATAATTGGGAATGTACCCTGGGAAGGGAAAACGGGTTTTGAAACTGTTTTAAAAAGGGGTTGAAAATTGGAAATATATATATCTCGGAAAGATATTTTGGGATTAATAAATAATTTGGAAAATTATTTATTGGTTGATGGATGTTTGTGAATATTAATTGATAGTTAAATAACCGACTATCAATATTGGCCAAATGCGTTGATTGTTTCGAAGAGACCGGGATCGAGATTTATTTCTCGAAAACCACTTCGATCCGGTTTGTACGTTTCGTGCGAAAAACGTGTTCGGAGTCGAAGATGGAGCAGTGAAGTGCAAGGGCTAGTCGCTACTAATCCTGAGGATATTTCCAAAATGGATGTAGTAGGAATAGTGCCTTCAGTTCCGTTCGAACCCGGGACGGACTTGTATGGACGAATGCTTGCGAAACATCGTCAGGTGGGCGATGGGCATTCTAAGTGAAACGTTCTAAAGGTAACGCTTAGCCTCAAGCCTCATCAAATGGGAATGACTGAAAATCAGGGGATATGCAGCAAGGTTAGGTGGGTAGCACCCAAGCAGGGTGAGGTCATTCCAGTCTAGATGTCCCTTATTTCTTTTTCGGCTTAGTGGTGAGGTTGCTGATCCCAACCGCGGGGTGATCTCACTCGGGACTGTCCAGTAAGGGATGGTTCCGGCCTTGTGTTGCAGGGGATGAAGGGAGTAATCCTCGGTACGGTGATCTAGGCCCCGTACTGTGACAGGTGGTACCCCAGTGCCTAGTCATTAGTTGGAAATCCATTCTCCCTGCGAGCCTTGTATTACCCACTTTTGTGGCTAGTAGCTGGAATTTAATAATGTAACAATTTCGGCTATTTTATAAGTACTTGTGTATAGACCCTATTATAATATCAGAGGATTTCTATAAAATTGTTTTAGCTATCGTAAGGTAAAAACCCGACATGTTTATTTGTGGCGTGGTCTTACGAGATGCTTTTGTTTTCAAAGGATTTTGAAACTTTATAATCAATTGGGTGTGATTTTCTCATGCTGGTAATCCAAACTGACTCGGGTGTTATTTAACTGTAATGCTCGGGTCAGACTGAGTATTATAGGATACAGGATATGATGCTGTGGAGCTCAGGAGACGAGCTGGATGACGAAACGTACCCTCGTACTTGTATATTTATATACGTATTCCGCTGTGTTGAGTTGTTGTGTACCCATTGTATGATATTGATGTTGAGTTGTGACTGATGTATTCTGATGATGTAATGTATGTAAACAGATATATTCGATTTTGAGTAAAGATTATTTACTATCTATTATATTTTATTCTGCTGCGATGGCTAGACTCTGATGTTGATTTTGATTTCTCTTCTTCTACCTCTTCTTCTTAAACCCAAATGGTTCGTATTTCTGTGCAACTTGAGTTAATTGTTGTAGAATAGTGTTGACTCAAGGGGTACGGATTTGCGGGTCGTTACAGTTGGTATCAGAGCTTAGGCTAGCGACAACGTTGGCTCTGGTGGGAATTACTCAAATAGAGTCCGTAGTACTCTATAATGAGTTTGAGTGTATTAATAGATATGAGCGCGTATTTGTTAGTGAATATAAAATGGTTTTATATTGTGTCGATTGGTTTATTGAGTAGTTTATGGATTCTGGTCAATACGAGTAATTAACGTTATTGATAGGGATCTCTAAACACTTGAATAGAACAATTCGACACAGTATTGTTTTAAAATAGGGTAAATGAAATAATTTTACCCAAATTATTTTTGTATATGAAAGAAATAATTTTCAGAAATTATTATAGTATTTGGATGCTTGATTGTTAAGGAATGTTAATATTAAATTATTAACACCATTGAGTAGAAATTGAATAAGAAATTGAAACTTATAACCAAAGTTGAAAAATAAATTTATATAACAAAATGAAATTTGAAATATAGATTATAAATGTAATTTTTAAATTTGAAATAACTTCATATATAAATAAGATTATAATTTTGAATTAGAATTCCAGAGAATGAAAATAAATTAAGATGAAGATTCCAGAGTAAGTTTGGAATTTTGGGGGAAAAGTTTAAATTCCTTTGGATTTGGAAATGGTTTTCAAAAGTTTTAGAGAAAAAATAGTGGTATTATTTCGGGAATATTTTTGGATTGAGATTGAAGTCTGGAGAGATTTGGAAAAAAAAAATATTTGTAATGTTGTTAAAGGGATAAATGCACTAAACTCTTTCGGTCGCTGGAAAATAATTCCGTTGATGATCGTGACATCATCGGTGTTCATTTTCGAGTTTCCAAAAGAGGAATTGCTACCAGGATGTTTGGGTTGATGTTATTTGCAAAATTGGGTTTGGTTTTAAAATTCAAATGGGAAATTGAATTTGCCAAGGGTTTTGGGTGCAGTTGATTTCAAAGGTGATTTTGGAAACTTGGGAAATTGTTTAAAACTCTGGAATATTATTTAAATGTTTATGGAATAATATAAATATACTAGACTAAATAAATGTAACAGAGAAAGGATCGAATTGAAATAAATAAGTTTCGACAGCTTATAAACAAATTGAACAGTATTGAAATAAAAATTTCTAGATATAAGTAAAAATGTGAATGAGAATTGATTGTAAATAAATGAGATATGAATATAAATAAGTGTGACGTATAAAAAAATTGGGAAGTAAGATATATAAGCCAAAATGAAATTGGTTGTAATGGTAATGAAAATTCAAAACTTAACTTATTAAATAAATAGGTTGAACTCCAGTAAAATAGATTAAGAGATTCTGAAATTAAATTGTTGTATTGGAAATGAATAAAATCCTAAACCTAGATTATAAAATAAAATGAACTCCAATAAGATAATAAAGGTGAGTTGGATATAAAATCAAATATTGATTTAATGTATGTTGAATATCAAATTTTGTGGTGACAAATGTTGAGTTTGTAAATGAATTATGGGATGAATATTCGTTGTAAATAATATGGAATGTTCCAAGATTAATTAATGGAATATGGAAATGGAACTCGAATTGTTTAAATAAAAATTTGAGTTGCGGATAAATGATAAAATTTGAAAGAGATGTTGAGTTATAAATAGAAATTCAACTTGAAATTACAAGTGAATTAAATTTGAATTGGAGTTGAATGGAATTGAATTAACATAAAAATAACTTGTATTGCCAATAAAAATCCAAGTAGGGATAAATTGGAAATGGCCTCATTATAAAATGAAAGGAATTCCGAAATAAATTATTGAATGTGAATTAGAATTCATATTGATTCAATGAAATATACTAATTTAATTTAAGCGGATGGAGCTAACAATGAAATTGGAAATGAGCTCGAGTAACATATAAATTCAACTTAGACCAACGATGAATTAAAAATAATTGGGAGTGTCAAACAAAATGAAATTGGGTTATAACAGTGATGGTTGGAATTTGTGAATCAATTCCAAGTAGGTTGAAATAGAATGGAAAAGACCTTGTTATTAATAAAATCAAAATTCTATGAATGAATAGAAATTGACTAAAAATTGATTTTTGAAATGGGTTGAATTATAAATGGTTTATAATAAAACCTGTTTGGTAAGTGGAATGAAATTAGTAATTAAGTTGAGTAACTCAAGTTATATTAACAAGAGCTTGGGTTCGAATAAAATGGGAATTCATTGAATAAAATTTTATGAGTTGATAGAAGTGAAATAAAATTTATTTTGAATCACTTGGAATAAAAATAAACTCGTTTGGATTCAAATGAATTGGAAGTAGGCAATGAAGTGTAAATCATTTAATTGGAATGTAAAATGAATTAAATGAAATGGCATTGGAATGGATTGGAAGCATTCAAAATAAATGTCGAAATGTTTCACATGTGCTTGTGGGAGTATATGATATGCATCGTTTATGAAACCCATGTTTTAATTATTTATATTTAAGTGAAATGCTATAAATTTGTGTAATTGTCACTTACATATTTATATTGAGTAAGTACAGGTTCAGGGAAGCCGTTTGGCTGGATTTGATTGCGCAATTTGCTAAAATAAATCGCCGCTTGCTTAAAAATGCTAAAATAAGGTACGCCTACGCAATACAAATAGGAAATATGAACTGTTTTTCTGTTTTCCGACCGTGTGGGTCGATGTATATTGATTTTCGGCCTGAGGCCGATGTATATATGTTTTTGTGCATCCTGCGATATCGCAGAAGTCCCTCCGTACAAAGGAGACTCTGCCAAAATTTTCCGTAAATTTTGGGAGTTAGAAAATTTTTGAAAATTTCGAAAATTTTCATTAACGGCTAATAATCTAAATTTGTTAAGCAAATGAAATTGGAGCTAAATAATTGAAATCTAATTGAAAATGTGAAGGTAAAGAAAGTGGAAATTGAAGAAACTAAAGAAGTAAAGTTTGCAAATAAACTTTAATTGAGATTTGAATTAATTAGTAAGTGCAACTAATACAATATTCTAAGTGGAAACCAAAATTTAAACTTAAATGAAATTGTAAAGGCAAAGAGAATGGTAATGGAAATAAACTTCAATAGTAAAATGAAGATTTATATAAGAAATATATACAATATTCAAATTAAACTTAAGGAATGGAAAATGAAATTCTTAAGTAAATTTGGTATTGGGAAAAATTATTCCAAGAGAATAATTGAATGGAAATTAACTGAAGGTTAAAGTGATAGCTGAGAATGTGAATAAAAAGAGAATTGGAGTAGCTAAAAATAAATTGGGCTAATTACGTAAGGTGTACGTATATTATTTATTCGCATAGCTATATTGATCCAGAATTCGAGCACAGATTTTCGAGATAGTTATATCGATCCGAGTTAGAATTTTTCACTCGATTTTCGGCGGCGAACCTGGATATGGATTGTTGATTGATTATGGAAATTCTCTATCATAGTTATGACTATGCAAGGAGAATGACGGTTTCTGACCAAGAAACCAGATCTGAGTCCGCACTAGGAGGTCGGGTGGACGATACTAGTTCGGAAATGAAATTGTGTGATCGAGTGAGCGATCGGATTTGGTATTGCGTACGAATAATATGTGTGCATCGTACGGGCTTAAATAAAGCAAATATTGAAATTTGTGAAAAAGTAATGCAAAATAATTTTGAATGTTGTGGATGGACATTATTGTTATAACAGGATATACAGGTGTTTTAAGAGCAGAAGAAAATTGATGTTTGATTTCAGAAGATAAAATTTAAATGGCCCGACAAAAAGGTATGTATTTGAATTTCTATATGAGATTTTGATTGGGTTTTTGTCGAGCCACTTGGTTTTTTGTTTTCTTGTTGGATTTGGGAGGCCGTAGAGCCATTTTGTAGTTGTACCGAGCTAGTCGCGCAAAGGAGACGCTGGCGAAATTTTTTGGAAATTTAGAGAGTTAGAAAAATTTTGAGAAAACTTTGATAATTTAAAATTTGAATTCAAATTTAAGATTTGAATTGATAAGTAAGTATGTAATATGGTTTAAGGGTTATGGATAAGTTCAAAGGCTAGGATAGAGTTAGAGTGTCTTCGATAAAAAGATTTGTTTGCTAAGTTGTTAAAAATTGTTTGGTTTGAGGAAATAGTTAATGAGTTATGAATCAGTCTTCCAACTAGTAATTTCGGGGACGAAATTCTTTTAAGGGGGGAGGAATGTGACGACCCGAAATTTTTAGACATTTGAAATGGGAATATTTAATTAATTTTAAATATTCGAAAGTTAATTATTAACTTTAATTTCAAATATCAATATTTATTGGATAATTAATTGTTGAATTTAATTATCGGAAATTGGGTAAAATGTTAAATCTGAAATTTTAAGCCTGTTAAAAATAATTTGAGGGCTTATAAAATTTATATCGGTAATAATAAAGATAATAGAAGTTATAAAATTTAATTTAACACTGATTTGTTTAGTTTTAAAATTTTATCGTTTAAATTGAATTTAAAAATAGCCTTCCGAGGCGCAGTCTCGGAATTCGACGAAACCAGTTCCGTTGGATTCGTAATATTTTATTATTATCGGTTTTCAATTTCCGCAGTGTTTGGAGTGATGGTTTGGTCGTACAACCCGTAAATGCACAAGAAGAATCTAATTAAATTTAAATTTACATTGTCAAACCTTTTCTTTGAAGCCACACTCTCGTAGCTTCCAGTGCAATCTTCTTTCCTCTCTCTTCAGTTTTATTTGCACTTAAATAATTGGCCCGAAGCCTTATACTTCAAGATTGAAATCGGCAGTTAAAAAAAAATATATATATATATGGGAAATGGCCAGATCTCCCCTTCGTTTTCATCTTCAATTAGAAAACGAGACTCATCAAAATCTAACCGCATCACATTCAATAAAAATGGCCGAAGCCTAAATTCAATTTCCCTACTTCTACACTCAAGCCCAAACCCCGCGACTCGTTTATTCTCGTGAGTGATGCAAGTTGTTCGAATGGTGGGCTCGCGACCTTCGAGGTGGCGCCAGAATCGCGAAGGGTTTGGGGGTCGCCGACTGCAGTTTCATGGTGGGGTGCAATTTTCGAATCGGGGAAGCTAGGGTTTCAAAGATTTCGAAATTGGGTTGCGACAACTGACCTGAGGGACTCACGAATAGGGAGGGGCGGCGATGTGGTCGATCAGGTTGGAGGAATCTTTGCCGTTCGAATCAATTAGGCGAGCTCGAACTCGAGTTGTGCCTGCGAATCGTCACAAGATGGTTGAGAGGATGTGGAAGGGAGCGGTTCGATTAGGGGTCGGAGGTGGTTTCGATCGGGAGGAGGGGTTGCGTGGATTGCGTGCGAACGTTTCGAGAGGGACGTGGGTGTTGGAATGGCAAAGGGCGGTCGGTGCTGGTGTTGTGACTCTGGTGGTCGATATTGGGTGCAGCAGCGTTTTCTGTGAGGTATATTAACCTTTTGCTTTCATTTTGATATGTATAAGATTTATACAGAAAAAAAAATAAATAAATAAATATATATTAATATCTACAACTTATTTTGGTAAACATATATAAGAAGTCCCCAAAAATAAAACAAGTATACGTTTTTAATCTTCTAGGTTATTTTAAAATAGATTTTAAAGGGGTATTTAATTTTAAAAAGTTATTATTCAATAAGCATATACATATACACACCTTTTAAATCTATTAGTTGATTTTTTAAACAACATATTTTAATGATTGACTTGTTTAATGACTTAATCACTTATTTTTGATGACTAAGAGATTTTTTTAAAAAGGGGAAAACAAATTTTATTAGTTCAAATTTAATTGTCAGCTTAAAAATTTAATCAATAACTTAAGATTAAAGTATTAGTTAAATTAAGTTGTAAAAGGAAAATAAATTGTTCGAGTTAATCAAGTATTAATAAATCGTAGAATGTTTTTTACAAGGTCTGAAATTGAAAGGAAACAAGCCGGATTTGAATGGGTGCATGCGTAGTCAAAGGTGAGTTAATCTCACTCAGTTTAAATTTAAATTTAAATGATTAAATTTAAATAATTGTTTGAATGGTTGAGATTGATTGATTGATGTGCTATAGAATGATATATTCTGAAATTAGTAAATAATATTGTGCTAACATTTGTGGATGCAGGGAAACAGGTTGGAGGGATCCAACTGGATTCCTCAAATTTATTAGATTATTTAATATTCTGTGTGATGAATATTTGATATCCTGTGATTGTTTTATGGATAACTGGAATATTGGATAGTATGGTTGGATGGAATAACGTAGTATAAAGAGTTACCAAAATCTATGGAATTGGATTTTTGAAAGGTAATAAAAGAGTAAAATTTTAAGTAAATAATTCTAGTAAATTGGAATAAATTGAATAATGAAGTGAAAATAAAATAAAATAGAGGGATGTATAAACTCTAACAAAATATGGAATATGAGGAAATTGAATTAACAGAGGAATAATAAATTCTGGAACTTAAGCGAATAAAAGTCATTATTTTAAATGTAAGGATTAAATTTAAAGATAAAGAAAGGAAATTGAGGAATCTGAATTTGGTATTTTTCAGTTTAAAGATTTTAAGACATAAATTGGAAATTAAATCTAAAGTTAATAAATTTTGAAATAAATGAAGTAAGAGAATTTATTTCCTGGTAAAGTAAATAGAAATCAATTGTAAAATTGATTTAGGTGTTGAAATTTAAATTTAAAGTGAAGAGAGATTTTGGGACTTTATGACTGGGTTATAAAGTGAAATAAAATGTCAGTGGATATTTTATAAATTCAAGGTAAGAATTTATCAAAGGAATGGGTATTTGTTTAAAAATAAATGGTGATTTATTTTTAAGGAATGGGAAACAGAAGGGGATTTCCCTGGATAGCTAAGTATGGTTTTCAAAAATATTTAAAGTTTTTAAGATCGTTTTAAAAAGCAGGTTTTGGAAAGTTTATTATTTCTAGATCTAATTTTTTTAAAGCAAGTATATTTTTCTAAATCTATTATTGAAATAACTATATAAAGAAACTTGGTATTGAGTTTAACAGAGGAAATTTAGTTTATATTTTATAAATTGTCTTATACAAAATATTTTGTTAGCATATTTATTTTAATAAAATATTTAAGTTATAATTTTAAAAGTTATAAGTATATTTAAAAAAAAAAATGTTTTTAAATTATTTTAAACTTAAGTGTTTGTACTTGGCGTTCCAATGGAAATAATAATTGGGAATGTACCCTGGGAAGGGAAAACGGGTTTTGAAACTGTTTTAAAAAGGGGTTGAAAATTGGAAATATATATATCTCGGAAAGATATTTTGGGATTAATAAATAATTTGGAAAATTATTTATTGGTTGATGGATGTTTGTGAATATTAATTGATAGTTAAATAACCGACTATCAATATTGGCCAAATGCGTTGATTGTTTCGAAGAGACCGGGATCGAGATTTATTTCTCGAAAACCACTTCGATCCGGTTTGTACGTTTCGTGCGAAAAACGTGTTCGGAGTCGAAGATGGAGCAGTGAAGTGCAAGGGCTAGTCGCTACTAATCCTGAGGATATTTCCAAAATGGATGTAGTAGGAATAGTGCCTTCAGTTCCGTTCGAACCCGGGACGGACTTGTATGGACGAATGCTTGCGAAACATCGTCAGGTGGGCGATGGGCATTCTAAGTGAAACGTTCTAAAGGTAACGCTTAGCCTCAAGCCTCATCAAATGGGAATGACTGAAAATCAGGGGATATGCAGCAAGGTTAGGTGGGTAGCACCCAAGCAGGGTGAGGTCATTCCAGTCTAGATGTCCCTTATTTCTTTTTCGGCTTAGTGGTGAGGTTGCTGATCCCAACCGCGGGGTGATCTCACTCGGGACTGTCCAGTAAGGGATGGTTCCGGCCTTGTGTTGCAGGGGATGAAGGGAGTAATCCTCGGTACGGTGATCTAGGCCCCGTACTGTGACAGGTGGTACCCCAGTGCCTAGTCATTAGTTGGAAATCCATTCTCCCTACGAGCCTTGTATTACCCACTTTTGTGGCTAGTAGCTGGAATTTAATAATGTAACAATTTCGGCTATTTTATAAGTACTTGTGTATAGACCCTATTATAATATCAGAGGATTTCTATAAAATTGTTTTAGCTATCGTAAGGTAAAAACCCGACATGTTTATTTGTGGTGTGGTCTTACGAGATGCTTTTGTTTTCAAAGGATTTTGAAACTTTATAATCAATTGGGTGTGATTTTCTCATGCTGGTAATCCAAACTGACTCGGGTGTTATTTAACTGTAATGCTCGGGTCAGACTGAGTATTATAGGATACAGGATATGATGATGTGGAGCTCAGGAGACGAGCTGGATGACGAAACGTACCCTCGTACTTGTATATTTATATACGTATTCCGCTGTGTTGAGTTGTTGTGTACCCATTGTATGATATTGATGTTGAGTTGTGACTGATGTATTCTGATGATGTAATGTATGTAAACAGATATATTCGATTTTGAGTAAAGATTATTTACTATCTATTATATTTTATTCTGCTGCGATGGCTAGACTCTGATGTTGATTTTGATTTCTCTTCTTCTACCTCTTCTTCTTAAACCCAAATGGTTCGTATTTCTGTGCAACTTGAGTTAATTGTTGTAGAATAGTGTTGACTCAAGGGGTACGGATTTGCGGGTCGTTACAGTTGGTATCAGAGCTTAGGCTAGCGACAACGTTGGCTCTGGTGGGAATTACTCAAATAGAGTCCGTAGTACTCTATAATGAGTTTGAGTGTATTAATAGATATGAGCGCGTATTTGTTAGTGAATATAAAATGGTTTTATATTGTGTCGATTGGTTTATTGAGTAGTTTATGGATTCTGGTCAATACGAGTAATTAACGTTATTGATAGGGATCTCTAAACACTTGAATAGAACAATTCGACACAGTATTGTTTTAAAATAGGGTAAATGAAATAATTTTACCCAAATTATTTTTGTATATGAAAGAAATAATTTTCAGAAATTATTATAGTATTTGGATGCTTGATTGTTAAGGAATGTTAATATTAAATTATTAACACCATTGAGTAGAAATTGAATAAGAAATTGAAACTTATAACCAAAGTTGAAAAATAAATTTATATAACAAAATGAAATTTGAAATATAGATTATAAATGTAATTTTTAAATTTGAAATAACTTCATATATAAATAAGATTATAATTTTGAATTAGAATTCCAGAGAATGAAAATAAATTAAGATGAAGATTCCAGAGTAAGTTTGGAATTTTGGGGGAAAAGTTTAAATTCCTTTGGATTTGGAAATGGTTTTCAAAAGTTTTAGAGAAAAAATAGTGGTATTATTTCGGGAATATTTTTGGATTGAGATTGAAGTCTGGAGAGATTTGGAAAAAAAAAATATTTGTAATGTTGTTAAAGGGATAAATGCACTAAACTCTTTCGGTCGCTGGAAAATAATTCCGTTGATGATCGTGACATCATCGGTGTTCATTTTCGAGTTTCCAAAAGAGGAATTGCTACCAGGATGTTTGGGTTGATGTTATTTGCAAAATTGGGTTTGGTTTTAAAATTCAAATGGGAAATTGAATTTGCCAAGGGTTTTGGGTGCAGTTGATTTCAAAGGTGATTTTGGAAACTTGGGAAATTGTTTAAAACTCTGGAATATTATTTAAATGTTTATGGAATAATATAAATATACTAGACTAAATAAATGTAACAGAGAAAGGATCGAATTGAAATAAATAAGTTTCGACAGCTTATAAACAAATTGAACAGTATTGAAATAAAAATTTCTGGATATAAGTAAAAATGTGAATGAGAATTGATTGTAAATAAATGAGATATGAATATAAATAAGTGTGACGTATAAAAAAATTGGGAAGTAAGATATATAAGCCAAAATGAAATTGGTTGTAATGGTAATGAAAATTCAAAACTTAACTTATTAAATAAATAGGTTGAACTCCAGTAAAATAGATTAAGAGATTCTGAAATTAAATTGTTGTATTGGAAATGAATAAAATCCTAAACCTAGATTATAAAATAAAATGAACTCCAATAAGATAATAAAGGTGAGTTGGATATAAAATCAAATATTGATTTAATGTATGTTGAATATCAAATTTTGTGGTGACAAATGTTGAGTTTGTAAATGAATTATGGGATGAATATTCGTTGTAAATAATATGGAATGTTCCAAGATTAATTAATGGAATATGGAAATGGAACTCGAATTGTTTAAATAAAAATTTGAGTTGCGGATAAATGATAAAATTTGAAAGAGATGTTGAGTTATAAATAGAAATTCAACTTGAAATTACAAGTGAATTAAATTTGAATTGGAGTTGAATGGAATTGAATTAACATAAAAATAACTTGTATTGCCAATAAAAATCCAAGTAGGGATAAATTGGAAATGGCCTCATTATAAAATGAAAGGAATTCCGAAATAAATTATTGAATGTGAATTAGAATTCATATTGATTCAATGAAATATACTAATTTAATTTAAGCGGATGGAGCTAACAATGAAATTGGAAATGAGCTCGAGTAACATATAAATTCAACTTAGACCAACGATGAATTAAAAATAATTGGGAGTGTCAAACAAAATGAAATTGGGTTATAACAGTGATGGTTGGAATTTGTGAATCAATTCCAAGTAGGTTGAAATAGAATGGAAAAGACCTTGTTATTAATAAAATCAAAATTCTATGAATGAATAGAAATTGACTAAAAATTGATTTTTGAAATGGGTTGAATTATAAATGGTTTATAATAAAACCTGTTTGGTAAGTGGAATGAAATTAGTAATTAAGTTGAGTAACTCAAGTTATATTAACAAGAGCTTGGGTTCGAATAAAATGGGAATTCATTGAATAAAATTTTATGAGTTGATAGAAGTGAAATAAAATTTATTTTGAATCACTTGGAATAAAAATAAACTCGTTTGGATTCAAATGAATTGGAAGTAGGCAATGAAGTGTAAATCATTTAATTGGAATGTAAAATGAATTAAATGAAATGGCATTGGAATGGATTGGAAGCATTCAAAATAAATGTCGAAATGTTTCACATGTGCTTGTGGGAGTATATGATATGCATCGTTTATGAAACCCATGTTTTAATTATTTATATTTAAGTGAAATGCTATAAATTTGTGTAATTGTCACTTACATATTTATATTGAGTAAGTACAGGTTCAGGGAAGCCGTTTGGCTGGATTTGATTGCGCAATTTGCTAAAATAAATCGCCGCTTGCTTAAAAATGCTAAAATAAGGTACGCCTACGCAATACAAATAGGAAATATGAACTGTTTTTCTGTTTTCCGACCGTGTGGGTCGATGTATATTGATTTTCGGCCTGAGGCCGATGTATATATGTTTTTGTGCATCCTGCGATATCGCAGAAGTCCCTCCGTACAAAGGAGACTCTGCCAAAATTTTCCGTAAATTTTGGGAGTTAGAAAATTTTTGAAAATTTCGAAAATTTTCATTAACGGCTAATAATCTAAATTTGTTAAGCAAATGAAATTGGAGCTAAATAATTGAAATCTAATTGAAAATGTGAAGGTAAAGAAAGTGGAAATTGAAGAAACTAAAGAAGTAAAGTTTGCAAATAAACTTTAATTGAGATTTGAATTAATTAGTAAGTGCAACTAATACAATATTCTAAGTGGAAACCAAAATTTAAACTTAAATGAAATTGTAAAGGCAAAGAGAATGGTAATGGAAATAAACTTCAATAGTAAAATGAAGATTTATATAAGAAATATATACAATATTCAAATTAAACTTAAGGAATGGAAAATGAAATTCTTAAGTAAATTTGGTATTGGGAAAAATTATTCCAAGAGAATAATTGAATGGAAATTAACTGAAGGTTAAAGTGATAGCTGAGAATGTGAATAAAAAGAGAATTGGAGTAGCTAAAAATAAATTGGGCTAATTACGTAAGGTGTACGTATATTATTTATTCGCATAGCTATATTGATCCAGAATTCGAGCACAGATTTTCGAGATAGTTATATCGATCCGAGTTAGAATTTTTCACTCGATTTTCGGCGGCGAACCTGGATATGGATTGTTGATTGATTATGGAAATTCTCTATCATAGTTATGACTATGCAAGGAGAATGACGGTTTCTGACCAAGAAACCAGATCTGAGTCCGCACTAGGAGGTCGGGTGGACGATACTAGTTCGGAAATGAAATTGTGTGATCGAGTAAACATATATAAGAAGTCCCCAAAAATAAAACAAGTATACGTTTTTAATCTTCTAGGTTATTTTAAAATAGATTTTAAAGGGGTATTTAATTTTAAAAAGTTATTATTCAATAAGCATATACATATACACACCTTTTAAATCTATTAATTGATTTTTTAAACAACATATTTTAATGATTGACTTGTTTAATGACTTAATCACTTATTTTTGATGACTAAGAGATTTTTTAAAAAAGGGGAAAACAAATTTTATTAGTTCAAATTTAATTGTCAGCTTAAAAATTTAATCAATAACTTAAGATTAAAGTATTAGTTAAATTAAGTTGTAAAAGGAAAATAAATTGTTCGAGTTAATCAAGTATTAATAAATCGTAGAATGTTTTTTACAAGGTCTGAAATTGAAAGGAAACAAGCCGGATTTGAATGGGTGCATGCGTAGTCAAAGGTGAGTTAATCTCACTCAGTTTAAATTTAAATTTAAATGATTAAATTTAAATAATTGTTTGAATGGTTGAGATTGATTGATTGATGTGCTATAGAATGATATATTCTGAAATTAGTAAATAATATTGTGCTAACATTTGTGGATGCAGGGAAACAGGTTGGAGGGATCCAACTGGATTCCTCAAATTTATTAGATTATTTAATATTCTGTGTGATGAATATTTGATATCCTGTGAATGTTTTATGGATAACTGGAATATTGGATTGTATGGTTGGATGGAATAACGTAGTATAAAGAGTTACCAAAATCTATGGAATTGGATTTTTGAAAGGTAATAAAAGAGTAAAATTTTAAGTAAATAATTCTAGTAAATTGGAATAAATTGAATAATGAAGTGAAAATAAAATAAAATAGAGGGATGTATAAACTCTAACAAAATATGGAATATGAGGAAATTGAATTAACAGAGGAATAATAAATTCTGGAACTTAAGCGAATAAAAGTCATTATTTTAAATGTAAGGATTAAATTTAAAGATAAAGAAAGGAAATTGAGGAATCTGAATTTGGTATTTTTCAGTTTAAAGATTTTAAGACATAAATTGGAAATTAAATCTAAAGTTAATAAATTTTGAAATAAATGAAGTAAGAGAATTTATTTCCTGGTAAAGTAAATAGAAATCAATTGTAAAATTGATTTAGGTGTTGAAATTTAAATTTAAAGTGAAGAGAGATTTTGGGACTTTATGACTGGGTTATAAAGTGAAATAAAATGTCAGTGGATATTTTATAAATTCAAGGTAAGAATTTATCAAAGGAATGGGTATTTGTTTAAAAATAAATGGTGATTTATTTTTAAGGAATGGGAAACAGAAGGGGATTTCCCTGGATAGCTAAGTATGGTTTTCAAAAATATTTAAAGTTTTTAAGATCGTTTTAAAAAGCAGGTTTTGGAAAGTTTATTATTTCTAGATCTAATTTTTTTAAAGCAAGTATATTTTTCTAAATCTATTATTGAAATAACTATATAAAGAAACTTGGTATTGAGTTTAACAGAGGAAATTTAGTTTATATTTTATAAATTGTCTTATACAAAATATTTTGTTAGCATATTTATTTTAATAAAATATTTAAGTTATAATTTTAAAAGTTATAAGTATATTTAAAAAAAAATGTTTTTAAATTATTTTAAACTTAAGTGTTTGTACTTGGCGTTCCAATGGAAATAATAATTGGGAATGTACCCTGGGAAGGGAAAACGGGTTTTGAAACTGTTTTAAAAAGGGGTTGAAAATTGGAAATATATATATCTCGGAAAGATATTTTGGGATTAATAAATAATTTGGAAAATTATTTATTGGTTGATGGATGCTTGTGAATATTAATTGATAGTTAAATAACCGACTATCAATATTGGCCAAATGCGTTGATCGTTTCGAAGAGACCGGGATCGAGATTTATTTCTCGAAAACCACTTCGATCCGGTTTGTACGTTTCGTGCGAAAAACGTGTTCGGAGTCGAAGATGGAGCAGTGAAGTGCAAGGGCTAGTCGCTACTAATCCTGAGGATATTTCCAAAATGGATGTAGTAGGAATAGTGCCTTCGGTTCTGTTCGAACCCGGGACGGACTTGTATGGACGAATGCTTGCGAAACATCGTCAGGTGGGCGATGGGCATTCTAAGTGAAACGTTCTAAAGGTAACGCTTAGCCTCAAGCCTCATCAAATGGGAATGACTGAAAATCAGGGGATATGCAGCAAGGTTAGGTGGGTAGCACCCAAGCAGGGTGAGGTCATTCCAGTCTAGATGTCCCTTATTTCTTTTTCGGCTTAGTGGTGCGGTTGCTGATCCCAACCGCGGGGTGATCTCACTCGGGACTGTCCAGTAAGGGATGGTTCCGGCCTTGTGTTGCAGGGGATGAAGGGAGTAATCCTCGGTACGGTGATCTAGGCCCCGTACTGTGACAGGTGGTACCCCAGTGCCTAGTCATTAGTTGGAAATCCATTCTCCCTACGAGCCTTGTACGAGTTTTGTTTGTATTACCCACTTTTGTGGCTAGTAGCTGGAATTTAATAATGTAACAATTTCGGCTATTTTATAAGTACTTGTGTATAGACCCTATTATAATATCAGAGGATTTCTATAAAATTGTTTTAGCTATCGTAAGGTAAAAACCCGACATGTTTATTTGTGGCGTGGTCTTACGAGATGCTTTTGTTTTCAAAGGATTTTGAAACTTTATAATCAATTGGGTGTGATTTTCTCACGCTGGTAATCCAAACTGACTCGGGTGTTATTTAACTGTAATGCTCGGGTCAGACCGAGTATTATAGGATACAGGATATGATGCTGTGGAGCTCAGGAGACGAGCTGGATGACGAAACGTACCCTCGTACTTGTATATTTATATACGTATTCCGCTGTGTTGAGTTGTTGTGTACCCATTGTATGATATTGATGCTGAGTTGTGACTGATGTATTCTGATGATGTAATGTATGTAAACAGATATATTCGATTTTGAGTAAAGATTATTTACTATCTATTATATTTTATTCTACTGCGATGGCTAGACTCTGATGTTGATTTTTATTTCTCTTCTTCTACCTCTTCTTCTTAAACCCAAATGGTTCGTATTTCTGTGCAACTTGAGTTAATTGTTGTAGAATAGTGTTGACTCAAGGGGTACGGATTTGCGGGTCGTTACACTGAGTGTATGTATATGAGAGAGCGTATTTCTTAGCGTTATAAAAGGTTTTTATATTATGTTAATTTTTTCATTTTCGTATTTATAAATTTTGGTTGGTGCATAGGATGCTATGACATCGATAGAGATTTCTAAACACTTAATATGATAGACCGACACAATATTTGTCTTGAATTACAGGTGAATGAAATTATTTTACCTATTGTATATTTTATATACAAAATAATAATTTTATAAATGATAAATTTGGTTGTAATATATTTTTTTGTTAGGTAGTGAAACTTATAAAGATTGGTTGGAAATAAGATTTATAAATAAAATAAATATAAACTGGAAAATTTAGAACTTAAATTCCGGGATTTTTGAAAATTTCCTTCGAATGATTTTGGAATATAATAATAATATTATTTAGAAGTATTTTCTAATATGAATATTTCAATATGATTTGAAAGAAATGTTTTAAAGAAATTTTGAAAAGAAATAAGTTATGTACTCCCCTCTCTATCATTGGAAAATAATTTCGGTGATGAGTGCACGCATCATCGACATTCATTTTTGAGTTTTAAAGTGGGAAGGCCACTGTAGTAGTCATACTGTAGATTTATTTTGATAAACAAATAAAAATTTCAAATTTTTTAAATTGGATATATAAGTTATGAGTATATTCATCTATCTATTGTTTTTAAATGATTAGAAACGGAACCCGGCATTTAGTTCTTAAATTTCTATGAATTAGAGATTTTAATTAATGAAATGAAATTTAACTAATTAATAATTGGAACCTCTAAATGAAATAAGAGATTAAATGCTAGGTTATAAATGAAATTACAAGAAAGTTGAAATTTGTAACCCATAAAACAAAGGATATTATTATTGAACATTAAAAGAAATGAGATTAACTTGTGTAACTTTCAATTTCATTCTTAGAAACGTATATATAACTTACCAAAATATTAATTGTTGTAATGTTTAATAAGAAAATGTAATTGGATATTATACAAGTAAAACATAAAGTAATGAAAGCATTCAATGAAATTCTTTAATAAATAAGAATTTGATGTTGTAGTTGTTATAAACTTAAGTTATAATTGAAATGTTACTATAACAACGTATAATAGAAAGAAAGTATTATAAGTAAGTAATTATAAACTTAAGTAAATAAATTGATATGCTAAGTAATTGAATTTGACCTGAATACTATAAATAAATGAATGTAAATAAATGAAATTAAGTAATAATGAATGAATGAATATAATGCAATAAAAAGAAACTGACATGATATGAATAAATGAGAATAAATGAAATAAACACTGAACGAATGAATGGAAATAAAATTTTGGTAAGAGATAAATATAAGTTAAAAGAAATAGCCCTTGTATGAATGAAAAAAACTGTAAATGTTGTGAAAGAAATTTAATAAGAACACCTTAAGTAACATTGTAAATTATTGTTTGTTTTGGTTTATGGGTTGTTTGGGATAGAATACTTCAAATTGTTTGGCTACATGAATAATTTATTGAGTTTATCTAAGACTGTTGAGTAGATGGTATACTTCATAATTTATTTTTCATTCTTGGCGATGAAAAGTTTTTGGACCCAAACCAAATATTTGTTTTGTTTGCTATGGATGGATGGTTGATTTTATTGATTTCATATGATGATTATATGCAGTGACTGCAAGTGATTGTTGTTTTATATTGATTTGTTTGTTAGTAGTTGAAACAACATTAAATATTTCATTTTATATCATTATTAACTCCTTTTGGATTATATTAGTGAAATACAGATTATGGAAGCAATTGCTACTGCTTTTGATTTCATAATATGAGCGTTGTTTGCCCGTCAAATAGGCACGTTCTCGGATTATGCTTTTCTAGCGATATTATATTGATTTCCCACTGTTGGGTTATATTGTTTTATTGATATTATAAATTCTCCTAAGCCTTTCCACACAAAGGAGAATCTGCCGAAATTTTTCGAAAATTCTGATCTTAGAAAATTTTATGAAATGATTTCCGAACTTTTATTTACTTGAATATAAAAAAAGATTTTTAATTATTATAAATTGATATATTTTATTTGAACTATTAGATTATGTAAATTAATTGTTTATAAATTTAATATCTTGAATAAGATATATTGATTACTTAATTCCTTCTTTCCCTCTTTTTCCTTTTCGGGGACGAAAAGTTTTGAGTGGAGGAGGGTGTAACGACCCGTAAATTTCCAGTAATTAAATTTGTTAATTAATAAGATACTGGTAATTTAATATTGAAGGAAATAAAAATTAGTGAATTGTTAATGGAAATAATAACTAGAATGAATTGCAACAGTATAAATGTAAGTTAATTGTTAATAACTTGAATGTAATTCCAATAAATGAAATAATGTAAATGTTATACTTGATTATAAACGAAATGTAAGAAAACAAATGTAAATATTTAATTAGCTAATGAAATAATAATATATCTAATGGTAATTGTACAAAATCAGTATTATATAAGAATTGTAACATTTGTTTGTGAATAGTGAATTCATAAGTGTAATTAAAAGTTATGGTACCGATTATTATATGTTACCTATTTATTTGTTCTATTAAAATTTAATTGGGAATCAATTGCAATCAATCCACTTCATTTGTGCAGTTGATGTAGGTTAAGTTGATAATGCAAGTGCTGGTTAATTAATGGAATAAGGTGTAATTAATGGTGATGTAAATTAGTAGTAGTTATGACAATTTATTTATAGATAATAAACTTACATGGGTTGAAATGTAGTAATGGTGGCGATTATTATTGTTAGAAATATATATTTAATCAATAGAAATTTAATGCAAATAAATGTTACACTTATGTGATTTAATACAATAACTAAAAGTGTAGTTGTCGTAAAATAAATAGGAATGTAAACTCATTCATAAGGTAATAACGGAGTATATTTATGTAATGGAAGATAGACAAATATTAACTAGGGTAACAGAGTAATAATAGACTTAATAAAAAGATTGGAATTGAATCAAATCAGTTTATTTGAAATTAATTATAAATAATTGGGTTTCAATTTGTAATAAATGGATTTATTGTAAACAAGTGAAATAAAATACTACGTTATTGAAATTAAGATGAAATTGGAAAATATTAATGTAATAAATATAAACCAATGATAATTATACCCATAAGGTAACAATTGATTGAATAACAGAATTTAAGTCAATTAAATAGAGTCACGGGAAATATAATTTATGACTTTTGAATTTATAGGAATTGTAATCAAACATTGAAATTGGTAAAATAATTAACATTATATTGATGTGAATTTTTTTAATTATTGTAATTACACAACTAATTGGAAATGATGGAAATTGTTAGTTATTAAATTGGAAATAAAATGTGTTTTTATTAATATAATATTAAATTATTTAATTAATGTGAAAATAGACATTTTGGTCACTAACTCGGATTTCGACGAAACCAGTTTCATCGGATCCGTAACGGTGAATTATTGTAAGATTTCAAGTTTCGTAGAGATCGGACTTGCGATCGTATGGGCTCGAACTGCCTAGAAATCAATTAAATTGAAATCAATTTGAAATAAATTGATTTTAGCATAACTTTTTCATAAAATGGAAGTAGTACTTGAAACCTATTCTATTGAATTTGAAATATTTGAAAACATCTATTTTGATATATATGTTGACCATTTTCGTCCCGGAGTCTAAACGGGCTTTTGGGGTCGTATATCGCTCAATTAATCTGGTCCATTCTTTCTATTTTCAGCTTTGTCTATAAATAGCCCGTTATAAACCCTAGCCACTCCTCATTTTCATTTTTCTATACATACATTTCAGTCATCTCCCCCTTCTCAATGGCAGACAAACCAAACAAACTTCTCAATTCAATTTCAAAATCAAATTCAAGTCAAAATTTCAAACTACGCAAACTATATCGAATTATATATCGATTTGAAGCTCTTGGCGAGCGCATCTCAGATCTGCAATTCGTTTTCCAATTTGAACCTCTGTCTGTCCATAAATTGATGAATTACTCTTGGCCGTTCGTTGATCGTCGATCAACTTCGACGGATCGTCGATTGGGGGTTACCATCTTGTAGAGGAGGTCGAGTGGATAACATCTGTGTCGTTCTTTTAGGTGATCAACGGTCTGATATTACGAATTAATTTAATTAGGTCATGATGTTGTTGCAGCGGCTGCCCTCATTCAAGGACGATGGTGGCTCCGGTGTCGCAGGGGAAGGTCGAAGGCGTACCGATGGTGGGCTACGAGCAGTTCGAGGCCAGAAAAGTTATCTCTTGTGGCAGCAATGTCATCTGGTTTGATCGCAACTTCAACGCGAGGGTTCTGGGTATTGGAAGGTGACGGCGTGTGTTATTTATTATTGTGTTATTTAAAAAGAAATTAAAATCGTTGAACTTCTAATGATAATAACATTCACATACAAGGTCCGTTTCACATGCGGTTTGATCCGCTAGGATCGTATCGAAATTCCGGACATTCTGACACTTGTTTGAAAGAATTCTGAGATCGTTTGAATTTTGGATTTAAAGTGGATTTAAATTCGGTTTAAATTCAAAGGTAAGTGTTTTAACCCACTCACAACTTCTAAAATTTCTTATATTTGTTAAATTTAATTTATGATGTGATTAGGAATTTATTTATGACTGTTTGGTATATTTTAAATCATCATCTCAATTAATTTGAATTAATTTGAATTAAATCGTTATTTAATTTATTACTGAATATAAATTGCCAGTTAAATACCTGTTATTGATTATCAGTTATCTATTAATGTTGATTGATTTGTTTGGATGATGATTATGATGGATGTTGATTGTTGATATTAGATAAATGGATGTTGTATTTTATATCATTATAAACTGCAAGTTCACTATGGGTTGAAATGATATATACCCAAATGATATATAGATTAAGGAAAAATCGTTATGGTTTGAAATGATAGACTCGAGCGATTTTATGGATGTTATTTATTTCGGGATTGCTGTTCGAAATGATATATAACCGTAAAATTTTAAATTGCAGATTGGAATGATAAATATCCGTATCGCTTGGCCCTAGGGTAGAGAATTATATACGAATACCGGATTGGTTAAATTAAATGATTTTAAAATCCTTAATTGTGGAATAGAATTAAATGGTATTTTAAAGTAAAGTTTGATTTGTATAAATTGAAGTACTTTTGGAAAATCAAGTTTTTTGTTGAAATGTGAATTGGCTTAAAAGGAAATGTTTTAAGAAATTAAATTGAAATAGTCTGATTTTCTATTGAAATGAAATAAATAGTTTTAAATTGATATAAATTCCAAATTCATATTTTCAAATATAAACTGTTTTAAATTATATTATTTTTAAGATTCTAAATTTTAAGATTTTCACATTTATAAACTATTTTAACCTATATTAACTATATTTAATCAATTTAACCTATTTTAAACTATTTAAATTATTTTAAAACTAATTAAACCATTTTAACTTATATTAAATCTAATTAATCTATTTTAAAGCTATTTAATCTATTTTAATTTTATTTAATCTATTTTAAATCTATTTAATTATTTTAAATCTATATTTGCTATTTTAGAGTATTTTGACTTTTGAAAATTTATTCGAACTATTTATAACTATTTTAACTACTTTCTAAAATTTCAAACTAAGTAAAAGGGAAGTGTTTATATTAAAAATTCATTGGTTTAAAAGAAAATATGATGAAATGACCTAAGTTGGGATTTAAATGTATAATAAATTTGAAAATGATGATTTTGAAGTAAGGATCTAACCTGTTTTGGAAATATGATTTTGGAAGAAATTATGAGTTGAAAGTGAATATGATTTCAAAGTAAAAATGATTTCGAGAGTATTATGATTTTGAGAAGATGACACTTTGATATGAATTGTGAATTGACTTTTGAAATATAAAAGAACCATCCGGTGTGTAAAAAGAGATTGGTTGTTAAAGGGACCAAGATCGAATATTGTGATTTATTTGGTGGGCACCCTTCAATTTTTACTCAGGAGTGTGTTTCGAGTTAGGCGGTAGTTGCGACTATGCATTACCAACGGTTCGGAAGTGTAATTGGTATATCTACCCTGGCATTGCCTAGTTGTGCCGTGTCACCTACCCTAGCACGCCTTCTACAAGTTTGTTTTATGTCATACCTATGGTGTATCCTTTGACGGCCCCAATTTACAGGAAGTGACAATACTGTATAGACTATTGACATTATAAAATGTGTCAAGGTGTAATACCTTAACTACCTTACTTTACTATAGAGATATTATAATAGCGTATTGTGTTACATAGAAGATAGTTTAACGGATCCTTAGGAGGTGTGAATCCCGAGCATCTCTTGAGTTACTACACTTACGTTAGACACTGGATAGGAGATGTCAAACCCCGTAAATATCTCTGACGCCATTCCACTCACATTTATTTTCCGATGATTTAACTTACATAAGATCTTTTAGTTCTAACTCGAGTGTTTTGTCTTTTCAATTCGCTCTGGTCAGCCTGAGCATTTTAGGATTTAAAGACCTTATTCTGGAGGACGAAGACGAAGATTTATACTACTATTATTCTATTAGTCCCACTGCATCATACTAGTCCGCTGCACTGATATTTATCTCTTATATGTGTAACTCTGATTCTATGTTGTATAAGTATAATCAAGTGTTTTATAAACATCTTCATTTCCTGTTATTTGATTATTATATTTGTCATTCCGATGCAAGATTCTATTTTGTTTTTTTCTCTTTCTCTATTTTTCTTGTTTACCCCATAACAATTCTCCCTTCTGTATGGTTTGAGTCGACATGTGTGTCTTCTTAAAACGTACAAAAAGGCAGGATGTCAAAAAATCATAATGAGTTAGTGAGCTAAAATAATTCTAATAAATCTTTCTTTGAGACGAGAGAAAATGTACTATCAAAATGTACACCTTCTTGTTATGTAACCTCTTTAGTGACTAGTCCTACTTTAAATCTTTTAATGTTATCTTAGTAGTCAGTTTTAGTTTTATAGACTCATTTACAGCCTATAGGTCTAACCCTGATAGGTAACTCAACAAGATCCCAAACTTTATTAATTTCCATAGATTTCATATTGGCATTCATTGCTTATAACCATTTAAAGATTTATTACTCATAACAACTTGGTTGAATAGGATAGGATCATCTCCATTACCTATATCGCATCCTTCTTTAGTAAGGTATACGATATAATCATCAGGTATGATAGGTCTTTGATCTCTTTATGATCTTCGTAAGGGTTCATATGGCAGTATAGGGGCTTCATCAACATTAGGAACACCATAAATATGAGTTTCTTCATTAGCCACTTGAACAAGAGGTATCGAATTTGTAAACCTTTCGCATTATCGAAATTGGAATGTAAGTTTGAGTTTCTCCCAGTTTTATAGTTCTATTTACATTACACCCACTTACGTTGTCATTTTAAAAAAATACAGCATGTCTAGTATCTACTATTCCAGTTTAATGTCATAAATTTGAAAATTTTGACTCTCGCTAGGTAACCAATAAAGTAACAACCGATGATTATGGAATCAAGTTTTCTTTAGTTGCGTATTATAGACTTTTGCTTAAGAAAGACATCCCCGCACATGCAAGTACCCTAATTGCAATTTTATTCAAGTCCACAATTCATAAGATGTTTTTGGAAAAGATTTACTAGGAACTCGATTTAGCATATGTGTGGATGTTTTTAAAGCTTCTGTCCACAAAAAGACAGACAATGTGGTATTACATATCATACTTCATAACATATCCATTAGTGTACGATTATATCTTTATATAACTTTGTTCCATCGATCATCTCTCAGCATTACCGATGAACGATACCTTTTTCTTAAAGAGATAACTCGAATAGGCCTGGACTTTGACAAAGGTCACTGTGTCTACCACAATATTCACCAGCTCTATTTGGTCGCACTATTTTAATTTTAAGGTTATGTTGATTCTCGACTTCAGCCTTAAAAATTTGGAATCTATCTAATGCTTCAGATTTTTCATTAATCAGATACAAATAACTATAGTGAGAGCAATCATCAATGAAAGTAATAAACGATTCATGCCCATTAATACCCAGAGTTGGAAATGGACCGCATATATCAGTATGAATAATTTGTTATACTCCCCCACTTGGAGTAGCTCCTTTCTTCTTTCCCTTAACAAATTTTCATTTAACATGTTCTACATAGTTGTCGAAATCAGAAAAATCTAATGCTAGAAGTATTTCATTTCTAATGAGACATTGCATTCTATCTCTTGAAATATGACCCAACCTACGATGCCATTATTTGGAAGAATTCCCAACATCACGATTTCCCTTGACTCCACGTTTATGATTAACACAAATAATATCCATAGATAACAAAGATTCACAAAAGAAGAATTCGAACATAATTTATACAGATTGTCACATAATAATCCAGGATCGACAAACTTAGAGTTTGATATAGTTTTAACTCATTATTACCAAAATGAAAAGTAAAACCACATGCATTAAGTCTAGAAATAGAAATTAAATTCCTAATCACACAAGGAATATAAAATACATCATGTAAATCAAGAATAAAGACACTCTTCAAAACCAAATAAAGGGTTCCAACAGCCCAAGTTCAACCTCTAAATCGTTAGCAACTTTAAGTTTCCTTTGTCCTTTTTGAAGCATCCTCATAGAATGGAATCCCTGTAACGGGTTTGTAACATGCACAAAGGCACCAGTGTCAATCCACCATGTATTTAAGGGAATATCAACTAAAAATGTTTCATAAATCATGAAATTAAAATCATTACCCTTTTTTGCGAGCCAATCTTTAAACTTTACACATTCCTCCCTTATGTGTCCATGCTTCTTACAGTGATAACACGTACGATCATGCATGGGTTTGATATCAGATATACAAGTCTTGTTAATACCAATAGCCGTATTCACTTTATTTTTACCTTTTCCATTGACCTTTTCTTATTTTGGACTTTGAACAGCAATGTGTGCATAGTCAGATTTCTTAGCATAAACATTTCTTCTTCTTCAACACACATATCAAATAATTCAATCATTTTCCACTTCTCTTACTGCGTATCTTTAACGACCCGTAAATTTTTATTTATTTTATTAATATACTTAACTGAAATCTTAATATAATAAAATTTTGAAATAAAAATTTAATATTTGGAATACGTGTACTTAAACATAGAAAATGGTAAATTTTCATCAGATAATATGGAATTTTATTTTTTTCTTGTATAACTTTGGTTAAATTTAGATCGGTTAATATTTGATGATCGTACCACTAATTTATGTGTGCTGTTTTGATCGGATGATCGTACCACTAATTTATGTGTGCTGTTTTGATCGTCTCGTCGTACTGATCGCCGTGGTATATTCACTTCTATGTTTTGGTGTCCGATACGCGGCGGAACCCGCGTAACGGATATCCATATCGATACCCTTTTTGAACCTTTTGTATTCCTTTATCCTTTCATGTCCTTTGTATGATAGTTGTCACCCATTAGCAATTAATACTCATTGAATTCATCAAAGTGACGATTGCTTTTCCCAGGATTGATTATTCTCTACTGGTTCATTTTCTTTCTCTGGCATTTTATATTGTTCATCTTCTTTAAGCTAATAAAATATATAACATCATATAAGATGTATCGTGTTCGTCACTTCTTCTTTCCAATTCCTCTCCACCTCTCTACTACCCCTCCTCTCTAAGCCGTACCCTTTGCAACCACTTCCTTCTCTAAGGACTGCTACCCTTCAACGAAGTCACGCTCTGGCCATTACCCTTCCTTACCATCTCGATGTTTCCCTCTCTCGCTCGTGTCAGCCTCGCAGCAAAGCCTAAACGAAGCTACCTTTACTAGCCGAATCTCCCTCCACCATTGAATCCATACTTCCATCACCACTGGCCCGTGCCTTCTCTGGCCTCAACCCTTCCATTCACTATCCCGAGACTCTCCTTCAACCAGCAACTTTCCTCATCCCTCTCAACCAAGCCCAGCTTGCACGCCTCCAACTCAAATCCACCCATCACCCAAACTTTGTAGCTTTTTTGGGTATGTTTAAATATTAGTTATTATATATTTTTTGAGTTTGTATAAACTTATAAAAGTTACTTTATATACATGTTGTGTATAACCTGTTTAACTTTATGTATATATATATAATATATTGTTTTGCTGTACATTATATTTTTGAGAGGACTATATACAGATTTTTAGTTCTCATCCTTTCATTTATAAAAGTTTATATTATATTTAAAAAGGAGATCGGCTTTGAACATTGTTTTCGGTGTACATATATATGCATTGGTTTCGAAATTTTGCATCTGGGCATTTGTTATATGTACAGCATCACACTATATATTTGGTTATATTAATTATAAGTTGGTTTTGGCTTGATATGTATATTTTGTTTCTATATATATATATAGATATATATATATATATATGTTATACCACAGTTGTTTATATAATGTACGTATATATATTAAAGCTAGATCCTATTTTTACCTCTGTTATATATATATATATATAAGTTTTATAAACTATAGTTTTGTATTATATGTTTTATATCCATGATAGTTATATATATATTAGTTTTATTATAAAATATATGTTTAATTATATAAGTTATATTATATATTAGTTTCTATAAGTATTATTCATTGATATATACGTATAGTTTTATAACTTGTTGTTTACTGAGAATATATATAAGTTCATAAGAAATGTAAATATCAGTTTCCATAAGTTTATATGTATATTGTTATCTGAAGAATATTAACCCAGATTTGGTTTTTATTTGGTATGTTAGTTGTCTCAGCCAAAAGAAATTATATATATATATATATGTTATGTACTAAGCTTTTACTGTTCGAATATATAATAGTGTATAAGCATACTTCGACGGTTATATAGCTTATATGTCCATATTTTCACATATAAATTTTATTATAAATATTAATGCTAAAGATATAACATGTAGGTAAGCGTTTTGCATTCTATAAGTATATATATATATATTGATTTTAATATATGCGTTTTAATGTAAACCAATGGTTTTTGAATTACATGTATTTTTAATTTAATATATGTTTGAGTTTAGAATATGATTATATATATATAGTTATATATAAGTTCACTTATATCATTATCTTCATTGATCTAGTCTGATTGATTTCGTCTACTCCAATAACTCAACTTTGTTCGTCAAAAATCGTGTCCATCTTGCTTCACTTCGGAATTCGTGCTTGGATTTGTAACTCTTTTCATTATCAAATCTCTCTCGCCTCGAAAGGTGAGCAATCACTCATGATTAATGTTCTTATATTTATTAAATTTTATTTCAATTGAAACGACAATTAAAATATGCTTCTGTTAGTTACTTACATTGCTATATATATGATATTATATGTATTTGTTCACCTGTGACATCTGACACCATTATTTGTTATTTATATTGATGATATATGCCTATTATATTATTGTTGTACCTGTTATCACTTGCAAATTCCCTGTTAGTTTAGAGTTCCCTATGGGTTGAAATGATACATACCCGAACGGTCTTGTAGAATAGGATAAAATCGTTATGGGTTGAAATGATAAACCCAAGCAATTTTCGTTGAATTGAATTTGGGATTGCGGGTTGAGATGATATATACCCGTATATAATTTAAATTACGGATTGAAATGATAAATATCCGTATCACTTGACCATAGGATAGAAAACTATATAAAAACACCATTGGTCTATATATGTATATTTTGAAAATGATTTTCAAGGTTTCGAAAGGAATATTTTGGTTTTATAAATATTGATTTTAAGATATTATGTATATATGTTATTTTATAAAGGTTTAAAATTTAGATTTTTAAATTTATGTGTTTAAATTTTTTAAAAGTTATAAGTTTGTTTTGAGACTATAAATTTTAAGATTTCACTTAGAATATTACTATTTTAAAAATATATAAATTAAGATTTAAAATTTATAAGTTTAATAGTAAGCTTTGACTTAATAAAGTTTGATTAAATTAATATATAATTTGTTTATGTTTGTATGAAATTATATTTTAAACAGATTTTTATAATGGTTTTATTAAGTTAAGATTGGATTGATAACTTTGAATTATTTAAAATTGTATTTAGTTAATAATTATATTTTATTTAAAATCAATTTGAAACTTATTGAATTTGAGATTTTTGAAAGGACATGATTGTATAACTTGATTTTAGTTTAAGATGATTAAATGAATATTTCAAGTTCAAATAAATTGAAGGAAATATTCGGTTATTTGAAATTTGAAGTTTTATTTAAAAATTATTTGAATGATTAAGTAAATATTTCAAAACAAATAATAGTAAAGTGAATTTGATATATATATATGAAATTATTAGATTTAGTTTTGAAATGTTGAATATTTAAAGCTTTGAAATATATTGAAATTGAAATGGTTCATTTTGTAGTTCAAATCTGTTTTTGAAATCGATATAATTTGAAATAGTTTATTGAGAAACTGAATTGAATTGAAATTGATGATTTTGAGAATGGATTAAATTTGAATTTTGGAATCTGAGTTGATTTGGAATCGATTTTGAAATTTGAGGTTGCTATTTAATTATATAAAGTATTTTCAAATTATATTTAAAACTATTTAAATATTTTACTTTATAAATTTTTTTCATATAAACTGTTTTGTTACAAATCATTTTAATATAAAAAAAATTAATATAAATTATTTATATATTTTAATATAAATTATTTTAATATAAACTATTTTAATATACTAACTATTTTATTATAAACTACTTTAACCAGTAACTACTATATATAAACTATTTTATTTTATAAACTATTTTATTTTAGATGTTATTTTAATATCTAAACCGGTTACGTGGGAAGTGTTGTGATTTTCAAAGTATTATGATTTCTAAGTTATGATTTCTAAGTACTATGGTTTTAGAAGCTTTATAATTTCGAAAGTGTTATAACTTTGAAGTGCTATGATTTTGGAAATGGATATATTTGAAATGGAAATGATATCGTATTTGGTTTTGAAATGGAAATGATATCGTAGTGATATGGTTTTGAAATGGCAATGGTATTTTCGTTTTGATGTATAAACTATTTTGAAATGATCTTGGTGTTTTAATAACGTTTGGTTGTTAAAGAGACCGGGATCGGAAGTTGTCATACTCTCTGCCAACTCCGAAAACCACTTTAATAACTGTGTAGGCGGTGGAGATTCCAGAATAAAGTTGGATGGTGGCAACAATGCTATATGAGGTATATACGTGGATCCGACTCCCGTGAGTTGGCATAAGGTGGCTAAAACAGGAGCGATTCACGGGCCAAGTGAGGTAGCTCCTCCGATCGGACATACTTCTTCAATTTCCATTCTATTACTTTGTGATTGATTTGGTGCGCACCTTTGATTTTGCGAGTGTGGCTCGAGGTGGGCGGTAGCTGCGGCTATGCGTTACCACCAGCCCAGATGCGTAATTTGTATATCTACCCTAGCATTGCCTAGTTGTGCCGTGTCACCTACCTTAGCGAGACCACTACGAGTTTGTTTTATACCATACCTATGGAGTGCCCTTTGATGACGCCCTATACAGGGGAGATTACGGTACTGTATAGACTATGGGAATATATAAAATGTGTTAAGGGGGATATAGGTAACACCTTAACGCTACTTTAATAGTTTAATTTACTTTAGACATTATTATAATAGCATATACTACAACATAGTAGATAGTTTAATCGATCCTTAGAGGATGGTTATCCCAAATATCCTTTGAGTTACTTGTATTTTAGTTGTTACTTCACTTGAGTTAAATTTATTGATATAAGAATGTTAATCCTGACTCGAGTGTTTTGTGTTTTGCTTTACGCTTGGGTCAGACTGAGTGATACAGCTTTTGAGACTCACCTTTGGAGTTGAAGCTTCGGTTGGAGATCCATCTATCTATTCAGCTTGTAGTTATTCAATAGATTCCAGTCATGCATTATGATCGTATATTTGACTATTGTATTTGAGACTTCTATTGTATCTTATTTAACTCTGTCGTATATAGTAACTTCATGAACTGCTGTTCTTTTGTTTCCGCTGCTTATTGTTATATTACTCTTTTCTGTGATTTTGTGATTATTTTTTACTGTATATGTTGATTTTTTCCAAATATAAATTAACAATATGATATTTTGAGCAATTCAAGTCTGACATGTGCGGATGCGAATGGTTGAAAATATCGAGATGTTACAGTATCATAATTGATCTTGAAAGGACCAAATTCGTAGAAAGAGAAGTCATAATGAAATGAATCAAAAAGCATTAAAAAATTGTCGTATCCATGCTGTTTAATTTTATGGCTATATAATTCATCATCATGATATGTCAACGTACACCGTCTGTCTCGTTATACTTGATAGCAAGCATTTTCAATATAAGAGTAAGTACTTTTAAACTACTCTTCAATAGAAGCCAAATATTATTTTGCGATGAAAATATTATTTGGATCATCCTTCTTAGGATAATCCCCTCTTATAGCAGCTTAATAGTACTTTTTATAATCATGAGAGACATGCGGTTTGACCGCTTCCATATGGCAAAATTAGCCTTTTCATCATCAATACTTGTTGCTATAATAGTAGCTTTGTCCATTCATAATGTCTGGTCAATATCCAAAACACCAAGACAAATCTCAATTTGCTCTTTCTAAGTGGAAAAATTAGTTCCTTCAATGGTATTATTTTAGAGATTTGAGCATAAACATTATTCAATGCTGCATTAGATTCAAAAAAAATGAAATGCTTGCTATTATCAACTAAAAATCCATGGATAACATAACAACATTAAATCAATTGCATATAGAGGGACTAAGAGTAATTATACTGAAATAAATGTTAAAACGCCAAATTATATTTCAGCCCTATCATAATAGTTGTTTACATAAAATTCAAATCATATTACTGTCGGGAGAAACAAATTGAATTGTTAAAATAAATAAATTCACTTAATAAATCACAATGGCAATTAAAGTTGGTAAAGATATCATTTATAATCTATTAAATGTAAAAACGCAATTTTATGAAAATTAATTTGTATCACCGTTTAGAGAAACAAACTGAATCATTATAAAAAATTCACTTAATAAATCATAATGGCAATTAAATTGGTAAAATTACCATTCATAATTTTATTAAATGTAAAAATGCAATTTCATGAAAATCAATTTGTATCACCATTGGACAAAAACAAACTGAACCACTAAAAAATAATCACTTAATAAATCAAAATGGCAATTAACGTTGGTAAAATTACTATTCATAATTTATAAATGTAAAAATGTAATTTCATGAAAATCAATTTGTATTACTATTGGATAGAAACAAACTAAACCATTAAAATAAATAAATTTGCTTAATAAATCATAATGGCAATTAAAGTTGGTAAAATTACCATTCATAATTTATTAAATATAAAATGTAATTATGACTTTAAATCATAAAATTCATTTAAATAAAGTGGCAGTTACAATTCCAAAATTGATAGAAATTGACAACAACCAATTACTAAAAATAATGTTATATGATTTAAATTACCTAAAAAAATGTACAATAAACCATAGAAAACAATAACATATTCAAAATGCAACATATAGTGACACATCAAAACTCTTGGTCATGATCTATCTTGGACCAAAATTTCACACAAACTTAGTTGTATTAGATCCAACATATCAAATGGAGGGTGCCTATGTGATTCATGACATGATGTCTCTTGTTTAAAGGTCTTCTACATTACATCTCCTAGGAAAATACATTGTTTAAAATTTATTTGCAATACATAATAGTGAATAAAAGTTCTCCTTTTAAATCGTTCATCCAAAATTAAAAGAAAAATATTTATGCATAAATTAGTTGTATCCGTATTACATTTATACGAACCACTAAAAATAAATTTTGTAAAAAGAATTGCATCTTATATGGTATGACTCCGTTATCAAATAGAAGAGATTAACAAGATAGTAATATGTTTTTCTGTTAGAACATAATCAATCTGAAATCTATGAATCCAAAATAAAATAGAAAAGCTATTTAAATTTAACAGTTTTGAAGTGAAGACATCTTTAGGCGAAAGCTTTAATACTAATCTTAAATGGTTTTCCTCAGGTCTAATAATGGAGACCCTTTTGCAATTTCTTTTTCTTCTTTTCTTTTGTAAACTTATTGGTCTTAAAAAAACGTTTCAGAAATGATCCTTTAAATTTTAAACAGGCAGAAGAACGTTTTAGTTTTGGAATAACATCGATCCAAATAGAGAGGGTTCTATATATATTCTAAGGCAATCTTTAGGACTAATAAAATATTAATAGGAATTTGAATTTTTCCGTCAAAAATTCAAATGTCTTTTCATTAATTCTAAAAATGAAATTTGTGCATAATAATAACATAGGCTACATAATAAATAAAACTAACACTGCATAAGTCAGTTAACTAATTATTTTTTTAGACTTTTTAATACTTGATTCTTTGACCTTCATTTCTAGACCTAGTTTTATCCTTTGTTAACATTTTTAAACTTCATCGTGCGGTGTTACTAAAACAGTAGAAATATACTTGCTAAAAATTAAGCTCTGTAAATTATTGTCATCTTCTTCATATTTCTGTAACCATGATCCATAATTTATTCAATAATGAAAGGTTACAAAAATAACATCTTGTCTAGTATCTGGCTGTATAACCTATAATATTTAGTTTCTTACCCTTCATGAACTATACAATGTTGTGATCGTTTTTTCTTCAAAAAAGTGATGCTTATCAAATGAATAGGTTCCATCCAACTTAATCATATATTCTACACGAACTATGTAGTTTGTAATCCTTTGTTCTTCAAAAGTTTCCAAATGCAGAAATAATCATTTATATAAATTTTAGTCAAATGAACCAAATGAATGGTTATCTTACCAGTAACCAAAGGAATGGCATATAGCTGATAGAGCTAGAGGTATGCCCTAGGGGTAATTATGTAATCTGCTACGTATATCTAATTCGATAACCAATCTTGCTCAAAACAAAAGGTGTTTTCTTTCTATTATATACTTGATATAATATGTTATATTAATTAATTAATTTAATTGAAAGTATATCTAATAGAAAATCCATAAATAGTATGTTTTGTAATAGTAGTTGCAAAGGGTTGTAATTAAGAGTAATTTATCATAATGAAAACAAATGCATCATTTTAAATATTCCTAGTCCAGATGTATTGAGGCTGGATATTGATACAGCCGTTGAGATTAGAGTATGTAATGCTCTTCAAATGTTGGGCAATGTATTACCTGTGGCTGCTGGGGGAACCAATGAGTTACATATTGATAGTTATTAGATAACTATGTAATGGTTGACTTGATAATTTTCTACTGGTTAATATAACCATAGTCCAAAAGAAAATATCGATGTGACTAATTTATACAGTTCCCTCGACTTAATAATATTGTCAATCTCCACTATGAAAGCTCCGGTTTGATTATAGTCAAATCATGGCATGGCATCCATTGAGTGGCTATAGTTAGGTTGAGTGGAAGTATTGGAAGTGAAGCACTATCCAAGAGAGGATTCATCTCCTCAATTATATAAGATTAGTATCATGGGCAACTTAAGTCAACTTAAAGTCAAAGTCTCTATCCAACACATTTTGGTTAATAATATTTGTTATTGTTGAACCAAGAAATTTGTGTTTGGACAAAAGAGTAAAGTATGAATGATATTGGGATTTTAACCATTACCAGATTTCATAAGTTTGAAGTGACACAGTTTTGACGGCGAGAATTGGTGAAAAATAAAAGTCACAAATAGGGTAACGCTTAATAAAGTACAATTAGATTTTACCAAACTATGTAAATGATAGTTTGGCCAAAATATCACACCACTTATTAAGTGATGTGTGAGCGCCTATATTCGAATAGTCTAATATTAATCACTGACCAAAGTTACACTTGACAAGTCATGCAACAAAAATAATGAATTCTCCTCTGACCAAACGATTTAGATTAATTTATAATTGTTATTAATTAACTAAATTAATTAACGTTGAAATATTAATTATAACATTTGATTATGTTTGATGAACAAATAATATTAAGTACATTTGTATTAGTTGTAAATATATTAATCGATATACGATATCTATAAGCGATTAAATTAGATTCAATTGCACAATATTTTATTTTGGGCATAAATGGGTTTAAGTCCCATTATAGGGTGACAATTTCAATAGCATGCAAGGGTATAGATGGCTCAAATTTGAGTAGAAAGGGCTTGATTTTGGATGGATGTGATTAAAGGAGAATGAGTAAAAGATGGGATCCAAGCTTCTCTCATTTCCATCCACTATATAAGCATCTCTACCCTCATATGATTGAGAATATTTGGAGCCTCCATCCTAAGTCTTTACCGATCGAAAATTTCAGCCACTTCTCTATCATTCTAGAGCTCAAATCAAATCATGTTAACTATCATCCGGTAGATGGTGGTCAATAGTTCAAGGATGCGCTCTATTGAATCAAAAATAGTTTCAAGGGGCAGAGATCATTATTTCAAGGTGTACTTCATGGCATTGGAAGCGAAGTATATTACTAATCATTAGATAATTATTTATGCTCAATTATGATGTTTTATTATATACATATATTATTTGTTATTAGTTAGGTGATGATTTCAATATGCTAATAATACTATTACAAAACTGCTTGGTTATATGTATGTATATATTAAAAAAATCATCATAACAACTTAGGTCATTATGGCTTTCTAACTAAAATATCATTTTTTATTCTATTAAATTAATATATATTATTTAAATATTGTTTATAATTAATTATAACATCATACTTTAGTCAAATATGGTCATATAATTGTATATGTAAAGAATTGAGGCTATGATAATTTCCAACAATGATAAAATATTATATATATATATATTACTTTAAATATTATTTAAATTAATTTATTAAATAAATCAATTATATTAATTCAAAAATATTATGAAAAATATATTTTATATTTTATAAAATAATATTATCAGTAAAGATGCTCCCAACAAAAATAAAAAATAAACTTTTTTATTTTTTTAATTAATTTTCAATTTGTAGCCTAAAATAGAAATATTATTTTAAAATTATTTTTAATAAAAAATTATGGAAAAAATTTCAAATCGTAAAATATCATTAAGGATTTACAAAAAATTAAAATTCAAATAAAATTTCACAGTTAATTTTTAATTGATATTTTAATATTCGAATAAAAGGGGTTTTTAGGCTCAAGGAAAAATTGAAGAAAAATTTGGTTTTAGGGACAAGAAGTTTGCTTTTTAGGCTGAATGACACTTTTTAGTGTGAATCACAGAATGATAGTTGTGACTATCATTTTCAGATTACACAAAAATTGTCCTTCATATAAAAAGCAAAATTGTTGTCCCTAAAACTAAATTTTTTTACAACTTCTTCCTTATGTCTATTTTCCTGTAAATAAAATTTACTTTAAATTTGAAAATAAAAATATAAAAATAAGTTACTTTTGTTGAGCCATGCACATAACCTGGTCTTTCATACTCATCAAAATATTTTTGAGTATTTTATTAACACACACAGATATGCATATATTTGTATATATAAATATTAAAAAAGAATTATTAAAAGATTTGTGTGTAAGTTATCCGGCTTTTTGGTCCGGCTATATTCAGACTGACTGGACAAAGTAGACTGGGTGATCATTGAGGAAGACACCTGGAGAGATAATTATTAGGCTCAGAGATCAAGCGCAGGTAATGATATGAAGTGACGATCAACCGAGGCCAACGGATTGACTCCAGAATATTCTAAGTATGGAATAATGCCTCCCCTAGGTGGGGGTTTAGTGCCTATCCCTTTCCTTAGGGGATCGGTATATATCCTCGATTAATGTCCCAAACTTGGTAAGATCAATACGGTGTGACAAGGAGGCCCCATGAGGCTACATTTCAAGTTTTAAGTCACTTGGAGTTCGTATGCTCAGGTTATGGGCAAATTACTTCACCTATCAAAAGGGTTCGGTATAAAAGGGGTCCGTATAAAAAGGGATCGGTATAAAAGGGATCGTCATATTCAGCTTTCACTACATATTGCAACAATGATCGGTCAAAAAACCCAAAATCTACAGATGCTATGAACATGAAACCTGAAGTATAAGCTAATTAGGATGTGTGGAACACCCCATAGGGATCGGTACATATCCCTCTAGAGGGATCAGTAGAAGTCAGAATTCAAGCAACAATGCTTCACGAAAAATGCGATATCTCACAACCATACGTCGGAATTGCATGAAATTTGCGGAGAAAATAGCTAACATCATGAGGCATCCTTCATAGGGATCGCAGCCCATTTAGATGCATTATAGGGATTGGTACTGATCCCTATTTTGGGCATCGATAGGCCTACAAAACTTTAGGTCGCCTTGTCTTGGTCTCCTGAACCTTCTGCCAAAATTTTGGTCCGATCCTCTTGCCCTATAAATACAGCAGCCACAACATTAGAAAACGGATGTCTTTCTCTGCCAAAGCTCTTCCATTTTTATTCTTCTTCACTTTGTATTAATGGATTGTAGCTAATCCAAAACTCTTGCAATGATAATCGAGTGGAATATCAATAAAAATATGAAGTGGATGTAGGCCAAGATTACCGAACCACTATAAAAATATGTGTGCTAATTTACTTCTTCTTCTTTATTTTCAATTCCATTCTTTTTTTAATCTCCATGATATTCTATGGGTGTTGATACCCATTTTTGGTGTCAACATTTTGGTACTTTCACTGAGAGATGAATTTTCAGCTTGATTAGATTTCATCGTTTACTGGTGGATTTCTATATTCACGAGATAGATCCAGCTTTCAGATTATAAACTTCCTATTCTACTCAAATTTGGAAAAGATCTAAAGGAAGCTAATAGTCATGGTTAACGGGACTATGTCTACTTCCCATGTTTTTGAAGGATCTAATTATGCTAGTGTTCTTGTTTGGAGTCGTTCATATGTTCATGTCCATTTGGAAGGGGCCAGATTCACTCTTGCATGCAAATTCTTGGTATTAGATGTTGAATTTTGCACTCAAGTTAGCGAAGGGTCGATCCCTCTCTGAAGGCCTAGATGGTCGATCCTTCTCTGAAGTTCTAGATGATCAACCCCTCTAGACTTGCTCAACACCGAGCACACCATGTTTGCTCAATACCAATCACTCTCAAAAGCTTGTATACCGATCCCTTTGAAAAGCTTGTATATCGATCCCTCCAAAAGTTTATATACCGATCACTCCCAAAAATTATATACCAATCCCTCCAAAAAGCTTGTATACCGATCCCTAAAAAAAGCTTATATATCGATCCCTCACTCAACGCTTATAGCTGATCCCTCTAAAAGACTTAAATACCAATCCCTCTCTAAAGATGTCAATACTGATATCTCCAATCTTCTTATGTCGATCCCTCTCACATGGCAAACAACCGACCCCTCACCAAGGAAATTCCTGTACTACCGATCCCTATGTCATATTCGCCCAGAATCGAACCCTTGTTTAACCGAACCCTATTCTAAAAAATTATGGATTAGGTACGACCCCTTTTAAAAAACATATTTTTTGGGTACGACCCAAATTTTAAGAAAAATGCTCTAAAATACAGTGATGTATCGTAGTGCCCCCAGATGATGCATTTGAAACTCAACTTAAACACAGTGCATTCTATCCACTTCCCTTACGTCCTATGACTGACCGAGGCATAGAGCATCAAGCGGTAGCTTCTGAATTGCAACCAAGGAATGGACAAGCAATCGCTACTCAAACAATACTCCTTAAGGCTGGAGAACATATGTGATGTGACTTTAAGAAAACCCAAGTAACTTTGGCCCAAACCTAGACTCGGCTAAAACCATGGTTTTCCCTAAGAAAAGCCATAGTGATTCCAAGCGTCAATGCCTTTGAATTAAGTGACTCCAAGCAAACCAACAATTGACTCCAAGCTACTAGGAGATTTTTGCGGGTCCGACTCCAAGTAACATACCACCGATCCATCAATACCGGTCCATCTTGCTTTGCTCATATCTCGGGCATGTATACATCATTCAAAAGCGTAACAAGTAGTTGTAACTTAAAAACAATCGGATTGTCGATAATTGAAGCATCTTTCCCAGTTGAAGCCTATTCATTGAAGCCATTCGGTATACAACATATCCGAGGAGATTCAATGTACCAATCATATCGGTTTACTTATGGAAAACCAACCCTAGACTATATCTCATGACTTCCTATATTCCTCAAAGGTGTATCAATCATGTGATTTATGCAATTACCTCCCAAATCTACCTCCTCATTCAATCATCCGGATCAGAAGTTCGTCGAGCGGTTTAGAATGCTTGTGACCCACACAATGATGTGATGTCATTATCTAATTTATTCCAAATTCTAGTTAAGCCACTCAAAGATTTTCTGTAGAGATTCAATCTCGTCGTCATCACTAAAGTGAGCAATCCCAGCGAGGATATCACATTGATGGCATTGATGAAGGAACCACGCCTAGATAAATTTTGGCAGCTAGTTAGCTTGAGAGCCTCTTATGACCTTGGATCATGTCTGTTACAAAATGAATCAGAAGCTAAACAAGAAGGAGGTAGAGCAGACTGGGAGAAAGAACAATACAGGCCCATTGGCTAAGGACCCGGATTCCAAGAGACGACCCAGGATCTCAAAATTCAACTCATATACTCTTTTAAACGATTCAATCGATAACATCTACAAGAAGACTCATGACTCAGAGCAGTACTGAAAACTAACCTCGAGAGATTCCACCGAATCCCAGAGAAAATCCAAGGAATGTTGTATATTCCAAGATGCACACGGTCCTAACACTAGTGATTACAAACACCTCCAAGATGCGATTGGAAAGCTAATTTGGAAAGGAAAGCTTCAACATTATGTGAAAGCCCTGTAGAATGGCGAGTAGGGAACTTCCGATGCCTATCAATAGAGAACTCTGATTATCAATTGGACCATTGATGGTTGACATCCCGTTGAAAGGAGCTAGGGGCATGGTAGAATAATGAGCACACGATGCTGCTTCACTTATCAATGAGATTTATTTCGACCTTTTTTGAATTATTTCTATTTCAGTTTCAATTGTATTGTGAACAACGACCAACTTAAACTTACCTACTTCCAAAACGATGCAGGTGACCAAGTGCTCAGAGTTGGCCGCCAGCCAATCCCCGCAGACCTTGATCGGACCTATGGAGTTTCATCAAGACGACCGTGGTTCGTCCGCTCATCAGCAACCATGTGCCTCTGATTTGGGGCCAAGGACTAGTGATGGAAAAGCTCATCATATTCAGAATCCAATACAAAGCGGGCATGACTGATCGTCCGTTCATCGACCTCCATATTTTACTTGGAGACCTAAGCAAGGCTTGAAATGAATATGGACCGATCATCCACTCCCTGGGTCACAAAATAAAGTTCAACGAAATACATAGGCCGCTCCTAAAGCTCAATGATGTCGGGATCTAACTAGAGTGGACGTGATTTAATCATCTGTGCATCAACTCCTGCCCCGAACACAAGAGGCAGTTCGAAAGCCCAACTTAAAGTAGCCGTGATGGACTGCCTACTCATCAACCACCGCTCTCAACACATGGACACAACTACACCCTGAAATAGGTGCAACCTACTGTCCACTCAGCAACCTTCATATTAGACTTGAAGTAGCCGTGACTGGCTACCTGCTGATCAATTTTAAATTTCAACAAATGGACATGATTGCATGCTAAAATGGACGCAAATTAATTTCCTGCTTAATAACTCATTATCTTCGCTTGCTAGAAAGAATACGAAGCAAATTGTGCAGGACTCGATATCTGACCCCAACAAGGATGTGATCCAATCATTCATCACCTACTTTACCCTCAAGTCAATGGGAAGGGCCACAACTAATAAGTGAATGAGAATAAACTGTCTGGTTGCGTAGTTTCATCCAGAATGATGGGGACAGAATCCCATTCTATAAACGAGCGTGGTTCGATCGTTTATTCGAAAAAATTTGCCTCGACATGATAAAAAAAGTACAAATCAAACGGGTGGAAATATCACTTCTCTCAACAAAAATATATAAGTCCTCGGAGCGCGGGCTAGAGTAAAATGATTCAAGAAAAATCCCTAAGTCCTAGGAGCACGGACTAGAATAGTCTAAGTCCCTAGAGTGCGGACTTGAGTGTAAATGATTCAATAAAAATATCTAAGTCCCTAGAGCATAGACTAGAGTACTCCAAGTCCCCAGAGCGCGGACTAGAGTATAGACGATTCAACTAAAATCTCCAAGTCCTCGAAGTGCGGACTAGAGTATCCTAAGTCCCCAGAGTGTGGGCTAGAGTATAAACGACTTAACAAAAATCTATGAGTCCCCAGAGCGCGTAATATAGTACTCTAAGTTCTCGAAGCGTGGACTAGAGTATAAATGACACAAAAAAAATCTCTAAGTCCTCGAAGCATGGACTAGAGTACCCTAAGTCCCTAAAGCACAAGCTAGATTATAAACGACTCCATAAAAATCACTAAGTCTTCGAGCGCGAACTAAAGTAATCTAAATCCCCGGTGCATGAACTAGAGCACAAAAGATTCAAAAAAAAATCTCTAAGTCCTTGAAGCACGGACTAGGGTAAACTAAGTCCCCGGAGCATGGACTAGAGTATAAATGATTCAACAAAAATCTCTAAATTCTCAGAGCGCGGACTAAAGTATAAACGATTCAACAAAAATCTCTTAGTCCCCGAAGTGCGTACTAGAGTACTCTAAGTCCCTGGAGTGCGGGCTAGAGTATAAACAATTCAATAAAAATCTCTAAGCCCCTAGAGCATGGACTAGAGTACTCTAAGTCCCCGGAGCGCGGACTAGAGTATAAACGATTCGAAAAAAGCTCTACATCCCTGACTATGGACTAGAGTACTCTATGTCCCTGATTATGGACTAAAGTATAAACCATTCGACAAAATCTCTATGCCCCGACTACGGACTAGAGCATAAACCATTCAACAAAATCTCTAAGTCCCTGGAGCATAGACTGAATTATGAACACAAATTGGGCACGATCGACCGCTCATAGAATAACTCTAAGTCCCCAGAATACGGACTGGTGTATAAACATGGATGAATAAATGAGTGGATTTTAAATGTTCTCTATTCTACAAACTCTGGCCTAAAATCGACAGAACGAGTATAAACTTGACTAAGGATGGAATTGGAGCTCCGACTTATGGCCTTGCCATATCAGTGCTGGGGGCAGGAGTACAAATCTCTAAAAGCTAAATACGATAGCTCATCATAGCTCTGGCTTGGTGCTCTTCACAACTTAAGGCAACGACTGCAAGGAGGCTCGAATCAAAATCAATCTAAACAACATCTGAAGTTATGGATGACTGACTATATTGTACCATCAGATTGAGGGTCAATATCAATCCGCATCAAATACAAACGAATGTGACCCGAATGTCCCTCAAAAAACTATGATCACCACAGTGTGGAAAGGAGAATAAACCATGATGACTTGATCATTAATTCTCTTGCACCCTCTTTCGATCCATCAGGAGGAGTACGAAACTGGATGAGCATGACCCGACTGCACTTGAGCCAACTTTACCCCTAGATCTAATTAGAGAATTTGAATTAAAGTGAATATGGTTGACCGTCCAGAACCCAACCCATGCCCGAAATCTAACGAAGCATCGAAGTATTCCCCTGGAAGGAAAAACCAGAATAAAACCTAGGATGGGAGAGACTCAACCTTCCATCAACCAACCTAATCTCGTGATTCAACGGGAAAGAGTGTAAAGCTAAAGTGGACATGGTTTGCCTTCCTATTTATCGATATATTCCCTAAGATTAAGGGAATGAGCGAGAAAATAGATGGATGTGAACCGATCATTTAACGATCAGCTCTATGTCTTGGAGCTTAGGTGGGAGTATAAACATATCTAGGACGAGATTCGACCATTCATGCAGTACATTTATCAACCCGAGACTGGAGCAGAAGTGTGATCATCAAAAGACTGGCCGCGATAGCTCAATACTGTAACTTATATATAGTGTTTACAACCACTCAAGTCTTTGAAAGAAAGGATGCCTAGAGATAGAATAATCGAATCGATTCCCAAGCTCATGAGCAATTGACTATCATTCCAACCTGAACGACATGCAATAGCTCGCCAGTACAGTGAATGGAAAGCACGTAACTCGAATACACAAGTAGATTCAAACTCAAAGTAAGAGCCAACTATGCAGCTGCATGCAACTCGAGGCTATCCCATACTCGGCATTTTCTTCGACGAGCTTCTAAGCCTGATCTTTGGCCATTTGTAGATAATCGCTCAAAGCATTTAGAGCCCTTCACTATTAGACATGATAACTCATGATAAGGCTTTAGGATTCGACCGTAGTAACCATCATCATTAACCATCCCAACCAGATTTTACGTTGATTGTTATGCGAAATAGTTACATTTGAACTTAAAGAATCCAAGACTGCACCAGCTACGCTGACGGTCAACCTTACAGTCAGCCATGACGACCCATCACGGATACCGAAGATCGGATTATAGCCCAGTGCAACGATGATGAAGGAATTAGCTGGATTTCTCTGAATGAATCTTGATGTATTCGCTTGGACCTATTTTTACATGCGTGTTATTTCATCAACTATCACAAGCCATGCATTGAATATCGACCCAAGGAATGTTCCAGTGAAATAAAAGCAATGCGGCATGGATCAAGAAAGATTCATTGCACTTGTAGAGGAGGTGGATAAATTCAAAAAAAATTACCCTCGACACCCTCTGCCCAAAATGGGTATAAAATCTAGCTCTTATGAGAAAATCTAATGGAAATAGCGGTCATGCATCGACTACTCAGACCTGAACAAGGCATGTCTAAAAGACAGCTTTCTACATTCGAGGATCGACCGGCTAGTAGACTCAACCGCTGGATATGAACTACTTTCATTTATGGATGTGTATTCCAGGTACAAGCAGATCCTAGTGCACATCCTCTACCAGGAGCACACCAACTTCATTACTGATCTAGCATTATATCATTGTGTTATGATGCCATTTGAGCTAAATAATGCTGAAGCTACCCACCAGCTGGTAAACGGGATGTTCAAAGACCAAATCAGGCAATTAACGGAAGTATAAGTGGATGATATGCTCGTGTAGTCACGATGATCAAACGACCACGTCGACGACTTAGCGAAGATGTTCAATATTCTATGAAAATGTGAAATGAAACTGAATCCCTTGAAATACTCTTTTGACATTGCATTAAGGAAATTTCGGGGTTTCTTCTTCGACTCTCACGGAATCGAAACCGATCCCGAGAAGATTCAAGCAATTCAAAACATCCAAGTACCAAACACCATCAAGCAGGTACAGATCCTAAATGGAAAAGTCACCGTCCAATGTCGATTCATCTCCAGGGCCATCGGTAAGTGTACTCTCTTCTTTGACCTAATCAGGAGATAGAAAAGAAACTTTAAATGGATGCAGGATTGCATAGATGCATTTCAAGCTCTAGTAGATCACTTAGAGAGACCTCATGTCCTATTCAAGCTACCAGATCATGAAGATTTTTACATCTATTTAGCTATGTCGGTATAGGCCAGAAGCATAGCAATGCTATGCGTAGAGAAACGGTTCCAAAGACCAGTATATGATGTAAACAGGCTATTGACGGGCTCAATACATTAACGTCAATACCGACCAACCATTACGATAGGTCCTATAGGAACCTTAGACGTCTGAATGGTTACTCAAAAGGAATATCGAGCTAAACCAATTTGATATCACTTATATCCCTCTAAGAGCCATCCATGGTCAAACATTAGCATACTTCATATCTGAATTCACTACATCAGACGACTATCCGAAGAGCAGTGGAGAACTGTCCAACTGATGGAGAATGTACATAGATTGAACTTCCAATAATCTGTATTCTAGCGTCAGAGTTGCGTTAATGACTCCTGAGGAATGATCGATCTATTATGCCTTGAAGCTCGACTTCCCTACAACAAATAACAAAGCTAAGTGTGAACCCTTGATCGCCAAGTTCAAACTTGCTAGAAACTGGGAATGGAAAGTCTACATATCTTTTGTGATTCCCGGTTAGTACTATGCCAAGTCGGGAAAGATTTTCTTGCTAAAGGGAAACATCTTGCTCCTAATATCAGCTGGGTCCAAGAACTACTGGCCGACTCCAAGTATTACACCATTACACAAATCCTTAGAAGAAGAAAAAATCAAAGAAGCCGAGTTGTAGGCCAAGCTAGCCAGATTTGGGGATGCGCCGCAAATAGACTTTGTCCCGATTGAAGTACTTAATATTCCAAGCATTGGAAGATGAAGATCGACTAGATCTTAGCGACGGAGCTAGAAAAGGAGTCATGGATGACTCCTATCAAAGACTATCTACAATAAGGAATTCTTCCTAAATGGAGGAATGAAAGATAATAGATCCTCCTCAAAGCTTCATGTTGCATCATCCAAGAAGGAATCATGTATAGAAAGGGCTTTCTCCATTCCCCTGCTTTGGTGTCCACCCATAATGAAATCAAATGAGTCTTGAGAGAAGTCCATGAAGTAGAATGCGGAGATCATACTATGTAGCAAACCTTGACAAAGAAAATACTCCATTGTGGTTATTACTGACCAATTGTTAATCTAGATTCAGCTGATCACACTAGACAATGCGACGAGTGCTAGATATTTGAAAAAACTCCAAGAGCCCCACTAATGGAAATTACTCAAATGGATAGTCCATAGCCGTTTGCCACTTGGAGGCATTGACATCATCAGCTTCTTGCCGATTCTAAAGGTGGATTGAAATGCACCATCGTAGTAGTTGATGACTTCACCAAACAAGATGATGTAGAATTTTAACCATGATTAATATGAAGAAAAAAGTTAACTCCATTATCTGGAATGCCATATGTCATAATGACCTTCCACGAACCATTATAACTAGTAATGAAGCCCAATTCGATAGCGCAAAATTTGAAAACTTCTACCGTTGGTGTCATATTGAAAAGAGATTTAAAGTAGTTGCTTGCTCTCAAGAAAATGGGTGGGTTGAAGTTGTGAAGAAAATCATAATGTTCGTTCTGAAGAAACATTTGGATAAGGCTAGAAGCAAGTGGATCGACGAACTCTCATCAGCATTGCTTACGGCATCGAGGTCGTCATCCCTGTAGAACTTGAAGTACCCTCTCATTGAGTAGCCAATTACAACCCCTATTTCACAAACATATAAGCAAGGAATTACAATCCAACTGCAATTAAACTAGAAGGAATTGCTGACGACTCGTGAGTATATAAACGCATTCGGGAGCCAATGACAAGAACATGTACCTGAACGTGCATTGTATATTCAAAAAATTCGACTTCTTGAAATCGATAAAAGTTGAATTTTCACTTGGAGTTATTATAGAAAAGACTGGATCAGATAGCCGAAGCTTACTAGCCCTATAGAACTGGATACCGAAAGCAACTGATGGAATACAATCTGATTATGCTATTGGAAATCGACCACGAATCATGACGATCAAAGAGGGATACAACACTTTAGGAGGATAAAATGGAAGGATAGCGACTATTCAGGAAACTAGATGGATTTATTTCTGGCCAACTTGCTTCGATTCAAAGCATTCATGTATGCAATAAGACGTAGGGTAAGTGTTATCCGGGTTTTGGTTCGGCTATATTTAGACTGACTGGAAAAGTTAGATTGGGCGATCATCGAGGAAGACAATCTGGAGAGATGATTATTAGGCTTAGATATCAAGCGCGAGTAATGATATGAAGTGACGATCAACCGAGGCCAACGGATAGACTCTCCAGAATATTCTAAGTATGGAATAATTCCTCCCCTAGGCGAGGGTTCAATGCCTCCCTTTCCTTAGGGGATCGATACATATCCTCAATTAATGTCACAAACATGGTAAGATCGATATAGAATGACATGGAAAGCTCCATGAGGCTACATTCGAAGTTTCAAGTCATTTGGATTTCATATGCAAGTTATAGGCAAAGTACTTCACCTATCAAAAGTGACCGGTATAAAAGGGGTTGGCATAAAAGGGGCTCGGTATAAAAAGGGGTCGCTATGAAAGGGACCATCCATATTCAACTTTCACTACAAATTGCAACAATGATCGGTCAATAACTCAAAATCTACCAATGTTATCAACATGAAACTTGGAGTTAAGCTAATTAGGATGTGTGGAACACCCCAAAGGGATCGTGTTGCATCTGGAGCAAGTTGAAGGGATCGTTACCTATCCCTCTAAGCAACACTGCTTCACGGAAAATGCGATATCTCACAAATAGTACGTCAGAATTGCACAAAATTTTGGAAGCAAGTAGTTAACATCATAAGACATCCTTCATAGTGATTTCAGCCTATTTATATGCATTTATAAGGATCGGTACTAATCCCTATTATGGGCCCGATGGGCCTGCAAAATTTTAGGCCGTCTCGTCTTGGACTCCTAAACCTTCTGCCAAAATTTCAGTCTAATCCTCTTCCTCTATAAATATAGCAAGCATGGCATCATAATTAGGGACGAATTTCTTTACCAAAGCTAATGCGGCGTAACAGGAGTTCTGACCTAACGAGTTATGACCTAACTCAATGAAAGCAGATTATGCGTTAAGTCACTCGGAAGATAGCTCGGTGGTTTTAGGTCGCTCGGGTTCTTTGAGTTGCGCTAGCGAGTTACACAACCTAACAACCTATGCCACCGCATTTGATTCCTTAAGTCGTGACGAGCTTAGGTCGCTTCTCCTCTTAGATCAAACAGGACGGCCTAGCGAGTTAAGTCTCTCACCTTTAGGTCGTAGCGAGTTAAGTCGCTCACTTTTAGGTCGCCAGCGACCTGGTGGTTAAGTCACCTGCAAGCTATCTCAACATATACTACACCTTGTAGGTCTCTTGTTTATGTTATGTCACTTCTGAAGTAGGTCGCTCTATGGTTAAGACGCAAATCTTATGCCGCTGATTGTTAGGTCGTTGAAGCTCTTAGGTCGCAAGTCCTTGAAGACGAGCTATCTCCTTATGCCGCTGAAGATATGTCATCTACTTAGGTCACTCAAGATGTTAGGTCGTATTACTGTGATGTATTGTAACTCGTATTGTATTTAGTTATGTTGTATATGTTGTTAAGTCATGGTTCTTATGTCGTTTGTTGTAAGTCGTAAGTCGCATGGATGTTGTAACTTGTGTGATGTTGGTTCGTAGGTCGCGTCTGTTAGGTCGTTAACGACCTGTGTTAGGTCGTAGAAGCTATGGCTGTGTAAGTTGTCAATTGCTATAAATAAGGGTGTGGTGTCACATGTAAAGTTGGTTGATTTTGAATAAACTTTTGTTTGAGTGCTTTGTGCCTCTTTAAAATTGGAAGTTGAGTGTTACCTCCTTTCTCCATTTCTGGTTATTCAGTGTGCTCGAATCAACGATTTTAAAGCCGGTTCATGGAATCTCGTGCGCGAGATCAACGTCGAAGAATCGTAGATCTTCTAACATGGTATCGTGCACGATCAACGTGTTAAAGATAGCTAGAATCCGGTATCTCGCGAGATCAACGGATTTGGGCATTTACCCTTGGTATCATTAATCCATCAATCCATATTTGATTCATTCCATCGTTGTTTTGTTGTTGCTGCTTGCATTTGGAGTTATCCGCTGCGTCAGTTTGGTATCAGAGCCATACTTTGCCAATCATAGCTAAACCGAGCCTATTGGGAGTAAAGAGTAAGTGTTGGAGTTTGAGCCGAGTATAGAAGTTGGATCAAGGCCGAGAGTTATAGAAGTTGGAGCCAAGTTGAAGCAGTTACAGGTGAGCCAAGCTAAGTGCAGGCCAAGAGAAGTCAAGTTCAGATTTGAGTTAAAGTTCTGCTAGTTGAAGTGTGTGTTTGGATTTGTTGAAGATTCGACAATGCCTCCGAGACGTGCTAATCGATTTCAAAATGTTGAAGATGTGTATAGAAGACAAGAAGCTGAGCAAATGGAACAGCGTATCAATGAAAAGTTTGATGAAGGTATTGGGAAGTTAGAGAAATTGATGAATGACATGAATCAAAGTCAAAGGAGAAGGTCACCAGTCTCAAACCATGGAGGAAACTGGGTTTCACCATTGGTTTCGAAAGCAAGGAGGGTGTCACCACAATCTTGTTGAGAAAGAAGAGAATCATCAGTTTCAATGAGACGAGAACACCATGAATACAGAAATGAACACTACAACAAAAAGACCCTTTAATAGCGTTTAAAAACGCTATAAAAGGCTTTTACAGCATTTTTATAAACGCTGTATATCAACATGTTGTAATAAATCAGAAACCTATTATTGCAACAGAAAAAAAGGCTATAAAAAACATTTTTTTATAGCGTTTTGAACATACTATAAATAGTCTTATTAATGGCATTCCTATTACGCTACAAAAGGCTTTTATAGCGTTTATATAAACGCTGTAAATCAACATGTTGTAATAAATCAGTGAACTATTATTGCAAACATAAGAAACGCTATAAAAACATTTTTTTTATAGCACTTTGAACATGCTATAAAAAGTCTTATTATTGACATTCTTAACAACGTTTTAAAAATCATTTTTGTAGTACGTATATATCCATTAGCACATTATAATTGACAAATTTACATAAACACAATGTATCATTCCACATAATTATATAGATCACATTAAACGAAAAATAACTAATCATTTAACATTCACATAGAACAATACATAATATATCATAATATTTAATGACCATTACATTAGAAATGCAAAAATTACAAGTGAAAAAAAGATCGTACTACACATGACGATAGGTTTCTCCATATCAAGCAAATTTCTGCATGAGAAATATACCATAGGTACCATGACCAAGCAAATTTGCATCAGAAAAGTAATCCGCAGAAGCGATAATTTCTGCATGAGAAAAGACAATAGGTTTCTCCATATCAAGCGCATCACCAATCACAGCTGCAGAATAAAATATCCAATATAGGTTAAATTTTAGACATAAATATAATGTAATACAGTTAACACAAGGCATAAATAGTGTGTTAAAGTTAAGATTCTTCACAGCTTGAACCTGAACAACAACAATACTCCCATCTCTTTAGTATACATATACTAAATTTCTGGCATAGGACACTCGTATGTCATTTTTTTTATCAATCGTATATAGATGCAGATCATATATATTTTACAGAAAAAGCAGAGAATATAATGACATCAAACTGAAACTATATAGAAATTTTGAGAAAAAATGACATTGCAACTTTGCAAGCATTCACACAATAAAATAAAAGTAGCGACACCAACTGATAGAAAGCACACCTGATAATTTTCAGGCTGCAGTTTTTCCAAGATTCGTTTTGTTAGTCTTGTCATCATAACTGTACAAATTAGACAAGCTTATTAAGATGATTTATATCTCCCTAGACAAACAGAATGCAAAATTAAGATGCATAACAATTGTTCAGTAGACTGTGTAACTTGCTTCAAAACTGATTTGTTATAAATTAATCTCAAACCCATAATATCACACTAACTGAACAGGCAAGGAAGAAAATATAACCATATGTTCGGACCTCTTACAGACCTAGATTAAAGTTAACATTAAACACATTGGCTCTTAATATGCGTACAGATTCTATCACAAAATTTGATTACTAACAAGATAATCACGCCTAAGCTGCTGATGTAATAACTGATCAAATATTATCGCATAATTAAGCATATGTTACAATATCACATATCATTATATGTTGTTTCAGTAATAAAACGCTGAACATATTTTACAATATTTTGCACAACTGGGTATTTACGCATTTCAAGTTTCAACCTATCATGTCTCTTACTCGAAGATGCAGACTCCATACTAACAATACCAAAAGGTGTTGAAGAGGACCTACTTTTAGAATTTGAGAATTCTTTAACATCTACCCATGCTTTCCTTTTACATTTCTTTTTATATATAGGGATGTACGACATGTAGGGAAGGGTTAAAAAATATGAGCGTTGCTAAAGAGCCTAAATAGGCATGTAGGGATGTACGACTTTTAGTGGAATTCAAGGGTGCATTGGATATCAACGAAATGCACTAGATAAATAGGTAAAGACACATTGGCCATGGTATCAATAATAGGCTAAGTATGATATTTGCAATAATTGGCTTGTAACTTTCAATAAATTTCAATATTGCAGCTTCCATGGAAAAATCTATCAAAGAACCTAATTTATAATTGGTATTGAGTTAGTATAGAAATTGACAGTTGGATGCAAGAATGTTTATCCTTTTCTTTTGGATAATTTGATTACTAACCAAGATACACATTTAAGAAACTTTAAATCATCCACCTCTGTTGTATGTTTGATAATTATATCACATATATTCCTTGCAAAGTAACCGTACATACTACATATTGACATGGCTGCATTCTTATTCCCTTAAGGAAATAAGGGATGTTCCCTATATAATTATAGAAGTATAAAACTACTGTGAATGAGATTTGATCCAAAAAAATAAAAATAAAAATAAAAATAAAAATAAAAATAAAAAAACCTAAACCACAATCATATAGTTTTTCACCATTATAAAGCATTAAAAATGGAAGCTGGAAACTGTGCAAACTCACATGGCTGCATCCTTATTTTCTTATGGAAATAATAAATGCTCTCTGTATAGTAATGAAACCACTGAATGAAGTTTGCTTGACAGAACATCAACTTGTGAAATATAAAATGGATGTTATAAAAGACATGCAGAAACTAAAATACTTACTAGTATCAACATCCCCAAAGTTATACAAAGCACTATTGCTATGGTTGCTTTACTTTTCTTATGAAATTGGCTTGAACTTGCTAAACCTGTAGATTACACCCACTCCAGTATAAGTTGTTAAATAATCGATCAAATAAGCAGCACTCAACAACAAAGGTGAACAAGTAAACATTCTTATAATTAAAGGTAACCCTGAGATATATTCTTGACCATTGAAGTTTGGCAAGTGGTTATAGTGCTGGTTCATCTGAAAGAGACTATGCATCAAAAATGGAATGCTAATGCAGGCATACATCGGTAAAAAGAATGAAAATTCGATTATTATTTACCAAAATTTAAAGTTGCCATACATTCCTCTATCTCATGTTATTGCTGAAATTATAACTGGCAGCCAACTTTTTTTTAGGTACCGGCTATGATAGGATATAGTTTAATAAGAATATAAGATGGAATTTATTATAAACTTAATATTTTAGGTACCGGCTACAAGTAGCATATCATCACATATCATCATGAACACGGATGGCCCTAGACATTACTAAACCAAGACCAAATCCTAGGAAGATATATGCATTGCTTGCCTGAAAAGGAATGATGTTAACTATTAAGAAATTACAGTGCAGCAAATAGAAACTAATTCAATGTAGTATTGAAAAAAGTTGTAAAGGGAAATTTTATTTTTTTACCTGTCCAGAATAGTAAGTTTTACCATCTTATTCAATAGGACCAAATGGAATGCCACTAACAAATACTACAGTCCCCTGCAAAATATAACAGTACAAAGTAAATGACATTTTAATCTACTTGCTTACTTTAGTAGACAGTTCAAATACTATTAGTGAATCTCACTTTGCTCCAAGTGTATGCCTGCTCGACCGTACATTCAGACTGTGAAGTAGGGTTTGAGAGAGCTAGAATTACGGGTCACTGCATAACAAATTTTCTTGGCTAGTAAACAAAAGATAAGTCATAGGAGAGGGAAAATAAGTAGAAATAGATGTTATAAAGTACTTCATTGAAGGTAGCCATGGCCTCAACCACTTCTTGTGTGAATGTTTGACCTGCTCCAGACGATCCTATCAGCACCGTTGTTTTTAGGGCCTGAGATTGATCATTATCATAATTATCAGAATTGACTTGTACAAAGTTAAAGATGGATTAATAATGAAATTGATAAACTCAACCACACCTTTGCAGCATCTATGAGAGTCTAAACTGGCTCGTGTTCGTGCGCCCATGGTTTTTTAAATTGTTATAGGGACTCTATATGGGACTTAATGATCAGCCCCTGTAAATAGTTGTTTCCCCATAAGTCGATGGATACTTTTTTTTCAAAAAAAAGGGACTCCGGTAATACTTTCAAAAATTGGAAAAAAAATATACCTTGGAATCCACAAGCCATATCTTCTCTCGACATTCTTCCAATGTCTCAAATAATTTGCACGACCTTGAATTTTCTGACAGACCACACTTTTGTAAACACATAATTATGATTAGAATCCTCTCATATATTAAATTTAAAAAAATCATAATTTGCAAAAAAGACAAAGGTCGCTCTGAAATCAAATAACCCATGATCACGCCAGTGCATCATTGTCTTTCCACATTCAAAATTTTGTACCTTGTATATTTCCACTATTATCTCTTCTAAAAATATAAAATTGGATTAGGATCAATTCTAAACAAAGCTTTCAAATGTTTTTATACTAACACAACAAATGGATATTTTCCATCTTTTCATTTTATGTTCTAACTCAACTTTAAAAAACTTATAGTTTAGAACAAAAATAAGGCTCTAAAAGTATTCTAGATATAACCACAAGCTAAATTGCACAAATTCAGTCGCATCAACAAGCATTTAATCATTTTAAACTAAAAACTCAGAAACAAGGCTAAAACCCAGTTTTCCAGTTCATGTGCATGACCAGACAAGAAACAAATTTTGGCATATGAACAGCCTTAATATCGATTATTAACCATTTTTGACCCTCGGTTCATTAAAAACTAACTTGTAAAAAATAGGTACAATTGGCTTTTGATTAGTTATGATTGCAAAATTAAAGATCAAATGTAATACATATAAATTTCTATCTGTATATAGTAGTTTCTTTTGGTACAATGCTATTTGTTACACTGTTTAATACAAATAAGATCATAAATCATCCATCGGAAATTAAATACATATGAATAAAGAACATACCTTCATCTATATGATTAACAATTAATGCTCAAGTGTTGCAAGCCAAGCTATACTGTTTTAGGTTATTTATAATTGTAAATTTTGTGTTAACTATGGGAAATTATCAAGATCACGTAGTATGTTTTTAGTTATTTATTTTGCAAAGTTTTTGTGAACTTTCGGAAACACTGTGTTTGTGATGCTATTTATGTTATTTGAATTATATCTGAATGTTCTGTGTTATATATGTGCTAATTATTATGATATCTACTGGCAATTGAGGTAGTTGTTATATTATATGTTACTTGAAAAATACAATGTATCAACTATATACTAGTTCATGTATAAAGTGTTAATTTGTAGACAAATAAATAGTAATAAAACAAAGATATGGTTTGTTCTTACGTCAGACTTCTCAGTTTCAGTCCTCCCATGGTTAATAGGAATTTCATGGAAGTTCGCTGCAATTTGTTGGCACCACGTGATAATGTTGAAGAGATATAAGCTTTCATTGAAGCCTCTTTCCATTTGTAAATCCTGTATCTATGGTTGGATGAATAGCCTATGCTACTTCCCTTAAATAGAAATCATGTCTTAATGCACTGCCTCCTAAGACACCAAGCCTAGCAGAATACCTAAATGTTTAGTGCAAGAGGGAAAAAATATTTCATGAGAAGAGCTACTTGAAAATACTTCATATCGCAAGTTTAATTCGAAATGGTGTATGTGCTCAGCATATAATATTATTTTCTTATATTGTCTTGCAAATGATGAATGAGATAGTGAGAAGTTCATGAGAGGAGATACTTGAAAATGAAAAGCTACATCAGGTAAGGACTTCAATGGAGGATCGAGTCTGTCTAACAACCAAGTCAAGAAACTTGGGGTTAGGCTATTTAATTATATAGTTGAATTGTTTAGGAATTAGTAACATATACATTGATCAATATATTGATTATAAGTAAATATTTAAGATGATAATAAATGAACTTCTCACTTTATATTGATTATGAGTAAATACTTTGAGAATAGTGTAAATCATAAATAAATCCAAAAGTCAAGTCACTGTCAAAAGAACTAAAAAAATGAACTAGGGGGAACAAGAAATTCTACAGCCTTTGTCTAAAGATGGCGTTTCACGAAATTGTTTGCAGAATAATTTTATTTTTAACCCTATGGGGTGTAGAAACGCCATGTTGATTTGCCGTTATATATATTTTTTCTTGTAATGTGCTAAACATACATCTACAGGGACATTTGGATATAAAACAGACACAGTATGACTACAAATACAAAATCAAAAATTTGTTTTCATCACAAGGTAAGCTAAGGATGATGACCACCATAAAGTTCTCAAGCTTGTCCAGGTTTTATTTTCAAATTGAAAAACCCATACTACCATACTCATGTTGTCAATTTTTTTAAAATCAGAATGCACATATTTAGGTGTTCTTCGACATGTTCCTATAACACATATAAGAAAGGATAGTAAACAATATCAAATTGTGAAAGCAGTGAAGTTCCAACAGTTCGTAATGAAACAAATAAAATATATCAATATAGTATGCAAGTTATGTTATAGACAATTCATAATATGAATATAATAAGTCATCATTGAGATTATTGTTTTTCAAAATTACTTTTCATGCATGACTCATGAAACGATAGCTAGGAAAATCAAACTCCACAAAACCAACAAAAGCCATCCAAACATACCTACGCCAATTTTCAGCAAATTCCACAAAAGGCTAGATTAATCAAGAGTACCACATAATCCACATGTGTAGCAATAGGGATATATATAGAACATTCCTAAAAGTTACATCCATGGAAACAGTAGACATAAATATACCAAACCTTGAATCTGATATGTCAAATATAGCTCTATTTATGTTAAAGCATATAGCTCTACTTATGTTAAGAATAGCACTATGTTTTGAAACCAACGAAACAGGTTCAGTAAAAAGCAAATAGTAAATAGTCGCAACAGGCAAAGGTGCTTATAAATCGGGGCAAATATAGAAATAGTCAATAAAAAATACACCATACAGTTCGATTTTTGTATAGTAAAAAAATGGACAAATTATATGTTCTTGTCAAGATATGGAAATAGTTTTGAATAGGATTTTTATTACTAATTAACTATTTACCTGGAAAATTAACAAATTAACCAATTAATTGTATCACTGGCCTTGCCCTGTAAGTAAAACAATAGAACGCATGCCCATATAGCCTTCTTAGGGCTAGGGTGCTAAAGTAATCGGTAATACAAAATTTGCATGATATGTTGCTATAACAAATAAAAATGTAACATAGATCAAGAAAGATGGTTTATTTATTTTTATGCAAGTCATAAAGTAGATGATAGAACCAAAGGTCCTACTTATTGTCAATAGTGTAAGCTCAATTAGTCTGGTCTTCTTTTTTTACCATTTCAATATACCCATTAGTTCACCATCATTGATCAGCAATATAATTGGATTAAAATAAAATTAGCTAAAAAAAGGTTTGGATTCACCGGGCACATGGTGACACGTGAATATGGGTCAAAAAGGCACAAGACTGAGAATGCAGCCTATCGATGTAATGATTGTCAACGCACATTAATTATAATTCTTACTATTAACATTAAGAAAAGCCTTCCTCGATTCAAATTTTTAACTTTTGGTTTGATCATATTAACATTTAAAATATTATGTAACTTTCATAGAGGGTTCATCGCTTCGGAAATCCTACGTACAGATTGCAACATATATGAAGAACACTAAAGCACAGCTAGAAAGCCTGGAATTGAATCAATTTTAGGAGAGGAGCTCAAAAATCAGAAAGCATTAGGATGTTGCTAGTTGCTGCACAATGTAACCTTTTAAGCAACCCCACAAATCAATGCTGCTTTGACCTAGAACAAGAATTGAACAAGGACCTGTTACCTTTCCTTTAGTTGGAAAATGAGGCTACTGGAAAAAAATGCGGTACATGAATGAAACCTTTTCTGACAAAACACTAAATATCATCATCAGAGTCCAAATGTCAAACAACACGAAAACAACATTCATTGTATCGAGGTTATAAGCATACTGCCGTTGATAAAAGTGACGGTGAAGAAGCTGATGTTTGTATTAAACACTAAACAGATATTCTTGGCAATACTAATCCCTCATAGATTGACTACTCACTTCTTAACTCTTTGAAAATGCCTGCAATATATGCTGAGGAAAGCATTAATCTCATCAACCAAGTATTAAACACTAAAATCAAGGAAGCCCTCTTTGGTTTAAAACATAACAATTTCAATTAACCTGATGTCTTTGATGTATTTTTCTTCATCAAGTGTTGCAGTTATATTTCAAAAGATTTTCTTAAAGCTATCCACTACTTCTTAAATATTGGTATCCTATTGAGTAGCATCATTCATCTCTAAGGTTGATCAACCCTACAAAGTGAGTGAACATACACTTGTAAGACGCTATAACTTAACTTATAAGTGCATTGCAAATGTGAAATCAACCAGACTAAATGTTGACCTTCAAATAATTATTTCTCCCAACCAACAAGCTTTTCTGAGTTCAAGAAGCATCAAAGACCATATTTTTTCTGACTTAAGAAATCATCTATGGTTGCTCTAAAGGTTCTATTTTCTCTAAATAACATGCTAAACTGGATATCCATAAGGCATTTGATCTTGTGAAATGGAATTCTCTTACTTCATGCTCTCCAAAATGAGTTATCCCTTACCTTTCCGTGCATGAATTCATAAATGTATATCCACACTGACTACTCCATAATCATCAATGGAGATCCAAATGGCTATTTTAATGGAAAGTAAGGGTTAAGACAAGGAGACCCCTTATTTGCATATTTATTTATTACTTAGATGGAAGCGCTCAATCTCATCTTAATCGAAACTTCCACTGACTAAATTAATTTTCCCTCGTCTAGCTCAATCTTACTCCAGTAATTAATTTTCCCTCATCTAGTCCTTAGAATGAATAAATCATATTCATTTTAAAAGATTCTTGTCCATTCAACAACACATACCAGCTGTTCCTAAAAGAGGTTTTTTTGCCAAATTGAAAACAAAATAAAAATGAAAAAAATTAAAAACGATGGTTATAGTCAAAAAATAAAACTGGTTTTCGAATTAAATTTAACCAACTCCTCTCAATCTTTAACATAGGTTAATAAATTTGATTTTGAAAAAAAAGCGGGATGCATAACAAATAAAATAGGAAAGGTGATTTGCTAACCGAAAATGCAACCAGAGAATTGATTATATCGACAAAAGGAAAGACGTTTTTTGAGAGGTTGCAATGGTGATTCCCGAAGACGCAGCTGCAGCGGTGGACGGAGGCGGCAGAAGACGAGTGACTTGATTATGTGAGATGTGAGAAGAGAGATGGATGAATGAGAGGTTTATTTAGAGTTTTCATGATTGAGATATGGAGGGTAGGGAAGAAGCGAAATGAGGAGGGAAGAATTGGAAAATGAGCGGCCATGAAATAATTTGGAAGCCTGCCTGTGAGTTTCGTGCTATTGTTTTTATTCACAGCGTCTATATTTCGTTTTTCTCGTTTAGTCCTATGATTTATAAGAATAACAATAGCAGGTTGTAATACCACACTGTAACCCCTTGCAATTAATAACAATTATTCTTGTAGTGGAAGAGAGAAGAACTCCACGTGAGTTTGGAGATGAGCCATACCGTGATGCTGAAAGACATAGTAGAAGAGATATGCGTGATCGTAGAGATGTTGATGGTCGAGATCGATATCGAAGTACATTTGATTTTGATGAGGATGGTGATAGAGGCAATATTCATTATCGAGATCGAGACCAAGTACGAAGTCAATATCGAGATGTAGAAGATGATCGTCGATGGGAGTCAGGGATGAAAACAGAGATTCCAGAATTCAAAGGAGGAATGATAGCGGAAGAGTTTCTGGATTGGTTATCAAATGTGGAGGAAATTTTTGACTTCAAGGAAGTACCCGAGCATCGTAGAGTTAAGTTGTTTGCTACACGATTGAGGGGAAGAGCTATGGCATGGTGGCAACAAACTAAACTTACACGGGAAAGAATGGGAAAGTCGAAGATTGTTTCATGGGAAAAGATGAAAAAGTTGATGAAGGCTACTTTCTTGCCTTATAATTATCAATCTCTTATGTATCAGCGCTTACAGAATTTGAGACAAGGGACAAAGTCGGTAAATGATTATGCAGATGAGTTCTATCAACTGATTGCTAGAAACGATATCATGGAGACGGAGGAACAGTTGACAGCTAGATTTGTTGGAGGATTGAGAATGCAAATTCAGGATATGGTGAATATGTTTGATCCAAGATCCGTTGCTGAAGCACACCAGAAGGCTCTAGCTTGGGAGAAGCAAGGTAGAAGAGGTGGTGGTGTGTTTACGAATTCTAACAACCAGAACAAGGGTGCTAGTAGCAATACTAATGTTTCCAAGGCTGTTAGTAAACCGGTTGTCAATGAAGTTGCTAAGACCATGGTCAACAACAATTTCATGTGTGATAACTGTCAGGAGTTTGGTCATAAGAGTAATGAATGCCCGAAGCCTAAGAAGCGAGCGATGGTTGCTGAGGTTAAGGATGAGGATGCAGAAGTAGAATGTTCAAATTCACCACAAGTTGAGGAGGAAGAAGAATTATTGGCAGGAGACGAGGGATATTCTTTAATGATGAGGAGATCTTGCTTGACGCCAAAGCAGGAAGAGGAGACTAGTTGTTTGAGGAGTAATATTTTTCAGTCGACGTGTACTATTTTGGGAAGGGTTTGTAAGTTTGTTATCGATGCAGGAAGTTGTGATAACATCATCTCTACAAAAGCTGTAAAGAAGTTGGCGTTAAAGACAGTGAAGCATCCCAAACCCTACAAATTAGCTTGGTTGAGGAAAGGTGGGGAAGTGAAAGTTAGTCGAAGAGCTTATGTAACTTTTTCCATCGGAAAGAAGTATAAGGATGAAATTTGGTGTGACATGGTAGATATAGATGTATGTCATTTGTTGTTGGGAAGACCGTGGCAATTCGATAGAGCAGTGCAATACGATGGAAGGACCAACTGCTATAGTTTCATGTTCGAGGGCACTAGAATCATGTTAGTTCCTAAAAGGCGACAACAAAGTGAAAGCAAGTTGGAGGAAATCGAGGAACTAAAGACTCTGTTATCTTTGAAGGAGTTTGTCAAAGAAGTAGAGGAAGAACCTGAAGTACTTCTGTTGATTGGACGTGAAAGTAGTGAAGCGCTTGAAATTCCTGAGGAAGTTAAGCCAGTGTTAAAGGAATTTGAAGATGTATTTCCTGAAGAATTACCAGAAGAGTTACCACCGTTAAGAGACATACAACATCAGATTGATCTTGTTCCGGGAGCTGTGTTACCATATAGACCACATTATAGAATGAGTCCAAAGGAGCACGAAGAGTTGAGAAGGCAAGTGGAGGAGTCACTTGAACAAGGGCGCGTACAATAAAGCTTAAGTCTTTGTGCAGTACCAGCTTTGTTAGTGCCAAAGAAGGATGGAACTTGGAGAATGTGTACAGATTGTCGAGCACTAAACAAGATTACAGTGAGGTATAGATTTCCGATGCCTAGATTGGACGACTTGTTAGATCAGTTGAATGGAGCTGCTATCTTTTCAAAGATTGATCTGAAGAGTGGGTATCATCATATTCGAATTCGACCATGGGATGAATGGAAGACAACCTTCAGAACACGGGAGGGGTTGTATGAATGGCTGGTCATGCCATTTGGTCTTTCGAATGCACCTAGTACTTTTATGCGAGTGATGAATCAGATCTTTCGACCATTTATTAGAAAGTTCGTAGTGGTATACTTTGATGATATATTGATATACAGTGGAAGCACAGAAGAACATCTACAACACTTGCGGGAAGTGTTGATGATACTTCGTCAGGAGCAATTTTACGCGGCAACAAAGAAGTGCATATTCATGACACACAGTGTTTTGTTTTTGGGGCATGTGTTGTCCAAGGAAGGTATCCATGTGGATCAAGGTAAAGTTAAAGTAATCAAGGATTGGCCACAACCCAGGACTGTAACTGAAGTGAGAAGTTTCCATGGGTTAGCATCATTCTACCGAAGGTTTATTCCACATTTCAGTAGCGTAATGGCACCAGTGACAGATTGTATGAAAGGAAAGCAGTTTGTGTGGATTGAAGAGGCTGATTCTGCTTTCCAAAGAATCAAGACACTTTTGACTACGACACCGATTCTTAGATATCCGGACTTTCAGTTACTCTTTGAGTTGGATACTGATGCATCTAAAGTTGGAATTGAAGGAGTGTTAAGTCAAAGGGGACGACCAATTGCTTATTTTAGCGAGAAACTTTCTGGAGCCAAGACAAGATACAGTACCTATGACTTGGAGTTATATGCTATTGTCCAAGCCATAAAGCACTGGAGACACTACTTGTTTTATAAGGAGTTTGTGTTGTATACTGATCATGAAGCATTAAAACATTTGCAGGGACAGGATAAGATTGCAGCCAGGCATGCTTCATGGATCGCATACTTGCAACAGTTTACATTTGTTGTAAAGCATAAGTCGGGAGTTACAAATCGGGTGGCAGACGCATTGAGTAGAAGAAATCATTTGTTGACTATAATGAGAGTTGAAGTGACGGGGTTTGATGTGTTTCCAGAATTGTTTGTTGAGGATCCTTACTTTGCTAAGATTGTAGATGAAGTCGAGAAAGGGAAGACGGATGAGTATATGTTGGTAGATGGTTTTCTATTCAAAGGAAATCGGTTGTGTATACCAGAGTGTAGTTTGCGAATGAAAATTGTGAAAGAATTGCATGAAGAAGGACATGTGGGAAGAGATCGTACCTTGCAGTTGATTTCTCAATCATATTTTTGGCCTTCCATGAGGAAAGAAGTTGAAAGGTTTGTGCAGAGATGTCACATATGTCAAGTTTCCAAAGGGACAGCTACGAATGCAGGATTGTATATGCCATTGCCCATGCCTACTAGACCATGGGTCGATGTTAGCATGGATTTTGTTTCGGGTTTGCCAAGAACTCAATGAGGAAATGATTCTATATATGTTGTGGTGGATAGATTTTCAAAGATGGCACATTTCATAGCTTGTAAAAAGACCGCCGATGCAGTATGTGTTGCTCAATTGTTCTCTAAAGAGGTTTATCGACTACATGGGCTACCTGAGACCATTGTTTCTGACCGGGATACTCGATTTCTAAGTCATTTTTGGTTGAGTCTGTGGAAGATGGTTAGGACTAAGCTGAATTTTAGTAGCGCCTATCATCCACAAACAGATGGGCAAACGGAAGTGGTGAATAGATCTTTGGGAAACTTGTTGAGATGTCTTGTGAAGGATAATTTGAAGAGCTGGGATGTGAAATTGTGTCAGGCAGAATTTGCACACAATCATGCCGTTAATCGAAGTACTAGATTCAGTCCATTTCAAGTAGTATATTCAGTAATTCCGAAAGGACCGTTGGATTTGTCGATAGTTCCACGTCAGAAAGGGGTTGTTAAACAAGCTTGTGATTTCGTAAATGAGTTGCAGGAGTGTCACAGGATTGTTCATGAACGATTGCTTAAGTCAAATGAGAAGTATAAGCAACTGGCAGATAAGAAGCGAAGAAGTATGGACTTCAAAGAGGGTGATTTTGTTTACGCAGTCTTGACGAAAGATCGTTTTCCAGTTGGAACTTACAACAAATTGAAAGCTCGAAAGTTTGGTCCAGTAGAAATCTTGAAGAAGATTAATAATAATGCTTATCGGTTAAGATTGCTAGATCATGTCCATACTGCTGACGTTTTCAACGTCAAACACTTGATTCCATATCATGGGGATAAGTGTGTCAAAGAAGAGGAAAGTGTGAATTCGGGGTCGAATTCTTGTCAACCAGGGGAGGATGATGCAGCGCAACAGGAGTTCCGACCTAACGAATTACGACCTAACTCAATGAAAGCAGATTACGCGTTAAGTCGCACGGATGATAGCTTGGTGGTTTTAGGTCGCTCAGGTTCTTTGAGTTGCGCTAGCGAGTTACACGACTTAACAACCTATGCCACCGCATTTGATTCCTTAAGTCGCGGCGAGCTTAGGTCGCTTCTCCTCTTAGATCAAACAGGACGGCCTAGCGAGTTAAGTCGCTCACTTTTAGGTCTTAGCGAGTTAAGTCGCTCACTTTTAGGTCGCCAGCGACCTAGTGGTTAAGTCACCTGCAAGCTATCTCAACATATACCGCATCTTGTAGGTCGCTTGTTTATGTTATGTCACTTCTGAAGTAGGTCGCTCTATGGTTAAGACGCAAGATCTTATGCCGCTGATTGTTAGGTCGCTGAAGCTCATAGGTCGCAAGTCCTTGAAGACGATCTATCTCCTTATGCCGCTGAAGATGTGTCATCTACTTAGGTTGCTCAAGATGTTAGGTCATATTACTGTGATGTATTGTAACTCGTGTTGTATTTTGTTATGTTGTATAGGTTGTTAAGTCATGGTTCTTATGTCGTTTGGTGTAAGTTGTAAGTCGCATGAATGTTGTAACTTGTGTGATGTTGGGTCATAGGTCGCGTCTGTTAGGTCGTAGAAGCTGTGGCTGTGTAAGTTGTAAATTGCTATAAGTAGGGGTGTGGTGTCACATGTAAAGTTTGTTTATTTTGAATAAACTTTTGTTTGAGTGCTTTGTGCCCCTTTAAAATTGGAAGTTGAGTGTTATCTTCTTTTTCCATTTCCGGTTATTCGAGTGCACTCGAATCAACTATTTTAAAGCCGGTTCACAGAATCTCGTGCGCGAGATCAACGTCGAAGAATCATAGATCTTCTAACACGGTATCGTGCGCGATCAGCGTGTTAAAGATAGCTAGAATCCGGTATCTCACGAGATCAACGGATTTGGGAATTTACCCTTGGTATCATTAATCCATCAATCCATATTTGATTCATTCCATCGTTGTTTTGTTGTTGTTGCTTGCATTTGGAGTTATCCGCTGCGTCAAAAGCTCTGCCATTTTTATTCTTCTTCACTTTTGTACTAATGGATTCCAGCTGATCCAAACACTCTTGTAATGAAAATCGAGTGGAATATCAATAAAACAATGAAATGGACGTAGACCAAGATTGCCAAACCACTATAAAAATCTGTGTGTTAATTTACTTCTTTTGCTTTGTTTTCAATTCCATTCTTGGTTTAGTCTCCATGAGATCCTATAGGAGTTGATGCCTATTTTTAGCGTTAATAATGTATATATGTGTATTGCTCATGGTTTAATAAATTAATTTACAAATATTTATAAATGGTTTCTTTATATTTAAATAATTCTATTATATATTATGTATATTCAATATTAGTATTCTATTTATATAATTACATAATATATATATATGTACTTATATACTTACATAAAATTATATAAACAGAACTATAGTATATGTATGTATGTATGTATGTATATTTATAATATTTATATATAAATATATTAGGATGTGTATATATATGTGTGTGTGTGTGTATTTGGATAATACATTTGCATATTGGATGAGCTAACATGTCCATTGCGATGTAAATCTCAGCATCTATGCATGGTATGTTGTACCTTGCATGGATTGATTATTACGCACATACAAATATTTATAAATGATTTCTTTATATTTAAATAAGTCTATTATATAATATGTATATTCAATATTAGTATTTTATTCATATAATTACATATAATATATGCATATATGAACTTATATACTTAATTATTTAAACAGAAGTATAGTATATACGTGTATATATATTTATAATTTTTATATATAAATATATTAGGGTGTATATATATGTATTTGGATAATATATTTGCATATTGGATGAGTTAATATGTCCATTGCGATGCAAATCTCAGCATCTATGCATGGGTATGTTGTACCTTGCACGGATCGATTATTACACATGCACATGCATATATGTGTATATGACACACACATACATATATGTATACATTAACCTAAATTAAATAAAACTATATAATGTATAAATTTTAAAAAATAAAAGATTTTATTTATATAAAATTTAGAATATTCTAGATAAGTTAGACTTCACAGGCCCAATAAAGATCCAATAAGGGAATTTTTATTGAAATTCGCCCATAACTTCCACTATGGGCTAGCCAAGTTCCAATAATGGTATCGAAGCCTAATTGCCTATGCAGTTTAAATTAGCCATGTTATGGTTATATTAAGCTCACAGCCTAGAGGTTATCCCAAACAGAAAAGGCCCAAATTTGAATTGGGTCATAGACTTAATTTCAAAATTATTTGAAAATTAAAATATAGGATCTTAAATTTAAAAGTTAAATTTGAATTATATATATAAGTTACAATATAATAAAATTTTCAAAATGTTTTAAAATAGTAAATATTAATTTCTAAATTTTAAATTTATTATAAGATTAATAATATTAATTAACTAATTAAATAAGTTAATTAATGAAAAATTATATACAAGTATTATATATGTTGTGATATCTTAAAATGTTTAATATATTATAAGTATACATGTACATGATTTTCGAAATTAATATAATTTAATTAAAATTATTCAATTAAATAAATAAATTAAAGGTTAATTAATTAAATAAAATGCACATATATGAGATATAAGTGTTATACTATAAAGGTTATAATATACAATAAATATTTAATAAAAAATTATATTAAGATAATATGAAATTAATTAAAATGTTAATTGATTAAAATTAATTAAATAATATTTAATTAATATAATATTATACATAACACTTTTGCATAAGTAATATTAAATATTAAAGTTATACAATAATAAAATATGAATGTATAAATTAAATATGGAACATTAAGAAACCTAAGTATGCTTAAGGAATAAAGCATACATAAATGTACATATACAGTGATTTCCAATGTGTCGGACACTCGAATCATGATGGTATTTCATAAGAAATACATCATTTCATAAGTTAATATCCTTAACATAATGTATGGAAGATTATGAATCTTTAATATAATGTTGTTCTCTAACATTATATATGTGTGCATGTGTGTGTATGTGTGTGTGTGTATATATATGTATGTATATTAATAAATTACTTACATGTTCCTTGTAACGACCCACAAATTAATCACTTTAATAAATGATATTTAATTTTTAAAATATTCAAGTACAGGATTTTATAATACCAAATATAAAGATTTAAACCCTAAAATTAAGATGAAACTTGTTTTAACATATAATTGTGGAATACGGTTTTACAAATAAAGCATGTGCGTCATACACAAATTTTCATCGATAAATTGATTTTCAATAGAAGGGAAATTTTCTCAGTATTTGAGTGCACGAGTCTGGATACATACACTAATATAGGAAATTTCCAAAGTCTTTCCTATAAATACCCACCATTCTCTTAATAATTTTCACACTATTCAACTTCATCTTCTTTATCATTCTCAAGCTTTTCAATGGCTTCCTACCTTAAAGAAACTATGAAGAAAAATACTGTAAAAAGAAATTAAATTAGTATAGTACATATACATTAGCAATCCACTTCAAAACAAGCTCAAATCACTCCATTCCTCCTTCAAAACACATGGCCGCCACCATCCATCACTTTGGCCAAGCAATCCACCTCCTTCCAAGCTAGGCCGAGCTTTCCCAAGGTCTCGGGTTCGACTCCATAGACTTTGGTTTGATTGTAGCAAAGTTATGGTCCGTTTTTCTAAGTTTAATATCCGATGAAGGTGAGAAAAATCTATAAAACTTTATATATATCTATGTATGTATGTTGGACATGATTTCTATGGATGTTTACACTGTTTGATCATCAAGTTTGGTTGTTTACTACAGTTGTTTTAATGGTGTTAACAAGTCTCAACTGCTTCAAATATACAACATGGATTCTGGCAATGCAATGGAGTTGGACCCTCGTGTCGATCCGAATGAATCAGTCTTTCCACAGAGGTCAATCTTTGCCTGCTAGGCAAGAGGGCAGCAAGTTACAAATTCTGTTACGGCAAATGTTCTATGGGTACAATTTTTTCAATGTTCTAAACTCAAATCTCGTGGATTCTGGACCACGAGAACTATTTGTTTCAATCTGTATCCTTTTACCCGTAATAGGAATTGGTATTTATCCCAAATACACTTCGAATATCACAAAGGAAATCACTTTCCTTTATTAAATAAAATGGTGTATATAAGCTTTTTAAACCTCTCTAAAATGTTTTAAAAATGTTTTACAAACATATAAAAGTATTTTTGACAAAATTTTAAAAGAAAATGAAATTTGAGTTAAAATAGGCATATTGCGTAATGGAATTTCGCGATTTCGCGCCATAGAAAGTTAAATCCATTTATATAATAGATTCAGAGTCAGAATTCTTTGGAATAAGAGTTTTCCAAACTCTTATAAGCATAGTAATCAAAAAAAAGAAAACGATCGAGATTTCATTTGATAGATTTTGAAATATGTGCAAATAAAGTTTTCAAAATAGTCGTAGTTTTGCGGTTCGAAAACCAAAAAGGAAAATTCTTTAAATTAGATATTTTGAATACTTTAAAAATATGGAATAAATCCTATAAATATGTTAAAAGATTTTAAAGAGGATTTGAGTTATGAAAATGGACCTTTATATAATAGAAAAGTCATTTTGATTTGAATAAGCTTTAAAAACCACTATTTGCAGCAGTCTTTAAAAACCTTTGAAATATGGATTTAAAATTAACAATTAATTCCCAAACCTTTTATAAAAGTTTTCAAATGAAAAATTAAGTAATATAAAGATGATTTGGAGGTTTTATAATTCATTCAAACGAGTTTAAATTACTAGTTTAAAGAAAAGCCGTTATAAGAAAGTGATTTAATCTTGGCTCTAAAAGTTGATGAGCAAACCGTATTTTCTATTCATGAGATCTGGGCATAAGGTGCTTAAACTAGGAAATGTTTAGGAACAAACAGTTCCCTGACTCACCTAGCCGCTTTCCTGGGCGAGGGATAGATAAGGTCGAAATGTCTGAAACAAAACAAGTATAAAAGAATTAATTTTTATAATTAATTAATTGGAACTTAGGTTGAATAAAGATAATCTTCTTATATTTGGTGTAAAATTCCAAGGAGGGAACTCGTACCAATCATATGAATTTAAAAGGTGATTGCACCATTATTCGATGAGTAGCCCAAGTTGAATACGGAAGTTTATATTGAGTAATATTAGTTTAATTTCCATGGATCCATTTTACTTGAATACTAACTAATTTGGATTTACCATCTTAGATAACATGGTTTCAACCTATTAAAAAGATATGTGTTGGAAATAAGAAATCTTTATTAAAGATTTGAATAAATGATTTGAAATTATTTTCTTAAGTAAAGGATGAAATGATTTGGAATTATTCCAAGATTTAAAAAGGTTTTAAGTAACCAAAGGATTTGATATGAGAGGTTTAGTAATCCCACATATACTGAAACGAAATGGTTTTAAAAGATATATATCTCTATGAAGATATTTTAGATAAAAGATACAAATTGATGAAATATTAGTTACCTACTTAATATCTTTTTATCGATAATTAGTTTGAAGAAACCGAAGTCGAATTTGGGTGATTCCTATCTGAAAACCACTTCGAACTAATTTACGAATTCGAAAGTGAATATATATTGAAGAGAATGAAGTTGGAGGTAGGGTTCTTCATAATAGAAGGACTGCTTATTGATAATTTCAGAGTAGCTCCCGAGATAAATAAATAACATTGGTCCCTTCATTCTGGGATCTTCTTATGCAAGGACTACTCACTACTAATCCTAGGAGTGATTCCCAACAGGATGTAGTAGGAGAGTGCCTTCAGTTTGTCCTATTCTTAGACAACTTGTATGGATGGATATTTGACATTGCCTTTTTAAGATCATAGTGCATTGATATCTACAAACATACATCTGTTGGTGGTGTAGGAGGTAACCCCTCTTATACATAACACCCTTTTTTGAAAGGTACGAGCTCAGAGGTTGTACTTTTGTTGAAATTAATAGTGTGTTTTTGAAAACGACAATATGGCATTTTAAGTGAAAATGTTCTAAGAAAGGTAAACGTTACATCTAGCCTCACACCTGAGGAATTGTGAAACAGGGGTTGCTTTAAGGCTATGTGGTTCAAAACCATTAGGGTATGATATCACCTTTTTAGATATATTTTGTGCCTGCCATGACGTTGGGTAAAAAATACATAGTGTATGGTATGAGATTTCTCGGATAGGTCGGGAATGACCGGGGTGATATCATATTATATGCTATCGTGACCATCTTTTGGTCTCAGGTGGGCCGATCTTAATTCGTAGAGGACCATCCATGGGTGGCCTAGGTGCATTCCTCTGGAGATGTACTATATGGGAGGTAGTCCCTTATCTCGCTTTTCGTTGGAAATCCAAATCTCCGATGAGTGCGTTCAGTTTTAATTGTGAACCTATTATGCCATCAAATTCAAACAATGTAACAATTTCAGCTTTTTGAATATGTTTATTTGAAAGTTATTTCAAAACAATGTCATTAAAAATAATATCACTAGATTTCGCATAGAAATGTTTTGATTATCATAAGGTAAAGACTCATTTTATGTTTATGTGCAGGGTGGTCTTACAAGATACCCTTTATTTTCAAGACAACTCGTATTTTTTGTACCAGTCCTATGACTGATCAGCATTTTATTCCCTTTCCCTTAAACTCTGGGTGCACTATTTTTCTGGGCAGCCTAGTAGTCAAGTTTTGTTTGGAGCATTTTGGAAGAGCATGGAATTAGAAGATTCTTCTGAAGATTGTTATCCATTTCCACCACACTCATGTAATATTGTATTCCGCATTTGTAGGGACAAATGGTTATAACTGTCTATGTTAATGTTAAATCAAACTCTGATAAATGTATTTAAAATTTTCCGCTGTAAAGTATATATGTTGAAATAATATATGTTATTCTATTTGTGTAATATTTTGTTTTGTTCTTTTTTTCTACCCTTAACTATTCGCCTCTTCGGTGCTTGGGTCTACAAAACATGAATACCGAGGATGTATTAGTGTCGATTTTCGAGGGTCTAAAAGACGGGTCATCGCAGTCCTTAGTTGTTGAGCAAACTAAAGTTATGGATGTTATGTGTAGTATTATTAATATATTGAATAGATGGGGTAAGATAACTATATATATTTCTAGAGCAAACCGATGGTACATATACTTAGGCCATCGCGATATGGTATATACGAGTGAATAATTTCAATTCGATTTATTAAACAAACTCAAGGTTGAAATGAAATTAGGACAAGGTGCCAGGGGTTAGGAGTTGTATACGATACAACTGATAACGTGTTATACATTGTTCATGGGGTTATGACTTGTTGCACAAACTCAAGGTCAAAATTCCAAGATAGATGAGTCCTAACATCGGCTAGAAAAGTCAAAAGACCTCTATGTTTTGACTTAGGTTTGATGAACCATAAAAGATTAGTAGGAGCCTTATTGGAAAAATGAAATTATAATATTTAACCTTCCTAATTATGTAAGAACATATGCTATATAATGTTATAATAATCTACATTGATAAATATATGCATTTAATATAATTGATAAAATGTTTATCAATTAAGATATACAAATGAACTGAATTGAAGATTGAAAAATAGAAATACAGTATATACTGACTATTAAATGCTTCTTTCATGTTAATATTTTCTATACCCATGCAAGTACCCAACCTTACAATCACTTAATACGTTTGTAATTTGGTTGCTCACATGTTTATTTGGTCGAGACCGTGTATTACATTCTATGAATTTCGAACTCTAAAATCAATACAAGATTATGAATGTTTGATCAATATGCTTTCGCATATAAATGTTATATGAGGAATGGTCATAATTCGTAATACGATATTTCAATGAAGTTAATTCATTCGAAATTAACTAATAAACAATATTGTGAGATCGAGTATTCAGTTTAATTGATTACAAAAGGATCACATTGTGTTAAACGTAACACTAGACCAAAACTACAATATAGATATAAGAACACGATCACTGAAACGACAGTTTGATCACTTTACACAAAGTGCAACATATTTGATATCCGTAAATGCTAAGGATAATCGAGTGCGCTTTTGTAAAGAGTTCGCTATGACGTTGTAGTAAGGGTATTCTTTTGAATGGTTTGACCATTCAGAAAGAAAAACGAATGTACAAGAATAGATGTTATTTAAGGACGGTTGGGATGAAAAGAGTGAATAGTTACTTTTGCTTCATAAAGAAACATCAGAAATGAGAATTATAATAATAACAATTGATACTTAACATTGGAATGAGAAATACGATTTCTATTTTGAAATGTATTTTCATATAGAAATTTGTTTTCTATAAGGTTTATTTCTTTGAGTTCAAGATCTTTGATCAAAGAACTCTCCACTACAAGCTAGTTGCAGTATATGAAATAAATAATCTATATTAAGTGAATGATGGACCTTCGAATTCAGTATGCTATTATAGTAATAGCGGAAATAGTGGAAGCATGCCATATAGCACTTATTGATTGCATCAAATTACAAAAATTGTTTTCATAAAACACACTGAACATTATTTATGAAATAATGACTATTTTTCAGTATCAACTGATAAATAGACATAGTTACATTTTAGAGTAAATATTACTAATATTCGTTATGAAGTAATACTATAATGTGGTATCTTTTTCCCAACAAAAGTGATGCGTTGGAAATACTGAAGTATCTAAAATTATTTACAATAATTTTAGAATGATAGACTAAGCTATAGTTTTGAGAAATTGTGAATTATATAATACTAGTTAATTATATCTAAAACAATTAAGGAAAATGCGCCTATTTAGTAGGAGCGTCATAGGAGTTGATGAACTCATCGAATTGATATATATATATATATACATATATACATATATATATATATATATATATATATATATATATATATATTGTGAAGAACCAGAAATTTTGAACATCTGAAAAAGAAATATTTAATTGATTTTAAATATTTGAAAGTTGGTTTAACTTGAAATTCAAAAATATCTATTTATTTGGTAATTAAATTATTGAATTTAATGAGTGAAAATTTGATAAAATATTGAATCTTGATTTTTAAGCTGATTAAAAATAATTTAATGGCTTAATAAATTTATATTGATAATACTAAAGATAATGGAAGCTTCGAAATGTGATTTGAAAGCGATTTATTCAGTTTTGAATTTATATTGTTTAAATCGACATTTAAAAATAGTCTTCCGAGGCACAATATCGGATTACAAAGAAACCAGTTCCATTGGATCCGTAATATTGTTTTATAATCGGATTTCAATTTTTGTAGTGCTTAGAGTGATCGTTTGGTCGTACAATAAGCAAACGTGCTGAAATTTAAATTGAAAATTTAATGTAATAATTGGGTCCAAAAAAAGCTATCTTCTCCATACGATCGAATTTGGACTCGAAATCTTTTCCATTACGTTCGGAATAGGGGTTTAACATTATAAACGCCTAACGGCACGCATTGATTGGAGGTCGGGATTTTGAGTTGTGGAAATCGAGACAATTTAAATTTAAAATTAAATTTGATTACAAAATATATATATATATATATATATATATATATCCCTTTAAATTTTTAGAGTTCATTAAAACACATGGCAATTGATTGACAACACGCGTTACATTTTTATTCACGCATTCATTAAAATAAAATTCAAAGCCAGATAACAAAATAAAGAAAACGAAAACATATTCTTCTTATTCAAAAATCTATCATTCTAAAGCAATTTAAAATTGCCGAAGATAATATCTGCTTCAAATCAAAATTCCCCAAATTCGAAGATTAAAAAAATCGAGCTCGGTTATTTCAATTTCAAAAATCTGGGGGGTCGAATCATTCCAGATCGAGGAGCGATCGATCCAGTAGAGGCTCGGCGGTCCTTTGGTGGCGACGCGACGTGGTAGTAGGCGAAGAGGCGATTTCCAGTCAAGGTCAAATATGGACGTATCTCGCACATGCGCAGGAAGAAGGGGAGAAGGCCGATGGCGGATGCATTCGATCTTACTAGTATGCGAGGCGACGAGAAGGTGGGCGTTGGTCGCAATCCAGATTTTCATGCCGGAGCGATAGTGGGTGGACGCGATTCATACGTGGGTTCGGCGTGATGGGAGAAATGTTGGCCGATAAATTTGTGAGGTATTATTACTATTTTCCTTAAATTTATATGTATATATTTATATACATAAATTATTACAGTAAAAGAAAATTTGAATGTTAAGAAGTTTTCTGAATTTTTAAGTAGTTCTTAATTTAATTTAAATGCATATAGGAAGTCAAAAAATAAATATACTTGTACATATTTTTAAATTATTAGTTTGAATTAAATTAAATTATTAGCAAATTAAATTTGTTAAATGGTAATAAATTGTTCGGTTAATCCAATTGTTAATAAACCGTGTAATATTTATACAAGGTCAGAAACAAGCTCGAATGAAAATGGATTGCAAAAGAAAAGCAAAGGTAAGATCTTCTCACTCAATCAGATTTTTTCTGATTTAATTTTAAATAGTTAAATTTAAAATGGTTGATTGTGTGCTTGGATGATAAATTATTATCAGTTGTATTGATTTAGACCCTATGTGTCGCATATAGCGGATGATATTATATTAATCCCATACGATTTTCCACCTCGAAGTGATATTTGTATTATATATGTATTTAGGTGATTGATTTCCCGCATTATATAGCGGATGAGACCCTATGCACTACATAATAGCGAATGATATTTTATAAATCCCATATACCGTGATATTCCATCTCGAAGTGGAATTGGTATTTAATTGTTGTGCTAACATCTGTGAATGCAGCGAAATAGGTTGGAGGGATCCAATTGGATTCCTCAAATATTTGAATTTGTTTCAATATTGTGCGTTGACTATTTATAACCTGTGTGTGATTATATTTATGATTGAAATCGTTGAAGGCTATAGTTTAGCCGAATATATTTTTGGTATCGTAGGATACCGAAAATAAACAAAATTGGATTTTTGAAATTCAAGTTGAAAATTTATACTAAATTTTTTTTTGAGAATTGGATAAATTTAAAAGAAGGAATTTTAAAAGGATAAAGTTTTATTTTTGAATCTTATTGAATAAAATTCCAAAATATGGGAAAAAGGCTTAATAAATGGATCTCGGGTGATATTATTCAAAGGTTGAAGAATTTATTTAAAAATACGGATTTTTAAATAGTTTGGAAGAAATACAGGAATTTATTTTAAAAGGAAATAAATTTAGAAATCAATTTGGTGTTTGAAATGATTTTAGAAAAATCAATTTGGAATGTTTGAAATAAATCTTTAGAAAACCGATTTAAAATTGATTTGGTGTTTAAAAATAAATATTGGGAAATCAATTCTGAAATCGATTGGGTGTTTGAAATAAATGTTCGAAAAATTAATTTGGGATTTTATTTGGTATTTGAAATAAATTTGGAAATCAATTTGAAAATTGATTTGGTGTTGAAAGTGAATATTGGGGAACCGATTTGAAAATCGTATATCAGTGGATATTTGAAAATTTAAAATTCACAATGGGAATTTTATAAAGGAAAGGGGAATTTGTTTTAAAAATAAATATTGTTTTATTTTTGAAGTGTGGAAAGGAATTTATGGATTTGGAACGTAAATTTAAAATAAATCCAGGAAGATTTATAAATTGATTTGAATGAATCATTTTAGAATGAATGTGTACTTTCCCTGAAAAGCCGAGTATGTTTTCAATATAGTTTATAAATAGAAACTGAAGTTGTAAAGATGGTTTTGAGGGAAGAATATTTCGTAAAAATTATGTACTTAGGTTATTTTGAAAATCTTTAATGTAAAGATTTACTTAATAAATTGTAGAAGTGATTATTTAAAGGTTTAAATTGATATTTGATTTAGGAAATGGTTATTTAAATGATTATACTCTATCTAATAATTTTATTTTAAAATTATTTTGGGCTTTATATTTATATGAGATATGGGTATAAAATTTTGTAACTAATATTTTAAAATAAAGTTTTTTAAAATAGTTTTATTTTAAATATTTCCAAGTATATATGTTTGGATAAGTAATTTAAATTATTTTTAAAGTATTTGAACTTGGCAAATTTTCAGTGGAATTGAATAAATACTTGGAAATTTATTCCACGTGAGGAAGGTGATTTGAAATTTGTTTTCAAAGGATTGAAGTGTGAAAAGTGATTCGAAATTTGTTTTCAAAAGATTAAAATGTGAAAAGTGATTTGGAATTTGTTTTCGAATGGTTGAAGTGTTAAAATTATATCTTGCGAAGATATTTTGAAAATAATAATTGGGGGAAAATTAATTAAATCCAGCGATTGTTGTGAATGATGATTGATAGTTAAATAACTGACTATCAATATTGGCCATTTTAATGGTATTGGAATTTCGATGAGACCGGGGGTCGGATTCCAAATGGATAATCGAAAACCACATCGAACCTTTGTGATTGTGATGAATCTTTTGTTTAAAAGATCAAAGTGGAAATCTGTTGTGATTTGTTTGAAATCTAAATGTAACACTTATTTTTAAAATAAGCGCTCACTATTCGGTTTAGCCGAGAGAGGACTTTGTGTCATATAACTCATTCCGAATAGTGATACGATGCAATGGATAGCATTTGAAGACGGTCGTGAAGACTGGGTGTTTTCGAGAACGATAGGATAACCTGTCGAATGACTCTGCACTGAGTTGCTTCGGTATAGAGATCTCCATATGTGATGGGGAGTCCGATCGGGATTGTGGATGCCCGGATTGCAAGGACTTCTTTGGAAGTGCCTTCGGTTCCGTTCGAACCTAGAATGGACTTGTATGGTTGTATGTCTGACATTACACTTTGAGACATAAAGCTGATTTCTACCAAATACATTTCTGTTGTTGGCGGAGAATTTATTCGCTTAGCTTAACACCCTTCTCTGAGACGTACAAGCTCAGAGGTTATGTAGTTGATGGTTATTAGTGATATACTCCCAATTTGGTAGTGTGGCATGCTAAGTGTTGTTGATCATTTGTTGAACGAAGCATGGCTTTTGTGAAAAGCGTTGCTTTGTGGACGAGACTGCATTGAACCTCACAACCCGGTAATGGTCTAAATAGGAATGTTGCGGCAAGATTTTTAGGGGTCGCACCCCTAGGTTATGTCCATTTTCTTCTAGATAAGAGGTGGTATCATGGTATGGAGCCCAGATATTTATCTATGTGGTTGTTGCTATTAGTTGATGGATCCCAGGATAAAGGACGGTAACGACCGGGGATGGCTTACTTGTAGGTGTTACCTAGTTGCAGAGGTAATCTGGCCTTGTGTTCGTAGGGAACCAGTTTGGTTCTTCGGGGCGTCCCTCCAGAGGCGTTCCATTTTTAAGGAAGTTCCTCAGCCTGACCATTTGTTGGAAATCCAATCACCAATATGAACCCAATATGGTTTTAGTTGTATAACCTTCCATTTACTTACGGTGGTCACCACTGTTTAGATAGTAGCTATAGTAGGCATACAATAATGGTTGTATGCTAGCTAAGATTAATATTATACTTTCGAAATGTTTTCTGCACTATGCACTAATAATATTATCGAAAGAATTTTGCATATCAAGCATGTTTGACTATCACAAGGAGAAATGTCCTCCAATTCTGGTTTGCATTATGTGTTTGGCAGGAGGCCTTATGGTAGTTTCATTTTCCAAAAGCATAGCGATTTCTTTTCCTTTCTTTTTGAAAAATAACTGTTTTTAAGATCTCACACCAGTCCCATGACTGACCTAGAGTTTTTTGTTCTCTTTCTAAACTTTGGGTGCCCATAATTTCCACACAGACAGCCTAGAGCCAAGTTATCATTATTTTGGAGCAAAGTCAATCAAGAAGTATGCTGTGGAGATCTGGAGTTTAAGCTGGATGGCGAGACGTATCATTATACTATATATTATCCGCTGAGTCAGGATTGCTGCAGGTTCAGTGTTAATATGGATTAGTTGTTGTAAATGCCTAGTGATTGAATGGTGTCGTTGAAAACTCTGATGATGTATTGTAATAGCAGATATGATTTTTTTGTTTTAAGGATATTCATTTATCTATTATATGTTGTTCTGCTGCGAAATGTGAGATTCATTTATTGTTTCTGTTTCTTCTTCTATCTTCTTCTTCTTTAACCCTAACGGTTCGGTTTTTCGGCATTTGATTGTTCGACATTTGATATAGTGGGTGTATTGATGTCGACTTTCGAAAGTCGAAAAATTGGGTCGTTACATTTTGGTATCAGAGCATTTGGTTAAGCGACAACCTTGGCTCTAGTGGGTGTCACTCATTAGGGATATAGTCAGCAGTATTCTAGAATGAGTGTGAGTGTAATAATAGATAAGAGCGCGTATTTATTAGTGAATATAAAATTGTTTTATATTGTGTTGACTTATTGGTTGATTGTCGGTGCAGTTTGGCCAACTATATCGGTAGGGGTTTCTAATCTCTTAACAAGATAAACCGACACAGTATTGTTTTAAAATAAGGTAAATGAAATAATTTTACTCAAACTATTTTTGTATATAAAAGGAAATAATTTTTGTAAATTATTATAGTATATGGTTGCTTGGGTGTTAGGAAGTGATAATATTAAATTATTATCATTAAAGTTGAATAAGAAATTGAAATCATAATCAAAAGATGAGAAATAAAATCCATATACAGATGGGATTTGTAAACGTAAATGTAATTTATAATTTGAAATAGAATTCCAGAGAAAATTCGAAAATAAAGTTGAAGGATTTGAAATTTTGAGATTTGAGAAATTTAAATTCCTTTTGATTTTGAAGATGATTTTCAAAGGATTTGAAAAAAAAAATTGAAGGGATGAAAAGCTCTAAACTCTTTTCGGTCGCTGGAAAATAATTCCGATGATGATCGCGACATCATCGGTGTTCATTTTCGAGTTTCCAGGAGAGGAATTTCTGCCGAATTATTTTAAATGGAGGTTGTTTACAAACTGGGTTTTGTTTTGGGAATTCAAAAGATAATTTGAATTGATTTTCAAAAATTATTTTGAAATGTTGAAAAGACTCTGGAATCTTATTAAAAATAGTTATGGAATAAAAATTATTAAGGTGGAAACATAAAATTGTGAATGAATGAATGAATTTACAATTGCGAGTAAATGAAAGTGAAATTGAATCTTGAAATTCATTTTGAATTTGTAAGTAAATGAAATTTTAGCTGGAATTGGAATTGAATTTGAATTTGATTTGTGATAAATCAAGTGAAATGGAGAAATTTGACAAGTTTTAAATAAGCAAAGTGCTGAAATAAAAATTTGTAAGCGAAGCTAATTTAAGAAATGACCAAATAAATATGGTCTAGATTGAATAGAATTCAATAATTATAAATGAATGGTAAATTGAATTCAATTGGATTTTGAAATCCAGTTTTAAATATAAATAGATATAAATCAAAGTAGTGAATTGAAAGTATAAGAAGTGTATAGAATATTTATATTAACTTAAGAAAAAAAGTGGTGAAATTCTTAAGAAAAATTTGGATTTTAATAAGTTAATGGTCGAATGAAGATAAACTAGAAATTGTGAATAAGTGAATGAAAATCAATGTGCAAAAAAGAAAAGTAAATTGATATAGCTAACAATCAATTGGAATAAATACGTAGCATGTACGTATATTATTTTATTTGCATAGCGATTTGATCCAGAATTCGAGCACAGAATTTTGAGATAGTTATATCGATCCGAGACGCTAGATTTTCGACGTGAACCTGGATATGGATTTTTTGGTTGATTCTGGAAATTCTCTATCATAGTTTATGGCTATGAAAGGAGAATGATGGTTTCTGATCAAGAAACCAGATCTGAGTCCACACTAGGAAGTCGGGTGGACGATATTAGTTCAGAAGTGAAATTGTATGATCGAATGAGCGATCGAATTTGATATTGCGTACGAATGATATAAGTACATCGTATGGGTTTGAATGAAATGAATATTGAAATTTCGTAAAGAAATGTATAAAATGGTTTTGAATGTTGTGATTAGACATAATTGTTAAGAAAGATATACAGGTATTATAAAGGAAAATGGAGTTGGGATTTTAATTTCGAAGATAAATTTAAATTGCTCGAAAGAGGTATGTATTTAAATTTCAGTATGAAATTTGATGATTTTCTTGTCCAGCCGCTTGGCTTTTCGTTTTCTTTTTGAATCTAGAGGCCCGTTGTGGCATTTTGTAGTTGAACCAAGCTAGCCGCGCAAAAGAGACACTGGAGAAATTTTTCGAAAATTTAAGGAATTAGAAAATTTTTTAAGAAAATTTTGAAAGTTTAAAATTTGAATTTAAAATTTAAAATTTGAATTTAAAGTTTAAAATTTAAAATTTGAATTTAAAATTTAAAATTCAAATTTAAATTTTGATTTTGAACTAAAATTTGAATGGTTGCATAAACGATGTTGTTTGGACCTTATGATTGAATTTGGAAAGTTAGTTGAAGTAATGAGGGGTCTTAAATAAAAGATTTGTTTTGGTAAGTTGATAAAACTGTTTGATTTTGGGTAAATAGTAAACGGGTTAAGGTCTATTCTTCTTAACTAGTAATTCCGGGACGAAATTCTTTTAAGGGATGGAGAATGTGACGACCCGGAAATTTTGAACATTTAGGAAAAAAATATTTAATTGATTTTAAATATTTGAAAGTTGGTTTAACTTGAAATTCAAAAATATCTATTTATTTGGTAATTAAATTATTGAATTTAATGAGTGAAAATTTGATAAAATATTAAATCTTGATTTTTAAGCTGATTAAAAATAATTTGATGGCTTAGAAATTTTATATTGATAATACTAAAGATAATGGAAGCTTCAGAATGTGATTTGAAAGCGATTTATTCAGTTTTGAACTTATATTGTTCAAATCGACATTTAAAAATAGTCTTCCGAGGCACGGTCTCGGATTTCAACGAAACCAATTCCATTGGATCCATAATATTGTATTATTATCGGATATCAATTTTCGTAGTGTTTGGAGAGATCGTTTGGCCGTACGATAAGCAAACGCGCTGAAATTTAAATTGAAAATTTAATGTAATAACTGGGTCCAAAAAAAGTTATCTTCCTAATACGATCGAATTTGGACTCGAAACCTTTTCCACTGCGTTCGGAACAGGGGTTTAACATTATAAACGTCTAGCGGCACGCATCGATTGGAGTTCAGGATTTTGAGTTGTCGAAATAGAGACAATTTAAATTTAAAATTAAATTGAATATAATATATATATATCCCTTCAAATTTTTAGACTTCATTAAAACATGTGGCATTCGATTGACAACACATGTTACATTTTTCTACACGTGTTCATTAAAATAAAATTCAAAGCCAGATAACAAAATAAAGAAAACGAAAACGTATTTATCTTGTTCAAAAATCTATCATTCTAAAGCAATTTAAAATGGCCAAAGATAATATCTGCTTCAAATTAAAATTCCCCAAATTTGAAAATCAAAAAGATCGAGCTTGATGATTTCAATTTCAAAAAGTCTGGAGGGTCGAATCATTCCAGATCGAGGCGCGATCGATCCAGTAGAGGCTCGGCAGTCCTTTGGTGGTGACACGACGCGGTAGTAGGCGAAGAGGCGATTTCCAGTCAAGGTCCAATATGGACGTATTGCGCACGTGCATAGGTAGAAGGGGGAGAAGGCCAATGGCGGATGCATTTAATCTTGGTGGTATGCGAGGCGACGAGAAGGTGGTGTTGGTCGCAGTCCAGATTTTCATGCCGGAGCGATAGTGGGTGGACGCGAATTCATACGTGGGTTCGGCGTGATGGGAGAAATGTTGGTCGATCAATTTATGAGGTATTATTACTATATTCCTTAAATTTATATGTATATATTTATATACAGAAATCATTACAGTAAAAAAAATTGAATGTTAAGAAGTTTTCTGAATATTTAAGTAGTTCTTAATTAAATTTAAATGCATATAGGAAATCAGAAAATAAATATACTTATACACATTTTTAAATTATTAGTTTGAATTAAATTAAATTATTAGCAAACTAAATTTGTTAAATGGTAATAAATTGTTCAGTTAATCCAACTGTTAATAAACCGTGTGATATTTATACAAGGCCAAAATCATGAAGGAAACAAGCTCGAATGAAAATGGATTGCAAAATAAAAGCAAAGGTGAGATCTTCTCACTCAATCAGATTTTTTTTGATTTAATTTTAAATAGTTAAATTTGAAATGGTTGATTGTGTGCTTGGATGATAAATTATTATCAGTTGTATTGATTTAGACCCTATGCACCGCATAATAGCGAATGATATTATATTAATTCCATATACCGTTATTTTCCACCTCGAAGTGGAATCGGTATTATATATGTATTTGGAGTGATTGATTTCCTGCATAATATAGCGGATGAGACCCTATGCACCGCATAATAGCATATGATATTTTATAAATCTCATATACCGTGATATTCTACCTCGAAGTGGAATTGGTATTTAATTGTTGTGCTAACATCTATGAATGCAAGGAAACAGGTTGGAGGGATCCAATTGGATTCATTAAATATTTGAATTTGTTTCAATATTGTGTGTTGACTATTTATAATATGTGCATGATTATATTTGCGATTGAAATCGTTGAAGGCTATAGTTTAGCCGAATATATTTTTGGTATCGTAGGATACCGAAAATAAATAAAATTGGATTTTTGAAATTCAAGTTGAAAATTTATAGTAAAATTTATTTTTGAGAATTGGATAAATTTAAAAGAAGAAATTTTAAAAGGATAAAGTTTAATTTTTGAATCCAATTGAATAAAATTTCAAAATATGGGAAAAAGGCTTAATAAATGGATCTCGGGTAATATTATTCAAAGGTTGAAGAATTTATTTAAAAATATGGATTTTAAATAGTTTGAAAGAAATAAAGGAATTTATTTTAAAAGGAAATAAATTTAGAAATCAATTTGGAATTTAATTTGGCGTTTGAAATGATTTTAGAAAAATCAATTTGGAATTTGATTCGGTGTTTGAAAATAAATCTTTGGGAGACCGATTTAAAATTGATTTGTTGTTTAAAAATAAATTTTGGGAAATCAATTCTGAAATTGATTTGGTGTTTGAAATAAATATTTGGAAAATTAATTTGGGATTTGATTTGGTATTTGAAATAAATTTGAAAATCAATTTGAAAATTGAGTTGGTGTTGAAAGTGAATATTTGAGAATCGATTTGAAAATCGTATATCAGCGAATATTTGAAAATTTAAAATTCACGATGGGAATTTATAAAGGAAAGGGGAATTTGTTTCAAAGATAAATATTGTTTTATTTTTAAAGTGTGGAAAGGAATTTATGGATTTGGAACGTAAATTTAAAATAAATCAAAAAAGATTTATAAATTGATTTGAATGAACCATTTTAGAATGGAATTATACTTTCCTTGGAAAGCCGAGTATGTTTTCAATATAGTTTATAAATATAAATTGAAGTTGTAAAGATGGTTTTGAGGGAAGAATATTTTGGAAAAATTATTTACATAGGTTATTTTGAAAATCTTTAAAGTAAAGATTTATTTAATAAATTGTAGAAGTGATTATTTAAAGGTTTAAATTGATATTTGATTTAGGAAATGGTTATTTAAATGATTATACTCTATCTAATAATTTTATTTTAAAATTATTTTGGGCTTAAGATTTATATGAGATATGGTTATAAAATTTTGTAACTAATATTTTAAAATAAAGTGCTTTAAAATAGTTTTATTTTAAATATTTCCAAGTATATATGTTTATATAATAATTTAAATTATTTTTAAAGTATTTGAACTCAGCAAATTTTCAGTGGAATTGAATAAATATTTGGAAATTTATTCCACGTGAGGAAGGTGATTTGAATTTTTTTTCAGAGGATTGAAGTATGAAAAGTGATTCGAAACTTGTTTTCAAAAGATTGAAAGGTGAAAAGTGATTTGAAAATTGTTTTCGAATGGTTGAAGTGTTAAAATTATATCTTGCGAAGATATTTTGAAAATAATAATTGGAGGAAAATTATTTAAATCCAGCGATTGTTGAGAATGATGGTTGATAGTTAAATTACCGACTATCAATATTGGCCTTTTTAATGGCATTTGAATTTCGATGCGACCGGGGGTCGGATTCCAAATGGATATACGAAAACCACATCGAACCGTTGTGATTGTGATGGATCTTTTCTTTAAAAGATCAAAGTGGAAATTTGTTGTGATTTGTTTGAAATCTGAATGTTACACTTATTTTTAAAATAAGCGCTCACTATTCAGTTTAGCAGGGAGAGAACTTTGTGTCCTCTAACCCATTTCAAATAGTGATGTGGCGAAATGGATAGCATTTGAAGACGGTGGTGAAGACTGGGTGTTTTCGAGAACGATAGGATAACCTGTCGAATGACTCTGCACCGAGTTGCTTCGGTATAGAGATCTCCATATGTGATGGGGAGTCCGATTGGGATTGTGGATGCCCGGATTGCAAGGACTTCTTTGGAATTGCCTTCGGTTCCGTTCGACGGGAACGGACTTGTATGGTTTTATGTCTAACATTACACTTTAAGATATAAAACTGATTTCTATCAAATATGTTTCTGTTGGTGGCGGAGAATTTATTCTCTTAGCTTAACACCCTTCTCTGAGACGTATGAGCTCAGAGGTTATGTAGTTGATGGTTATTAATGATATACTTCCAATTTGGCAGTGTGGCATGCTAAGTGTTGCTGATAATTTGTTGATCGAAGCATGGCTTTTTTTAAAAGCGTAGCTTTGTGGACGAGACTTCGTCGAACCTCACAACCCGGTAATGGTCGAAACAGGAATGTTGCGGCAAGGTTTTTAGGGGTTGCACCCCTAGGGTATGTCCATTTTCTTCTGGATAAGAGGTGGTATCATGGTATGGAGTCCGGATATTTATCTGTATGGTTGTTGCTATTTGTTGATGAATCCCGGGATAAAGGTCGGTAACGACCGTGGATGGCTTACTTGTAGGTGTTACCTAGTTACAGAGGTAACCCGGCCTTGTGTTCCAAAGGAACCAGTTTGGTTCTTCGCGGCGTCCCTCCAGAGGCGTTCCATTTTTAAGGAAGTTTCTTAGCCTGACCATTTTTAATGAAGTTCCTTAGCCTGACCATTTGTTGGCATTCCGTTGCATTGGGATTGCTGCAGGTTCAGTCTTAATATGTATTTGTTGTTGTAAACGCCTAGTGATTGAATAGTGTCGTTGTAAACTCTAATGATGTATTGTAATAACATATATGATTTTTTTTGTTTTAAAGATATTCATTTATCTATTATATGTTGTTCCGCTGCGAAATGTGAGCTTCTGTTATTGTTTCTGTTTCTGTTTCTTCTTCTATCTTCTTCTTCTTTAACCCTAACTTTTCGGTTTTTCGGCATTCGATTGTTCGGCATTTGATACAGTGGACGTGTTGATGTCGACTTTCGAAAGTCGAAAAATTGGGTCGTTACATATATATATGTATATAAATAGATATATTCAGTTGTAAGTCTATTAATACCAAAACGTTCCATGTATTTCGTCATATTCACCGATAAATCATTATAGACATGGACATGTGTATTGATATGCATGTATAAGTGTATGATAAGCTCATAAAATATAAAAAAAGGAAGTAAATATTTTAACATGCGACAGAAATGATTCGATTTGATCGAATAAGTGAGTATATTGGAAAGAATTTCATATATACCTAGTATGAATAAAGATCCAGTCTCAAAGGTCATTCATTCCTATAGTACACAATAATGTATTGATAAGAGTAATAAAACTTTGTTGGACAAAGTATGATCGATGATGAGTGAAGTTTAGTTAAAATTGTTTCTATAATGTGTGTGCTTAATAGTAGTACATAATGTTAAAATTTAGTATCATCCAAGGAATAGTTTACAAAATCATATAAGATATAGGTTAATAAGCAACCCCTACGTATCTTGGGCAAAGGTCGTGTAAGTTGTGCGAGTCGAAAAACTGCATGTAATAATTATATATAAGGGATCTTGTATGGATCATTCTAAGAGAATTTTGAGAACGATGGTCATTAGATACTAATTTATGTTGTAAACATAAATATATTGTGAACTAATGAAAAAGTAAGTTTTATATAAGGCAGTTGATAAAATGTTTATGAATGCCAGTTCTATTGCAGAAAGAAACAACTATTGTTTTAAGAAATATTAAATTTGTCATGAAGTAATTTCTTTAAGAAATTATTGGTATAAAATGGATTTGGTTATGATCTATTGATAAAAGTGATTGCAAGGAATGAAATAAATTTAACCAAACATAAATGAACACAACACAATAGAATGTCTAATAATTTTTCTTGTATATTAAAGAGAAACTTTGAGTTTCTTGTTAATGTCAAGAATAAATAATCCTTGGTTGTTTAATTAAACCATTAAGAGCATTGATTTTATAATGTGGTATAATGCGTAAATCCAAAATAGATTCAAAGTACATTATCAAAATATGTTTTTGATAGTTGTATCCGAAGGAATACGATCCATTGGCCACAAATGTATCTTTAAGAGAAAGACAAATGTAGTTGGAATATAATGAGCTACATTGATAAGAATATACCATGAATTCCAATTGTTGAAATTAACATAACAAATTAAACATTCAATATGCTCAAGTTGGTTCATATTTGTAACAACCCATATTTTTATAACATTATTTAGAATGTTTAATTAACAAAATAAAATAAAATAAAATAATGTAGAGATTAATAAGTTGAGAATTGATTGGCTAAGGGTATTCATGCCATGTTAGTGTATAAACTAAAATGAAATAGCATAAGCTAATGTGTTAGGATATGAGAAGGGAAATATAAGAAATAGGGGAAGGGCTTATACGCTTGTGGATTAATTATAAATGTTCATGTTAGTTTTTATGATATGTTTGATATAAAAACCACATTACATGACATCCAAATGCCCTAAAAATTTGAATATAGGTCAGAAATGATATTTTAGAGATGGGTTCCAATTTTCATATTTTTCTGAATTCATGTGGATTGATATACATTTTCTAGTGAACAAAATGATTTATTGGGTTATAAATTATGTATGGCTAAAGTAATAATTATTTAGGTTTGAAATTTTTATATTTTGGAAAACGTATTAAAAAAGATTTTTTGGAATTTTTCCAGATTTTTTCTAAGTGTTTTGATGAATATATAAAATTATTTAAGATATGGGACTTAAATATTTTATATTTAATTAAGGAGAAGGGGCATTTTATAAAATAAAATTATTATTTAATTTTGAAAAATAGTGCCAACACTTTTTTGAAAAGTATTTATTAATCAATGAGAATTTGACAAATAAAGGCAGGATAGTTGAAAAGTATCCTTTTTAAGTTAAAAACAAAGAAATCGTTCTTTTGGCATGTTTCAGCCAATTTTGAAATTATAACTTCCGATACAGACCTTCCGACTAGGTCAAAAAGTTCAAAACTTTCGACAAGGTCAAACCAATGCATATAGTATCAAGTCATTTGGTATGTAATGAATTAGACAGAGTGAAGGGTTCTTAGTCGAAGGGTTGGTTGCCGAAAGGGTTGAAGTATGTTTGTTTCATAAGCCAAAGAATCACCTGCTTTGCTTTTGATTAAGAGCTTTCGAATTGGTTGCTTTCGACTAGGTCAAATGTTTAAAATAAAGGTTTTAAACCTTTCGGCACAATCGAAAGGTTACTACTGTTTTATCACTATTTTGTTTTGAAACCTTTCGACGCAATCGAAAGGTTACTGCTACTTTTGTTTGGTTTTGTTCCGAACCTTCTGATAAAGATGAAAGGTTTACTTGTTTTAAAACTAGCCGCTTCTCTATATTTTTGAAAGTAAGATTTCAACTTAGGTGTTTTACCCTTGTTTTATAAACTAAAGAATAACCCAAGCTTTTGAAGGAGTTGTTTTAAAGGCAGTGGCTGTTGTTTTAAATAAAATGTTTTAAAGCTTTTGAAGCAGACCTTCCGATAAGGTCGAAAGGTTGCTTTTAATGAAGTCGAAAGGTTTTAAAAGAAGGTTTTCCACTTGTTTAAATTGAACCCAGTAAGTCTTCGAAAGGTTTTCTTTGAACGATTTCGAAAGGTATAAGTTCAATGACTTTGAAAGGTTTTAGTTGAATGATTTCGTAAGGTTTAACGAATGGTTTCGAAAGGTTTATATTCAATGGTTTCAAAAGGTTGAGATGGAAGATTTTTCTAAGGCAATGTTTTAAAGATATTTTTAAATAAGGATATCCAAAGTTTCATTGCTTTAGAAAGGTTTGATTTTTAATGGTTTCAAAAGGTTTGATGAATGGTTTTGAAAGGTAATGTTTTGGCATATTGGCCTAGATAATTAAAAGGTTTTCTTGGTTTTGGAAAGAGGTACTTTCAAAGATTAGACAAAGGTGCTTTCAAGTGTCTAAATGTCTCCATCAACTAAAATTTAAGTAAAGAAGATATATATATATATATATATATATATATATATATATATATAACATCGTGATATGGTTTTAAGTAAAGAATAGATTATATACTTTTCCTTGTTTAAGTTTGATTTAAAGGTTTCAAATCATTTTGAAAATGTTTTCAAGGAAAACTAAGGGAGGGGATCCTTAAGTGAAAATGAATCAGATATTAGAATACCAAATGAGACTAGTATAGGGTCGCGCCCTATACATTAGCTATTAGCCCCTGCTAATTATTGTCCAAAATTCCAATGTATAAGGATTTGTCACAGGTAGACTAAAATTATGATTACACACCAAAAGGAATATTTGTTTGTATACAGATAGGTTATTGGTGAGCCCAAAAAGTCATTAGGATCAGGAAGACCTAAGGGATGATTAAGTTAGGGACAGACCGTCCAGAAGAAAAGTATTTAACAGATAGTTAAGGACAAACCATCTAGAAGTGAAGTATTTAACAGATAGTTAAGGATAGATAATCCATAAGAAGAATAGCTAACAGGCGTTAGATTAATTTTGATTATTATATCTGGTAGGCCCAAGTCAGCCAAAGGTTAAAAGTTATCCAAACAAAACACATGTGTTTGAATAGATAGTTTGTTATTACCTGATGTTTATGTTTGTTTACATAATGATGCTTAACAGTGTTTAATCAGTTGATTGTAGGAAAAGGTTTTGGAAAGATATATTTTAAAAGGATGTTAGTGAAGGGAAAGCCGTTCTGCTAAGCGGCATGGTCTCACTTAACATATATATTTTTGGGATGTATAATATTATTCATACCAGGCTTTATGTCTGACTCGAAGTTTATGTTTTCCCCTTAAACTCCCGGGTGCTAAAAATTAATTTTAGTAGGCTGAGGGGTTAAGGTTCTTTTAGGTTTTAGTAAAATGGCGAATGAGGCTATCGGAGGCTTGCAGGAGGTAAACAAATAGCTATTTATGAGTTGTAGTTCTTGTTTTATGTTTTGATGTATTTCTACTGCGTTTTGTATTAAGTCTACTACGACTCTATGACTCTGATCATCCAAGGGGGTATCTTCATATACCTCTCTTGGCGTATTTTGAAATAAGTATATTTTATCTACGCCTAGGAACGTATTGGGATTATGTAAGTTGAATATGGAAAATCTGTTTTAAATGTAATAAAGTAAAAATTGTTTGAAATCTGTGTTTATTTCATATTCAAGTGTTTTTAGTATTATAGATACCATTAACATAGTCGTATTTAGTCGTCGGAAGCTAATACAATAGATGACTGCAGCATCTGTAGCGCTTAGTTTTGGGCCTCTAGATAAGGAATGCTACGGCTTGGTATCAAAGCATGGATTATGAAATACTTTAACTAAAAATGGTTTTGAAAGCATAATCCTTAGTAACTAGAGTTAAGATAGGAGTATGGGATAACGCCATAGTAACGTATTTGTATTTGCTATATATATATAAGTATACGCTATATTTCTAGACTCCTATCTTTGTTAGGCTATTCATCTGTATCTCACGAGGTTTGAATACGGACATGGAAGGAAGGAGAGGCAGAGTTAATCTTGGAAGAGATAGCACGAAATGCCTGATCAAATGCTAGAAGAGGTCTCGGTTAGGCTCAATCTAAAACTGTTGGTGTTGGGGTTTCCCAAGTGGACATAGGCGCCATGTATCAGTTTTTTGTAAACATAATATAAGCCGGAATTGCAACTGGAGTTGTCAGAGGAAATGCTGCTAAAGGTGGAGTTCAGGAAGCCCCGATGGTCAATCAGTATGCTAACATAAGCAAGATTACACCAGGCTTGGAGGGAAGCCGTTCATTGGAACTAAAGGTGCAATTGAGGTCGAAAATTGGTTATTTCACTATGAGAGAATTTTGGCTGACTTAGGATTGAATGACGAGCAAAAGAGGGGATTAGCTTCGAGAAAGCTTCAAGGAGCTGCTCTATTTTGGTGGAATACTATTGTAGCTGGTATTGATGAGGAAACCGTGACTTAGGCAGAGTTTAGGAGAAGGTTTCAAGAAAGGTTTACGTCGGTGATGGCGTAATCGGCATTGGTGAGAAAGTTTGCAGAACTAGAACAATGGGAGATGTCTGTTCTTGAGTATGCAAGAAAGTTTGAAGAGTTGGCCCAGTAGGGATATGTTTTGGTTGATACGGTGATCATGAGCAATGAGAAGTTTATAAGCGGCTTGAGGCTGGAGTTGATAACTGCTACTTTGCTGCACTTAAGGGATCCAAGTAATGCAGTGGTAGAAATGGAGCTGAGACAGGAAGAGGTGTTAGCTTGTTTGAGGAAGAAAGTGAAGGAGGTGCAGGTGGGACAAGGCCATAAAAGAAAGATTTCCCACAAGAAGAATGCTCAGAAGGGAGGAGCACAAAAGAAGGGAAAAGCTGAGGTGATTTGTTATAAATGTGATAAGAAAGGACACTATGCTAATGAGTGTCATAGTGGAAAAGGAAAAGAGAAAGGAGGTGATTGGGAAGAAGAACATCCGATGCTTTAATTGCGATCAGATCGATGATTATAATAACCAATGCAAGGAGCCTACTAAAGAAGGAAGGGGGAAAGTTTATGCATTGGAGCTTGCATTTCAAGGTCAGTTGTGCAGGAGAAAGGGAACGATGTTCTAGGAGGCTCGCTATAGATTCACGATATGTCTATTAGCATTCTATTTATATTGGTGCATCGCACTCTTTTATTTCTGAATGTTTAGTAGATAAGCTTAACCTAGAGCCCTTATACTTAGTTACTTTCTTAAGGGTTGCAAATCCAATTGGAGGGTATACAACACTTGAGATGAGGTGCGACCATTTAGAGTTTGATTTGCTAGGTCATACTTTTGATTGTTGTTCGCATGTGTTTGATTTTGTGGGATTTAGTATTATCCTTAGGATGGATTGGTTAAGTAAATATGATGCTAAGATATTTTTCACGATAGGAAAATATCACTTAGTCACCCGGATTGTAGTAATCGAATAGTTTATACCATAGAGAACCCTAGTTGCAAAGTAAATGCTTTACTGGGTATCATGGAGTTGGAGGATGAGTTGCATCGAGTCGTTGTGTTAAAGAGTTTGCAGATGTGTTTGAGCTGGTAGTTGGATTACCATCGAAACGATCCGTTGAGTTTCGGATTGATTTGTTGCCTGGAGCAGAACCAGTGAGTAGATCACCAAGCAGGATGACACCTATGGAGATGAGAGAGTTGAAGGTACAGTTGGCGGATTCGGAAGGCAAGAATTTTATTCGACCAAGTAGTTCACTATAGGGAGTTGTCGCATGTATGCTAAGAAGCCAGACGGATCGTTAAGGCTATGTATCGATTATCCTAAGTTGAATGGGAAGACGATAAAGAATCGATATCCTTTGCCGAGAATTGACAATTTGTTCGATCTATTAAGTGGAGCCAAGATATTCTATCAGCTGAACTCAGTGACATGATTTCATCAGCTTAGAGTAGCAGAGGATAGTATTCCTCTAATGGCATTTAGGAAAAGATATGGATCTACGAATGGTTAGTTATGCCGTTCGGACTAACTAATGTGTCGGCATTCTTCGTGAGTTGATGAATCGAATTTTTCGAGAGCACTTAGATAGGTTTTTGTTAGTCTTCATAGATGATATTTTGATATATTCTAGGGATGAGAAGGAGCATGAAGTTCATCATAGAGTTGTGCTTGAAACATTGAGGGGGCATCTGTAGAAGGCTAAGTATTCAAAGTATCATTTTTGGAAGAACGAAGAGAAGTTCCTTAGTCATGTAGTCTCAGATAAAGGGTTGTCTGTAGATCCGACTAAGATTGGGGCACTGAATAATTAGAAGAGACTCGAGACGGTAACTGAGATAAAGAGTTTTCTTGGATGAGCCGGATATTATCGAAGATTTATAAAGGATTCTTCGCAGATAGCAACATCGATGACTAAACTTACGCGAAAAGTTGTGAAGTTTGTATGGACTGATAAGTGTGAGGAAGCATTCCAAAGAATGAAACACTTATTGACCCACGCACCGGTGTTAGTGGTTCTGGAGGGGAATCAAGATTTGGTTGTTTATACTGATACATATGGAACTAGATTGGGAGTTGTGTTGATGTAAAGAGGTAAAGTGATTGCTTATGCTTCTTGACAGCTTAGACCACATGAAGTGAGGTATCATACGCATGACTTAGAGTTATCTATAATTATATTTTCTTTGAAGGTGTGGAGGCATTATCTTTTGGAGAGCGATTTGAGCTTTATACTGCTCATAAGTTGTAGAAGTACTCATTCTCTCAGAAGGAGCTTAACATGAGACAGCAGAGGAGATTGGAGTTTATTACGGTTTATGATTTTAGAATTCAATACACACCCGGGAAAGGAAATAGGTAGTGGATACACTTAGCAGGAAACATCAAAATGTAGTATTGGCTATGGTTGCTGAGTGGAAAGATTTAGAAGCATTACCGGCTTGTAGATTGCAATTTAGATTTGAGGCAAGTTCTAGTGCAGGAAGTGTTGTATTGTCTTGTTTAGAAGGTCGACCGGTAATGATTAAGAATGTCGCTTCTAAACAGGAGGAGGATCCAATTTTGGCTAAACGGATCATAAGGTTAAGGGAAAGAACAGAGGGCGATGACATAAAGGATTTCAGTCTTGACCAAAACGGGTGTTTGAGAAAGAAAGGAAGATTGTGTCTTTCGAATGTAGGAGACATGAGGAAGGAGGTTTTGGATGAATGTCACCGTTCGAGGTTCACTATCCATCCAGGAGGAGCGAAGAAGTATCGGGTATGAAGAGAAGTTTCTTCTGCAAAGGTATGAAATGGGACATTGGTTTATGTGTTAAGCAGTGCTTGAATTGCTAAAAAGCAAAGGCTGAACACCAGAAGCCAAGTGGAATGCTTCAACCATTGGAAGTTCCATTAAGGAAGTGGGATTCTATCTCAATGGATTTCATTGACGGGTTGTCAAGATCTTGTAGAGGGAATGAAAGCATATGGGTCACAGTAGATAGACTTACAAAGAGTGCTCATTTCATTCCAGTAAAGTCAACTAGGACAGAATATATTTTGGCGAAGTAGTTTGTGAAGAATGTGGTTAGAATGCACAGGATTTCTAGCAGTATTGTTAGGGATAGAGATTCATTGTTTACTAGTGAGTTCTGGGAGAGTCTACAGGAAGCAATATGAACCAAGCTCAATATGAGTACCGCTTACCATCCACAGGCTGATGGGCAAACTGAAAGAGTTAACAAAGTCTTAGAGGATTTGTTAAGATCTTGTGTGTTGGATTTCGAGGGATCATGGGAAGACCATCTCCATTTAGTCGACTTCTCATATAAAAATAGTTATCAAACTAGTATTGGGATGGCAACATTTGAAGCTTTGTATGGAAGACCATGCAAATCTCCCTTATGTTGGTTAGAGACCGTGATAGACTAGTTCTTGGTCCGGATTTGGTGAAAGAAGCCGTAGAAAAGATTGAGTTGATCTGAGCTAGGATGAAGGATGCTTAGTCTACGTAGAAAAGTTATGCTGACAGAAGAAGGAAAGATCTGGAATTCTTGGTTGGAGAGTATGTATTTATTAAGGTTTCCCCGATGAAGGGTGATATTAGATTTGGAAAGACAGGGAAGTTAGCACCTAAATTCATTGGACCTTTTCTTATTGTTGAGAGGATTTGGAAACTTGCTTACAGGGTAGAGTTACCATGTAGTTTGGCTGGAGTTCATTATGTATTCCATATTTCTCATCTTATAAAGTGTATTAGAGACCCAGAGAATGATATAGCATGTATAGTATTAGAGGATTTAGTAGTAAAGCCGGACTTGACTATAGTTAGAAAGCTGATTTGGACTGTGGCCAGATATGAGAAGAAATTAAGAAATAAGACAGTCAAGTTAGTAAAGGTCCAGTGGAGTGACGATGCTAGAGACTCTACTTTGAATTAATGTGGATTTTATATAAATTTTCTAGTAAAGAAAAATTATTTACGGCTAAAATAATAATTGTTTGGGTTTGAAATTTTTATATGTTGGAAAACATATTAAAATAGATTTTTTGGATTTTTCCAGATTTTTCCTAAGTGTTTTGATGAATATATAAAATTATTTAAGGTATGGGACCTAAATGTTTTATATATTTAATTAAGGAGAAATGGCATTTTATAAAATAAAATTAATATTTAATTCTGAAAAATAATGGCAGCGCTTTTCTAAAAAGTATTTATTAGCTAATGAGAATTTGACAAATAAAGGCAGGTTAGTTGAAAATTATCCTTTTAAGTTAAAAACAAAGAAATCATACTTTTGGCATGTTTCAGCCAATTCTAGTATTAAACCTTTTGATCCAGAACTTTCGACAAGGTCGAGAGGTTCAAAGCTTTCGACAAGGTCAAACCAATGCATATGCTATCAAGTTACTTGGTGTGTAATGAATTGGACAGAGTCGAAGGGTTCTTACTCGAAGGGTTGGTTGCCGAAGGGGCTGAAGTATATTTTTTTATAAGCCAAAGAATCACCTGCTTTGCTTTTGAATAAGAGCTTTCGAATTGGTTGCTTTAGACTAGGTCAAATGTTTAAAATAAAGGTTTTAAACCTTTCAACGCAATTGAAAGGTTACTGCTGTTTTGCCACTATTTTGTTTTGAAACCTTTCGACACAGTTGAAAGGTTAATGCCGCTTTTGTTTGGTTTTGTTTTGAACCTTTCACCAAAGAAGAAAGGCTTACTTGTTTTAAAACTAGCCGCTTCTCCATGCTTTCAAAAGGAAGCTTTCAACTTAGATGCTTGTTTTATAAAATGAAGAATAACCAAAGCTTTTGAAGAACTGTTTTAAAGGCAGTGGCCTGTTGTTTAAAACAAAATGTCTTAAAGCTTTTGAAGCAGACCTTCCGACAAGGTCAAAAGGTTGCTTCCAGTGAAGTCGAAAGATTTTAAGAGATGGTTTTTCACTTGTTTAAATTGAACCCAGTAAGTCTTTGAAAGGATTTCTTTGAATGGTTTTGAAAGGTTTAAGTTAAGTGACATCGAAAGGTTTTAGTTGAATGATTTCGAAAGGTTTAATGAATGGATTTGAAAGGTTTTAGTCCATTGGTTTAGAAAGGTTTGATGAAAGATTTCGAGACGTTTTTATTCAATGGTTTCAAAAGGTTGAGATGGAAGGTTTTCCAAGGATTTTCTAAGGCAATGTTGTAAAGAAAGATGTCTTAAATTTCATTGCTTTCGAAAGGTCTTCTTTTCAATGGTTTCGAAAGGATTGATGAATGGTTTCAAAAGGTAAGGTTTTGGCATATTAGCCTAGGTAATTAAAAGGTTTTCACTTGGTTTTGGAAAGAGGTACTTTCAAAGATTTAGAAAGAGGTTCTTTCAAGTGTCTAAATGTTTCCATCAACTAGGATTTGAGTAAAGAAGATATATATAACTTGGGAGATGATTAAGTTAGGGACAGACGGTCTAGAAGAGAAGTATTTAACATATAGTTAAGGACAGACAGTGCAGAGGTGAAGTACTTAATAGATAGTTAAGGATGGATAATCAAAAAGAAGAATAGCTAACAGGTGTTAGATTAATTCTGATTATATTATCTGGTAGGCCCGAGTCAGCCAAAGGTTAAAAAGCTATCCAAACAAAACTTATGTGTTTGAACAGATAATTCATTATTACCTTATGCTTATTTAGGTTTACATAATGATGCTTTACAATGTTTAATAGGTTTTGATTGCAGGAAATGGTTTTGCTATGTTTAAAAGGATGTTAGTGAGGGGAAACCCGTTCCGCTATGCGGCATGGTCTCACTTAACATATATATATTCCTGAATGTATGGTATTATTTATACCAGCCATTATGTCTGATTCGAAGTTTATGTTTTCCCCTTAAACTCTCGTGTGCTCAAAATTAATTTGAATAGGCTGAGGGGTTGAGGTTTTTTTAAGGTTATAGTAGAATTATGAATAAGGCTACCGAAGGCTTGTAGGAGGCAAACAGATAGCTATTTAGGAGTTGCAGTTCTTTCTTTATATTTTGTTGTATTTTGCCATTATGTTTTGTATTAAGTCTATTATGACTCTATGACTCTGATCATCCAAGGGGGTATCTTCATATACCACCTTTTGTGTATTTTATAATAAGTATATTTTATCTATGCCAAACAACATATTGGGGTTATGTAAGTTGAATACGGGACATCTGTTTTAAATGTAATGAAACAAAAGTTGTTTGAAATCTGTCTTTTGTTTCATATTCAAGTGCTTTCGATTCTATAGATAAAATTAACATAGCCGTATTTAATCGCCGGAAGCTAATACTATAGATGACTACAACATCTGTAGTGCTTAGTTTTGGGCCTCTAGATAGGGGATGTTCCAGTATTTTACTCACAAAATCATCACATGGTATTGCTTTATGTTTTGGTACATATGTGTTAAAAAAATTTAAATAATGATTTGGAGTAAACTATTTACATATAAGAATTAAAGTGTTTTGAAGTCTGTGGGAGCGATTCTGAGTTTGTGAGATTTTGGATATGATCTAAGAAAATATATGAAAATGTCGTTCGACAAGCATCAAAATTGAATAAATGTTTTGACAAGAATACCAAATAGTTTGATTGTCAATCGAAATGAAAAGGAAGCATGTGCTCATGAGAAAGAAAGTTAAAAGGATACATAGATATTTCTAAAATGTAAGTGAACAACACACTACTGACTGTTAACGGAGTACTTGATAGAGCTAAGGGTAGTTCCTAAGGGCAATTATTTAATTCGTTACATATATTTAACTCGATAACCAATCTTGTTCGAAATAAAAGGCGTTTTCTTTCTGCTATATACTTGATATAATTATTACTTTGATTAATTAATTTAATTAAATGTATATTTAATAGAAAATCCATAAATTATGTTCTTTGATAGTAGTTACAAAGTGTGGTAACCTTGAGTAATTTATCACAATGAAAATAAATATACCATTTTAAACGTTCCTAGTCAAGATGGATCGAGACCGGATATCGAAATATCCGTTGTGACTAGAGTGTGCAATGCTCTCCAAATGTTGATTAATGTATTACTCATGACTATTGGGGGAAACTAAGAGGTTATGTGTTGATATTTCTTGAATAACTATGGAATGACTCACTCGATAGTTTATATTGGTTAATATAACTAAGGTCATAGAAAATATCAATGTGAGTTATTTACATAGTTCTCTCGACTTGAGAATACTATCGATTTTCAATATGAAAGCTTCATTTTGATTATAGTCAAATCATGGCATGGCATCCATCAATTGACTATAGTTGGGTTGAGTGAAAGTATTTGAAGTGAAGCACTGTTCAAGAGAGGATTCATCTCATCGGTTATATGGGGTTAGTATCAAGATCAACTCAAGTCGACTCAAAGTCAATGTCTTTGGCCAGAGTATTTTGGTTAACAATAATTGTTATTATTGACCAAGGACTTTGTGTTTGGACTACAAAATTGAATACGGACGATATTGGAATTTTAACCATTACCAGATTTCATAAGTCCAAAGTGTTATAGTTTTAATGAAGACAATTGGTGTAAATAAAAATCATATTCAAATAATGATTAACAAAGTGAAATTGGATTTTAGTGAAACTAAGTAAGCGATAAATTTGACCTAAATATCACACCATCTACTAAGTGATGTGTACACGTAAATATTCAAATAGTTCAATATTAATCGCTGACCAAATTTACTTCGGAGGAGTCACACAATCAAAATAATTTGACCTGATGATACAAATAGTTTATAATGGTTATAAATTAACTAATATTTGTGAAATATTAATTATAAAACTTTGATTATGATTTTTGGAATAAATATTATTAAATATATTTCTAATAGTTATAAATATATCAATCGATATACGATATCGATAAGCGATTAAATTTGGTTTGGTTAATTAATAAATTCTTTAGGCTTAAATGGGATTTTGGCCAATTATGGTAGGAGATATTTTCGGCTACAATATGGACATATGGATCGGCTTAAAATGGGGGTAAATATGCTAGAGTTTAGGTGGCTCGGATTGAGGAAGAATTAGAGATGAGATCCACTATTTTCTCTTTTCTATCCATCATTTAAGCATCCCTAACCCTAATTGCAAATGATCTTTTACTATCCCATCTTCCATCCACTGGTCACCGAAAATATAATATATATGCTCTATCAAGCTCAATCAACTCAAAGTCGATCGCTATCTGATAGCCAAAGGTCAACAGTTCAAGGGCTAGCAATTTACCAAATCGAAAAATGGTTCAAAGGGGAAAGTTCATCCTTTCAAGGTGTGCTTCAAGGCTTTGGCGCATAGGTATTATTTTTATCAAATTAAAGTTTATAATTTTCTTAATATTTTATTATGTATATATTATTATATTGCTAGTTAGATGACGATTCTGATACGTATTAATGTTGGCACAAATTAACTTAGTTATATGTATGTATGTACATATAAATTTTAAAATATCAATTTTTTTATACATCAACCCGATCGGTATAGCCACCTAATATATACACACTAATATTTTATTCAATTATATATATTATTTTGTTATACATATATGGTTTATTTTTAATTACAATATCAACTATGGTTAAAATTGATTATATGACAATATACATAACTTTATAGCAATAGTAATTTTCGACCGCAAGATAATAACGTTTATAATTATTTATTATTATTTAGATTAATATAATAAATAAATCATATAGAATCAAATATATTATGAAAATAGTTATTTAAATTTTATGCAATTATTTTAACATCAGATAGCTCTCGGCCAAAAAATATTAAAAAAATCATTTTTGTTATTTCAAAAATTATCGTTCCAATCTCTCGGAAAATAATAAATTAAATTTGACCTAAAAAAATTGGGAAAAATTTTCAAATTTCAAATTATCATATGATTTATGTGAAATTTTGAATTTTCAAACAATGTTTCAAAAATAATTTTTTACCAATATATTATGTAATTTTGAATGAATATTCTATTAAAATATATTTTAAAATGATAAAATTAATAATAATATTTTTTGTTCTACAAAAATGATCTAAAATTTATAAAAAAATAATTTTATTAACTAATATATATACGCACATATATATTGTAAATATAGTTATATATATACATATATTATTTTAAATAAAATCATATTTTATCATAATATATATAGATATTGGTACATATATTATCCATGTTTAAAAATATATATATAGACACACACACATATATTAATTTAATATTCAAAAAACTTATTTAATTTTAAATAGATATATTATAATAATGTGCATATATATATATATATTATATTAATATTTTATCTAAGAAGTTTACATATACATATTTATATATATAATTTTACATTTGCATGAAATTATTTAAATAAACATAACGTGGATATACATAATATTTATATATAAGTAATAGTTTATGTACATACATATTTTTGGACAATGCACACTACATATCAGATAAGCTAACATGTCCGTTGCGATGTAAATCCCAACTTCTATACACGAGCTTGTTATACCTTACACTGGGTAACATATTACACATCCACACACATACATACATCTATATGATTTATATATTAAATAAAACTATATAATTCATAAATTTAAATAAAATAAGATGTTTTGTTTAAATAAAATTTAGAAATGTTGTAAATGAATTAGACTTCATAGACCTAATAAGGGAATTTTTGTTTGAAATTTGTCCATGACTTCCACTGCAGGCTGGTCCAATTCCAACAGTGCTTATTGTAGAATCAGCATTAGTTGTTATAATACTCGATGTTGGATTTGTAAATAATATCTTTTATAGTAAGTATGAAAGAAATTGGGAAAGTCCCAAAACAATATGCGAGGATGCCTTGTTAAATGTTTAATATGGAACATGTAAGATGGATTCCTTATGCATTGACAATATGAATTATCATACATGTTGCGTTGTCTATGATATCATGATTTGTGTGTGTGTTTGATGATGAAGTAAATATAAAATCCAAATTGATAGCACTAAATGGTAGTTTGGAGTATTCTCATGTATTTAAGAAATACTAGAGAATTGTTTACTTAGATAATGAACTCCTTATGAAGTAGTGCTCGAACTCAAAATTCATAAGTAACATTGAGTATAACATGTCAAATAATAAATTCAAGTTAAGAAACATTAAATTGAGAATGTTCCAAATGAAAGATTATGGCTAATTCAATGAAAAAATGGCTAAGTACATCACCTAGAATACCGTAGCGATAAGAGCAACATATATAAATATAAATGCATAAATTTATAACTATGATAAGGTTGATTCCAAATGTTGATAATCCCATAACATTGTTATATGATGACAATGTCACAATATAGTTCATAATAGAACTTAGAACTCACTTGATATTGAGAGACATATACTGAATTGTTCCATATGAAAAAGGAAGGTTATCGACGTCGGAGCGAGTTGATTGACATATGTAACAACCCTGTATTTTGTGATTATTTTAATTGTGTATTTTAATTATTTTAAATTGAATTTCTGATTTAAAAACCTTATTTTATTTATTAAAATGGATAAATTTTGTTATTTTAAATATAAATTTTGTTTTCTATGTGAATTATAATTCCAAACATGAATAAATATAATATTTTCCATAAATGTGAATTTTGGTCAATATGGTCAAACTTTGACTTTTAAATTTAAAATTTAAATATTTGAATTTTTGAATTTTGTATTTTATTATGAAAGTAAATTAAATTTCAAGTATACTGCTTTTCGTTTCGTTGAAATCCGATTAATACTGTGAAAGTTGTGCTTTTTATACTATTGTGTGTAAATTGTTTTATTTAACAAATTTGTTTATTTTAAATTTATATAAATAATATCTTTGTTTATAGAATCATGTTCTAATTTGTGTAACGTGATATGTTATGCATATATTTTATGTAACAGCCCAAAATTTTAATAAATATTTTTATTCATTTTATTTTAAAAAAACTTTGGTGTTTAATTCTTTAAAAGTTTGAATTTAAGAATTTTCCTAAATTGGTTATAAATCATTTGCCCAATTTTATTTAATATAAACAATTTCTGGAATTTTAGATTTTGGGTTAAATGTTGACTCTAATTGAAACTTTAAAATTTAAATTCTAACTTCCAATCTTTATTTAAATTGTATATGATTACAACATTTGTTCTATTTTTCCATTTAATTTGGATATATACTTTGTGAATTAAGTAATAAACAATGTTGTAAAAAGCAACTAATCTATATATTTCATTGTATATGTTTTACATCCGTTTTTTTAGTGAAGTAATAAACAAATCAAATGGATATGTAACAAATCAATTTTTTTTAAGTTGAGTAATAAACAAAGTTGTAAATAGCAATTAAATTATACGTTTTATTTGATACGTTTTATATCCATTTCTTGTTTATTTCTCTGATGTTTATTTATATGGTACGTTATTTACTGAATTATTCTTTAGCATATATTTTATTGAATAAATAGGAAACAAATAAATATAAGATACGTTACTTTGTTATTTATTTTGGGTATACGTTTCAATTTATTTATTGCCCTTATAATGCACACCCCTTTGATTCCATACTTTAGCCATTCAAATCAACAGCCGTCTATTTGCCTTGCAATTCACGTATAACATTTCATCTCATTTCACTTTTCCATTTGCTTTTCTTGATTTAATAGGAACAAAATCCTTAAATTTCTCTAACGTTTCAATTATTTATTTCCTGCCGTTCTTCCCTCTAAATCAACGTGAAACTTCTCTATAAAATACAAACTCACGTATAAATTTCTTTGCCGCATCTCATTTGATCATCTTCTCATGTGAAGTTTGCTCCTCTGTTACTAATGGCTGTATATATATTTTTTTTTTTTTGAAGAATGGTAAATTTTATTGATGCCCCACAGAGACCAATACAAAGACTCACAAAGTCTCATACAGGTTAAATGAAATGAATACGACAAAAAGAACACGAAAACCAAACTGGAATATTAAACAATGGCTGTATATATATACACACATTTTTTTCATTTTCTTTTTTTCTTCTTCCTTTTGCCTCGTTTTGGCCATGATTTCTTCACATATTTGCATGCTCTCCATTCTAGTGCCTTGGCCATCACCTCCACCACCTCCTCATCATCATCATAAACCACTTATTATATCCTCTTCTTCTGACCAGATCTGGCCATACCTTCCCCATGACGAAAAACTCCACAAAAATGTTGCAAACTCCTTAAAACATGCCTAACCGAGCTTAGTCTTCATCACCATCACCTTGGATTGTCTTGGTCACCTCCCCATGCTCCACCACCACCATGATATGACCATTTACCCTTAGCCTTACCTCTGTCCAGATCTGAAACATGTCATGGACGAGCCTTAGGACCATGTAGCCGAGCCCAAAAGTTGACAAAAAACTCCACTATGTCGCCTTATCTCCTCACATTCATGTGTTGTGACTCCTTTGCCACTTCTAGCACATGTAGCCGTGCCTCCATAGACTCAAACCTGATCCAAAACCACACCAAACCCAACCATATTCACCCCCTAGGCCGAACAAGTAGATGTTGAAAGCATGGAGAAAACTATTGTGTTCAATTTGCTTTAATTTCAAAGATGTTTCAAATTCAATGTGTATTGAATTTATATTTATATTTGGTTTTGTTTATGGGTTGTGACAAGATTATTAGCTTGGTTCTCTTCGACTTGAATCTTTTATCATGTCATCATGCCTTCTGGAATTCATTCGTGTTGTTTGTTTTTCTAACTCCAGCATAAAAGGCGAGTAATTCACACATGACATCTGTACTTATATAATTAGTAAATTGACACCATGTGAATCTGTAGATTTTATTATCATGTTATACCTACATGTGTTATAAATTATATAATGTTAATCCTGTTTATTTATCTATCATATCATCTGATACTGCTATATGTTGTTACTATTCAGTTTATTTTGATCATCACTGCAAGTTTCCTGTTAGTATAGAAATCACTATAGGTTTAAATGATACATACCCAAACGGACTTTAGAATAGGGAAAAATCATTATGGCCTGAAATGATAGGCCAGAGTGTTTTTTATTTATTTGTATTTGTCTTGGGATTGCGGATTTGAAATAATCAAAACCTGAAAATTTTACTGATTTCGGATATAAATGATAATTTCCATATCACTTGATTTTGGTGTAAAATATTATCCGGACCCGTGCTTGATTTCAAAATATGATTTCTTATAAATTTCATGTATTGTAAATGAAAGAGAAAAATAAAAATATGAAATTTGACTTATATTGGATTCAAAATGGTTAACCAGTGATTTTCTAAAAGGTTAAATGTTATAAGTTAATAGATGGGTTGAGTGTAGTATGAAAGTTTGATTTAACTAAATAATGGGAATTTAAGAAAAAAATGGAATTATAAGATTTACTTGGTAATTAATATAATTGATGTATGAATTGGATAAATATAAAGTAAAAGAAAATATCAAGTTATTTGTAAAATAAAGTTAAGCAACTTATAGTGTATTTTGAATTTAGGTAATTAGTTTGAAATGTTAAATCAATGAATAGTTAAATGGAAATTTTGGAATTTAACTTAACTTGGAAATGTGAAATTTGGTTTGAAATTAAAGGTTAAGTTAAGAAACTAAAAATGGAATTTAAGTTATATAAATAAAATGGAAATTAAGTTATAATTGGAAAATGGTAATAAAAATTTAAGTGTTAAGAAATTTGTTAAAATGTGAAGAATAGGAAATTGTACAGTTGAATTTATTAAGCGAATTATTGAAAATTTGATTTTATTTATAGGAAATTTACTTTATAAAAATCATAAGTTAATGGTATTTTAATGAATGTTTTGAGTGTTAAAATATGATTTTTATAATGTTTAAAGGGTTAAAATCAAAGTTTATTTGTGGCTGAAATTTCAATATTTGAAGTGTTTAACTTAATAAATAAACTCAGAAAAGGCTAAATTTTTTGGAAGTTGAATATTTGATTTGAGGGAATAATGACTTCACTTTTTAATGGTTTAAATGAATGGTTTTAATTCATAATTATAATCATTTTGAAATTTATAACCACGGGTACGATGTTTTGTATGTCATGTGATTTCCTTGTGATTATTTGATGCACACCTTTGATTTTAAGAGTGTGGCTAGAGGTGAGCGGTTACTATAGCTCTAGGTTATCCTAGTCACAATAACGCTGTTATTTGCATTTTTTACTTTAATATGGATATTTTTAGGATAGTGGTTACTACTACTTAATTGATGGTTTGACTGATCCTTTAAGGATGGGCGATCCCATGCATCCTTTAAGTTATTGTGCATTGCTATTACAGTTCACTTGAGTTGGTTTACATTGTATAAGTATGTATGTCCTGACTCGAGTGTTTGTGTTTTACTTTACGCTCGGGTCAGCCTGAGAATGACAGCTTTGGATTCACTTTCTGGTGCTAGAGTTTAGCTGGAGCTTATCTGTCTATCTGTTCGTCTACTTCTTCCAGTTAGTTCCTATTCGGTATATGTCTCTATATTATTGATTTATATATCCAGACTTCTATTGTATCCATTTTTAAAATATGATATTTTGTATATGTTTTGAGAGTTTTTAAATAGTTTCTTCATGAACTACTATGGTATTTTATTTCCACTGCGAGTATTCTGATATTTCTGTGTCTGTGATTCTGTGAATGATTTTATTTGCTCCAAATTTTATTACAATCTGTTATTTTGAATTATTCAAGTCTGATATGTGTGGATTATTGTGATTTGAATGGTCCAAAATAATGGGTCGTTACATTTAGTATCAGAGCTTTGGTTTTGGCAAACCTTAGCTTGCGGAGCAAAAACTCATCAGAGATAAGGTAGAAATACCCTAGAATGAGTGAAATCAATCTCAGAATCCTTTCTTTGTGAGAGAACGTATTTTCAAAGTATAAAATGGTTTTCAGATGATTTTAAAGGATTTTAAAGATTATATTGGTATAAAATTTTCTTATTTTGAAATCAAGATTTTCTAAACTTCATCCCTTCTGTATCCACCTTTTTAGTAATCTCTTGGTTAGGAATCTTATCGAGTAGGATTCCATGAACTTTGGAACGCTCCCACTTGTTCTGAAATCCAGTCTTGTCTTCCCTATTTTATCCTTTGATTTTGGAGCATTCCATAACTCCATTTTTGAATGACCTCTATAAAGATCGGTGATTCCGCAAATCTTTTAATGATTTGGAAAGGGGTGAAACTCCTTTACAATTGGTATTGATTCACCGAAGATTTCTGTATCCTCGATTTACGATGCTATCTACCTTCTGCTATACCTGGATTCAGTCTCTGGTGATCAAATGTTGATTTGCCTTAGATTTCTGCATTGATTATATTCCTGAAGTCACGGTTGACCCGGTTAAGGTCGCCCGCGATTTATATGGGCTTATCCATTTTCTATTTGGTAATTTAATTATCTCATCTTCGTTCGAGCTTAACTTTGAATTAGAATTCTATTTGAGTAGGGTTCCTCTAAATTTGAATCTCTATTTGTTTTGAAATCCATCCTTGAATCATCCCTTGAAAAAGATTTGTTGACCGTATTTCGAAATTGTGTATACATCGAAATTATTATTTTGATAAGGATGACTGCAATTTTATATAAAAGTGAAATGTTTTCGATAAGGATTATATACCTTTTAAAAATGAGAGTCTGAAAATTTGAAAGGATTTGAAATTTTGAAAATTTATAAGGAATCGATTTTATAAAAATGATTTACGACTGAAGGGTTTTGAATTTGAATTTCGAGGAATCGAACTCCGGTGTTTTGAAATCGGTTTTAAGATTTTGAAAAATATAATAATAATACGATTTAAAAGTATATTCTGGATAAGAAATGTTTCAAAAGAGTTCAAATGAATTCCAATGATTTAGAAGAAATTTCAATGAAGTTTTCAAGAAAATAAAAGTCCAGAACTCACTTTTGTCGCTGGAAAATAATTTCGGTGATGAGTGCACGCATCATCGACATTGATTTTTGAATTTCAGAGTGGGGGAGTGGCCACTCTAGTAGCTTTGTTATGCGAGTGATTTTGTGAAACCATTTTGATTTCAAAATTCCAAAGGATGATTTGATTTTCAGAAGACATATGTATATATATTTGAAATGATTTGAAGTGAACCGGTGTTCAGTCCTCGAGTTTCGGATTTGATTTAGTATAACTCTATTTATAAAAATTGATTACTGATTTGTTACTGATTTCCAACTTTTGGATTTGAAATATGATTTCTTCGACTATTTGAATGTTCGAACACTTCCAAATCAAGGTTACTTTTCAAAACTAAGTAATTTTGAAAGGTATAAGGTATTTGATAAAGAATATAAGTTTAGTTTTTTATGATTAAAGTGTAAAGTAATATGATTTATATTAGTTTGAAACTGTTTGTTGAGTAAAATAAATAAGATTATTTTGAATTACACTAGTATGAAATATAGATCTGAAATGTTTTGAATAAATTGTATATATATAGAATAATAATCTTTCCAATGGTTAATTGAATTTTTCATATAGAAATAAATAGTATGAAGGTTTTAAAAGGGATGGTTTTAAACTTAGTAACCATTGTGGGTATAATTGATTTTGAGAAAATATTTGGTTTCGAAAATAGATTGGGATTTAAAACCCAGTATTTATATGATGATTTTGGAAATGAATTTGTTTGACTTGAATTCTGTTGATTTGGAGGCTTAAATTATTTTCTAAACCCATTATTTTGGAAACTTTGAAACTGAAGATATTTAATTTGGAAGAAATAATTTGGTGAAATCGTATATGATTTTGAAACTGAATTGATATTGAAACGATTTGAAATTGAGAACCTTATATTATTAAGTACTTGATTTAGGAGTTGTCAAACTTATATAAAATGGATTCGTATAAGAATGATGTTGACTTGAAAACTATTGATTTGAAAGGTACTCAATTTGGAAAGAGAAATCTTATATAATCGAAGTCTATTTAAGTGTGATTTGATATACTATTGATTTTGGGAAGTATTTGATTTGAAAATAGAATCTTATATATAATAGACTTTATACAAGTATGATATTTGAAAGAGATTTGAAAATGGTACTATATGAAATATATTTTTGAAGTAAAGATATGGGAAGTGCCTTCTGCTTGATATCCTCTCTGTGGCCACATTGTGGATTCATTCTATCGATATTATTCTCTTGGATTTTTGGTTTTTCGGATGTGATACTAGAGTGTCCCACCGTGGCGTAACCCATGGTTTTTTTTCGACCTCGACTGCATAGCGGAATTCGCCTAGCTAAGATGGCCTAGGGGTGTGGATTGTTTCCTGGGGGATCCAGGCGTAATCATTGTGTATCCTGTGAACTATATAGGTCGCATTAGTAGCGAAATCCGCCTGGCTGAGAAGGCCTAGGGGTACGGATTGTTTCCTGAAGGATCCAGGCGTAATCATTGTGAATCCTACGGTCTACTAGTCGCCATGACGTAACTCATAGGGCTGAGAAAGCATACGGATATGGATTGTTTCCTAGGGGATCCAGGCGTAACCATTGTGTATCTGCGAACCATGGTTAGACAAAGGTTTTGGTCTGGTTGTTTTGTTTGGATTGTACTTTCCATATCTTTTTTTAGTATTTTTTCCAGTATTTTCACTGAGTGTTGAAACAAGTCCACTAAGTACCTGGATAATTCTAGCTTTGCGCCTGATCAACGCATAGCCAGAGCGTGCAGGAAAAAGGATAAACTTGTTAAGACAACGAGTTATAAAAGTATTTTGATAAAGTACTGTATAAAGGATATTTTGATCATTTATTTTACTTTCTAAATAATCGAAATTTATATAGCTTTAAAATAATGGTTCGTCCTTGTTTTTCAACCTATTTTCCTTCCTAGATATTCCTATTCTCCTATTTTCCCATCTAGCTATTCCTATTATCCACCTTGTTAAACTTACCTATAACAACAGTTATCAGGTATAATTTCAATCTTCTTGTCATCTTGTCTTAACCCTATTTCATTCTATCTTTTTCTGTGTTTTTCGTACCTCGTTCCTTTTCGGGGACGAAAAGTTTGAGTGGGGGAGAGTGTAACAACCTTGTATTTTGTGATTATTTTAATTGTATATTTAAATTATTTTAAATTGAATTTTTGATTTTGAAACTTTATTTTATTTATTGAAATGGATAAATTTTATTATTTTAAATACAAATTTTGAATTCTATGTGAATCATAATTCCAAACATGAATAAATATAATATTTTCCATAAATGTGAATTTTGGTCAATATGGTCAACCTTTGACTTTTAAATTTAAAATTTCAATAATTTAATTTTTGAATTTTACCTTTTACTATGAAAGTAAATTAAATTTCAAGTATGCTGCTTTTCGTTTCGTTGAAATTCGATTAATACTGTGAAAGTTATGCTTTTTATACTATTGTGTGTAAATTGTTTTATTTAGCAAATTTGTTTATTTTAAATTTATATAAATAATATCTTTGTTTGTACAATCATGTTCTAATTTGTGTAACATGATATGTTATGCATATATTTTATGTAAAAGCCCAAAATTTTAATAAATATTTTTATTCATTTTATTTTAAAAAAACTTTGGTGTTTAATTCTTTAAAAGTTTGAATTTTAGAATTTTCCTGAATTGGTTGTAAATCATTTGCCCAATTTTATTTAATATAAACAATTTCTGGAATTTTAGATTTTGGGTTAAATGTTGACTCTAATTGAAACTTTAAAATTTAAATTCTAACTTCGAATCTTTATTTAAATTGTATATAATTACAACATTTGTTCCGTTTTTCCATTTAATTTGGATATATGCTTTGTGAATTAAGTAATAAACAATGTTGTAAAAAGCAACTAATCTATAGGTTTTATTGTATATGTTTTACATCCGTTTTCTTAGTCTAAGTAATAAACAAATCAAATGGATATATAACAAATCAATTTTTTTAAGTCGAGTAATAAACAAAGTTGTAAATAGCAATTAAATTATACGTTTTATTTGATACGTTTTATATTCGTTTCTTGTTTATTTCTCTAATGTTTATTTATATAGTACGTTATTTACTGAATTATTCTTTAGCATATATTTTATTGAATAAATAGGAAACAAATAAATATAAGATACGTTACTTTGTTATCTATTTTGGGCATACGTTTCAATTTATTTATTGCCTTTATAATGCACACCCATTTGATTCCATACTTCAGACATTCAAATCAACAGCCGCCTATTTTCCTTGCAATTCATGTATAAAATTTCATCTCATTCCAATTTTCCATTTGCTTCTCTTGATTTAATAGGAAGAAAATCCTTAAATTTCTCTAACATTTCAATTATTTATTTCTTGCCGTTCTTCCCTCTAAATCAACGTGAAACTTCTTTGTTAAATACAAACTCACGTACAAATTTCTTTGCCGCATCTCATTTGATCATCTTCTCGTGTGAAGTTTGCTCCTCTGTTAGTAATGGCTTTTATATATATATATATATATATATATATATATATATATATATTCATTTTCTTTTTTTCTTCTTCCTTTGCCTCGTTTTGGCCATGATTTCTTCACATATTTGCATGCTCTCCACTCTAGTACCTTGGCCATCACCACCACCACCTCCTCATCATCATCAACCACTTATCACATCCTCTTCCTCTGACCAGATCTGGCTATACCTTCCCCATGACCAAAAACTCCACAAAAATGTTGCAAACTCCTTAAAACATGCCTAACCGAGCCTAGTCTTCATCACCGTCACCTTGGATTGTCTTGGCCACCTCCCCATGCTCCACCACCACCATGACATGACCATTTACCCTCAGCCTTACCTCTGTCCAGATCTGAAACATGTCATGGTCGAGCCCTAGGACCATGTAGCCGAGCCCAAAAGTTGACAAAAAGACTCCACTATGTTGCCTTGTCTCCTCACATTCATGTGTTGTGACTCCTTTGCCACTTCTAGCACATGTAGCCGTGCCTCCATAGACTCAAACCTGATCCAAAACCACACCAAACCCGACCATATTCATCCCTTAGGCCGAGCAAGTAGATGTTGAAAGCATGGCAAAAACTATTGTGTTTAATTTGCTTTAATTTCAAAGTTGTTTCAAATTCAATGTGTATTGAATTTATATTTATATTTGGTTTTGTTTATGGGTTGTGACAACATCATTAGCTTGGTTCTCTTCCACTTGAATCTTTTGTCATGTCATCATGCCTTCTGGAATTCATTCGTGTTGCTTGTTTTGCTAACTCCAGCATAAAAGGTGAGTAATTCACACATGACATCTGTACTTATATAGTTAGGAAATTGACACCACGTGAATCTATAGATTTTATTATCATGTAATACCTACCTATGTTATAAATTATATAATGTTAATCCTCTTTGTTTATCTGTCATATCATCTGATACTGCTATATGTTGTTACAATTCAGTTTATTTTGATCATCACTGCAAGTTCCCTATTAGAATAGAAATCACTATGGGTTGAAATGATACATACCCGAACGGACTTTAGAATATGGAAAAATCACTATGCGTTGAAATGATAGGCCTGAGTGATTTTTTTTTATTTGTATTTTTCTTGGGATTGCGGGTTGAAATAATCAAAACCCGAAAATTTTACTGATTTTGGATATAAATGATAATTTCCCTATCACTTGATTTAGGTGTAAAATATTATCCGGACCCGTAGTTGATTTCAAAATATGATTTCTTATAAATTTCATGTATTGTAAATGAAGGAGAAAAATAAAAATATTAAATTTGACTTATATTGGATTTAAAATGGTTAAGCAGTGATTTTCTATAAGGTTAAATATTATAAGTTAATAGATGGGTTGAGTGTAGTATGAAAGTTCGATTTGACTAAATAATGGGAATTTAAGAAGAAAAATGGAATTATAAGATTAACTTGGTAATTAATATAATTGATGTATGAATTGGATAAATATAAAGTAAAAGAAAATATCAAGTTATTTGTAAAATAAAGTTAAGCAACTTATAGTGTATTTTGAATTTAGGTAATTAGTTTAAAATGTTAAACAATGGATGGTTAAATGGAAATTTTGGAATTTAACTTAACTTGGAAATGTGAAATTTGGTTTGAATTAAAGGTCAAGTTAAGAAATTAAAAATGGAATTTAAGTTATATAAATAAAATGGAAATTAAGTTATAATTGGAAAATGGTAATAAAAATTTAAGTGTTAAGAAATTTGTTAAAATGTGAAGAATAGGAAATTGTACAGTTGAATTTATTAAGTGAATTATTGAAATTTTGATTTTATTTATAGGAAAATTAATTTATAAAAATCATAAGTTAAAGGTATTTTAATGAGCATTTTGAGTGTTAAAATATGATTTTTATAATGTTTAAAGGGTTAAAATCAAAGTTTATTTGTGGCTGAAATTTCAATATTTGAAGTGTTTAACTGAATAAATGAACTCAGAAAGGCTAAATTTTTTGGGAATTGAATATTTGATTTGAAGAAATAATGACTTCACTTTTTAATGGTTTAAATGAATGATTTTAATTTGGAATTATAAATCATTTTGATATTTATAACCATGGGTACGATCTTTTGTGTGTCATGTGATTTCCTTGTGATTATTTGATGCACACCTTTGATTTTAAGAGTGTGGCTAGAGGTGGGCGGTTAATGCAGCTCTACGTTACCCTAGTCACAATAACACTTATTTGCATTGTTTGCTTTAATATGGATATTTCTAGGATAGTGGTTATTACTACTTAATTGATGGTTTGACCGATCCTAAAAGGATGGGCGATCCCAAGCATCTTTTGAGTTATTGTGCATTGCTATTACAGTTCACTTGAGTTGGTTTACATTGTATAAGTATGTATGTCCTAACTCAAGTGTTTGTATTTTACTTTATGCTTGGGTCAGCCTGAGAATGACAGCTTTGGATTCACTTTCTGGAGCTAGAGTTTAGCTGGAGCTTATCTGTCTATCTATTTGTCTACTTCTTCCAGTTAGTTCCTATTTGGTATATGTCTCTGTATTATTGATTTATGTATCCTTACTTCTATTGTATCCATTTTTAAACTGTGATATTTTGTATATGTTTTGAGAGTTTGTATATAGTAGCTTCATGAACTACTATGTTATTTTATTTCTGCTGCGAGTATTCTGATATTTCTGTGTCTGTGATTCTATGAATGATTTTTTTTGCTAAATTTTTTTTTCAATCTGTTATTTTGAATTATTCAAGTCTGACATGTGTGGATTATTGTCTATTTGAATGGTCCAAAATAGTGGGTCGTTACAACATAGTACACAATTTAAACATAAGCAAACTTATTCACTTAGGGACTGTCCTAATTAGGTTTGAGGAAACCGATTGGGGAAGTTGGAATAATATTCCATAACTGACCCCAAGTGCAGGTGGAAGATTGATAGAGTTAGGGGTATACCATAGGGGCAATTAAATTCAATAATTGACCTCAAGTGCTTGTGTAAGATTGATAGAGCTAGGGATACATCATAGGGGAAATTATGTAATTTGTAACATATATCTAATCGATAACCAATCTTGTTCAAAACAAAAGGTATTTTCTTTCTATTATTGTAACAGCCCGCAAATCCGTACCCCTTGATTCAACACTATTCTACAACAATCAACTCAAGTTGTACAGAAATACGAACCATTTGGGTTAAAGAAGAAGAGGTAGAAGAAGAGAAAACAAAATCAACATCAGAATCTAACCATCGCAGCGGAATAAAATATAATAGATAGTAAATAATCTTTACTCAAAATCAAATATATCTGTTTACATACATTACATCATCAGAGTACATCAGTCACAGCTCACATCAATAACATACAATGGATACACAACAACTCAACAGCGGAATATATATATATATATATATATATATATATATATATATATATATATATAAACAAGTACGAATGTACGTATCGTCAACCCATCTCGTCTCCTGAGCTCCACAACATCATATCATGTATCCTATAATACTCGGTCTGACCCGAGCATTATAGTTAAATAACACCCGAGTCAGTCTGGATTACCAGCGTGAGAAAATCACACCCAATTGATTGTTAAAGTTTCAAAAATCCTTTGAAACAAAAGCATCTCGTAAGACCACGCCACAAATAAACATGTCGGGTTTTTACCTTACGATAGCTAAAACAATTTTTATAGAAATCCACTAATATTATAATAGGGTCTATATACAAATACTTATAAAATAGCCGAAATTGTTATATTCATTAAATTCCAGCTACTAGCCACAAAAGTGGGTAATACAAACAAAACTCGTACAAGGCTCGTAGGGAGAATGGATTTCCAACCAATGACTAGGCACTGGGGTACCACCTGTCACAGTACGGGGCCTAGATCACCGTACCGAGGATTACTTCCTTCATCCCCTGCAACACAAGGCCGGAACCATCCCTTATTGGATAGTTCCGAACAAGATAAACCCCGTGGTTGGCGCGACCAACCACCCACTAAGCCGAAATAATAAAGGGACGTCTAGACGGGGAAATATCTTGTCCTGCTTGGGCATGACCCACCTAACCTTGCTGCATATCCCCTGATTTTCAGTCATTCCCATTTGATGAGGCTTGAGGCTAAGCGTTACCTTTTTAGAATATATTCCTTAGAATGCCCATCGCCCACCTGACGATGTTTTCCGCAAGCATTCATCCATACAAGTCCGTCCCGGGTTCGAACGGAACCGAAGGCACTATTCCTACTACATCCATTTTGGAAATATCCTCAGGATTAGTAGCGACTAGCCCTTGCACTTCACTGCTCCATCTTCGATTTCTAAATCGTTTCCACGAAACGTACAAACCAGATCGAAGTGGTTTTCGAGAAATAAATCTCGATCCCGGTCTCTTCGAAACGATCAGCGCATTTATCCAATATTGATAGTCGGTGATTTAACTATCAATTAATATTCACAAACATCCATCAAACAATAAATAATTTTCCATTATTTATTACCTCAAAAATATCTTCACAAGATATATTTCTATTTCCAAACCTTTGAAAACAGTTTCAAAACCCTCATTCTTTTCAGAATCAACTTTCCAAATATTTTCTATCTCCTCTGAAATCACCAAGCACAAAACTAGATTTTTAACATAATTTAAAACACTTCACTTTGAAATATATATATATATATACTTTAAAACATTTAAGTTAAAAACTACTTTGATAATTTGTTAAAACTACATACTATATAAATATTTGAAAATAAAGTTACTTAATAAAATATAAAACTAGATTTCCACTTTTGAAAAAAAATACCAAGTCGCTTTTTAAAATAATTACTACTATAATAGATTTGAGGAAATACTTACTTTAGAATTTAAATATTAGAAATAATAAATTTTCAAAACATACCTTTTAAAACAAATTTTAAAACTATTAACTTGTATTTTAAAATTTACTTGAAGATGTACTTAGTTATCCAGGGAGAATTTCAACTTCAACCACTTAAATCAATTTTCCAAATTGATTCCCAATTTATTTCCTTTGAAATAAATTTCTTTGCTTATCGGTTCATTTCGAAATTCAATTAATTATGGACTTTATTATTATTTTCAGTTTGATTTTTAAATCCTTCAGCTGAAATATACAAATTTCAGGTTATTCCCAATTCCTTCTTTATTTTTCTTAAATAATTTAAATCCTAAATTTAAAATAATTATTTTATTCTTTTAAACAGTAACATTGAAGTTTGAGTTTTTCTTAACTTTCTGTTCATTCATAAATTTCTTTCCACACACATAATTTATTAATTAGCGTTTTGGAAACACTAATATTCGTATCCAATTCATTTTTGTTTATTCACATTCTTTAGAATTATTTTCTTAAAAATTTACTCTTTTTATTTATATATATATTTTTCTTTCCAAAAATCCAATGCTATATAATTTGATAACTCAGAGTCCAGAATATATCCAAGCAACTATAGCATTCAATATTTCAATATAATTCATCACAGAATATCCACAAAGCATAACAGAGAATAAATAAACAATATATATACATATATATATGATGAGGGACCCAGTTGGATCCCTCCAACCTGTTTTTCACTGCATCCACAAACGTCAGCACAATATAATATACCAAGTCCAAAATATCATACTATATCTCATCAATTCATTCAACCATTCAAACAATTGTTTAAATTTAATCATTTTAAATTTAATTTTAAACTGAGTGAGATTAACTCACCTTTGACCTTTACTTTGCAACCCAATCCATCTCGCTTGTTTTCTTGATTTATAGACCTTGTATAAATAATTTATACAATTTATTAATATTCGAACATATTGAACAATTAAATTCCATTGATATAAATTTTATTTTATCTAATTAACTTTAACTTCAAATAAATCTTCTTTTAATAAAATACTTGAACTAATTTTTCTCTACCCACATCCTTTTAATAACTTTATTTAACTAAAAATTTGATATTAAACAAATTTATTTCCACAATACATTATCATTCCAAATCGAAACAATATATTATTTTCTGCTTATAATTTGTTTCCTTTTACACTACTGGACAGTATCTTATTTATTTTTCAAAATCTTATCTATATAAATTTTTCTGTAAATAACCGCAGAGATCTATTTTACAGCATATACATATACATATATAAATCCATATCCCTAAAGAAAATAATTTAGTTTATAAACTTACCGATTAAAATTCCTCTGCTCTTTTTTTTCACATTTATAATTTTTATTATAATTGTTATTATTTTCCTTTAATATTAAACTTTTTAAATTGATAAACAAATCAAAAATACCTCACCTTCCAGATCGCGATCCACTGTGCCCTAAGATAGAAGCCCAACCTCGTTCGAACGACACCAGATCTATGTGAATCGCCACGTTCACGATGTCGTGGCATCGCCATCCCTCTTTCCGAGCTCGAAATAGAAACCACGACACCCCTATTGCTCTGCCTCGCCACCGCTCGAACGTCTCGAACTCGCGAACCCCTCCTTGCCTCCACTAACGATCGCGGCCCAAACCCCTGCGAGCGCGAGCACGAAACCCCCAAAATCACTGTCCTACTCTGAAGCTTTGCCGACACAACCAAACTGTAGCCGTGCTCGAACTTGGAATTGAAGTAGAGGAGGAGAACGAAGTGGATTAAAGGCTTGATTCGGCCATTACTTTTTTTTTCTCTGAGTGGTTTGTTGTTTGAAAGGGAGAAAAGGGTTCGGCCCTACTGTGTTGCTTTTCCCTTTATTATACGCGGTGGCTTCCCTTTAAAGCTTCGTTTATTTATCCATTTATTATATATTTTATTTTATTTATTTATTTACTTACCGATTTTAATTTTCAGAAGGAATTGAACTTGCCTTCCTTTTAGAAGAGAAAGGGAAACACGGATTTAAGTTAAGAGAAGAGGCGGATAAGAGAAGCTTGACTAAGTAAATTTCATTAAATTATTACCAATTAAGTTTTCAACGCGTTATTGTATCGTACATTCACACACTACTCCAATCAACACGACATTTGAAATTCGATAATAATTCAATATTACAGACTCAATGGAACCAGTTCCGTCTAATTCCGAGACTGTGCCTCGGAAGGCTATTTTTAAACTCAATTTAAACGATTAAATTTCAAAACTGAACAAATCACTGTAAAAATTTAAATTTTAAAACTTCTATTATCCTCAACACTATCAATATAAATTTTACTGATCTTCAAATATTTTTTTAACAGGCTTAAAATTCTAGATTCGGCATTCTACTCAACTTCAAATTATTCAATTCAATAATTTAATTGTCAAATAAATTGTGATATCCGTAATTCAAGTTAAAATTACTCTATTGAATATGTAAAAGCAATTAAATATTTCGATTTAAATGCTTGAAAATTCCGGGTCGTCACATTCCTCCCCTCTTAAAAGAATTTCGTCCCCGAAATTACTAGTTATGAAGAATGATCCAATACCCGTTTACTTTCCCTCAAAACCAAACAATTCAACATCCTTACCAATTATCTTTTTACAAAAGACCCATTATTATTCTTATTAACTGTCCAAACCTTTCCCTAGATTGCAAACAATCCTATTTGCCCAACCATTCAAGTTTTAACCATAAAACCAATTTTGAATTATCAAAATTTTCTCAAAATTTTTCTAACTCCCTAAATTCCCGAAAAATTTCACCAGCGTCTCCTTTGCGCGGCTAGCTCGGTACTACTACAAAATGGCTCTACGGCCTCCCAAATTCAAAAGAAAACAAAGAGCCAAGTGGCTCAATCCAAAACCAAATCCCAACCAAATTTCATACCAATTTTAAATACATACCTTTTTGTCGAGCATTTCAAATTTATCTTTCTGAAATCAAACTCAATTCTTTTCCCTTTATAAAACCTGCATACCTGCTTAGCACCAATATCCAAACACAATATTCCAAAATATTTTATCGACTTCCTCACAAAATGCCAATATCTATTCATTCCAATATTGTTTTAGATTATATTTCTAATATCAATCTTTTATTTAAGAATTCACCATTCCTTACGATTAGTATAAACATTACATATGTTTCTTATATTTATTTTCACCTTACCACTTTGGTTTATATCCATTTCTATTAAAAACGATCCTTTCATTTCCATATGAATTCAATTTATTTTCAACTCCAAATGTAAATTTTATTTTATTTTTCATTTATAACTAATTCATGTCATTACTTTAAATTGGGTTCATTTACTAACTTATTTTAGTTTCCAATTTGAATTTGTTTGTCGTTAACAAAATTTTCCAAAAATTTTCCAACTCTCAAAATTTCTGAAATTTTTTGGCAGAGTCCCCTTTGTACGGAGGAGCTTTTGCAATTTGACAAAAGAGATAAATATATATACATCGACCCACCCGGTCGGAAAAACCAAAAATAGTTCATATTTCCTATTTTTTATTGCGTAGGCGTACCTTATTTAGCATTTTAAGCAAGCGGCTTATTATTTTTAGCAAATAGCACATCCAAATCCAGCCATACGGCTTCCAGGTACCTGTACTTACTCAGTTTAAACTTGTAAGTGCCAAATATAAGAAGTTTAACACATTTCACTTACTTGCAATAGTTAAAACATATGAATTCTAGAAGAAATTCACACCAAACATTTTTCCATAAGCAACTTCTATAATTTCCATGTTAATTCAACTGTTCCAATTTATTTATAAACCATTTTTATGCAATTTGAATGGTTTTCAATCCATTCGTATACAACCTCATCAATTTAAAATGGTTTTAATCTCAATCACTTACATTTAATTTATTTTTAAGCAAACTGAGCTCATATTTAATTCAATTGCTTTCAAAATCAATTTATTTTACTACTCTCACTCATAGAATGTTTAATTACCCCATTTACAACAAACAACAATTTATTCCATGCAATTTGACGAGATTTATGTGAATGAATGAGTATTTATGTTTTATAACCAATTTAAATTGATTTCACTCAATTTTATTCTTAATTCTATTCCATTTCCAAATTTATTCACAATCCAATTATCCTCGCTTCCATTTCAGATTTGAATACATTCACTTGTATTTCATTTATTAACCCAACTAGTTCCATTATTCAAACAAGTTCCATTCAAAACCATTAACAATTTAGGTTCATCTTATTAACCAATTAAACTTCCCTTTTATTTTAATCCATTCACAATCATTTATTTAGCTCGACACATTCCGTTTAAATTTTATTTACAATTCATTTATTTACATTTCATTCCATATTTGTTTATTCCAAACTATTTTATTTAGCTCAAAAACAATCCAAGCTATTTCATTTAATAACCATTTCTCAACTTATTTAAACCAACACTTCATTTGGTTCTTATTTATCCCATCCATTCACTTATTCAATATAATTAACTTATCCACTCAATCCATTTCGAATTTTCCATTTTCTTAAATATTATTACAACCTACCCAGTTCTATTTCAATCCATATTTATTTTTACTTGATTCAAATTTAATCCAACATCATTAAACTTGGTTTAAGTTGAATTAAATTCATCTCTCTTCGATTTATTCAGCTTAAGTCGATTTACTTCAAAAAAAAAATTTAAATTTATACTTAAGCTCATTTTCATTTTACAAGTAAATTTTCTCTTTTATACTCAGCTTAACTCAATTGATTACAAGGCCATATCCAATTTATTTCCATATATTTGGATTTTATTCACAATACAAACCATCCCATTACTATTTTAATCAAATCACATTTTTATTCGATATATTCCCAATTATATTAAATTTGTTAACACTCCAAGTTAAATTTAAATCGATAACTCAAGTTCTGGATCCATAATCCATTTTCAATTTGCCACCAAATTTCATGAACTCACAATTCAGTTACGTTTACTTTGCTGACAGTTTAAGTCGAATTCAATTTATAACTTGAGTTCTATTTCCAATCTTCATTATAAACTCACAATTCAATTTCATTACTAATTTATTATCTAATAAGTTCTTCCCTTATTTATAATCCAACACTTGAATTTTTTTATTCCAAATATCCCTTCATTTATTTTCCTAAGTTCAATATACTTTACAATTCAAGTTTGGATTTTCCTTTCATTTTCCAATTCATCAAAATATTTATTTTGGATTTGTATTCCATTTTCAATTTTATAAGTCACAACTTATTATTTACACTATTCCATTCCTCATAGGCTTGAATATATTATTCTTTTATTTTAACTCAAGCCTTATGCTTATTTATAACCCAAGCATATTTCATTCCTATGGATTTTTAATTCTCTTATAAGTTATTCTGATTTATTTATTTCAATTCAATCCTTATCCAACTTATTTCCATTTATTCAGGTAAAAATTTAATTTCATTCAATAATTCAGCTGAATTTTTATTCCCATTCAATTTTATTTTAACTCGGATTTATTTAACCTCAATTCGATTTCAATTTAATTTGAATACAACTGGATATTATTTTCAGCCTATCCAATTAATGTCAATCCAGTCAAATTTTTATTTCCTATTCAAGTTAATTTCGTTTTTAACTCTTCTCTTTAAATTTAAATTCCATTATCCAAAGCTTAAATTTCTTCCTGATTTAAAAATCATTTCCATTTATAAGCTTACAACTTATCTTATCAGGATTTTTAAACACCCGGCTTTGGCTTCAAATTATTTTGAAATCTCCAACATTTCAAAATCACCCTTCTCAAAAATTTAAACCAATCCTGGTTTTATTTCCAACAAATTCCTTTGAGATTTCCAAAAACAACTAGCTTTCAGAACAAATCAATTTGGTAGCAATCCGTCACTTAGAAATTCGAAAATAAATACTGATGATGCGGCCGTCATCATCAGAATTATTTTCCAATAATCCAAGTGATTTCAATGCTATATCATTTTCCCAAAATTCATTTAAAACATATTTCCATACAAAAATATCTCCAAAATAATAATGTTACCATTTGTACAATTTATGCTTATACAAATTTCCATTTGCTTGTATTTCAATTTATAATTTACATTTATAATTCATATTTATAAATTTCATTTCATAATTGAATTTATTTCCTTAAATTTTAATTACATTTCCAAATTTAGTCAAATTCTCACTTAACAACGATAATGCTTTAATATTATTCTTCCTAACATCCAAGCAACCATATATTAGCTAAATAGTTTTCAAAAACTATTTTTTTATATCAAAATATGTTTTTGGGTAAAATTATTTCATTCACCCATATTTAAAACAATATCGTGTCAATTGTTCTATTCAAGTGTTTAGAAACCCCTTCGATACAGTTGTACAGACTGTGCCGACGAAGGTTCATATGCCACTCAATAAATCAACCAACACAATATTAAAACAATTTATATTCACTAACAAATACGCACTCATATTTATTAATACACTCAAACTCATTGTAGAGTACTACGGACTCTATTTTAAATGAGTAATTCCCACCAGAGCCAAGGTTATCTCCAACCTAAGCTCTGATACCAAGTGTAATAGCCCGCAAATCCGTACCCCTTGAGTCAACACTATTCTACAACAATCAACTCAAGTTGTACAGAAATACGAACCATTTGGGTTAAAGAAGAAGAGGTAGAAGAAGAGAAAACAAAATCAACATCAGAATCTAACCATCGCAGCGGAATAAAATATAATAGATAGTAAATAATCTTTACTCAAAATCAAATATATCTGTTTACATACATTACATCATCAGAGTACATCAGTCACAGCTCACATCAATAACATACAATGGATACACAACAACTCAACAGCGGAATATATATATATATAAACAAGTACGAATGTACGTATCGTCAACCCAGCTCGTCTCCTGAGCTCCACAGCATCATATCATGTATCCTATAATACTCGGTCTGACCCGAGCATTATAGTTAAATAACACCCGAGTCAGTCTGGATTACCAGCGTGAGAAAATCACACCCAATTGATTTTTAAAGTTTCAAAAATCCTTTGAAACAAAAGCATCTCGTAAGACCACGCCACAAATAAACATGTCGGGTTTTTACCTTACGATAGCTAAAACAATTTTTATATAAATCCACTGATATTATAATAGGGTCTATATACAAATACTTATAAAATAGCCGAAATTGTTACATTCATTAAATTCCAGCTACTAGCCACAAAAGTGGGTAATACAAACAAAACTTGTACAAGGCTCGTAGGGAGAATGGATTTCCAACCAATGACTAGGCACTGGGGTACCACCTGTCACAGTACGGGGCCTAGATCACCGTACCGAGGATTACTCCCTTCATCCCCTGCAACAAAAGGCCGGAACCATCCCTTACTGAACAGTTCCGAACAAGATAAACCCCGTGGTTGGCGCGACCAACCACCCACTAAGCCGAAATAATAAAGGGACATCTAGACGGTGAAATATCTTGTCCTGCTTGGGCATGACCCACCTAACCTTGCTGCATATCCCCTGATTTTCAGTCATTCCCATTTGATGAGGCTTGAGGCTAAGCGTTACCTTTTTAGAATATATTCCTTAGAATGCCCATCGCCCACCTGACGATGTTTTCCGCAAGCATTCATCCATACAAGTCCATCCCGGGTTCGAACGGAACCGAATGCACTATTCCTACTACATCCATTTTGGAAATATCCTCAGGATTAGTAGCGACTAGCCCTTGCACTTCACTGCTCCATCTTCGATTTCTAAATCGTTTCCACGAAACGTACAAACCGGATCGAAGTGGTTTTCGAGAAATAAATCTCGATCCCGGTCTCTTCGAAACGATCATCACATTTGTCTAATATTGATAGTCGGTGATTTAACTATCAATTAATATTCACAAACATCCATCAAACAATAAATAATTTTCCATTATTTATTACCTCAAAAATATCTTCACAAGATATATTTCTATTTCCAAACCTTTGAAAACAGTTTCAAAACCCTCATTCTTTTCAGAATCAACTCTCCAAATATTTTCTATCTCCTCTGAAATCACCAAGCACAAAACTAGATTTTTAACATAATTTAAAACACTTCACTTTGAAATATATATATATATATATATACTTTAAAACATTTAAGTTAAAAACTACTTTGATAATTTGTTAAAACTACATACTATATAAATATTTGAAAATAAAGTTACTTAATAAAATATAAAACTAGATTTCCACTTTTGAAACAAAATACCAAGTCACTTTTTAAAATAATTACTACTATAATAGATTTGAGGAAATACTTACTTTAGAATTTAAATATTAGAAATAATAAATTTTCAAAACATACCTTTTAAAACAAATTTTAAAACTATTAACTTGTATTTTAAAATTTACTTGAAGATGTACTTAGTTATCCAGGGAGAATTTCAACTTCAACCACTTAAATCAATTTTCCAAATTGATTCCCAATTTATTTCCTTTGAAATAAATTTCTTTGCTTATCAGTTCATTTCGAAATTCAATTAATTATGGACTTTATTGTTATTTTCAGTTTGATTTTTAAATCCTTCAGCTGAAATATACAAATTTCAGGTTATTCCTAATTCCTTCTTTATTTTTCTTAAATAATTTAAATCCTAAATTTAAAATAATTATTTTATTCTTTTAAACAGTAACATTGAAGTTTGATTTTTTCTTAACTTTCTGTTTATTCATAAATTTCTTTCCACACACATAATTTATTAATTAGCGTTTTGTAAACACTAATATTCTTATCCAATTCATTTTAGTTTATTCACATTCTTTAGAATTATTTTCTTAAAAATTTACTCTTTATATATATATATATATATATATATATATATATTTCCAAAAATCCAATGCTATATAATTTGATAACTCAGAGTCCAGAATATATCCAAGCAACTATAGCATTCAATATTTCAATATAATTCATCACAGAATATCCACAAAGCATAATAGAGAATAAATAAACATATATATATATATGATGAGGGACCCAGTTGGATCCCTCCAACCTGTTTTTCCCTGCATCCACAAACATCAGCACAATATAATATACCAAGTCCAAAATATCATACTATATCTCATCAATTCATTCAACCATTCAAACAATTGTTTAAATTTAATCATTTTAAATTTAATTTTAAACTGAGTGAGATTAACTCACCTTTGACCTTTACTTTGCAATCTAATCCATCTCGCTTGTTTTCTCGATTTATAGACCTTGTATAAATAATTTATACAATTTATTAATATTCGAACAGATTGAACAATTAAATTCCATTGATATAAATTTTATTTTATCTAATTAACTTTAACTTCAAATAAATCTTCTTTTAATAAAATACTTGAACTAATTTTTCTCTACCCACATCCTTTTAATAACTTTATTTAACTAAAAATTTGATATTAAACAAATTTATTTCCACAATACATTATCATTCCAAATCGAAACAATATATTATTTTCTGCTTATAATTTTTTTCCTTTTACACTGCTGGACAGTATCTTATTTTTTTTCAAAATCTTATCTATATAAATTTTTCTGTAAATAACCGTAGAGATCTATTTTACAGCATATACATATACATATATAAATCCATATCCCTAAAGAAAATAATCTAGTTTATAAACTTACCGATTAAAATTCCTCTGCTCTTTTTTTTCACATTTATAATTTTTATTATAATTGTTATTATTTTCCTTTAATATTAAACTTTTAAATTTGATAAACAAATCAAAAATACCTCACCTTCCAGATCGCGATCCACTGTGCCCTAAGACAGAAGCCCAACCTCGTTCGAACGCCACCAGATCTACGTGAATCGCCACGTTCACGATGTCGCGGCATTGCCATCCCTCTTTGCGAGCTCGAAATAGAAACCGCGATACCCCTATTGCTCTGCCTCGCCACCGCTCGAACGTCTCGAACTCGCGAAACCCTCCTTGCCTCCACTAACGATCGCGGCCCAAACCCCTGCGAGCGCGAGCACGAAGTCCCCAAAATCACTGTCCTACTCTGAAGCTTCGCCGACACAACCAAACTGTAGCCGTGCTCGAACTTGGAATTGAAGTAGAGGAGGAGAACGAAGTGGATTAAAGGCTTGATTCGGCCATTACTTTTTTTTTTCTCTGAGTGGTTTGGTGTTTGAAAGGGAGAAAAGGGTTCGTCCCTACTGTGTTGCTTTTCCCTTTATTATACGCGGTGGCTTCCCTTTAAAGCTTCGTTTATTTATCCATTTATTATATATTTTATTTTATTTATTTATCTACTTACCGATTTTAATTTTCAGAAGGAATTGAACTTGCCTTCCTTTTAGAAGAGAAAGGGAAACACGGATTTAAGTTAAGAGAAGAGGCGGATAAGAGAAGCTTGACTAAGTAAATTTCATTAAATTATTACCAATTAAGTTTTCAACGCGTTATTGTATCGTACATTCACACACTACTCCAATCAACACGACATTTGAAATCCGATAATAATTCAATATTACGGACTCAATGGAACCAGTTTCGTCTAATTTCGAGACTGTGCCTCGGAAGGCTATTTTTAAACTCAATTTAAACGATTAAATTTCAAAACTGAACAAATCACTGTAAAAATTTAAATTTTAAAACTTCTATTATCCTCAACACTATCAATATAAATTTTACTGATCTTCAAATATTTTTTTAACAGGCTTAAAATTCTAGATTCGGCATTCTACTCAACTTCAAATTATTCAATTCAATAATTTAATTGTCAAATAAATTGTGATATCCGTAATTCAAGTTAAAATTACCCTATTGAATATGTAAAAGCAATTAAATATTTCGATTTAAATGCTTGAAAATTCCGGGTTGTCACAATTATGTAACATCCCGCCTTTTTGTACGCTTTAAATCAACGATAAACCACCCACGTCAGACTCAAACCATACAAAAGGGTGAATTGTTATAGGGTAAATAAGAAAAGCAGAGAAAGAAAAAGAAACAAAATAGAATCTTGCAGCGGAACAATAAAATATAATAATCAAACAAACAGTTCATGAAGCTGTTTACAAAACATTTGATTATATTTTTACAACACATATCAGAGAATAATAGAATGCAGCAGAGTACAAGATGCAGTGAATAATATAATAGATAATAGTAATAATATCTTCGTCTTCGTCCTTCAAAATAAAGTCTTCGAATCCTGAAATGCTCAGACTGACCCAAGCGAATTGAAAAGACAAAACACTCGATTCAGAACTAAAAGATCTTATGTAAGTTAAATCAACAGTAAATAATATGACTGGAACGGTGTCAGAGATGTTTACGGGATTTGACATCTCCTATCCAGTGTCAAACATGAGTGCAGTAACTTAAGAGATGCTCGGGATTCATATCTCCTAAGGATCTGTTAAACTATTTACTGTATAGTAATATTTCGCTATTATAATAATGTCTATAGTAAAATAAACTTACTTTTAAATAGGATTAAGGCTTTACATTTCCCACCTTAACACATAATAGTTCCAGTAGTCCATCCAGTATCAACGTATCTTCAGATCGGAAGACTATCCTAAATACTCCACGGGCTACAAGAGAAAACCAAACTTGTACAAGGCACGCTAGGGTAGGTGACACGGCACACAAGGCAATGCCAGGATAGATATACCAATTACTATCCGGATTGGTGGTGATGCATAGAACGCAGCTACCGCCCACCTCGAGCCACACCCCCAAAATCAAAAATCCAAAGTGGCCATCGAAAATCAGAATATAATGGAATGGTATCGAAGGAGAGTGTTCGATAAGAGGAGCTACATCACTGGCCCGGAATCGCTTCTATTTTAGCCACCTTATGCCAACTCACGGAAGTCGGGTCCACATATATACCTCAAAGGAACGCCGCCACCATCCTACTTCTTTCTGGAATCTCCACCGCGTACATGATTGTCAAAGTGATTTTCGGTATCGACAGAGAGTATGCCCATATCTGATCCCAGTCACTTTGCCAACCAATCATTATTATAACACCGTGGTCATTTAAAATAGTTTATACTTCAAACCAAAATATCATTGCCATTTCAAACCAATAAAATATGATACCATTTCCATTTCAAAACCTCATCAATAATATATTATTTTCCTTAAACCAAATCAATAATATGTCATTTCATTTCAAACCATATCAATAATATATCATTTTCATTTCAAAACCACATTAATAATTTATCATTTAAATAAATCCAAACTTTCAAATTACTGATTGTTTCCTTCAATTCCTTTAAACTTGCGATATTCCCTCTTTACATCATCTTAAACCAAAACCTTATTATAAAGTTAGATTCTTACATCTTTAATTTCAATAAGTTCCAAATCAATATATATTTAAAGACAAATCTTAATTAAATGCAATTTCAAATAAATTCATTTCAAAAATCATGTTATTTCAAAGTTGTAACACTACGAACCAAAACACATTGAAACCATAATACTTTGGAATTCATAACTTCGAAACATTTCAATTTCGATAAAACATTTCGATTTAGATATATTTCAAGGCTTTAAATATTCCATAATTTCAAACTAAACCTGATAATTTCATATATAACTTAATTCAATTTACTATTATTTAGTTTTGAAACATTTATTTAACAAATTCAATATTATTTAAATAAACTCAAACTTGAAATATTCGTTAATCACCTTAAACCATCACCAAGTTATAAAATCATGCCCTTTAAAATCTCAAATTCAATAAGTTCCATATTACTTTAATTAAATAACATTCTTAATTAAAACAATTTTAAACTGATTTCAAATCCATCTTCTCAACCTTAATTTATCAGTATCATTATAAACTTTTTATATATATATATATATATTAAAATATAATTTAAATAAATACTTACCCACATTATGTTTTATTAAAATCAAACTTTATTATTACTCTCATTATATAATGAACAAAATTATACATAGCTTAAATTTAAGAATTTAACTATATATAAAAATGTTATTTTTATATAATATCAAAAATCAATATTTATATAAACCATATATTTCTTTCCAAAACCATAGAAATCCCTTCAAAATATTTTTATATATAGACCACGGTGTCTGTATTTAATTTTCTATCCTATGGTCAAGTGATACAGATATTTATCATTTCAATACGTAATTTAAAATATAAATACGATTATATATCATTTCAAACCGCAGGCTCGAATGAAATAAAATCCATAACAATTTGCAGTTTATAACAATATAAAATACAACATCCATTCATCCAATATCAATCATCAAACATTTATCACAATCATCATCCAATTTAATTAATAACATCAATATAGAACAGATAATAAATAACAGGTATTTATTGGCAGTTATATGCAATAATAAATTAAATAAGGATTTAATTCAATAAATTCAATTCAACTGAGATGATGATTAAAAATATGCCAAACAGTCATAAATAAATTTCTAACCACATCAAAAATTAATTTAACACACATAAGAAATTTTAAAAGTTGTGAGTGGCTTAAAACACCTGCCTTTTGAATTTAAATTGGATTTAAATCCAATTTGAACCTAAAATTTGAACAGTCTCGGAATTATTCCAAACAAGCGCCAAAATGTTTGGAATTCCAATACGAACCTAGGGGAGAAAACCACGCATGAAATGGACCTCGTGTGCAAAAGTTATTCGTATTAGAACATTAGAAATCAAAATTAAATTAGAATGAAATAATAAAAAGGACAGACCACTGGAATCGTGCCATGTCAGCCTTCCTTACCATTCAGAACAACACGCGCGATCCCTAGAAGAACATGGCAAGTCACGATTTGCATCAGACCAACCACTGGCCACCGCCGTCGATCAGTGCCGTCGCCCACGCTGGTCGCGGCAGCGCCCCCACGCATCACCAGAGGAAGCTTCTGCTCGGTACAAACGTCGCTCGACGCTGCAAAAATCCTAGCTGCCACCAAAAGATCCAAACCCTAACAAATTGTTGACGATGATCCGGTCACCAATTTTCAAAATGAATTTTTGGCTTTGAATTTGATTTGAAATTGCAATTGGGAATTTTTCTTTTGTCTGTCATTGGAAATGAAGAGGAGCAACTGAAATTGTACGTACAGAAATGAGGAATAGAAAGGCTGCTAGGGTTCATAACTGGATATATATAGGCAGAACAAAATAGAATTGAATGGGCTCAATTGGTTTGGAAATATGAACGATAATGGCCCGTAAAGCCCGTTTCGACTCCGGAACGCAAATGGGTCAACCCATATATCAAAATATATGTTTTTAAATATTTTAAATGCAATGGAACAGGTTTTAAGCCCAAATTCTATCGTATGAGGAAGTTATGCAAAAATCCAGTTATTTCAAATTGATTTCAATTTAACTGATTTCTGGACGTTTCGAGTCCGTACGATCAAACGACAAGTCTGATCGTTACGAACTTGAAATCCCATAGCAATTCACTGTTACGGATCCGATGAAACTACTTTCACCAAAATCCGAGTCAGTGGCCAAAATGGCTATTTTCCAGCTATTAAATTAAATTTAATAATTAATTAATTGAATCACTTTTTCAGTTTAAATTTTATTATTTACCATTTCTATCATTTTTGATTCCTTAATCATTTACAACAACTTAAACAATTTTAGATGTCAAATTTAAAGCTGATTAACTCATCAATTTCAATGTTATTTTCCAATTTCGTTAAATTCAGAAATTTTAAATTAAAACTCCAAAATCCATTTATTAAATTTTTAAACATTGTTATTTGAGTCTTTATTACAATAAGAATATAACTAACATTGTTTTTAAATCTTGGTTCTTAATATTCTCCCATTTTAACTTAATTTCAATTAACGTAAAATTTAATTACCTAATTGCAATTTGATTTCCAATTTTATATAACACACTAAATAAATAAATAACATATATAAATTGTCGCCTATTTACTTTTACTTACATTTATAAGTTTATTACTTACCACCACAGGTTATAATTTCATATGCAACACTAATTTTATTTAATTACCATTAATATTATATTATTTCATTAATTAATTCAATACTTACATTTTTTTTTCTTACATTTCATTTATAAACAAATTTTAATATTTCCATTATTTCAATTAACTTGAATTCCATTCAAGTTATTAGCCATTCACTTACATTCATACTGTTGCAATTCGTCCTAGTTATTATTTTTTATTAATAATTCACAAATTTATATTTTCTTCAATATTAAATTTCAAAAATCCTATTAATTAACAATTTTAATTATTGAAAATTTACGGTACCTGATATAATGTGTTACATTAATTAATTAAATAAATTAAAAGTATATTCAATAAAAAATCCATAAATGGTATATTTTGTGATAGTAATTACAAACTGTTATAACCATGAATAATTTATCATAGTGAAAATAAATATACTATTTTAAATATTCCCAGTCAAGATGTATCAAGACTGGATATCGATACATCCGTTAAGACTAGAGTACGTAATGCTCTCCAAATGTTAGACAGTATATTACTTATGGCTATTAGGGGCACCAAGTGGTTACATACTGATAGTTATTGGATAATTATAGAATGACTCACTCGATAGTTTTCTATTAGTTAATATGACTAAGGTCAAACAAAAAATATTGATGTGACTAATTTAAAAAGCTCTCTTAACTTGAGAGTACTGTCGATCTTTAATATAAAAGCTCCGATTTAATTATAGTCAAATCATAGCACAGCGTCCTTCGATTGACTATAGTTGGATCGTATAGAAGTATTGGAACTGAAGCACCATTCAAGAGAGGATTCATTTCCTCAGTTATATGGGGTTAGTATCACAGTCAACTCAAAGTCAAAGTCTCTAACTAGAACATTTCGATTATTAATAATTGTTATTACTGAACCAAGGATTTTTTGTTTGGAATAAGAGTTAAACATGAACGACACTGGAAGTTTGACCATTGCTAAGTTCCATAAGTTCAAAGTGATATAGGTTTTGTGAAGAGAATTAATGTAAAATAAAAGTCACAAACCGGGTAACGCTTAATAAGTAAAATTTTATTTTACCGTAACCAAGTAAGCAATAAACTTAGCCAAAATGTCACACCACCTGCTACGTGACGTGTGACTGTTAGTATTCAGTTGTTCGATATTAATCGCTAACCAAATTTACACGTGACAAATCACACAACCGAAACATTGAATTCACCTTTGATCAAACGAATTAAATTAATTTATAGTTGTGATAAATTAATTAAGTCAATTAAATTAAGTAAATTAATTGGTATTTATGAAATACTAATTATAAAATTGAATTATGATTTGATGAATAAATATTATTAAATATATTTGTAATAGTTATAAATATATCATGTAACGACCCGTAAATTTAACCGGTTTTAATAACGTTATTAATTGAAATTTTGTGTAAAATTTTAAACGATAAATTTTGAAATATAAATTTGATATTTGGAATACGTCTAGTTTAACATAGCAAGTGGTAAATTTTCGTCCGAAAATATGAAAGTTTATTTCGCGCGTAAATTTACTTTAATTCAATCAGTTAAAAAGCGACGAAAATAACTTCTAAGCAAGATGTCAGTTTGTCGTTTTTCCAAATTCGGACATTTTTAGCTCCGTCGATCTTATTTTTCTGTGTTTTTCATGCATTCTCCGCTAGTATAAAAATTCAAATTTTTATAATTCAATCGTACCACTGATATCCGCATACCGTTTTGATCGTCTCATCGTACTGATCTCTACGGTGTGTTCGATTGTCAAATTCGGAGTCCGGTATATGTTGCACGTTGCATAACGCCTAGCGTATCGGTTCCGAAATTTGAGTCTTTTGGTTTTCTTGCCCCTTCATTTATCCACCGTAAACTATGCAACCACTTGCATTAATTTCTCTCTAAATTCGAGAATTGACTTTTAACATTTCCATTGGTTCAATACGTGTATTGCTCGTGTCCTTTCGGTGCTCATTTCCTTTATGCTGAGAAAGGAAAATATAATGTGTAAGCACGTATGAACTGTGCATCATTTTTCTAGCCCACTCATCATCACGTCCACTCTCCCATGCAACACCCTCAATTCACCACCAAAGCTCCTCTAACCTCCACTCCAAACTTCCTCATTCACTCTCCACTTCGGCATCTCTTTCGTCTTCCTTTGTCCACCGCCAGACGCCGATCACTTGCATAGCCCACGCCACCTTGTAGCAGCCGATCCCTAGCAAACCGCCTCCACGACCGAACCTCGGCCTTACTCCGTCCACCTTAGTCTCCCCTCCGGCCTTAACTCAATCACCTTCCCCCTCCGCTTAAACCGCCACCATCTCCATCGTTTCCAGCTACTACCGCACGGACCACCGGCCACGTCAGCGTCCCTCCCATGCGTCCTCGCCACCAAAGTCGCACCGCACCTCCGAGTCCACCTCCAGCACGTTCCATCTTCGCCAATGACAGCCCATCGGCCTTCCAACCAACGACCAAGCTTGGCCATGCCCCTCTGCCGTGTCGTAGCAGCCACAGTCGAGCCACAGTCGAGCCACTTCAAGCACCTAGCTTTAGCATCATCTTCTTCTCCTTCCCTTCCTTGTTACTCGTTCTGCATATTCCCCCTCTCCTCTTTAGTTCGTGGTCAGGTAATGGGTGATATTTATATATATGATATTTTACAAGGAGAATTGTGTATACTTTACTTCTTACATATATTTACAGTTATATATGGATTTACAGTAGTTTCGGCTGTAAGTTATGTTAGTTTTATAAGATAGTAGATATATTTAAGATGAGATATACGAACTATAGTTGAGTATTACATATATTGGATTTCAACCTTTATTTTTGTACAGTATGAATTATATTGCAAGTAGTACATATTATAAGTTACTTTATATATATGTTATTTTATTTTCTGTAAGACCATTATATGAGTGCAGTTCTATAGTTGGCAGTGCTAGTTTATATATGTGCATATTTTTTTATATATATGTTAAGTTTATTATATAACAGGTAGATGATTATATACATAGTTTATGCAACGTTTGTTTGTATATGTAAAGTTATATAAGTGTTATTTTATATTTTGGTTTCCAAGATAATATTGTTTAAGTATGATTCATGCTACTTTCATATTATATAGAGTGTCATGTTCATGTTTTAAAGAATGTATATTTTATATTTTATAAGTTACAATATATATAGGCGCGTATATATTAGTGTATATGTATATTGTATTGTGAGGATGAAATTATGTTTTATGAATTGGTCTTGCATAGCAACTTTAAATATAGTCGGCTTCCTGTACATATTTTGGATTTTATAAGCTTGGTGCTTAATTTAAAAGTATCGCATATATATTATATTAAAGGTGACATATATATATTTGGTTGTAAATTTGTTGTAATACATAAATTTTATATAACTTATACTTTCTGTTTACATACTTTTACTGTATGCGTATAATATATAAGTAGTATATAGTTATATTCTATTAGATTATTAAGTATATACATATATAGTCTGTATAAGATTTGTTGTATAAAAGTTATATATATAGGTTCAGTTGTATGAAGTGTACATATATATATCTTGATTTCATAAATGTGTTGTCGAGTGTGTTAGTATAAAATATAGTATTAAGTTTATGGGGAAGGGCATACGAATTTATAAAAGTTATTTATATTGTATGTTTTGTTTGTACATATACAAGCTTACACGAGTTTTGAAGTATATAACATAAGCAGTGTTTTAGGGATATGTTTGTTTTATATGTGTTTATTTAAAATAACAATAATTTTGAAAGGTATATTTTAAGCTGTATTCAAATGGATATTGATTTGAAATTTAATATAATGATAATGTATATTTTAGTTATATCAAAACTAATTCAGTTGTTAAATCAATCCATGTTATCAGCTTTGCTCGTCAAAAAAATTCGTGCCAACCTTGCTTCGGTTGAAATTCGTGTCGGATGTGTAACTCGTTTCATCGTCAAATATCTCTAGTCCCGAAAGGTGAGCAATCACTCACGATTTATGTTCTTTTATTTATTAAATTTGATTTCAATTGAAACGATAATTGAAATAGGCTGCAGTTAGTTATTTACACTGTTTTATATATGTTATTACCTGTATCACTTCACCTGTGACATCTGATACCATAATCTGTTTATGAAATGATAACCCGGTTTGGTTGATAAATGGTTGATTCTTTGATGTTTACATTGGACATTAAATTGTTAATATTGAAGTGATAAATAATATGCAATTGAATTTGATATAGGATAGTTAATAATTTAAATCGATATATGTGATGAATTTGACTATTTAAATTTGTCTAATATGGCCCCTTTAAATGTTAGATTAAATTTACACGTAGTAATTGGTTAATTACACCTTGAACCATTGAATGTATGTTGTAAAATCAATGTAGTATGAAATTGAATAATGAATGACAAGTGAATAACCGCATAAGATAGATAGTGTAATAATCTTTAATCTACATGAAATGATAGTTTAAATTCTAGAAATAATTATATTAATTTGCACAAACAACATGTGAATTGATAAGATTATTTCGGGATTATTTGAATTGATTATTAGATTGTTATTGATTGTTGTTATTGCTTGTTTATTTACTTTGACACCATCCCAGTTATCACACTGCAAGTTCTCTTTGCTATGCTTTGATTTTTGAATTTAAATGGAATCGGGTTGAAATGATAAATACCCAAATTTAACTTTGACTTAAGATAGAGAATTAAATAAAACCCGATTGGTCAATAACTTGGTTTGAAAATGAAATAAAGATTTTATTTAAATAAATAATAAGCTTTGAAATGAAGTTGGAATTTGAATTTAATGATAGGAAAAGGTCAATATAAAAAAAAATCTGAAACGAAATATTAACATAGTAGTTATTGAAAGAACGTTGTTTTAAAATAAATTACATGACCATAAATTTAGAATTAATCATTGAATTAAGTTGAAATGATTTGATAATTAAGTTTGAATTTATAATTAAGTTTGAAATTATTAAGTTTGAAATTATTTAATAATTAAGTCTTGAGATTATTTAATAATTAAGTTTGGAATTATCTAATAATTAAGATTGGAATTATTTAATAATTGAGTTTTGGATTTATTTAATAATTAAATTATTAATTATTAATTAAGTTTTGAAATTATTTAATAATTAAATAAAATTGAGTTATTTGATAATTAAATAAAGATTTGAATTCTTTGATAAGAAAAATTGAACCTTTGAATAGGTAAATTTGAACTTTATTAATAAATGAAATTTGGTTTCTTTATTAATTAAGCTTTGGAAAATTTAAGTAAGTTAATAAGTGAAATTGAGCTTCTTGAATATGTGAAATTGAGTTTCTTTATTAATTGAGTTTTGAAATTTGTAACTAAGAAATAAATAAGTGAAATTGAATTTCTTTAACAAGAAATAAAATGTGATTTATTGGAATAAATATAAGACTTCTAATTTAAAGAACTTGATTGACGAATCTAATTGAATTCAACTTGTAAGTTTTGATACAATAAAGTTGAACTTGAATAATTGATTTAAATAAATTGAAAATTAAATAGAAATTGTTTTGAATGATAAGTAACTTAACGAATATTGAAGGTAATCGATAAATGAATTTAAAATTGATTTGAATGTTAAGTTAAATTAATGTAAATGATTTCGGAATGAAACTTATATACGAACTTGAATCAATATTTGAATTGTTTAAATAACACTGAAATTGAATTTTAAGATTTTGAAACGGAAAGTTAGAAGTTTTGAAACGAAAATTATGAAAATTGTTTTGGAAAGACAAATGAAATGATAGTTTATAAATTTTAATTGAAATTGAAAATTATTTGGTTTTGAAATATATAAACGACCAATCGGTGAAATAATTACGAAAGTTATTAAAGAAACCGGAATCGGTTATGGACATACTCTCTATCTAAACCGAAAACCACTTTAATAACTAAACGCGGAGTGTGATCCAGAATGAAGTGATTGGAATGATGTACGTGATGACTGAAGAAAGAGAACGATAATGGATAGCCTTGACACTTGTGTCAAATTGGAAATGAATAAAACAGGAGCCGTGCCAGGCCAAATGGGGTTAGCCACCTCGAGCGAACACACTTCTTCGTAAACTACTCATTACTTGTTATTGATTGGTGCACCCTCAGAATTTCAAGAGTGTTGTTTCGCGGTGTTGCGATCGTTGCGACGATGCATTCTCACCAATCGGGATCAGGCAAACGGTAGTTTCACTACCTTGGGTATTGCCTCATGTGCCTTGTCATACTTGTATCCCTATATACGCGACCACTACGAATTTGTTTTGTGTTATACCTATGGAGTACTCCCTGATATCCCACCAGTTTACAGTGGAGTTTACAGTGCTGTATAGACTATAACGCTTATATAAAATGTGTTAATGGGGATAATGGTAATGACTTAACACTATTTTGATATTTATGTTACTGATAGACATTATCTATTTAGCGTATATTACTACATAGTAGATAGTTTAACGGATCCTTAGAGGATGGTTATTCCAACATCCTTTGAGTTATTTGTATTTCAATTGTTATTTCACTTGAGTTGGATTTATTGATATAAGAATGTTAATCCTGACTCGAGTGTTTTGTATTTATTTACGCTGGGGTCAGACCGAGAGTACCAGCTTTCGAGACTCGCCTTTGGAGTTGGAGCTTTGCTTGAAGATCCAGCCATGTATTCTGTTTTCAATATTTGATGATTCCAGTGATGTATTCAGATTTGTACCTGATGTATCGTGTTGCTCTTCTGTTGTATTTAACTCTGATGTATCTTATATATATTTATATAGTAGCTTCATGAACTACTATCTCTTTTACTTCCGCTGCATATTATTACTCTGTGTCTGTGATTCTGTGATTTTTATTTACTGTATATGTTCAGTTTTGCCAAATTTAAATTAACAATTCGGTATTTTGAATTATTCAAGTCCGACATGCGCGGATGCGAATAGTCCAAAATAGCGGGTCGTTACAGTTGGTATCAGAGCTTTGGTAGCTCTAGGCAAAACTTAGCATATATGGTAAATGTATTTACAGAATCACTCTCATTTGAGTTTCAATCTCTTCCTTTTAACTCAATTCCTTTGAATTTTGGAACGTTCCCTGCGGTTCCAAAATCCATTCGTGTCCCTCACTATTCGTCTTCTTTTAATTCTGGAGTATCCCATAACTCCACTTCGAATGATCTTTATAATGAGTCGGCGGTCTTGCCAATCTTAAATTTATTTATAAAAGGGGTAAAACTCTTTTACAATAGACATCGATTTACCGGAGATTTCTGTATCCTCAGTTTACGATGCTATCTATCTCCGGCTATACCTGAATTCCATCTCTTGAGATCGAATGTTGATTTACCTCGGAATCCAGCATCGATCTTATTCTTGAAGTTACGGTCGACCCGGTTAAGGTTGCCCATGAATTAAATACGCTTGTCCATCTCCCAGTTAAGTTAATTGAATTATCTTATCTTATGTTTTGAACTTATATTCGAATCAAAATTCTCTTTGATTTGATTATCCATAAAATTTGAATCTCTATACTTATTTTGAAATCCATTATTGTATCGTCGAGCAAGGAAGGTATTGTAAATTTATATTTAAAATGTTTTAATATATATTGTGTTGTTTGAGTTGTTGATGTTGATTTGGGTTTTCGATCGATTCGTCTGATCAACGCTATCGATAGGATTTCCGAAACACTTGAGCAGAGCAAACTGACACAATATTGTTTTCAAATTTGGTAAATAAAATAAATTTTGAATGATTATATTATATGTAAGTATAAATTTTTATGAAATTAAAATGTTAATGAATTTTTTGACTGAAATGTGAAAATTTTAATTTTCGTTTATTGATTTATAAATCATTGACTACTTCATAAAATAAATGAATGAATTTATAAAATTTGGTTATAATTTGATTTGGAGTTTGAAATGTATTTGAATTAGAATTTGAGAATTTAATTTCCGCTGATCTCAAACTTTGATTTGAAAGTTTTAAAGTGTATAGTTTTAAAATATTTTCAAATAGAAATCATTCAAGGAATTTAAATGTTTAAATTAGAGCTCTTCTCTTTTGTCGCTGGAAAATAATTTCGGTGATGACGGCCGCATCATCGACATTCATTTTCGAGTTTCGAAGTGGAGAGACTATTCTATAGCTTTGCTACGGTTTGCTTTGAAAGATAAATTGATTTGAAATTCTTAAAGTAGGATTTGATTTGTAATATATATTGATATATGATTTAAATCTGATTTGATATTATATATATATATATATATATATATTTATCTCTAAAACGTTTGAAGTTACTCGAAAATTTAATTCTAAAATTTATGTTAAAGGATAATTTCAATTATAAAATGAAATCGAAATTTTGAATAAAAATTTAAGCCTGAATAATTAAATTAGAAATTTTCTTGTATAATACTCAATTGCATTCAATATAACTTACCTAAATTTTCAAAAGATAATTATGTAATTGAATATTATACAATATAAATGATATTAAAGGAAATTTTTAAATAAATTTGAGTAGTTGCAATAAATGTAAATATACTTAATATATATGTGATAAGATATACTAGTAGAATAAATTTAATAATAATTTGGGATAAAGAAGAATTAAATTGTCAAATAAAGTATGATTATAATAAATGACTATTCAAATTTATGATCTTTAAAATTGTTAATTTAAGAAAATTGAATAAAATATAATATAAATTGTCTTTATAAATAAAATGTGAGTGCGTATAATAAATGTTATTCACTTAAGTTTTAATTATAACGTTTATGGATAATAAATAATAGATGTGATTAATAAATAAAAAATTTGTTTTGAAAGTTAATAAATTGAAATTAAATCAATTTAATGAGGTATTAATTAAATTTAAATTGAATTTCATTTGAGAGAAACCTTTTGTTTCTTACATCAATAAAGGAAATCAAGACCATTTGATGGAAACCTTGATTTAAAAACAAATTGTTGAATATAAATTAATTTAAATTGAAATTTATGTGGTTTAAATTAATTGTTTATTATGTAATTCAAGTCTATTTCTTTTGGTTGTTTCTATTCTCCTACCTCCTTCCTTTTCGAGGACGAAAAGTTTTGAGTGGGGAAGAGTGTAACGACCCGTAAATTTAACCAGTTTTAATAATGTTATTAATTGAAATTTTGTGTAAAATTTTAAACGATAAATTTTGAAATATAAATTTGATATTTGGAATACGTCTAGTTTAACACAGCAACTGGTAAATTTTCGTCCGAAACTATGAAAGTTTATTTCGCGCGTAAATTTACTTCAATTCAATCAGTTAAAAAGCGACGAAAATAAAACGTTTTCGAAACCTAAATATTTTTACATAGAAAAATTCTAAACCATCTTCTGAGCAAGATGTCAGTTTGTCGTTTTTCCAAAGTCGGACATTTTTTCCTCCATCGATCTTATTTTTCTGTGTTTTTCATGCATTTTCCGCTAGTATAAAAATTCAAATATTTATAATTCAATCGTACCACTAATATCCGTATACCGTTTTGATCGTCTCATCGTACTGATCTCTACGGTGTATTCGATTGTCAAATTCGAAGTCCGGTATACGTTGCACGTTCCATAACGCCTAGCGTATCGGTTTCGAAATTTGAGTCTTTTGGTTTTCTTGACCCTTCATTTATCCACCGTAAACCATGCAACCACTTGCATTAATTTCGCTCTAAATTCGAGAATTGACTTTTAACATTTCCATTGGTTCAATATGTGTATTGCTCGTGTCCTTTCGGCGCTCATTTCCTTTATGCTGAGAAAGGAAAATATAATGTGTAAGCACGTATGAACTGTGCATCATTTTTCTAGCCCACTCATCATCACGTCCACTCTCCCATGCAACACCCTCAATTCGCCACCAAAGCTCCTCTAACCTCCACTTCAAACTTCCTCATTCACTCTCCACTTCGGCATCTCTTTCGTCTTCCTCTGTCCACCGCCAGACGCCGATCACCTGCAAAGCCCACGCCACCTTGCAGCAGCCGTTCCCTAGCAAACCGCCCTCCACGACGAACCTCGGCCTTACTCTGTCCACCTTAGTCTCCCCTCCAGCCTTAACTCAATCACCTTCCCCCTCCGCTTAAACCGCCACCATCTCCATCGTTTCCAGCTACTACCGCATGGACCACCGGCCACGTCAGCGCCCCTCCCACGCGTCCTCGCCACCAAAGTCGCACCGCACCTCCGAGTCCACCTCCAGCACGTTCCATCTTCGCCAATGACAGCCCATCGGCCTTCCATCCAACGACCAAGCTTGGCCATGCCCCTCTGCCGCGACGTAGCAGCCACAGTCGAGCCACTTCAAGCACCTAGCTGTAGCATCATCTTCTTCGCCTTCCCTTCCTTGTTACTCGTTCTGCATATTCCCCCTCTCCTCTTTAGTTCGTGGTCAGTTAATGGGTGATATTTATATATATGATATTTTACAAGGAGAATTGTGTATACTTTACTGCTTACATATATTTACAGTTATATATGGATTTACAGTAGTTTCGGCTGTAAGTTATGTTAGTTTTATAAGATAGTAGATATATTTTAGATGAGATATACGAACTATAGTTGAGTATTACATATATTGGATTTCAACCTTTGTTTTTGTACAGTATGATATATATTGCAAGTAGTACATATTATAAGTTACTTTATATATATGTTATTTTATTTTCTGTAAGACCATTATATGAGTGCAGTTCTATAGTTGGCAGTGCTAGTTTATATATGCGCATATTTTTTTATATATATGTTAAGTTTTTTATATAACAGGTAGATGATTATATATATAGTTTATGCAACGTTTGTTTGTATATGTAAAGTTATATAAGTGTTATTTTATATTTTGGTTTCCAAGATAATATTGTTTAAGTATGATTCATGCTACTTTCATATTATATAGAGTGTCATGTTCATGTTTTAAAGAATGTATATTTTATATTTTATAAGTTACAATATATATAGGTGCGTATATATTAGTGTATATGTATATTGTATTGTGAGGATGAAATTATGTTTTATGAATTGGTCTTGCATAGCAACTTTAAATATAGTCGGCTTCCTGTACATATTTTGGATTTTATAAGCTTGGTGCTTAATTTAAAAGTACCGCGTATATATTATATTATAAAGGTGACATATATATATTTGGTTGTAAATTTGTTGTAATATGGAAATTTTATATAACTTATACTTTCTGTTTACATACTTTTACTGTATGCGTATAATATATAAGTAGTATATAGTTATATTCTGTTAGATTATTAAGTATATACATATATAGTCTGTATAAGATTTGTTATATAAAAACTTATATATATATATATATATATATATATAGGTTCAGTTGTATGAAGTGTACATATATCTTGATTTCATAAATGTGTTGTTGAGTGTGTTAGTATAAAATATAGTATTAAGTTTATGGGGAAAGGCATACGAATTTATAAAAGTTATTTATATTGTATGTTTTTTTTGTACATATACAAGCTTACACGAGCTTTGAAAGTATATAACATAAGCAGTGTTTTAAGGATATGTTTGTTTTATATGTGTTTATTTAAAAGAACAATAATTTTGTATGGTATATTTTAATCTGTATTTAAATGGATATTGATTCTAAATTTAATATAATGATAATGTATATTTTAGTTATATCAAAACTAATTCAGTTGTTAAATCAATCCATGTTATCAGCTTTGCTCGTCAAAAAAATTCATGCCAACCTTGCTTGGGTTGAAATTCGTGTCGGATGTGTAACTCGTTTCATCGTCAAATATCTCTAGTCTCGAAAGGTGAGCAATCACTCACGATTAATGTTCTTTTATTTATTAAATTTGATTTCAATTGAAACGATAATTGAAATATGCTGCAGTTAGTTATTTACACTGTTTTATATATGCTATTACCTGTATCAGTTCACTTGTGACATCTGATACCGTAATCTGTTATTTATAGAATGATTACCCTGTTTGGTTGATAAATGGTTGATTGTTTGATGTTTACATTGGACATTAAATTTTAGTTATTGAAGTGATAAATAATATGCAATTGAATTTGATATAGGATAGTTAATAATTTAAATTGATATATGTGATGAATTTGACTATTTAAATTTGTCTAATATGACCCCTTTAAATGTTAGATTAAATTTACACGTAGTAATTGGTTAATTACACCTTGAACCATAGAATGTATGTTGTAAAATCGATGTAGTATGAAATTGAATAATGAATGACAAGTGAATAACCGCATAAGATAGATAGTGTAATAATCTTTAATCTACATGAAATGATAGTGTAGATTCTAGAAATAATTATATTAATTTGCACAAACAACATGTGAATTGATACGATTATTTCGGGATTATTTGAATTGATTATTGGATTGTTATTGATTGTTGTTATTGCTTGTTTATTTACTTTGACACCATCCCAGTTATCACACTGCAAGTTCCCTTGCTATGCTTTGATTTTTGAATTTAAATGGAATCGGGTTGAAATGATAAATACCCAAATTTAACTTCGACTTAAGATAGAGAATTAAATAAAAACCGATTGGTCAATAACTTGGTTTGAAAATGAAATAAAGATTTTATTTAAATAAATAATAAGATTTGAAATGAAGTTAGAATTTGAATTTAATGATAGGAAAAGGTCAATATAAAAAAAATCTGAAACGAAATATTAACATAGTAGTTATTGAAAGAACGTTGTTTTAAAATAAATTACTTGACAATAAATTTGGAATTATTCATTGAATTAAGTTGAAATGATTTGATAATTAAGTTTGAATTTATAATTAAGTTTGAAATTATTAAGTTTGAAATTATTTAATAATTAAGTCTTGAGATTATTTAATAATTAAGTTTGGAATTATCTAATAATTAAGATTGGAATTATTTAATAATTGAGTTTTGGATTTATTTAATAATTAAATTTTGAATTATTAATTAAGTTTTGAAATTATTTAATAATTAAATAAAATTGAGTTATTTGATAATTAAATAATGATTTGAATTCTTTGATAAGAAGAATTGAACCTTTGAATAGGTAAATTTGAACTTTGTTAATAAATGAAATTTGGTTTCTTTATCAATTAAGCTTTGGAAAATTTAAGTAAGTTAATAAGTGAAATTGAGCTTCTTGAATATGTGAAATTGAGTTTCTTTATTAACTGAGTTTTGAAATTTGTAACTAAGAAATAAATAAGTGAAATTGAATTTCTTTAAAGAGAAATAAAATGTGATTTATTGGAATAAATATAAGACTTGTAATTTAAAGAACTTGATTGACGAATCTAATTGAATTCAACTTGTAAGTTTTGATACAATAAAGTTGAACTTGAATAATTGATTTAAATAAATTGAAAATTAAATAGAAATTGTTTTGAATGATAAGTAACTTAACGAATATTGAAGGAAATCGATAAGTGAATTTAAAATTGATTTGAATGTTAAGTTACATTAATATAAATGATTTCGGAATGAAACTTATATACGAACTTGAATCAATATTTGAATTGTTTAAAGAAAATTGAAATTGATTTGTCGTGGCGGGGTTTGTCGTGGCGCATACGATGGTGGTCTCTGATCGAGGTCTCAGCCTCGTTTGAGTGGTGCGCACAAAGGAATTGAGACATGGGTGATGGGTTCGGTTTCTGGTATTTGCGTACGTGAGAAGTGCAGTAGTGAAGATGATGACATGGAATGGAGGTAATGTGTTCTTTTTTTTATTTTATTTTTTTTGAAATTCAAACACATTTATCGCTATAACTCTCACATACGAGGTCTGTTTCACGCGCGGTTTTCTCTGCTAGGTTCGTATTGGAATTCCAGACATTTTGGCTCTGGTTTGGATGGATTCTGAGACTGTTGAATTTTTGGGTTTAAATTGAATTTGAATTCAATTTAAATTCAAAAGGTGAGTGTTTTACCCACTCACAACTTCTAAAAATTCTTATGTTTGTTAAATTGATATATGATGTGATTTTAAATTTATTGATGATTGTTTGGCATATTTTTAATCATCATCTCAGTTAAATTGCATTTATTCAAATTTAATTGTTATTTAATTTTATTCTTGCATATAAATTGACAGTTAAATTTATGTAGTATTTCATATAAATTGCTAGTTAAATTTATTTATTATTGCATATAAACTGCCAGTTAAACTGTTATTAATTTGTTATTGAATATAAATTGTTCGTTGATACCTGTTGTATTTTATATGCTCTATATTGATGTTTTGTTTAAATTGGATGATGATTTTAATAAATGGTTGATGGTTGATATTGGGTGAATGGATGCTGGATTTTATATGGTTATAAATTGCAAGTTATTATGCATTTTCATCTCATTCGGGATTGCGGTTTGAAATGGTATATAACCGTAAATTTAATTTTAAATTGCGGATTGAAATGATAAATATCCGTATCACTTGACCATGGGATAGAAAATTTTATACAGACACTGCGGTCTATATGTAAAATTATTTTAAAAATGATTTCTATGGTTTTGTAAAGAAATATATGGGTATATAGATATTGATTTTAGATATTATATAAATGCTATTTTATTATTGAATTTAGCTATGTATAAATTTGTTTGAATTATAAAATAAGCTAAATAATGAAGTTTGATTTCTTTTATATAATATGGTTAAGTATCTATTTAAAATTCTATTGTATATAGAGTTTATAATAACTCAAATAAAAGTAAGGTTGAAGATAAATGTGAATATGATTTGAATTAAAGTATTTAAGAATTATCCTCGAAAAATTTGTTTTGAAATGTAAATAAATTAAGATTTAAAAGGTAAGATTTTATAAACTGATTATGATTAGAGGATTAGATGAATATCAAATTGATTTAAAGAATATTATCAAGTTAATTCAATTAAAAGAATATCTTGTTATTGAAGTTTAAGGGTTTTACTTAAATAATATTTGTTTATTAAGCAAACATTTCAAATTTAAATAATAGGAATTGGATTTGATATATTAAATTATCAAAGAATCCATTTTGAAATAGTGGAATATTTAAAGATTGAATTATATGAACTATAAAAAATTAAGTTTTGAAATATAGAATATTTAAGCTTTGAAATATATGGGAATTTAAAATGGTTTATTTGGAGGTTCAAATTGATATTGGGAATTTATTGTGAACTTTAAAGAAGCTATTTTAAGTAATATAGTATTTAAACCATTAAGTATTAAAAGTTATGTTTCAAAGCTATGGTTTCAGGTATATAGATTTGAAAATGCTATGATTTTTGGAAAAGATATATTCGAAATAAAAATGATATCATATTGATTTGGGTTTTAAAAATGGAAATGATATCGTATTTATAAGTTTTGAAATGGATGTTATATTCTGGTTTTGAAGTATAAATTATTTTAAAATGACCGCGGTGTTATAATAACATTTGGTTGTTGAAGGGACTGGGATCGGAAGTTGTCATACTCTCTGCCAACTCCGAAAACCACTTTAACAACCTTGTACGCGGTGGAGATTCCAGAATGAAGTAGGATGGTGGCGACGTTGACCTGACTCCCGTGAGTTGGCATAAGGTGGCTAAAACAGGAGCGATTCTCGAGCCAAGGGGGTAGCACCCTTTATCAGACACATCTATTCGATACTATACTCTAACTTTGGATTGATTCGGTGGCCACCTTTTTTATTTTTTTTATTTTAGGGGTGTTTGTTCGAGGTGGGCGGTAGCTGCGGCTATGCGTTACCACCAGCCCGGATAGCAATTGGTATATCTACCCTAGCATTGCCTAGTTGTGCCGTGTCACCTACCCTAGTATGCCTTATACGATTTTGGTTTTGTACCATACCTATGGAGTGCCCTCTGACGACGCCCAGTACGGGGGAGATTACGGTACTATATAGATTATGGGAATATATAAATGTGTTAAGTTGGAAAATGTAAAGCCTTAACGCTATTTTAAAGTAAGTTTATTTTACAATTAGACACTATTATAATAGCGAAATATACTACATAGTAAATAGTTTAATGGATCCTTAAGAGATGTAAATCCCGAGCATCTCTTGAGTTACTGTACTCATATTTATTCCTGTTGATTTAACTTACATAAGATCTTTTAGTTCTGACTCGAGTGTTTTGTCTTTTCAATTCGCTCGGGTCTGTCCGAGCGTTTCAGGATTTGAAGATTTTATTCTGGAGGACGAAGACGAAGATTTGTAGTCCTATTATCTACTATATTATTCCACTACACTATTATATTCCGCTACCTTATTGATATTCTATGGTATGTATAACTCTGATATATATTATGAGTATAATTAAATATTTTGAAAACAGATTCATGAACTGTATACTTGATTATTGTATTTTATCCTTCCGCTGTGAGATTTTGTTTGTTTTATTTCTTTCTTGTTTTTCTTATTTATCCCATAACAGTCCGCCCTTCCATATGGTTTGAATTGGCACGTGTGTTGATTTAAAGCGTGCGAAAAGGCGGGACGTTACAATGTGGTATTAGAGCTTTGATTTAGCGATAAACCTTAGCTTTGTGGGGTCTGACTCTTTACTAATAAGGTAGTAATACCCTATGGGAGTCGCTGAGTGTGTGTGTATATATATAAGAGAGTGTATTTGTTAGTGATCCGTTTTGTATTTATAAACTCTGGTTGGTGCATGGGACGCTATGACATCAATAGGGATTTCTAAACACTTAATAGGACATACCGACATAATATTTGGTTTTAATATAGGTGAATGAAATAATTTTGCCTATAATATTTTCTATATATAAAATAAAATTTTTATAAAGATTATATTTGGCTGTAATATATTGGTTGTTAGGTAATGAAATTTATAGATAATAGTTGAAATAAGATTTAAAATAAATAAATAAAATTGGAAATTTAGAACTTAACTTCCGGGGTTTTGGAAATTCTTTTAATTGATTTTGGAATATAATAATAATACTATTAGAAGTATTTTCTGATATAAATATTTCAATATAATTTGAAAAAATTATTTTAAAAAGAAACTTTGAAAAGAAATAAATTTTGTACTCCCCACTCCGTCGCTGGAAAATAATTTCGGTGATGAGTGCACGCATCATCGACATTCATTTTCGAGTTTTGAAGTGGGGATGCCACTGTAGTAGTTTACTGCAGATTTGTTTTGATAACCAAATATAAATTTTTAATTGTTTTAAATATAGTTAGAAATATAAGTTGTAAGTATAAACCTTTATCTATTATATTAAAATAATTTAAAATTTTAAACCCGGTATTTAATTCCAAGGTTTCCATTAATTAATAGTTTCAATTATTGTAGTGAATTGGAACGTAGAAAATTAATAATTAAAACCTCTAAAGGAATATGAGATTGAATGCTAAGTTATAAATTAAATAAAAAGAAAATTTAAATTTGTAACTTATAAAACAAAGGATATTATTATTGAACATTTAGTAAATTAAAAGAATTGAGAAAAGCTTGTATAACTTTCAATTACATTTTTAAAAACATATATATAACTTACCAAAAGATAAAAAGTTGAAATGTTTAATAAGAAATTGTAATAGAATATTATACAAGTAAATCTGAAATAATGAAAGTATTCAATGAAATTCCTTAACAAATAAGAATTTGGTGTTAGAGTGGTTATGAACTTAAGTAATGAATGAATGAATGTAATGTAAATAAAAGAAATTTGCAGTATATGGATAAAAGAAAATGAGAGTTGTAAGAAATATAGAAGAAAATGAAACTGTAAGAAAAATGTAAATTGAAAGGATAAATTATTACATGAAAAAAGAAATCAAACAACAAATGTATGAAAATGAGTTTAATATAAAATTAATTTGATCCATTGTTTGAAATTGTTGTTTGTTTGGTTTATGGTTGTTGGGCAAGAATGCTTTAAAAATTGTTTAGATGGATGAATAATCTATTTAGCTTCATCTAAGACTGTTGAGTAAATGATGCACTAAGTAGTTTATTTTCCCGTCTATGCAATTTAAAATTGAACCCAAACAACTATTTGTTTGGTTTGGTATGAATGAATGAGTTATTTGAGATGATTCTATGTGATGGTTGTATGCCTGGTTGCAAGTGATTGTTGTTGAATTAGTTTGTTTGTTATTGATTGAAACAAGTTAAACATTTCATTTTATATATTTGTTAACCCTTTTAGATTATATAAGTGAAATGCAGGTTATGGAAGCAATCGCTACTACTTTTGGTTCCATAATTAAGCGTAATTGCCCAACAAATAGGTACGTTTTCGGATTACGGTTTATAGCGCTATTATATTGATTTCCCGGGTTGGGATATATATTATTTTGGAAATATATGTTATATATTGTTATATTTGATATTATATTTTCTCCCGAGACTCTCCGTACAAAAGAGACTCTGCCGAAATTTTCCGTAAATTTTGGACTTAGAAAATATTTTGAAAATATTTCCAAACCTTACTAATTTGAACATAAAATATTTAATTGTTTATAAATCTATATATTTTATTTAAATTTTTCCAATTCTGCAAACTAATTGTTATGAATATAATGTTTTGAATAATATATATTGTTTTATAAGTTCCTCTTTTCCCTTCTTTTCCTTTTCGGGGACGAAAAGTTTTGAGTGGGGAAGAGTGTAACGACCCGTAAATTTTGATAAATAAAATTGGTTAATTTAATTAGATTTTCGTAATTAAATTTAGAAAGGAATAAAAAAATTATAATGTATATTGAAGTAAATGTTAAGAATGAATTGTAGCAATGGTTACTAAAAACTAATTATTGACCATTTAAGTGAAATCCCTAAGAAAAGTGTTAATTGTTACCCTTGGGTATAAATTTTAAAATAAGTAATTGAAGGTAAGCATTTAACTCTCCAATGTAGTAAAATATTGATTAAAAGTAACTACAGGTAAATTTAGGTAATAAAGTTAATTAAAGCTGAATTTGTATAAATTAAATGAAATTGCAATAAATGAAGCAATGTAAAATGGTATAACTGGGTTATAAGTTGAATACAAGTAACAAGTGTAAAGGTTGATTTATTAATATAAATCTGCGTAATAAATGAGAACCAAGATTTATTAATAAATGTAATAGAGTGAATTAATTGGAATTTGATGCTTGAATATTACGTAAATAAGAACTGGGTTGAAATTGGGAAATATTTATGCATCAAAATGTAACCAATGCTAATTTAAGGTGATTTAAGTAAATAATTTGAGGAATATTCAGTTATTGAAATTTGAAGTTTTATTTAAAGAATATTGGAAATCAATCAGGGTTAAATGAACCTTAATGTTATATAAATAAGAATTAATGCAGCAACTAATTTAGTGCAAATAAATTTATGGAACAAATGTTAAGATCTTAACTGATGGTAATTAATAATTGGAGATAATGTAAATTCCATTTATAACACGACTATTGGTTAATGTAAAGATTTTTAAATCAAGATTTGTTAATTTATTTGAATATAAAGAATTAAGGTAATTGAGTTTACTGCAATTAAGTAGAATTAAACATTTATTATTACGTAAATTGAAAATTAAGTGGAATTGGAAAATATTAATGCAATAGTTTTGAATCAATGTTAAATCCATCTATTTGATAATAAAGATTTGGTAATTTACTTTAATAGAAATTTTGGAAATTAAATTGATAATTTCTGTGTTTGAATGGAATTGAGGAAAATACTGAAATCGATAAGTTAGTGGCAAAATCATCTTCTTAACGAAAGTTTGACACCTAAGCATATAGTATCCCTTTGGGATTGTAATCCAATGTATTTACAGTGTTATAAGTCTATGTCACATCCATTTGTGGCCTATCAACACACGAATCATTGAGTCTATGCAAACATGAAAATAAAATCCGCTTGTTATACGAATTGTAAATTCATACACTAGCCTCAGCTGTTTAGCATTTTATGCATGTTTATAACTAATGTTACAATTTGTACTTGCGGAAACAGAGACTTCACCATATTACAGACTTCATTAGATCTTGCACACCTAGTGATTCAATGTCCCAAGTGTTAAAAGCAGTTGAATGTATTGAGGAGATAAATCGCTTAAGATCTATGGAGAACATATTCGTCTAGAAGAACAAGTAGAAAGCTCAACAATGAAGAAAAAAAAGAATTAAGAAGGTGGAGGAGCGAGTAAACACGGACTGAAAGATAAAAGTAAGAAGAAAAGAAAGAACGATTAATTAGTTGGTGATGACTCATTTTGGCTTGTTAGGCCGTAAAGATTCATTTTGGCTTGTATGCTAAGTTGTTGAAGAATTATGAATGTGTTTGATGGATGAAAATTTTGGTTTTATATGTTGCCGATGAACTATGTATGAATTATGGCTTGTATGCGATTACGTTGTTGACAAAAAAATCTGGTTGTGATATTGACATTGCTTGTTTAATTTTGATGAATTTTATTTGCATGTTTTTTTAGAAATTTTGTTGTGATATGTCACCCTATTGATTAAATGTGGCATGTACGTGCAGTTCTATGAGGGGTTGGCCGTAATGTATTAGCAATTTCGATGAGCTATTGCCGAAAATTGAAATTTAATCTGACCAGCATTTGTCGTGTATTAGCGAAAGTTTAGGGAATGACATGCCCAAATTGAACTTGTTGTGTACAGTCGGCATGACACTGTCGAAAATGGCCAAAAGTTTGGAGGACGATGTCCCTCAATCGAAGATGCTTGCAATTATGATACACCCCCTCCAAATATTAAACAATATATATTAGCACGTAGATGATGTTTTCGGCATGGCCCAATAAAAAATAACCAAAAGTTTCGGCAACATGACCCTGCCAAATTGTTATGTACAGTCGGCATGTCGCAATTGAAAATAGCTAAAAGATTACATAATGATGTCCTCCTATCGAAATTTCTTGCCAATATGATACGTCCCTTCGAATGTTGAAGAAGTTTTCAGCATCGCCCAATCAAAAATGGCTAAAGTTTCGAGAACGGTATGTCCCTGTAGAAATTATTATACACAGTCAGCATGCAACTATCAAAAATGGCCGAATGTTTGGAGAAAATATGTCCCTCTGCCAAAACTACTTGCAAATATGATACACCCCCTCCAAAAACCACACAATATATATTAGTATGTTAATGAAAATTTCGACATGACCCTATTCGAATATGGCTAAAATTTTGATAATGTTGGCTCCCCATCGAAAGTGCTTGCAAATTTTGATACACCCTCTCCGAATATCCAACATTATACGTTTGCACGTTGATTGAGTTCACATTATCAATTTATAAAGGTTATCATTTTGAATAATAGAGATAATCAAGTAAATCAATTTGATAAAGTTCACATAGAAAGCCAAAGTTACACATCCAACATTCGTGTATAATCAAAATTAAACCAATATTATATATACAATTTTCATATAATCAAAATAAAAATGTAACCTATTCTAGTCATTTCCTTCATCTTCATGGTCCTCCACAAAAGCTAAGTACTTATTCATTCTTTTCACGTATGGCTTAACCCAATCCACTGCTTTAATGTTGTAAAATTGTTGAAAATACATGAATTGAGAAGTAGAAGGCAAAGAAGAGTCCGAATGGAGTTTAATACCAGCAAAATGTGAGTTGTCTATGTGGCCCATTCTAGCAAAATGTGAGTTGTCTACGTGACCCAATCCACTGTAGTGGGGACAAATGTATAACTGATATGCTTGCTTAACAAGACCACAATAGTTCCAATCATTTCGGCTGTAACAAATCCAAATTCTAGCATTGCATCCATTCACTAAACCCAATAGTATTCATACATTGTATCCTATTCTTTATTTCTTCATAACCACATTCTTCTGTGCATCTTAGAATTTAAAAGTAAATTTTCAACCATAGACTCGTATACAAACTTATAAGGATTTTCAAATCTTCGATCGTGGAGATTTAATTGATTAACCACATCCTAATAACCACAATTACCATTACTAGGCATGACATCTAACTAATTATGTAGGGCCTCATACATTTGGGCATTTGCAACAAATGATACTCATCATCTTCATTATTCTTGCATACTCTATTTTTTGTACTTTTCGTCCTACATGAACGAATTAGTGTGGGATTTGAGTCACAAGACAATGACGCTTCAACATATTCAAAGTAAGAAGGGTCTATTTTAGTTGACTTATCCTTTTCTAAAGGTCTACCTTTTTTAATAGTTGCCATAGGAGGTTCTAAAATATTGGTTGTTTGAAGGAACTCTATCACTTACAAATCACTTTGCATAACAACTCTCACGTTATCAGGAGCTTCATCATACCTACTTTTCAGAGTTTGGATTACGGGCAAGTCAAGGAAACCAATAGTTGATCGATGCAATGTAGGAGGTGTAAGATAATTTCTCTCAAAAGGAGTCTATAGCATTGAGAGGAACGAAACCGTGAATGTCTAAAGTCTACAAGCATATGCGCACATAATAATCCATTTATTTCTCTAGAATACAACCATAAGTCTCGATACTCAATCCGACGTTTGAAATGCTACCCGACTCATTTAATAGTAGATCTAAAGCTTTATGAGATACAAATCCTAAAATCTCTTTAAACATAGTTTCATTTCGAAAACAATGCATTGTCCTAGAAGCACTCATCTCGAAAAGCTTGTTCAATTCTAACTAATCCATTCTCCTCACAAAGATATGCGTTCATCCAACATTGTACAAACTACCTACAGCTGAATTAGAATACATTTTCAAATAGTGGTGTGCACTTTCAACTATACTAGTCGACACATTATCAAAGTGTTTTATTTAGTTGATCCAAGCCAAAACAAACATATCCTTATATTTGCTCAACCAATTTTTCATAACATATGTTACTGATTTTTTTGTTTCATAATTCATATATCATGAAATAATCTTATGTTTTGATGGTTCTCTTCTTCTTATAAAGAGTCAATTATGTTAACCCAATCATCCCAAAAAAAATCATATTATTTTTTTTCTTCCTCGTCCTCCAACGTTAACCCAATCAACACTCGTTTCTTTTTAATAAAATTTAGCTTGCAATTCGCTCGAACATTCTTAGAAATATGCCATGTACATAGAATATGATGAGATGTTGGAAATGCACTTAATATTGCATTAATAATAGCAATTTTGACATCCTTTTAATAACATATAGAATTTATTTATCTGTATACAATTTTCTTACACATTTAAGAGCCCATATATATGATTCCACAGTCTCGCGACTTATAAAAGCAATAACAATGGTAAAGGATGCCATCATGGATGTTTGCTACATCATATGGAAACATGGTAACTTGGAACGGTTTGTTTTGAATGTGCAATCTAAGAACAATATTTGATGAAAATACCGCACAAGAACAACACATCTATAATGACTAAAGAATAGATCTTAAACTTGATTAGTTGTACCATCAAGTCTGTGCTCCATGGAATAATGATGACTACAAACCAATTTCATAAACTACTGTATAAATGATCTACCTTCTGTTTTTTGTAATTTAAATTTAGCTTTTTCATTGTAAACATTTTTAATGGTTGGCTGGTTCTTCGGGTTATCAATTGTAATAGGGGTTAAAATATTGTGAGGTTTAGCTCCATTATCAGTCAATGGTCTTGATTTCATGATCTTTTAAACTCTCCATGTGTGGATGTCCGGTTAGTACATTATGAAGTACGTGATTATCGTCCACTCTTTACATTCATTATCCATGTTACATCATTTTGACAATGTGTACTTAACTCAAATTGACAACCACATTTTCTACTTCCCGTTCTTCTCCGTTTTTATTGGGTTTTTGTAACATAATTCTTTGCCCTATGATCAATATACTCGTTGCTTCTTTCACATACAAGAACCATCCATGATCCTTTTTCATTAGCTTGTAAATTTATCATTCTTGTTCTTTTTGTCACAACAATACAATTTACAGCGAGTCTGTGCTCTATGCACCAATCTTTAACATTTTCCTTTGATTCAAAAACCTGTAACGTATATCGACAACATAATTTACAACAACTCTACTATTTACATAAAATTCAAAGAATTGATCATACCATATTTGCAGTGAAATAAGAAGTTAAAGGTAATTCGAAGCTAACATGTTGACTTTCACATTTTGATTTTGATCATCGCCGACATCATCATTTTGGAACTCGTTGGAATTCCCCCTTTAGTTATTTCTTTCTCACATTCATTCTTCAATGTCTAAGTGTAACGTACGCGATTTTTCGTTGCCGAAAAACCGAATAGTTATGGGTTTAAGAAAAAGAAAAGAAAAGGAAAAGAGAGAAAAGAAAATAGGGATAGGGAAAAGAAGATAGAAAATTTTAAAATAGAATAGAAAGAAAAGAGAAGAGAGGAAAAAGAAAAACAGAAGAAAATAGGACGGACAGAACACAACAGAATCACATCAGAATCTCACAATTCGCAGCGAAACAACATATAATAATAAATGAATAATCTTTAAACAAAGAACTATATCAGTTATTACATTTTATACATTACATTACATCATATCATCAGAGTGTACAACAACAACAAATAGTGCAGCGGAAAAAGAAATACTATATAGCTAGTAATACGCCATGCCATCCATCTTGCCTCCAGCAACTCCTGAATATCCAGAATATCCTGATAAACCTTACTCTTGACTACCCGTGTGAAAATTGGTGGGCACCCAGAGTTTAGGAAGGAAAACAATAAACTCCAAGTCAGTCATGTGACTGGTGTGAGAACTCAAAACAGTTTATTTATCTTTAAAATCAAAATAGAGAGATATTTTTATTTCAATTCGCAATGCTTTTAAAAATGGGACTACCATAAGGCCTCCCGCACACACACACATGCAAACGCAGAATCGGAGGAGATTTCTCCTTATGATAGTCAAAGATGCTTGATACGCATTTAAAATAACATTTGATATTATTATTAGTGCATAGTGTAGGAAAAAAATTCATTTTGAAAGTAGAATATAAATCTTAGCCAACATACGACCATTATCGTATGCCTACTATAGCTACCATCCAAACAGTGGTGACCACCATAAGTGAATGATAGGTTCTACAACTAAAACCGTACAAGTTTCGTATTGTTTCTTTGGATTTCCAACAAATGGTCAGGCCAAGGAACTTCCCATTGCCACACGAGAATGCCTCTGGAAAGACATCCCCGAGAACCAAACCGGAACTCTGCCAACACAAGGCCGGGTTACCCCTAACTGGGTAACTACTGACACGAGCACGCCATTCCCCGATCGTAAACGACCTTTCTCACGGGATCCCGAAAACCAACAACCACAAAGTAATAAATTCGTAGTAACCACATAGGTTAAATATCTGGGCTCCATACCATGATATCACCTCTATCCAGAAGGAAATGTACATACCCTAAAGGGTGCTACCCCTCATAACCTTGCCGCATCTTTCCTGTTTTGACCATTTCCGGGGTGTGAGGTTCGACGAAGTCACGTCCACAAAAACATACTTTATACAAAAGCCATGCTTTGGGTCAACAAATGATCAACACAATGATCACCAAGATAGACGATCAAATAAACGATCCTATCACAATAATCAACACAATGATCATTTCAGCATCACTCAGCATATCACATTACCAAATTGGGAATATATCGCTGATAACTTCAACTACATAACCTCTGAGCTCGTACGTCTCAGAGAAGGGTGTTAAGCTAAAAGAATAAATTCTCCGCCACCAACAGAAATATATTTGAAAGAAATCGGCTTTATATCTCAACTTGTAATGTCAGACATACAATCCATACAAGTCTGTTCCGGGATTGAACAGAACCGAAGGCACTTACAAAGAAGTCCTTGCAATCCGGATATTCACAATCCTGATCGGATTCACCATCACATATGGAGAACTCTATACCGGAGCAACTCGATGCAGAGTAAATCGACAGGTCATCCTATCGCTCTCGCAAATACCGGGTCTTCAACACCGATCTTCAATGCAATTATAACGACGTATCACGTATTCGGAATGGGTTATACGACCCCATGGTCCTTTTCCGGTTAACCCGAATAGTGAGCGCTTATTCAAAAATAAGTGTAGCATTCACATTCAAACAAATCACATCAATTACCCATTCAAAGGGAAATATTGATAGTCGGTTATTGAACTATCACTGGATATGCACACATCACCAGTTTCCGAATAATTTTCCAAATTATTTATTTTCCAAAAATATCTTCACTAGATATATTATTTCAACACTTCAAAAATAAATCAATATTTATTTTTCTAAACCAATCCCACTTTCTTTTATAAATTCCTTAGTGAATTTATAATCTAAAGTATTAATGAATATACGACTTCAATTCGATTTATAATATTCATTTTCAATTTATCTTCAAAAAGATAAATTCTCTAAATATTCACTTTATATTGGAAAACATTTCCATACTTATTTATTCATAAGTAATTCACAAATTTTATTTATTTTCAACACTTGGAAAATATTCAATATACTTAAATCGAAATTAAGTATATATTTCATTCTTTAAGGAAATCATTCTCTTAAAAATATTTATTTGAGCCAAAACGAATGTTGCGTAGAACATCGTTACGACAACCCAAAATCACTAGTATAGGGATTCGAAATTAAAATAGATATATAAATCCCAATACTATACAAAACATTTCCTTTCAGAAATCATTTACTATAACAACAGTGTTATAGTCCACTATTTCCTTTTCATTTCTCGAAAACGTCTATTTCAACAATAAATGTTGAAATCTATGGTTTCGAATCTCAACTCAATTAAAACTTCGTTAGATCGTTTTAATTCAATTTTAAACATCTCATTCAAAACTTTTCCTTTAACATATTATTCACTATTCAAAAACGTGAATATACTTTGTTAACAAATTTCATCCTTTTATTCATTTTAATTCAAAGGATTATTCACTATTCAAAAACGTGAATATAACTCCATTTATAGGTTTCAACAATTAACTTATCAAAATAAGTCATTTGCGAATTTATAAAACAACGTTTATAAATTCCATTTCTATTTATTTATAAAAACTTCCTTTTATAAATTCCTTAGTTAACATATTCCAGTTTATAACTCAATTATAAACTAAGAGCTCATATTATAAGTTAAATACTTATAAAACAATTACTTTACAAAAATCGTTCTTTTAACGTCATAATTATGAATCTTATAACTTATAAGATTCAATTATTTGTCCAAAATTCATTCTTTCAATAACTTTATAAATTTTATAAACCTACTGTTTATAAAATTCCATTTATAACTTCACTGTTTAAAACTCTATAAATTTCATTCTTTAATGAAATTCATTTTCACTTCATTCAAACACTTATAAAAACTCGTTTTATAATGTCCATATCTCAATTTATAAATATCCATTTATAAATCTCTTAATATAAATCAATTTATATTATTCTTTTTAAACGTCTTTAAATTCCTTTAAAAACTTCATTCTTTTGATTCATAAAATAATTAAATTTTATAAATCCTATATTTAAACTGGTCATAATAAATTCAAAAATTCCGATTTAACTATTTTATAAAATCATTAGCATCATATTCTCAAAAATCAGTTTTTAACTGTATTTCTCAAAAATCATAATTTTTATAATATTAAAAATTATAACGTTTATTTATTTAAAATGGATCAATTCCAAAATATAGTATATTCTCAAAAATCAACTTTAAAAATCATTTTAAAATTCCAAAACTTGGTCCAATGATGCTACACACCAAATAGTCAATCACGACAACAACGATATCATATATCGATATGATAATCCATCAAATGTCAAAATATCTGAAATCAAATAAAAACTGTTGAGGAATCCAGTTGGATCCCTCCAACCTGTTTTCCTGCATCCACAAACATTAGCACAATACCAATTTCGCTCCAGTACGAAATTATCGCGGTATATGTTCTTATTAAATATTATCCGCTTAATAACGGCGTAATAGGGTCTCATCCGCTAAACAAAAAATGCGGCGAATCAATAACTCCAATATATACATATGCCAATATATATATATTGCTACTATATATAATACCAATTTCACTGTTTATGAAATATTCACGGTGTATGTTTTTATTAAATAACATCCGCTTACTAACGGCGCATAATGTCTATTTTAACAATCAATAGATATCAGTCATCATTCAAACATGCATTCAAATATTTTAAATCTAACTATTTAAAATAAAATCGAAACTGATTCGATTGAGTGAGAAGTTCTCACCTTGATTTTATTTCCGTTTTAGCGATTTATTTCGAATAAAATTAAACGGACGTTTAATTTTATCCAAAATTCTCACTAACTCCAAACGACTCCAAACCAACTCCATCGCGTAGTGCTCGTCCATACGATTCCAACGCAACTGGTTTCGCTCGTTTTCGACCTCGTATGAAAAAGTTATGAATTATTGAAGTTTGTACACGATTTATATATAACTATTACAACATAATTAAAATTTATAAACCACAACTCATCTCAGCCCTTCAATCCATCACCTGCAGATCTTGGCCATCCCCCCTTTCTTCCTCATCATCACGCAAATGCCCAGGTTATAGCCGAACCCATATAATGAATCTAGGGTTTAATTATCCTCCTCAATCACACGACTACACTCCATCATACAACCACCATCGCGAAGCCCCCAACTCCCTCTAGGTTCGGCTGTGAGCTTGTGAAGCTCGGTCATCTCCTCCTCCTCGAAATGCGTGCGTGATGGCAGGCCTTTGAACCCAAATTCCCATCGATCTACAGCTCCGTTTCCAATCACAACCGTTGGATTTATAGATCGTGCTGTGCTCTACAATATTGTAGTTGAGGGTTTCGTCTAAAAGCTGATGGATTGAGAGATCGGAGGGGAAGAATGTTGAGCATTTCAGGCCATTGGTGGGGTGAACAGCGGCTAGGGTTTTATTTTTATTTTTTTTAATTTTCTAAATGAAGGGTAGGGGCTATTTATAAGGAATCGACGAACACTATTCATCCGGAAATTCCGAACTCCGATTTAGGCGCCGAAACTGACGTACCTAGGGTTTATCCCGCGTTCCGGACACAATGGAACAGGTTTCGGAAGCTAATTCGGAAGTATGTGCGAGTTATGGCTGAAAACGCTCAATTTGAATTAAACCGATTTAAGTCGATTTCTAGGCGTTTTAATTTGTACCGGACAAACGGTAAATCCAATTGACTTGAAATTTGAAATCCGGTAATAACTAACTATTACGGATCCAATGGAACTGGTTTCGTTCAATTCTGAGACTGTTCAAAAATTGACTATTTTCACTAGTCGATTTTAATATTAAAATATTCAATTTTCACAAATTAACTTTTAATTCGATTTTAAAAGTTCTAAAATATCATTCTAACTCCCATATGATAAAACAAAATTTTACAAATCATTTTCAATCATATTTAACTCAATTTTCAATTATTTCCATAATTTAACATATTAAATTATCGATTTAATTATTCAATTAATTCCAAAAATTCAAATAAAAATTTATTCGACTTATAAATTCACTTATAAATATTTAAAATTAATTAAATATTCAAATTTTAATTTCTAAAAATTCTGGGTCGTTACAATCTTCCCCACTTAAAAGAATTTCGTCCTCGAAATTACAAGTAAGAAAAGTACAGAATTTATTAACTTTCCCAAAATTCATAGTTAAACTTCTTATAATACTTACTAAGTTTTCCAAATCATACTTAGTTATCTTTTCAAAAACAACTACTATTGTTTAACTTTCAATTCCAAAATCAAAGTTAAAGTTTTCAAAATTTCCAATTTTCTCAAAATTTTTCTAACGCCTTAAATTTTCGGAAAAATTCGCCATAGTCTCCTTTGCGCGGCTCGATCCGAAAAAAAAAATGACAGTATATATATCACAAATATACATCTCATCAAGTAATGAGGCATCCCGAAGGGAAAAAAGTGTAAAAGTACGGTATGTAATCCGAGATATGTACCTTATATTTTTATTAGCGAGCATATACGGCTAATATAGCGCGAAAGCGAGCTCCAAATGCAAAGCAAACGCGATCCGCACCTACTAATCACTCAACAAACAACATGAGAACATGCATATATGAAAATAATCTCAATATACAACATATATCTCCATAACAACTATATATGTCACATAGCAAATGTAACATATTCAAACATCAACCAACTAGCACCCATAACCAATAAATATTCATTCATATTCTCTTTAATATTCAATGAATTGGTTTTCAATTTAATCACATTTGATTCATATACAGTGGATGTTCTTTCTAACATTCATTTTCAATTAGTTTATATTCACTAATTCATATTCAAGTTGGTTCACTTCCAATTTTATTAAATCAATTTCATTAACACTTAATGAATTATATACAATCAACTAACAATCATATATCAGCCAAAGTATATTCATTACAACCAAATCCTTTTGCTTACAATTGGTTTAATTAGTTGATTTTCATTCAATTATTCAACTTTCCAATAACATTAGATTTTAATGAATTAACACTTATATTCATTATTTCATATCAATTATTCACATTTAATTGATTAATATTCAATCCATTCATTCAATTCAATTCTATTTAAATTTATTTACTTCTAATTTGAATTCAATTTACTTTAGCTTCCAATTTCATTAATTCAATTTCATTAACACTTAATGAATTTTATACAATCAACTAACAATCATATATCAACCAATGTTTATTAATTGCAACCAAATTCTTTTGTTTATCAATTGGTTTAATTAACTTGATTTTCATTTAATCTTTCAACTTTCTAATAACATTAGATTTTAATGAATTAACACTTATATTCATTATTCCATATCAACTTAATTTACATTCAATTGATTAGTATTCAATTCAATTATAAAAGTTGAATTTCATTTTAAATAACTTAAGTTCACATCTATCACTTGACTTTATTAATTTAGTTTGATACCAATATCAATTCCATTCAATAACACTTAAGTTATATTCCATTTAACTTTAAATTCATTTTTATTTACAACTCATATTCATAAATATATTCATATAGTTTCACTTCTTATATATATAAGTTTATTTCTTAATTGTAAATCACTTTAATTATAATTCACTTCTTATAATTCTTTTGCTTATACAATTATTTCTTTATTTAGATTATTCAAACAACCTAACAATCAACTTATAAACACTTTAATAATTCTGAAAAATTATTCCTTTATATATAAAATATACTCAAGGTAAAATTATTTTATTTACCCAATTTAAAACAATATTGTGTCGAATTGTTCTATTCAAGTGTTTATAAACCCCTTCGGCATAGTCGTACATACCGTGCTGACGAAGGTTCATATGCCACTCAACAAACCAATCATCACAATATAAAACAATTTTTTTTTTATATTCACTAACAAATACGCTCTCATAGCTATTATTACTCTCAAACTCATTCTAGAGTACTGCTGACTCTATCTCTAATGAATTATACCCAACAGAACCATGGTTGTCGCTTAACCATAAGCTCTGATACCAAATGTAACGTACGCGATTTTTCGTTGCCGAAAAACCGAATAGTTATGGGTTTAAGAAAAAGAAAAGAAAAGGAAAAGAGAGAAAAGAAAATAGGGATAGGGAAAAGAAGATAGAAAATTTTAAAATAGAATAGAAAGAAAAGAGAAGAGAGGAAAAAGAAAAACAGAAGAAAATAGGACGGACAGAACACAACAGAATCACATCAGAATCTCACAATTCGCAGTGGAACAACATATAATAATAAATGAATAATCTTTAAACAAAGAACTATATCAGTTATTACATTTTATACATTACATTACATCATATCATCAGAATGTACAACAACAACAAATAGTGCAGCGGAAAAAGAAATACTATATAGCTAGTAATACGCCATGCCATCCATCTTGCCTCCAGCAACTCCTGAATATCCAGAATATCCTGATAAACCTTACTCTTGACTACCCGTGTGAAAATTGGTGGGCACCCAGAGTTTAGGAAGGAAAACAATAAACTCCAAGTCAGTCATGTGACTGGTGTGAGAACTCAAAACAGTTTATTTATCTTTAAAATCAAAATAGAGAGATATTTTTATTTCAATTCGCAATGCTTTTAAAAATGGGACTACCATAAGGCCTCCCGCACACACACACATGCAAACGCAGAATCGGAGGAGATTTCTCCTTATGATAGTCAAAAATGCTTGATACGCATTTAAAATAACATTTGATATTATTATTAGTGCATAGTGTAGGAAAAAAAGTCATTTTGAAAGTAGAATATAAATCTTAGCCAACATACGACCATTATCGTATGCCTACTATAGCTACCATCCAAACAGTGGTGACCACCATAAGTGAATGATAGGTTCTACAACTAAAACCGTACAAGTTTCGTATTGTTTCTTTGGATTTCCAACAAATGGTCAGGCCAAGGAACTTCCCATTGCCACACGAGAATGCCTCTGGAAAGACATCCCCGAAAACCAAACCGGAACTCTACCAACACAAGGCCGGGTTACCCCTAACTGGGTAACTACTGACACGAGCACGCCATTCCCCGATCGTAAACGACCTTTCTCACGGGATCCCGAAAACCAACAACCACAAAGTAATAAATTCGTAGTAACCACATAGGTTAAATATCTGGGCTCCATACCATGATATCACCTCTATCCAGAAGGAAATGTACATACCCTAAAGGGTGCTACCCCTCATAACCTTGCCGCATCTTTCCTGTTTTGACCATTTCCGGGGTGTGAGGTTCGACGAAGTCACGTCCACAAAAACATACTTTATACAAAAGCCATGCTTTGGGTCAACAAATGATCAACACAATGATCACCAAGATAGACGATCAAATAAACGATCCTATCACAATAATCAACACAATGATCATTTCAGCATCACTCAGCATATCACATTACCAAATTGGGAATATATCGCTGATAACTTCAACTACATAACCTCTGAGCTCGTACGTCTCAGAGAAGGGTGTTAAGCTAAAAGAATAAATTCTCCGCCACCAACAGAAATATATTTGAAAGAAATCGGCTTTATATCTCAACTTGTAATGTCAGGCATACAATCCATACAAGTCTGTTCCGGGATTGAACAGAACCGAAGGCACTTACAAAGAAGTCCTTGCAATCCGGATATTCACAATCCTGATCGGATTCACCATCACATATGGAGAACTCTATACCGGAGCAACTCGGTGCAGAGTAAATCGACAGGTCATCCTATCGCTCTCGCAAATACCGGGTCTTCAACACCGATCTTCAATGCAATTATAACGACGTATCACGTATTCGGAATGGGTTATACGACCCCATGGTCCTTTCCCGGTTAACCCGAATAGTGAGCGCTTATTCAAAAATAAGTGTAGCATTCACATTCAAACAAATCACATCAATTACCCATTCAAAGGGAAATATTGATAGTCGGTTATTGAACTATCACTGGATATGCACACATCACCAGTTTCCAAATAATTTTCCAAATTATTTATTTTCCAAAAATATCTTCACTAGATATATTATTTCAACACTTCAAAAATAAATCAATATTTATTTTTCTAAACCAATCCCACTTTCTTTTATAAATTCCTTAGTGAATTTATAATCTAAAGTATTAATGAATATACGACTTCAATTCGATTTATAATATTCATTTTCAATTTATCTTCAAAAAGATAAATTCTCTAAATATTCACTTTATATTGGAAAACATTTCCATACTTATTTATTCATAAGTAATTCACAAATTTTATTTATTTTCAACACTTGGAAAATATTCAATATACTTAAATCGAAATTAAGTATATATTTCATTCTTTAAGGAAATCATTCTCTTAAACATATTTATTTGAGCCAAAACGAATGTTGCGTAGAACATCGTTACGACAACCCAAAATCACTAGTATAGGGATTCGAAATTAAAATAGATATATAAATCCCAATACTATACAAAACATTTCCTTTCAGAAATCATTTACTATAACAACAGTGTTATAGTCCACTATTTCCTTTTCATTTCTCGAAAACGTCTATTTCAACAATAAATGTTGAAATCTATGGTTTCGAATCTCAACTCAATTAAAACTTCGTTAGATCGTTTTAATTCAATTTTAAACATCTCATTCAAAACTTTTCCTTTAACATATTATTCACTATTCAAAAACGTGAATATACTTTGTTAACAAATTTCATCCTTTTATTCATTTTAATTCAAAGGATTATTCACTATTCAAAAACGTGAATATAACTCCATTTATAGGTTTCAACAATTAACTTATCAAAATAAGTCATTTGCAAATTTATAAAACAACGTTTATAAATTCCATTTCTATTTATTTATAAAAACTTCCTTTTATAAATTCCTTAGTTAACATATTCCAGTTTATAACTCAATTATAAACTAAGAGCTCATATTATAAGTTAAATACTTATAAAACAATTACTTTACAAAAATCGTTCTTTTAACGTCATAATTATGAATCTTATAACTTATAAGATTCAATTATTTGTCCAAAATTCATTCTTTCAATAACTTTATAAATTTTATAAACCTACTGTTTATAAAATTCCATTTATAACTTCACTGTTTAAAACTCTATAAATTTCATTCTTTAATGAAATTCATTTTCACTTCATTCAAACACTTATAAAAACTCGTTTTATAATGTCCATATCTCAATTTATAAATATCCATTTATAAATCTCTTAATATAAATCAATTTATATTATTCTTTTTAAACGTCTTTAAATTCCTTTAAAAACTTCATTCTTTTGATTCATAAAATAATTAAATTTTATAAATCCTATATTTAAACTGGTCATAATAAATTCAAAAATTCCGATTTAACTATTTTATAAAATCATTAGCATCATATTCTCAAAAATCAGTTTTTAACTGTATTTCTCAAAAATCATAATTTTTATAATATTAAAAATTATAACGTTTATTTATTTAAAATGGATCAATTCCAAAATATAGTATATTCTCAAAAATCAACTTTAAAAATCATTTTAAAATTCCAAAACTTGGTCCAATGATGCTACACACCAAATAGTCAATCACGACAACAACGATATCATATATCGATATGATAATCCATCAAATGTCAAAATATCTGAAATCAAATAAAAACTGTTGAGGAATCCAGTTGGATCCCTCCAACCTGTTTTCCTACATCCACAAACATTAGCACAATACCAATTTCGCTCCAGTACGAAATTATCGCGGTATATGTTCTTATTAAATATTATCCGCTTAATAACGGCGTAATAGGGTCTCATCCGCTAAACAAAAAATGCGGCGAATCAATAACTCCAATATATACATATGCCAATATATATATATATTGCTACTATATATAATACCAATTTCACTGTTTATGAAATATTCGCGGTGTATGTTTTTATTAAATAACATCCGCTTACTAACGGCGCATAATGTCTATTTTAACAATCAATAGATATCAGTCATCATTCAAACATGCATTCAAATATTTTAAATCTAACTATTTAAAATAAAATCGAAACTGATTCGATTGAGTGAGAAGTTCTCACCTTGATTTTATTTCCGTTTTAGCGATTTATTTCGAATAAAATTAAACGGACGTTTAATTTTACCCAAAATTCTCACTAACTCCAAACGACTCCAAACCAACTCCATCGCGTAGTGCTCGTCCATACGATTCCAACGCAACTGGTTTCGCGCGTTTTCGACCTCGTATGAAAAAGTTATGAATTATTGAAGTTTGTACACGATTTATATATAACTATTACAACATAATTAAAATTTATAAACCACAACTCATCTCAGCCCTTCAATCCATCACCTGCAGATCTTGGCCGTCCCCCCTTTCTTCCTCATCATCACGCAAATGCCCAGGTTATAGCCGAACCCATATAATGAATCTAGGGTTTAATTATCCTCCTCAATCACACGACTACACTCCATCATACAACCACCATCGCGAAGCCCCCAACTCCCTCTAGGTTCGGCTGTGAGCTTGTGAAGCTCGGTCATCTCCTCCTCCTCGAAATGCGTGCGTGATGGCAGGCCTTTGAGCCCAAATTTCCATCGATCTACAGCTCCGTTTCCAATCACAACCGTTGGATTTATAGATCGTGCTGTGCTCTACAATATTGTAGTTGAGGGTTTCGTCTAAAAGCTGATGGATTGAGAGATCGGAGGGGAAGAATGTTGAGCATTTCTGGCCATTGGTGGGGTGAACGGCGGCTAGGGTTTTATTTTTATTTTTTTTATTTTCTAAATGAAGGGTAGGGGCTATTTATAAGGAATCGACGAACACTATTCATCCGGAAATTCCGAACTCCGATTTAGGCGCCGAAACTGACGTACCTAGGGTTTATCCCGCGTTCCGGACACAATGGAACAGGTTTCGGAAGCTAATTCGGAAGTATGTGCGAGTTATGGCTGAAAACGCTCAATTTGAATTAAACCGATTTAAGTCGATTTCTAGGCGTTTTAATTTGTACCGGACAAACGGTAAATCCAATTGACTTGAAATTTGAAATCCGGTAATAACTAACTATTACGGATCCAATGGAACTGGTTTCGTTCAATTCTGAGACTGCTCAAAAATTGACTATTTTCACTAGTCGATTTTAATATTAAAATATTCAATTTTCACAAATTAACTTTTAATTCGATTTTAAAAGTTCTAAAATATCATTCTAACTCCCATATGATAAAATAAAATTTTACAAATTATTTTCAATCATATTTAACTCAATTTTCAATTATTTCCATAATTTAACATATTAAATTATCGATTTAATTATTCAATTAATTCCAAAAATTCAAATAAAAATTTATTCGACTTATAAATTCACTTATAAATATTTAAAATTAATTAAATATTCAAATTTTAATTTCTAAAAATTCTGGGTCGTTACACTAAGGGAAATTAAATTTAAACTACATATTAATTATTAAAAAATCTAAAATTTGAAAATGGGAAGCCAAACAAAAATAAATAAATCAACACGGGTTTGTCGAACAATAATCAGTAATGATATGGGGTTTCCAAAAATTAATATGAAACATGACAGTTATCGAAACACCTCACACTCTTAGCATATCTGAAAGGACACACTAAAAGATGTGGTGCGTTGTAGGTCTAACTAAGACTAGCAGAGACTAAGATTCACAAGACAAAAATTAAATAATAATAACACAGTGGAAACAATTATAACATTTTGTTCAAAACCAAACTTCATAAAAAGTCATACATGCCAAATACTTCAAATGTCAAACTACCCATATATGTCTTTAATCAAAAATCATAGTCTCCATAAAATTAGAGAACAATTATACCTCATTAGAGTGTCAGTACAATATAAGAACTAAAACTGGAATAAAAGAAGTACACGTAAGAAATCTCCTCCAAGAGAACTCCAAGCTGCAACTACCTACTGACTTCCTCCTTGATTGTCTTAGGGGTGAAAGGTGGAGGGGGGAAATAGAGGAGTGGGTCAGACTAAAAGTCTGGTGAATGATAGTAATTACTAGAGTCTTTAAGCAAGATAAAGTAATATACTCTACAACAGCTCTAGCATGAATACGGTTAATAAAAGAAATAGGAGAGAGATAAATTGGAAATAAGTACGATTAAATATTGCTCAATTTATAAGATAAGTTAACTTTTGATGGCTTGCAATTGTTCTAATTTAATTAGACTGAATTCCTAATACTATATTTAGGATGTGACCTTAGTTCTACCCTTTTTGTTCAGCCTGCTACTCTATAATACCTTTCAGTAGACCGACCGCTATATAACTCTCTACACAAAATGTTACTGTGGCCAAGATGACATGTATATCTCCCTACACAGAAGGCAATAATGTCTACGAAAGACACTCATACTAAGCGCTTGGAAATCATAGCTATTATTGAGCACCCGAATGGAAGTTGCATGCATAACTACCACCATGCCCATGCTACCTTTTGCTCCACCTATCAAGTCTTCTTATTACCTCAACATTAAGCATAAGCGTGCCTTTCATCCCACTTCAGGCTAATGTGAGATCACCATGTGTCCATAGAATCTATAGGGGAAATGTCGTTGGCGCTGTACCTTCATCCAAACAGTATCTAGTTGTGCCCCTTGTCCACATCCATGTGATTTGAACTTCTAATTGACAAATTACTACCCTTTTTAGCATAATCATGCACTCGTCTCACTTCAGGCTAATGTGAGACCACTATTTTGTCTAATAGGGAATGTTATTAGGTATAGATCCTACTTTCATCTTTGCTTATTAACTTAGATAAATTATTTAAATACTATTATCATTTTTACTTCTACGCTTATCAATTTATCTCAAGCCTTAAAATTAGCCCTATTCTGTTCTTTTTCTTATTATAACCTACGTTATAATCATGCTTATTACTTAACCCAAGGTCTAAGTATGAAAATAAGCTTCTTTTATCTTATACTCTATTTAGTTATAATTTTAAGTTATAACTAAGCCAATTATCTTTAATTAGTCCAATTCTAATTATAATTTGGCATAATTTCAATCCAATTCCATTATTTATTACAGTCTTTATAATTTACATCCTATTTTATTCATTCAATATTCTTACTTATATAATCCATATTCGCATTTTAATTTATTCTAATCCATACACGAAGAAAAAGGGAATGAAGCGAACAGACGCTTACATAAAATCCAAAACGTCGAAAAAGATGTAAATAAAAATAAATAACAGTAAATAAACTTAAATACTATAAATAGACTGTAAATCAATAAGAAGTTATGCTTAACAGTAACAGATTATAATTAACTGAAATAATACTAATATTACTAAAAGGAATAGCTGAAGAAAACAGGCTGAAAATAATTCTAAAAACTATAATAACTACTAAAAAGGCTATTCCAAAAATCATAGTAAAACTACAACTATTGGAAACTCTATTATTTTAAATTTCTCAAAGAAATCTTAAAATAATTGCAATCACCCACCTCCGATCCTAAGCTTTTCCTTTGGTCTTTCTTGATTCACTTGGAGTTGTAAAATAATTTAATTTATAATGATTTTCTTCTTTGGAAAAATTATTTCGTTTAGGGTCTTTCCTAGAAATGTGAATCCAATTGGAGAAAACCTGAAATGAGAAAAAGTGTTAGGTATAGGGGTTTATTTATAGGTGTAGAAGTGGATCTTGGACCGTTGGATTTAGAGATTGAATAGGATGCAACCACGTCATAGGCTGAATAGGAGCCATCGGATGCAGAAACAGAGGGACTAGATCGAAATAAAGGACGCAAATGACATGTTCCGTGGCTGCTAATTCGTTGAAATGAATTAACGTTTGTTCTCCTACCGAAATACAAGGCGGGTCGATCGGGCGGTCGACCGCCCTTTTGCCCAGATCGACCGACCGATCGACCTGACCATATATATATATTCTATGTATTTTGTTTACTTATAACTTAGTCATATTAGCTCGGTTTCTAACGTTCTATATATGGAAATAGACAAGAAAATTACCACGAACACAATAGTGCAACTTCCATGGCTCAATTGTGATAATTTTACAAAGTTATTTTATTATTTAATTAATTAACAAACTAATTATTACAGATTAAATTTTGGGTTGTTACATTCTCCTATCCTTAAGGGATTTCGTCCTCGAAATCAGAATGTACTAAATGTTTTCATCCAATTCTACAACCAACCACTCAATCGTCAACAATTCATCCATTATCCTTAAGTTTTTCTAATGCAATTTATAATACTTATGCAAGTAGTGTAGTGTAAATGTTCCCAACTGATGCAAAAGACTAAGCGATTCACTAATTCAATTGACCTCCTTTTATGCAATCATGTGCATGCAGTGTATCTAAATGAAAGCAAAATTTCCTAATGATAACTGATAGTTCTATATGCGTGTTACAAAAATCACCCAAATGTAACAATCAAATGATGAATATCCATTTATAGCAACCATGGAAATAAAATAAAAATGTGCACATATGCATATGCTCTAGTGTCCTAGTTAGGCCGATCCCTAAGGAATAATAGTGCTTAGTGTACCTATATGTGTGACGACCCGCCATTCATCTCCACAGAATGACGCATCATCTTGAAGAAAGAAAGGGATAGAAAAGAGAAAAGAAAGAAGAGAAAGAAGAAACAACATCAGAATCTCAACAGCGAAACAAATAAATTATATTAATAACACAAGTATTACATAGTATACAACAATTATCAGAGTTACACAGACAATACATCACATACTAGACAGTTATAAACATCTTTCTAATTATTACAACTCAATACAATACAAAGAAACCACTCAGAGATACCAACACAACGGAACACTATATAACTACAACGCAGAAGCCTCCTGCTCCATTGCTCCTCCATAATTCGTCAAAGATAACCTGAATCCCTTAGCTACTCGTAAAAATTCGAGTACCCAAGAGTTTAAGAAAAACAGAAATAAACTCCGGGTCAGACATGGGTCTGGTGTGAGTAACAGGTTAAAATTGCTTAACTTTTGAAAAACCTTTGAAAGAAAAGGTATCACGTAAGACTTCCCACACATAAACATGGAAAAGTTTTTACCTTACGCTAACCAAAACATTTGATAGGAAATCCGATGATATTATAATAGGTCTAGGGTTTTCAAGTAAATAAGAAATAGCCGAAATTGTTACATTCATTAAATTCCAGCTACTAGCCACAAAAGTTGGTAATACAATCAAAACCGAGGGCACTTATTGGATTTTGGATTCCATACAATGGCAGGGCTACCGGGGTACCACCCGTCACAGTACGTGGCCTAAATCACCGTACCGAGGATCACTCCCAATCCCCTGCAACACAAAGCCAGAACCATTCCTTACTGAACAGTTCCAAATAAGACCACCCCGCAGTTGTGATCAGCAACCGCACCACACAGACGAAATAAAGGGACATCTAGAGAGGGGTAAATCTCGTCCTACTTGGGCATGACCCACTTAGCCTTGCTGCACCTCCCCTGTTTTAGCCATTCTCGGTTGATGAGGCTTGAGGCTACGACTACCTTTATAGGACACATCACTTAGAATGTTCATCGTCCACCTGACCATGTTCTGAAAGCATTCAATCTACACAAGTTCGTTCCGGGTTCGAACGAAACTGAAGGCATTATCTCGTTACACTCATTTTGGAATCACCCTCACAGTTAACGACGATAAGCCTTGCACTCTGAATCTTCATCTTCACTTCAGATTCACGACCTATCGTTAATTTGGATCAATGTGGTTTTCGGATATCCAAATATGGAAACCCGATCCCGGTCTCACCGAAATCCAAAACGTGTCTTTTAAGGCCAAGTTGTTTTAAAGTTTAAAACAATTCAATTCATTATCTATATACACACAGATAGATAATTCGCAGATTCATAATAGATAATCAATATTATCATCATCAATAGATAATCCATATCAGCATTATAAATAGATAATCCATATCATCATCACAATGCAACCAATGCATCCATATCATATAACATTACTCATCTCATAGCTGAGATTACAAACCATTCAAGGCAACCAATATCATCCATTCATACATAAGCAATGATCTAATGATCACACAATTTATAATTAATTTAAAATGAATTAAGTTAATTACTTTATCTCTAATTAATTTAAAATGAATTAAATTAATTATTTCATCATTATAATCCTGCTTAACTTAACCATTAATTGATTACAAATCAATTAATTAATCACCATCTCATTATTCATTTCAATTAATCATTCCTGATTAACAATTCCTAAATTACAATAAGTAATTAGCTTTTAAATTAATTACACAAGTTAATTATACTTAACACTTACAATAATTAACTTTTAATTACTTAATCAATTAATTAACTAAAATTAATTACATTAATCCTTTATTAATTAATCACTTCATTTATCAATTATTCCTAAATTAATCAATTCATCATTAATTTTATTAATTAATGATTTCTAATTATATTATTTGATTGATCTCTCTATTTAAATTAATTACATTAAGTAATTAATCTTCAATTAAACCACATATATATTAATCACACTTGATTAATAACAATCCAGTAATTAACTACCCTTAATTACTTCATTAATAAATTACTCCTTAATTTATTCTTTAATTAATCCCTTCATTAATTACATTCAGTAATTAACTACCCTTAATTACTTTATTTCAAAAATTAATTACCCTTAATTAATTATCTCAATTAATCCCTTGATTAATTACAAAGTAATTTAATCCAAATTACTTCCATAGATAAAACCTCTTTAATTACATCCAGTAATTATCAATTAATTACTTCCCTAAGTAATTACAATCCCATTAATTACATAAAGTAATTATTCATCAAATCATCAAGTGCTTAAATTAATTAAACTTAATTAATTAACCTAAACAAATCACATTAACCTAATTAATTACATTAAGTAATTAATTCATTAATTACTTCCATTAAGTAATTAAACTTAAACAATTTCAAAATGATTATTATTAATTAATAAATCTAATTAATTATCAAAATTAATCACATCAATTAATTGTTAAATAATCTTAAGTTAATGACCTTTATTAACTATTCTTAATTACTTTATTAATAAATTTACTTAGATTAACCATCATTAATTACAAATTAATTAATATTTAATTATCAATTAATTAATCCCTAATTATTTAATTAATTAAGTGTTAATTACAATCTTAATTAATCCTTAATTACTTGATTAATTAATCTTAATCATTAATTAAAATCTATTTAATAACCTTTAATTACAAATTAATTAACCTTAATTAATTAATATTAAACCTTAATTAATTTAAAAATTATTAATTACTTAATTAATCATCCATATTATTAATTAATTAAATAATTAATTATCCAACTTAATAATTTAATGAATCCAAATCATTAAATTCTAATTATCTTTAAGATAAACATTTCTTACTTAATTGAGCATTTAAAAACAATTTGTTTTCAAATTTACTTTTAATTCCATTTAACTTCATTTTTTTAAACTTAAGATACAAATTTAACTTAAACAAGGTTTTAAAACAATTCAAAACCTTTTTATCTCATATGTTAAAAGAAACATCCTCTTTATAAAATAAGTTTAAAAGAATTTAAATCTCAATTCAATTTAAATTCAAATCAATTTAAAAACACACCTAAACATTCCAGGTTATTTAATAACAAATTCAATTTAAAATTTTCTTTTAATTTCAAATCTGAAATACAGCTTTAAACCTCATTCCAGTTTTCACTTAAATATTAAAAACTTTACTTACATTCTACATCTTCATTTTAAAATTCAAATTATTTAACCATTTCTAAAATAGTAAAAACAAATTAAATTTAAAAAACTTATTTTATTTTACAAACTGACATTCAAACCAAATTCTAGATTTTAAAAACTGGATTTAAACTTATTTTAAATTCCTATTTTACAAATTAAACTCCAGTTTAAATTCAAAACTAAATACATTTAAAAGTTGTTTAAAACTAGATTTAAATTTTAAAACTTAAATTTATTTCAAATCTCAGATTCAAACTACTTTGAACTCGGATTCAAATTCAGATTTTACACTTATTTTAAATTTTCAGTTTGGATTTTTTTTTTTACTTTTAAACTTTTTAAAACAGAACAGGTTCTGTTTCTACTTTAAAACCTGAAATAACATATATACTCGAGCCTTCCCTAACCGGACTTCGAGTCAGAATCACTACTGCTTCGAGCTAAAACTCGATTTCCCCAAGACCAACACGAGGCCATCAAACTCAACCCAACCTTCACCAGCATATCCACTATTGCTCTGTGCACATGTACAGCACCTCCGTCCACCGCTAACCAACCACGCGACCTCCCCACAGTCACTGATCATCAACTCAGACCAACCAAGCAACATCCCGATCAACACTTGCATGAATTCCAAATCGCGACCACATTCCCAAACCTGGAACAACAGTACCTACTACAACCCTAAACCTGTCAACACCTTCCCCCTGAAGCTCCGACCACCTTCACCCCTAAAACTCCAGCGAAGACTTCGACAAACCACCATCTTCCTGTACCCAAGACCCCAAGCAACTCGGACAACTATTCTTGCCGAAATGATCAATTTTTCAAGCCATAGTGAAACTAGGGTTCAAATATTCAATCACAATCCATCATCACCAAAATGCAGTGCAACCCAAACAAATAATTTTCCCATCATCCCTAATTACTCCTCCACCTCCAGGAGTAAATTCAACTCAATCGAACACAAAGATCATCAGTGCTAACCCAAAAAGTACAATAAAGTGAAATTAAAACTGCACTCTGGTTCAAGCATTAAAAATTGTAATATTAGATTTAAAATTTAAGATTTTGCATGATGTCTTGATTCATAATCCTAAAACATAAATTCATATAGTTTGAATTTTTACTTATACTCATTTTTACTCTGTTAATTTTATTTCCAGGTAATACAAAATTTTATTTAACTTATATAAGTTTTTAAAACTTACTTTATCATGTAATAAACAAATTTCATTCAATTCCTAAGTCATAATAACAACTAGATCAAAAGAAAAGAAATTTTGATCAATATGAGCTTGTATTGTGCAGACAGTAACTTAGGAAATCAAACATGCATCACATCCATACTTATATAAACACAGCAATATATTTAACAATATATATATAATTCTACTTATTTATACAGATAAATCAAACAATCATATTTCATACTTAAATTTAAAATAAAAATGGAGTTACTCACAGAATTTTTGATGAGCAGAGCTTTAGGTTTGAAAAAAAAACTCCTGGAAACTTTAAAACTAGATTTTTTTGCCTTTAAAAACTTTAGTGCTTTGAATCCTTCAAACTTGTTTGAGTGCTTTTAAGACTTGAGTTGTTTCATGTTCTTAACATGCATGCAGAGGCCACTTTCCATATTTTAGAAGAAATGCAGGTTTTCTTGTATCCAGATTTTGAAAGAATTGAATGCAGGTTTGCTTTTGTCATTTTGAAAGTGAGTTATAAGGGTTTTGAAGATGATTTGCATGATGGTTACAGATTTGAGGAATGCAGTTTGAATTGATGAACAGGGAATAATTTTGCAGGTTTGAGGATGAAGAGTTTGATTTAAATCTGAAATGCTTGAAAATGCTACAGAGTTTTGAAGGAGGAAAAAGTTTTTGCATTTGAAAAGGAGGATGGTTACAGATCTGCATTTGGTTTTGAGGATTGTCTAAAGTAAATGGTTTTCAGTTGGAAATTTTCTTAGTTTTAGAATGAAAAAGAGAAAAGGAAAGGAATGGAAAAATGCAAGTTTATATAACAATATTTATGATTTATTTAAAATCAAAAAAAAATAAAAATACAATTTTGACACTTGTCTTAAGTGTTAACACTTGTAAATTTTCTTATTTAAACATCTAGCACATGTTAAATTTTGTTTTAAGATGTTTGCACATGTTTTTTTAATTAATTGGTATTTATAATTAAGTGTTAATGAAAGTTTAAACATGATAAATTAGTTTTTAATACTTAGTTATGTATACAGATAAATTTTTAAAGAATAAAACCAAGTATAATTATAAATAAAATAATACACATATCAATTATTTGAAAATAATATTTTTAATCATTTTAAATAAATTTATAAAAGAGATTATAAATTACTTGTTATTTAAATGAATAAATGTTTCATTTATTAATTGTATTTTAAACTTCATATTAATTGCAATCACATTTATAAATCAATATTTCAAAAAGAAATAAAACAAACATTTTTATAACTTTATTTTAATCTAAATTAATATTCAAACTTAAGTCAAAATATATTTTAAACAAATAAAACATTTATCTTATGTGTTTAAAATCATATAGTTATTTATAAAAATAGTTTTGAAAAGCTTAATCATTAAATAAATCATAATTTCCCAATTACCAAAATATTATAATTAGGAAATATGCTATATAAATTAAATTTAAAACCAAACTTATCTATTTAAAATATATATAAATATATATACATATTATAAATAGAAAACAATTTATTAGCTTATTAAAAGATAAATTCACTAATTAAATATTTAGTAAAAGAAGATTATTAAATCAATTCAAATTTATTAACAAAAATTATCAAATCAATTTAAATTTTAAACACAGATTATTAAATTTATATTGCCAAAAATTCCGGGATATCACAATCCTCCCTCTTTAAAAGAATTTCGTCCCCGAAATTTAAAACAAAGGTAATTTAATAATCTTATTAAAGATTTAATTTTGAAACAAGGCATATATTACTCATATGCCAACAACCAAAGCAACCAATTCACACAATCAAAACAAATCTAACTATCCAAAAAAAATTCTAGATAGAATTTCCACGAGTTTCCCTGGTATAAATATCGGGATACTCACTCTATAGAATCTAAACAATCAATACTACTAAGCTACAGAGCTCCTATTCATCTATATTTACAACTCTAAACAAGATATCAGACTACAGATGAGTCTGACTCAATAACCAAATCCTCCTGAACTGTTGGTTCCCAAAACCAGAGATATCAAACACGTACTCCCTCAGAGATACGTGAAACACTCTGAATCCCTGTTATCCAAACTGGCAATTCAACTCTTAAAAACCAAAGCACTTATCTTACCAAAACACAGAAGAAGCCCAAAACACCTCGGAGCTAGCTTCCCAGACCTACCAAAGCATATAGCTCCTTGGATCGGAGAAAAACTTATCCCAAAACCAAATCTCTGACTCCGGAATCCAAATTCCTTCGTCTCTTATCCATAAAAACTCTTCGGACGATCCTGGGCTACCAACATCCTTCCTGATCAGCTCAACCCTAGCTGATTCCACTAGATACAGGCTGGATCAAAACAACCCAACACCATGATCTTCTCAAGATCAATCCAAAACCAAGAACACAACTCTACTCCATAAACAACAGAAGACAGAACTCACTTCTCCTATTTCGGAAAAGAAAAATAGAAGCAATCCCAAACTGCTTCCGCTGCACAACTCTGATCCGAAGTAGATGAAAATGCAAATGAAGAACACAAGCACAAATTGGACAACACATCCCAAAAATATGGTTTAACAGATCCATAAAGAAAACTCAGAAGTTCCTCCGAAACCTGAGCTGCTTCACCAACTTCTATCTCAAGGAACCATCCTTCCATTAAACTGAACCACCGGTACCAATCCTGAAATCCAAGCTGATAAGAAAACTCGATCTCCAGATCCGAACAAACCTCTGACTTCCTTGAAGACATCCGGACAATCTCTAACAACCCAAGAGAACACTCAAACTATCGCAAGTCACTTTTGCGATCAACCCAGCCTAATATCCAAAGAAACTGCTCTCTCTCTACCAATCAGAACAGCTTATGCTGGCCTAGCCAATTCACCGAAGAAAAGGATTCACACTGCTGCTTCTGAACTCCACCTTCAGAAAAACTACTCAGCCAGAAGTCTTCCTACCAACACAGAACACTCCGAGCTGCACCGCTAACACCAATGCCAAAGAATTCCCAATCCAAAGCTCTTCGAGAAACTCGAACCTCTAAGAAAACAGAAACACCCAGCTGGATTCAGCCACATCACCGAAACAGACGCACTTTCCTACTCTTGTTCCAAAGAAACATCTTCGGAAATATCCATAGTCACTGCGTCTCATCACGCAGCTACTACTTCCAGAGGTATCAAGATACCATCACTTATTTCTGCCAAACCGACAAAGCCAAACTCTACTCACCAAACTCTACACTTCAAAGATGAACTCCGAACCTTTTAGAAGGTTTCCTTCAGAGATCAATGAAATCCTTACTCCAAGCTAAACTCACTCGAGACAGTATTAGGTCTACACCCTCGGCAGATACACTTCCAACCTCATCACTCAAACTCCAACCAATGGTAGTTGCGTTACACACACCACTACCTCATCTACCTTTATAACTTATATTGGAAAACCTGATCAGGTAACCCAACAAAATAGGTAGAAATATATATATATATATTAAAAATAGAAATACGCTCTCTCAAGACAGACACCACTCCAGAGTTTAGGTATTCGCTCAACCTAGCGCTCTGATACCAAACGTGACGACCTGCCATTCATCTCCACAGAATGACGCCTCATCTTGAAGAAAGAAAGGGATAGAAAAGAGAAAAGAAAGAAGAGAAAGAAGGAACAACATCAGAATCTCAACAGCGGAACAAATAAATTATATTAATAACATAAGTATTACATGGTATACAACAATTATCAGAGTTACACATACAATACATCACATACTAGATAGTTATAAACACCTGTCTAGTTATTACAACTCAATACAATACAAAGAAACCACTCAGAGACACCAACACAGCGGAACACTATATAACTACAACGCAGAAGCCTCCTGCTCCATTGCTCTTCCATAATTCGTCAAATCTAACCTGAATCCCTTGGCTACTCGTAAAAATTTGAGTACCCAAGAGTTTAAGAAAAACAGAAATAAACTCCGGGTCAGACATGGGTCTGGTGTGAGTAACATGTTAAAGTTGCTTAACTTTTGAAAAACCTTTGAAAGAAAAGGTATCACGTAAAACTTCCCACACATAAACATGGAAAAGTTTTTACCTTATGCTAACCAAAACATTTGATAGGAAATCCGATGATATTATAATAGGTCTAGGGTTTTCAATCAAATAAGAAATAGCCGAAATTGTTACATTCATTAAATTCCAGCTACTAGTCACAAAAGTGGTAAATACAATCAAAACCGAGGGCACTTATTGGATTTTGGATTCCATACAATGGCAGGGCTACCGGGGTACCGCCCGTCACAGTACGTGGCCTAGATCACCGTACCGAGGATCACTCCCAATCCCCTGCAACACAAAGCCGGAACCATTCCTTACTGAACAGCTCCGAACAAGACCACCCCGCAGTTGTGATCAGCAACCGCACCACACAGCCAAAATAAAGGGACATCTAGATAGGGGTAAATCTCGTCCTACTTGGGCATGACCCACTTAGCCTTGCTGCACCTCCCCTGTTTTAGCCATTCCCGGTTGATGAGGCTTGAGGCTACGATTACCTTTATAGGAAACATCACTTAGAATGCTCATCGTCCACCTGACGATGTTATGAAAGCATTCAATCCATAGAAGTTCGTTCCAGGTTCGAACGAAACCGAAGGCATTATCTCGTTACACTCATTTTGGAATTACCCTCGGAGTTAACGACGATAACCCTTTCACTCTAAATCTTCATCTTCACTTCAAATTCACGACCTATCGTTAATTTGGATCGATGTGGTTTTCGGATATCCAAATATGGAAACCCGATCCTGGTCTCACCGAAATCCAAAACGTGTCTTTTAAGGCCAAGTTGTTTTAATGTTTAAAACAATTCAATTCATTATCTATATACACACAGATAGATAATTCACAGATTCATAATAGATAATCAATATTATCATCATCAAAAGATAATCCATATCAGTATTATAAACAGATAATCCATATCATCATCACAATGCAACCAATGCATCCATATCATATAACATTACTCACCTCATATTTGAGATTACAAAAGATTCAAGGCAACCAATATCATCCATTCATACATAAGCAATGATCTAATGATCACACCATCTATAATTAATCTAAAATGAATTAAATTAATTACTTTATCTCTAATTAATTTAAAATGAATTAAATTAATTATTTCATCATTATAATCCTGCTTAACTTAACCATTAATTGATTACAAATCAATTAATTAATCACCATCTCATTATTCATTTCAATTAATCATTCCTGATTAACAATTCCCTAATTACAATAAGTAATTAGCTTTTAAATTAATTACACAAGTTAATTATACTTAACACTTACAATAATTAACTTTTAATTACTTAATTGATTAATTAACTTAAATTAATTACATTAATCCTTTATTAATTAATTACTTCATTTATTAATTATTCCTTAATTAATCAATTCATCGGTAATTTTATTAATTAATGATTTCTAATTACATTATTTGATTGATCTCTCTATTTAAATTAATTACATTAAGTAATTAATCTTCAATTAAACCACATATGTATTAATCACACTTGATTAATAACAATCCAGTAATTAACTACCCTTAATTACTTCATTAATAAATCACTCCTTAATTTATTCTTTAATTAATCCCTTGATTAATTACATTCACTAATTAACTACCCTTAATTACTTTATTTCAAATATTAATTACCCTTAATTAATTATCTCAATTAATCCCTTAATTAATTACAAATTAAATTAATCCAAATTACTTCCATAGATAAAACCTCTTTAGTTACATCCAGTAATTATCAATTAATTACTTCCCTAAGTAATTACAATCTCATTAATTACATAAAGTAATTATTCATCAAATCATCAAGTGTTTAAATTAATTAAACTTGATTAATTAACCTAAACAAATCACATTAACCCAGTTAATTACATTAAGTAATTAATTCATTAATTACTTCCATTAAGTAATTAAACTTAAACAATTTCAAAATGATTATTATTAAATAATTAATCTAATTAATTATCAAAATTTATCACATTAATTAATTGTTAAATAATCTGGAGTTAATGACCTTCATTAACTATTCTTAATTACTTTATTAAGAAATTTACTTAGATTAATCATCATTAATTACAAATTAATTAATATTTAATTATCAATTTATTAATCCCTAATTATTTAATTAATTAAGTGTTAACTGCAATCTTAATTAATCCTTAATTACTTGATTAATTAATCTTAATTATTAATTAAAATCTAATTAATAACCCTTAATTACAAATTAATTAACCTTAATTAATTAATATTAAACCTTAATTAATTAATTTAAAAATTCTTAATTACTTAATTACTTAATTAATCATCCATATTATTAATTAGTTAAATAATTAATTATCCAACTTAATAATTTAATAAATCCAAATCATTAAATTCTAATTATCTTTAAGATAAACATTTCTTACTTAATTTAAAAACAATTTGTTTTCAAATTTACTTTAAATTCCATTTAACTTCATTTTTTTAAACTTAAGATACAAATTTAACTTAAACAAGGTTTTAAAACAATTCAAAACCTTTTTATCTCATATGTTAAAAGAAACATCCACTTTGTAAAATAAGTTTAAAAGAATTTAACCCAATTCAATTTAAATTCAAATCAATTTAAAAACACACTTAAACATTCCAGGTTATTTAAAAACAAATTCAATTTAAAAATTTCTTTTAATTTCAAATCTGAAATACAGCTTTAAACCTCATTCCAGTTTTAACTTAAATTTTAAAAACTTTACTTACATTCTACATCTTCATTTTAAAATTCAAATTATTTAACCATTTCTAAAATAATAAAAACTAAATAAATTTAAAAAACTTATTTTATTTTACAAATTGACATTCAAACCAAATTCTAGATTTTTAAAACTGGATTTAAACTTAATTTAAATTCCTATTTTACAAATTAAACTCCAGTTTAAATTCAAAACTAAATACATTTAAAAGTTGTTTAAAACTAGATTTAAATTTTAAAACTTAAATTTATTTCAAATCTTAGATTCAAACTTCTTTGAACTCAGATTCAAATTCAGATTTTAAACTTATTTTAAATTTTCAGTTTGCATTTAATTTTTTTTTTACTTTTAAACTTTTTAAAACAGAACAGGTTCTGTTTCTACTTTAAAACCTGAAACAACATATATACTCGAGCCTTCCCTAACCTGACTTCAAGTCAGAATCACTACTTCTTCGAGCTAAAACTCGATTTCCCCGAGACCAACACGAGGCCATCAACCTCAACCCAACCTTCACCAGCATATCCATTATTGCTCTGTGCATATGTACAGTGCCTCCGTCCACCGCTGACCAACCACACGACCTCCCCACAGTCATTGATCATCAACTCAGACCAACCAAGGAACAACCCGATCAACACTTGCACAAATTCCAAATCACGACCACATTCCCAAACCTGGAACAACAGTACCCACTACAACCCCAAACCTGTCAACACCTTCCCCCAGAAGCTCCGACCACCTTCACCCCTAAAACTCCGACGAAGACTTCGACAAACCACCATCTTCCAGTACCCAAGACCCCAAGCAACTCGAACAACTATTCTTGCCGAAATGATCAATTTTTCTAGCCATAGTGAAACTAGGGTTCAAATATTCAATCACAATCCATTATCACCAAAATGCAGTGCAACCCAAACAAATAATTTTCCCATCATCCCTAATTACTCCTCCACCTCCAGGAGCAAATTCAACTCAATCGAACACAAAGATCATCAACGCTAACCCAAAAAGTAAAATACAATGAAACTAAAACTGCATTCTGGTTCAAGCATTAAAAATTGTAATATTAGATTTAAAATTCATGATTTTGCATGATGTTTTGATTCATAATCCTGCAACATAAATTCATATAGTTTGAATTTTCACTTATACTCATTTTTACTCTGTTAATTCTATTTCCAAGTAATACAAAAATTTATTTAACTTATATAAGTTTTTAAAACTTACTTTATCATGTAATAAACAAAATTCATTCAATTTCTAAGTCATAATAACAACCGATCAAAAGAAAAGAAATTTTGATCAATATGAGCTTGTATTGTGCAGACAGTAACTTAGGAAATCAAACATGCATCACATCCATACTTATATAAACACAGCAATATATTTAACAATATATATATATATATATATAATTCTACTTATTTATATAGATAAATCAAACAACCATATTTCATACTTAAATTTAAAATAAAAATGGAGTTACTCACAGATTTTCTGATGAGCAGAGCTTCAGGTTTGAAAAAAAACTCGTGGAAACTTTAAAACTGGATTTGTTTGCTTTTAAAAACTTTAGTGCTTTGAATCCTTCAAACTTGTTTGAGTGCTTTTAAGACTTGAGTTGTTTCATGTTCTTAACATGCATGCAGAGGCCACTTTCCAGATTTTAAAAGAAATGCAGGTTTTCTTGTATCCAGATTTTGAAAGAATTGAATGCAGGTTTGCTTTTGTCTTTTTGAAAGTGAGTTACATGGGTTTTGAAGATGGTTTGCATGCTGGTTACAGATTTGAGGAATGCAGTTTGAATTGATGAACAGGGAATAATTTTGCAGGTTTGAGGATGAAGAGTTTGATTTAAATCTGAAATGCTTGAAAATGCTACAGAGTTTTGAAGGAGGAAAAAGTTTTTTGCATTTGAAAATGAGGATGGTTACAGATCTGCATTTGGTTTTGAGGATTGTCTAAAGTAAATGGTTTTCAGCTGGAAATTTTCTTAGTTTTAGAATGAAAATGAGAAAAAGAAAGGAATCGAAAAATGCAAGTTTATATAACAATATTTATGATTTACTTAAAATAAAAAAAAATACAATTTTGACACTTGTCTTAAGTGTTAACACTTGTAAATTTTCTTATTTAAACATCTAGCACATGTTAAATTTTGTTCTAAGATGTTTACACATGTCTTTTTAATTAATTAGTATTTATAATTAAGTGTTAATGAAAGTTTAAACTTAATAAATTAGTTTTTAATACTTAGTTATGTATATAGATAAATTTTTAAAGAAAAAACCAAGTATAATTATAAATAAAATAATACACATATCAATTATTTGAAAATAATATTTTTAATCATTTTAAATAAATTTATAAAAGAGATTATAAATTACTTGTTATTTAAATGAATAAATGTTTCATTTATTAATTGTATTTTAAACTTCATACTAATTACAATCACATTTATAAATCAATATTTTAAAAAGAAATAAAACAAACATTTTTATAACTTTATTTTAATCTAAATTAATATTCAAACTTAAGTCAAAATATATTTTAAACAAATAAAACATTTATCTTATGTGTTTAAAATCATATAGTTATTTATAAAAATAGTTTTAAAAAGCTTAATCATTAAATAAATCATAATTTCCCAATTATTAAAATATTATAATTAGAAAAGATGCTATATAAATTAAATTTAAAACCAAACTCATCTATTTAAAATATATATAAATATATATACATATTATAAATAGAAAACAATTTATTAGCTTATTAAAAGATAAATTCACTAATTAAATATTTAGTAAAAGAAGATAATTAAATCAATTCAAATTTATTCACAAAAATTATCAAATCAATTTAAATTTTAAATACAGATTATTAAATTTATATTGCCAAAAATTCCGGGATATCACAATATGCGTTCATAGCATCCACTAGCAACCACCTGCAACCACTGGCATACATCATTCATAACATGTTCTATTAACATGTTTACATCAAATCCTACCATCCATAGGTTAAATCCTAAGTTCTACCTTCCCAAAGGATAATAAAGAAAAGAACCTATTCAAATCTAAAGATGGCAAAAGGAATTCTAAAATTTACTATCAAAAAGACGAGGATAGGAAGTATGAATCTTCTCTTCTGCTTCCCAAGTGGTGTCTGCAACATCATCTCCCCATTGCACCTTCACCGGTGGAACCTTCTTATTTCTTAGTCGCTTGATGTCTTTTCCAACAATTTTCGTGGGGATACACCGAACTGAAGCTTCCCTTTCTACCTCCACCTCCTCCAACTGACTAAGCTCCATAACCTCCGTCGAGTCATGTAAGCACTTTCGCAAGTGTGAAACATGGAAAACGTCATGCATTCCTGCGAGCCCATCAGGTAGCCTTACTCGGTAAACCATCTTTCCAACTCTCTCTGTGATAGGAAATGGTCCAACTAATCTAGGGGCTAACTTTCCATTAGATCCGAATCTTACCACCTTTCTAAGCTGGGATACTTTGATAAAAACTAAGTCTCCAACCTCAAACTCTAAGTCTTTCCTCCGCTTGTCCACATACGATTTCTATCTGTCTTGACCCATCTTCATCCTTTATCGGATCAAATACACCTTCTCAAAGGTCTCCCTAACCATATCGGGTCCAAGCAATAACTTCTCCGTAGATTCTACCCAACATGATGGGGACTTACAAGGTCTTCCATATAAAGCCTCAAATGGCGCCATTCTTATACTTTTTTGGTAACTGTTATTGTACGCGAACTCAACTAATGGAAGATGCTCCTCCTAAGTACCTTCAAAGTCCAAAATGCACATCCGCAGTAAATCCTCAAGCACCCTATTTACCCACTTTGTTTGGCCATCAGTATGGGGGTGATAGGGCGTACTCAACCGAAGTTGCATCTCTAGCACCTCTAGTAAGCTTCTCCAAAACTCACTAGCAAAAAGGGGATCTCTATCGGTAACAACGCTAGAAGGAACTCTGCGCAGACGGACTATCTCTCGAATATACAAGGATGCCAAATATGAAGCCATAGCTTATTCTTAATTGGGATGAAGTGAGCACTCTTGGTCAATCTATCAACAATCACCCAAATGCTAGTGTTTCCTTTCCTAGAACGAGATAAACCATCAATGAAATACATAAATACTGTCCTACTTCCACTTCGGCATGTCTATGGGCTGAAGTAATCCACCGGGCTTCTACTGCTTTGCTTTTACCCTTTGACATATGAGACACTTAATAATGAATTCTGCCACGTTCTTCTTCATGCCGCCCCAATAAAAGTTGATTTTTGAAAATATGGGATTAATAATTTTATAAAATAGTTTAAACTGGGATCTCTGAATTTATTATAAAAAGTTTAAAAATAGGATTTATGAAATTTGATTATTTTACAAATCAAAATGATGAAATTATAAAGGAGTTGAAAGACGTTTTAAAAGAATAATATAAATTGATCCATATAAAAGATTTATAAATTGATATTTATAAATTTAGAATATCTTGAATTATAAAACGAGCTTTTATAAGTGTTAGAATGAGTTGTGAATGAATTTCATAAATGAATGAAATTTATAGAATTATAACGGTGAAGTTATAAATGGAATTTTATAAACAGTAGGTTTATAAAATTTGTGAAGTTATTTAAAGGAATAGATTTGGATAAATAAATGAATCTTATAAGTTATAAGATTTATAATTATGAAGTTTAAAGGAACGATTTTGTAAACAAATAAATTATAAGCATTTAACTTATAATATGGACTTCCGGTATATAATTGAGTTGTAAATCGAATAAGTTAATAAAGGAAATTTATAAGAGGAAGTGTTATAAAATAAATAGAAATGGAATTTATAAACATTGTTTTATAAATCCGCAAACTACTTATTTTGATAAGTAAATTGTTGTAACTTGTTAATGGAGTTATATTCATGTTTTAGACAGTGAATAATCTTTTAAAACAAAATGTATAGAAATGATGAAATTGGTTAACAAGTATATTCACGTTTTTGAATAGTGAATAATATGTTAAAGAAAATGTTTTGGATGTGATGTTTTAATTAGAATTAAAACGATCTAAAGATGTTTAAAATGTATTAAGATTCGAAACCATAGATTTCAACATTCATTGTTGAAATAGACGTTTTCGAGAAATAGAAGAAAATGGTAGACTATAACACTGTTGTTATAGTAAATGATTTTCGAAAGGAAATGTTTTGTATAGTATTGGGATTTATATATCTATTTTAATTTCGAATCCCTATACTAGTGATTTTGGGTTGTCGTAACGATGTTTTACACAACATTCGTTTTGGCCCAAATAAATATGTTTAAGAGCATGATTTCCTTAAAGAATGATATATATACTTAATTTCGATTAGAGTATATCAAATATTTTCTAAGTGTAGAAAATAAAAAGACTTGTGAATTACTTATAAATAAATAAGTATGGAAATGTTTTTTTCCAATATTAAGTGAATATTTTGAATTTATCTTTTTGAAGATAAATTGAAAATGAATATTAGAAATCGAATGGAAATCGTATATTCATAAATATTTTGGAATGAAAATTCATTATGGAATTTATAAAGGAAAGGGGGATTCGTTTAAAAATAAATATTGATTTATTTTTGAAATATTGAAAATATATATCTTGTAAAGATATTTTTGGAAAATAAATAATTTGGAAAATTATTTGGAATCTGGTGATGTTGTGCATATCCATTGATAGTTCAATAACCGACTATCAATATTTGCCTTTGAATAGGTATTTGTTGTGATTTGCTTGAAATTGAATGCCACACTTATTTTTTTTAAAATAAGCGCTCACTATTCGGGTTAACCGGGAAAGGACCTTGGGGTCGTATAACCCATTCCGAATATGTGATACGTCGTTATGAATTGCATTTGAAGATTGGTGTTGAAGACCGGATAATTTCGAAAACGAAAGGGTTTCTTGTTGATTGTCTCTGCACTGGCTGATCCCCGGTATAGAGATCTCCATATGTGATGGGAAATTCGGACTTGATTAGAGATTATCCGGATTGCAAGGACTTCTTTATAAGTGCCTTCGGTTCTGTTCGATCCCGGAACAGACTTGTATGGATTGTATGTCTGACATTACAAATTGAGATATAAAGCCGATTTCTTTCAAATATATTTCTGTTGGTGGCGGAGAATTTATTCTCTTAGCTTAACACCCTTCTCTGAGACGTACGAGCTCAGAGGTTATATAGTTGAAGGTTATCAGCAATATATTCCCAATTTGGTAATGTGACATGCTGAGTGTTGTTGTGAAATGATCATTGTGTTGATCATTTGTGATAGGATCATTTGTTTGATCGTTTATCTTTGTGATCATTTCTATGATCATTTGTTGACCCAAAGCATGACTTTGTATAAAGCGTGGCTTTGTGGACGAGACTTCGTCGAGCCTCACACCCCGGAATGGTCAAAACAGGAAAGATGCAGCAAGGTTATGAGGGGTAGCTCCCTTCAGGGTATGTGCATTTCCTTCTGGAAAAGGGTGGTATCATGCTATGGAGCCCAGATGCTTACTCATGTTGAAACACTTATTATTATGGTGTGATGTTGATGACGAGCGCTCGGTTAAAGGTCCCAAAGGACCGGGGGTTGGCATACTCGTGTCAGTTGTTACCTAGTTTGAAAGGTAACCCGGCCTTGTGTGGCAGAGATCCGGTTAGGTTCTCGGGACGTCCTTCCAGAGGCGTTTCCATATGGAAATGGGAAGTTCCTTGGCCAGACCATTTGTTGAAAATCCAAAGAAACAATACGAGACTTGTACGGTTTTAGTTGTAGAACCTGCCATCTAATATGGTAGCTATAGTAAGCATAATATAATGGTACCTATGCTAGCTAATATTTATATTCTACTTTCGAAATGTTTCCTACACTATGCACTAGTAATAATATCAAATGTTTCTTTTTAATACGTATCAAGCATCTTTGACTAACATAAGAAGAAATCTCCTCCAAGTCTGCGTTTGCATTGTGTGTGTGGCGGGAAGTCTTATGGTAGTCTCATTTTTAAAAGCATTGCGAATTGACTTTAAAAATATTCCTCTATTTTTTATTTCAAAGTTAAATAAACTATTTTGAGTTCTTGCACCAGTCACAGGACTGACTCGGAGTTTATTGTTTTCCTTCCTAAACTCTGGGTGCCCACCAATTTCCACACGTGCAGTCAAGAGTTAGGTTTATCAGGATATTCTGGAATTCAGGAGTTGCAGGAGGCAAGATGGATGGCATGGCGTATTCACTAGTATATAGTATTTCTTTTTTCCGCTGTTTGTTTGTTGTTGTTGTACACTCTGATGATGTAATGTAATGTAATAACTGATATAGTTCTTTGTTTAAAGATTATTCATTTATCTATTATGTGTTGTTCCGCTGCGAATTGTGAGATTCTGATGTTGTTCTGTTATTTCTTTCTGTTCCGTTCTATCTTCTTTTCTCTCTTCTTCTACCTCTTTCTTCTTTCTTTAAACCCTCAGTGTTCGGTTTTTCGGCATCCGACTGATCGGCATTCGATACAGTGGACGTATTGATGTCGATATTCGGGAATCGAAAAATCGAGTCCTGACAAAACTCAACATGACCGACCCTTCCAGGTCACAAGATACCTCTAGAGTCCTACCACTATAAGTCTCAAGTCTAATGACTCTCCTTTCACAGTCTAAGATAGCTCCGTATGTGGATAGCCAATCCATCCCAAAGATCATCCCATACCTCGAGAATCCCAAAACATAGGCGTTGCAGTCAAACTTTATGCCTAGGATAAAGATTTTCAAACCCCTACAAACTATAGATAAGTGTGTCGATCCTTCTATGGTGTTTGAAACAATAATGGGGTCTACTACTAATGATAGGTCCAAGTGCAAACAATATACTAGAGAGCTAGAGATAAAAGAGTGTAATGCTCCAAAATCAAATAAAGTCCGAATGGGAAAATTAGATATAGAAATCAAACATTCAACTGCGACTTTCCTACCTCTATCCGAAATGTTGTTGGAAGGTGTAGTGTTTAATGCTTGAATCTGCGCAACCGATGCACTCGCTCCTTGGGGATAACTCCTACTCATATGATCGGGATGCTCGCAAGTATAGAACTTACCCTTCATCTTCTCCTTCCAGCAATCCTTTACCATATGCCCAACCTTCCCACAACCATGACACTTTATTCCTTTCTTAATCTGCTTCTGAGGACCATCACCTTTCTTCTTCTTATTCTTTTCCCACCACTTCTTCTTTAAACCTTTAGACATAACCTCCTCTTTAGAATCTTCCTCCTTAACCGTATTTGGCATAAGAACTATATCGACCAAAGACTCATAAGTAGCTCTCATCGGTACATGAGTCAATAGTAATTCCTGAAGGGGTTGATTCAATCCCTTCGTAAACTTCATATCTTTCTTACATTGTGTGTTCATCAAATCCATACCAAACCTCGACAGCTCATTGAATTGATGATGTATTCCTTAACAAACAAACCCCCTCGCTTTAAATTAATAGACCTCTCCAACTGAACACTCTCTTATGCCTGAGATAGAAACTTCCTGTCGAATCGCTCACTGAATCCATCCCAAGTAATAGTCCTTCCCTCCAACTCGATCACCTCCCACCAGTAAGATGCCTCCTCTTTCAGCTGCCAAGTGGCCAGCTGAACTCATTGTTGTCCATCCAATCCCAAAAGACCAAAAATCCTCTCTATGTCCCTAAGCCAAGCTCTCGCCTCCACAAAAGTCTCCATGCCGAAAAAAGTCTTCCCGTCCAAACTCGTAAAATCTTTACGAAGCTTAGAGAAATTGATGACGGTCGGTGGGTTGATGAGATTCCCATCCGCTGGTGCAGGATTGGGCATAGGCCCGTGCACTTCTAGAGTCGTGGCTTGTAAGTACCAAACCAGGTTGGGATTGGAAGCCCTTGGGAAGGTTCAGGACATCAACCATTCAATAAAATGAAAAAGGTAGTTTAGGAAAGAGCGTCAAAAGGAAATTAAACTGGACTTATGAGGGGATTTTTAAAACTATTTTATGCTTAAAAATCATTTCTAAAAGTTCATTTCTGAAAATACCTTTTAAAACAAGTTATTTTGAAGAATATACTTTACTTTTGGAATCTTGTAAGGCTCTGATACCAAATGAAACACCTCACACCCTTAGCATACCCGAAATGACACACTAAAAGATGTGGTGCATTATAGGTATAACTAAGACTAGCAGAGACTAAGATTCACAAGCCAAAAATTAAATAATAATAACACAGTGGAAACAATTATAACATTTTGTTCAAAACAAAACTTCATAAAAAGTCATCACATACCAAATACTTCAAATATCAAACTATCCATATATGTCTTAAGTCAAAAACCACAGTCTTCATAAAATCAGAGTACAATTATCGCTCATTATAATGCCAATACAACATAAGAGCTAAAACTGGAATAAAAGTACATATAATTAATCTCCTCTAAGAGAACTCCAAGCTGCAACAACCTACTGAGTTCTTCCTTGATTGCCTAAGGAAGGAATGGGAAAATAGAGGAGTGGGTCGGACTAAAAGTATGGTGAATGATAGTGATTACTAAAGTCTTTAAGCAAGATAAAGTAATAGAGTCTAAACAGTTCTAGCATGAATAAGGATAATAAAGGAAATAATAAAGAGATAAATTAGAAATAAGTACGATTAAATATTTCTCAATTTATAAGATAGGTTAACTGTTGATGGCTTGCAATAGTTCTGATTTAATTAGGCTGAATTCCTAATCCTGTAATTAGGATGTGACCATAATTCTACCCTTTTTGATTGACCCGCTACTCTATAATACATTTCAATGGATCAGCCGCTATATAACTCTCTACACAAGATGTTATTGTGGCCAAGATGACATATATAGCTCCCTACACAAAAGGCAAAAGATGTCTAGAAAGACACTCATACTAAGCGCTTGGAACTCATAGCTATTACTGAGCACCCGAATGGAAGTCACACGTGTAACTGCCACCATGCCTATGCTACCTTTTGCTCCACCTATTGGGTCTTCTTATTACCTCAACATCCATCATAAGCGTGTCCCTCATCCCACTTCAGGCTAATGTGAGATCACCATGTGTCCATAGAATCTATAGGGGAAATGCTGTTGGTATTAGCCATTCATCCAAACAATATTTGGTTGCACCCCTTGTCCAAATCCCCTATGATTTGGACTTCTAATTGATACCTTTTTTAGCATAAGCGTGCCCTCGTCTCGCTTCAGGATAATGTGAGACCACAATTTTGTCTAATATGGAATGCTATTAGGTATAGGTCATACTTTCATCTTTGCTTATTAACTTAGATAAATTATTTAAATAAGCCTTTATTATCATTTTTACTTTCTATGCTCACTAATTTATCCCAAGCCTTAAAATAAGCCTCATTCTGTTCTTTTTCTTATTATAACCTACGTTATAATCATGCTTATTACTTAATCCAAGGTCTAAGTGTGAAAATAAGCTTCTTTCATCTTTTACTCTATTTAGTTATAATTCTAAGTTATAACTATGCCAGTTATCTTTAATGAGTGGTACGGCACGCGCTTTGCGCGTGATGATAACGTGCACTTTGCATGTGAATTATTTTTCATACAAATTGTATATGTTTAACCCGTTCGAGAAAATATGATTTGCAAAATTATTTAACCATATTTTGCGTTGAAATGATATGTAGCTTGTTCTAATCTTGCAACATCTAATTTTTTTGTTAGTTTGCATTTTTATTTCTATTATTAATTAATAAAGAATGAATTTAATATTTTATTAGTTTGAATTTTTATTTTTGTTACAAATTAATAAAAAATGATTTGAAAAAAAATTATTAGATCCTATTTTTAAGTGATGTTATAATTTCAATAATATCCATAGAGGGAAGTTTTGAATTGGTAATGATAACTTATCTGTTGGATCTTATTTTTAAGTGATACTAATATTTAATAATATTTGTATAAGGGCATTTTTAGTAGTTCACGCGCTTTATACGTGAATTATTTTTCTATAAATTGAATATGTTAGATTAAGTGGTATTAAGATTTGGTACTATTTGTAGAGAAATTTTTTGAATTTGTGAAGAAAATTTAGTTATTAGATCTTATATTTAAACGAGACTAAGGTTTGATAATATTTGTAGATGTTTATTTATTAGATATATGTTTGAGGAGTATTAAGATAGATTTAGTAATATTTGTAGAGGAGAATTTTGAATTTGTAAAAGAAGTTAGATCGAAATTTTAAGCGATATTAAGATAGAGGGACATTTTTGGTAGTTCATGCTAATATCAAAAAAGCATGACACCAAAGGTATTATAACTATTAATAAACATAATAATATTTGTAGATGGGTATTATTGGTAGTTCACGTTGATAACAAAAAATTATGACACCGAAGATATTACAACTATTATTAAAGATTAGTCCAATTCTAATTATAATTAGGCGTAATTTCAGTTTAATTCCATTATTTATTACAGTCTTTATAATTTACATCTTATGTTCTTCACTCAATATTCTTACTTATATAATCCATATTCGCGTTTTACTTTATTCTAATTCATGCGCGAAGAAAAGGGGAATGAAGAGAATAGACGCTTGCATAAAATCCAAAACGTCGAAAAAGATGTAAATAAGAAATAAATAATAGTAAATAAACTTAAAAACTGTAAACAGACTGTAAATCAATAAAAGCAATGCTTAACAGTAATAGATTATAATTAACTGAAATAATACTAAAATTACTGAAAAGAATAACTGAAGGAAATGGACTGAAAATAATTCTAAAAACTATAAATAACTACTAAAAAGGCTATTCCAAAAATCGTAGTAAAATTAAAACTATTGAAAAATCTATTATTTTAAATTTCTTAAAGAAATTGTAAAATAATTGCAATCACCCACCTCCGGTACTAAGCTTTTCCTTTGGTCTTTCTTGATTCACTTGGAGTTGTAAAATAATTTAATTTATAACAATTTTTTTCTTTGGAAAAATTACTCCATTTAGGGTCCTTCCTAGAAATGATAATCCAATTGGAGAAAACCTGCAATGAGAAAAAGTGTTAGGTACATGGGTCTATTTATAGGTGTAGCAGTGGATCTCGAACCGTTGGATTTGGAGAATAAATAGGATGCAACCACGTCATAGGCTGAATAGGAGCCATCAGATGCCGAAACGGAGGGAGCAGATCGAAATAAAGGATGCGAATGACGTGTTCGATGGCAGCTAATTCGTTCGAACGAATTAACGTTCGTTTGCCTACCGAAATATAAGGCGGGTCAACCGGACGGTCGACTGCGCCCTTGCCCAGGTCGACCGGCCGGTCGACCTGACCATATACATACATACATACATACATACATATATGTATATATGTATACATACATACATATATATGTATATATGTATACACACACACACACACTTATTTTGTTTTTTTTATAACTTGGTCATATTAACTCAGTTTCTGAAGCTTTATATACGGAAATTGACTAAAAAAATTACCATGGACACAACGGTGTAACTTTCGTGGCTTAATTCTAATAATTTCACAAAGTTATTTTATTATTTAATAATTAACAAATTAATTATTACGGGTTAAATTTCGGATTGTTACTGTTGTTTTCTTCTTCTATCTATCCCGGCATAACCCCCCATATGTCAATACGAAAATTGATTTCTCTCTAATTTCTTGTTTAAAAAACACGTTGAACCATAAAAAACCCTAAAAATTTTGAAAAATAATCTGATTGTTTGGTTTAATAAAGTCTACGTTATGGATGCTTTATTGAGTAAGAATTAACCTTGTTTTTTTTTTCATTTGGCTTTTCATCTACATGAGAGTTTGATTTTCCATTACTTATCAATTTGAATTAAAGATAAACAAGGAGATTACTAGGAATTAGGGTAAAAAAGAAAAGGAGCAATTTGGCCATTTAAAATTCAATTTTACGAGGAGGCTACTTTTAATAGTACCCCTTACACTAAAGAATAAAATAACTCCATCATATCCATTTTTGAAGCGTCAGTGGCAATATACTTATCAAAACATAGAGCAACAATTTCAAAATAAAATATTGAAGACAAATTATCCGAAGTATATAATAAGTGTGCTATTATTGGCATCCATGTTTTTTCTTCCGGCCACCAAAACTAAAGGCTACCTTAAACATTTCTGTTTCACCTTTCTAACGCTAATTGCTATTTTCTTCATGTAAACAAACATTCAAAATTCAAAACCCTTATTTCTCTGTACCTGTCAAAAGAAACGCCACTGTCAGAGGAACAACGAAGAAGTCAAGTCGTTTGTCAGTAAGTTAGAAGCTCAATTCCTCTCAACTACCTATGCAGTCATTGAGTAAGCATTTATTCTCTTTTTTTTTATTCTGAAACCATAGATTTTTAAATTGCGGTTGAATTAATTATCGTTGATTGATTTCTTGAATAATCAAAAAATTCTAAACAATCATCTATGATTGATTTGTTGAAGAAAAATATATTTTAACATATAAAAAAGAAATCAAACTTTTTTTAATCATCACAATTGAGATTATAGGCTGGATAAGACTGAGTGAAAAAATAAAACATGGTGGTAAGAAGAATATAAAAATATTGATGTACAATAAAACTATAACGGTCCTATGTAACAATATTGATGTCCACTGGAGCTATAATGGTCCGCGCCTGATAGAAAAAACCCATGCCCATAGCAGCACGCTGTGATAAAAAGGTACGGTATATCATTATCATAGGTAGAGAGGAGGATGACGATCTTACGAGCAACTCCAGAAAGGAGAGCGATATTTGGAGACACGATGATCGGAGGAGAAGCAACGGACGCAACGATTCAAGCTTTGTTTTAAATATGGGTTGATGGAGATAAGCTAGATTGAAAATGATTAAAAAGGAGGAGAATATATCGGGAGGGTTTTAAGTTGAAATTAAGAAGCGTAAATCCATGGAGATAAGCGTATATCAAGTTGCAAAAGAGTTTCTTTTATTTTCCAACCCAAACACATTTCGCCACCTTCCATTCTGCAAGACCACAAACAATCCTAAATTTGAAAGCAATGGAGAGGTTGTTCGACCCACCTCGAAAAATAAAAACTTTTTTGCTGCTGTAACGTTAATTATTGGAACAGCTGCTGGGCCCGGCATGCTTGGGCTACCGTCATTAACTATAAAATCCAGTCCAATCCTTTCCACGTTCGCCATTATTATACCTTGGATTTATGTAATTTCTTCTGTTGTACTGGTGCAGAATCTAGCTTCTATACAATGCGAGAACAAAATATTGAAGAAGTTAGCTTTACTTCACTAGCTAGTAATGCATTTGGCAAAAAGTTTGGGTCTTTTGTCGCGCTTGTGTATGCTAATCTTAGTTTTTCTTTGTTGATAGCTAGTATTTCAGGCATTGGTTCTTTAATTTTGCAGAAATATCCTTTAGTAAATTCAACCATAGCACATGCTATAGTGCCTTGTTTAGTTGGAGGAATAATAATGTATTTTCCATTTGGGGCTATTGATGTAACAAATAGAGCTCTTTGTGCACTTATGTTGTTTTCTATTACTGCATCGGTAACGATTGGATTATCTTTTGGGAGAAGTAATTTGTTGGGCTCCTTAAATTTTGCATCATGGAAATTGGAATCAGTTCTACCAGCACTTCCAGTCACTGTATTTTAGGATTTCATGCTATCGCTCCATTTATGTGTAAAATAGTCGGTCATTCAACGTATGATGCAAGAAAAGCTATATTAATTGGACGAGCAATTCCATTAGTTATGGTTCTTTCTTGGAATTTCGTTGTTTTAGGATTGGTAGACAGTACTAGAGGAAGTACTATCGAGCCTATTAAGTTGTTATTATCGGTTACACCATTAGCTCTGCCAGCCGTTCAAGGATTTGCATTTGCTGCATTAGCTACTAGTTTGATAGGTTATGCTGTTAGTTTTCCAAAACAGTTAGTTGATACTGTGAAATTGATCAGAGAAAACTTTAGTAATGAAAAGGAGAATGTGTCGACTTTAATTGGCAAGAGTTCAAGTTTGAATGCTGCTGTTGTGACTTGGATTGTAATTATTATTCCAGTTATCATTGCATCATTTTTCCCAAGGGCTTTTTCAAAAGCTATATATTTTGCGAGAGTTTATGCAAATTGGTTTCTTTTTATTGTATTACCTCCAGCAGTGGCTTGGATTTATCGATCAAGCAAGAACTTTAGGTATATTCATTGCCTATTGCTTTATACAAACAATTTATACTTAATAGAGATGAATGAATTAGTTTTATAACACATATTATTGCCATAAAACCTCTAAAGTCTGGAGACACTGAATTTGGGTTCTTTGTTAGGGCACAAACAATCATCTGACATATCGCTCGTTTTTATTTTGATGTCCCTTTCTACACGAGTAGAGTTGAGCTCTCCTATCCTAGAACACCATGTCTCTTTGTGTTCATCTCATCATATTCGTTCGTTAAGGAACTAAAATAATTAAAATAATAAATATACGATGGATGGACATAATATATTGGGGGAATTAGGTGCACAATTAGTGTAGACAGGATCCCATGTGTTACAAGTATACCATAAGAATACCCCAAGGTTTTCCAAAAGCTACAGAAGCCTCAGTAGCTTCAGAGCTTTAATATATAGCCTAGAGAAACCACCATTTAGCAGAAAAATTGTTCATTGTAATCATTTACTATTTATATAAAGGGGAAAGATCTTTACACTCAAAATTCATTCTCAAATCATTAGCCAATAAATCAAAGCACTTGCATGGTCAAAATTATTACAAAGAGTAAAGATATGGGTAGAATTCAGGAGGGTCAAAGTTATAATTTTATCTCAACCTTTGGATTTAATTTGAGTAAGATTCTCAATAACAGTTTTGAGTATAAAATTCCCTTTCCTGATATAAATGGCAATAAACTGCAATATTCAATGTAGAAAAACAAGTGGAATTAATGCTTCTACTTTTATTTGGTAACTACTATTGGAGTTAGAAAACTATACAAGAAGGAAAAATGACAACCTTAAACTTTGTCCGCATATTATGGATGATGTAAACCTTGTCAAGAATGTGTCTTATGTTTTCAAGGGGCCTTATGTTGTGTTGAAAACAAGATTTAAGATGGATCGGGCTAATCATGAAAAGTTGGAATTAACTATCTTAATGTATTCATTTAAGTTGTATCCCTAAAAATGTTAAAGGCATGAATAAAATAATCACTCTTTTTTTACTGCAGCGACTTCAAAGTATTGAGCTTTGTTGTTTATTTGCTGATCAACGGATAAGAAGGAAGTGCTGCTTCCTGGAGGAAATCTGGCACTGTCGGTGCTATTTGTAATTGCTGTCGTGTTAGGAATCTGGCATTAAGTTGTATTCAACAACTTACAAGTAAGATGAGATAGGTATTTTATGATATCATAATTTGAACTTCTAATGCCTACTTTCAATTTTGAATATAATAAATGGTCTATTTAATATTGATCTATATAAGTAGTTGCCTAATGAATTTGATGAGCACGCACGCACACACACATACATGCAAACATTTGTATAAAAAAATTGAAGCATATATAATATAATAGATTATGATTTTTAGGCATACTAATGAATTATCAATTTCAATTCGTGTTATTTTTTTGTATAAATACTTGTCGTTTTGTTATATACAATAATACTATAGAGGTTTTTTATGCAGTGGTACTATACAAGTGACATGTTTGTGTTTTATTGTAAATTATGGATGCACAGGGAAAAAGTTTTCAATGCAAAGCATTGTAATTGGTTCATAATCATGTTTATTGTTATTTGGAAACTATTTTTATAAATTGTATTGTAGCTTCTATATGCTATTATTTTTATGATTCATTGAATTAGGAACAAAATAATAGCAAATGGATTAGTAGTTTATAATAGTCAACATAACATAGCTCATTTATCTGTGATTTAATAATATTACATGGACTCATGCGTTTGTTTACAACTATGAACATTTAACATGTAAATTACTTTGTGAAATTGATACTTGAACAGAAGAATTCTATATCAAACTACACGGTTATTAACACTGTTCGCACGTTTAACTAACATCAGAGCATATAATTTCTGCATGAGAAGAAAATGTATATTAGAATAAGTCATTTTCTGTGTGGAAAAGCAACAACATAAAAAAATAACATGCAGCAAGATAACAAAAACGCAGCCAGTAGATATGTCATAAGCATCATTGCTTTCTACAAATACAATTATGGAGGAACACAACTTAACGAAATTACATCGCAAGACCATAACAATCTTTTCACATATTTAAATCTTTTTGTTCTTCTTCTTTTTTTTTTTTTACAAAAAAAAAATCCTTATATAATAGTATGCTCTTATATCATGAGGGACAAATTCTTGAAGGGAAACAGCTTTCAAAAGAACGAAATTCAAAAATGTTACAGTGTATGTGCAAATACACAAGCTTGTGTTATATTTGTACTCTTATTAAACTTTAACCATACATAAAAGGATAGGTCGATAGATGATTACTTGTGCACAGAAATACAAAATTTAGCTAGGTATTGATAATGATGACCTATCTTCTGCCTGGACGCATGACTTGTCTCGTGAAGTAACTTATCTTGATCATGAAATGATGCTTGAGTTCGAGGCATCTAATTCACGCATTGACCTTCAAATTCTGTAACCCTTCCCTTCACTTGATTAGTCCACTCCAATGGCATCTAGACCAGGTGTATAAGCAATAAAGTAACCCATGTTAATGTAGCAAACATACGAAGGTTAGAATAAGTACGATAGGTTGCTTTGAAGATATCGTTGTTGATAAATTATTTCACCAATCTAGATTCAAGAGCAGAAATCACTTAGGCTTCCTTTAACGATGCAATAGTATAGTAGTTGTAGGCTTCCTTTGATTGAAAGCTGAAGACAATAACTCAGTTTAGAGTCCTCATATAATCTGTTGCCCCCTGTAATTTATATATTAAATTTCAACAACAATAAAGCAACATGAAGAAAAGTAATGAGTTGGTCTAGCATATACAATGATGATTGCATAAAAACATGGATAATATACTTACTGATGATTATATTGTCTTATATATATACACTAGTGTGTAACCCGTACGTTGCACACGGTAATGTCGTTCAAAAAATATTATTTATATTTTACTTATTGCTAAAATATATTTTTATTATGCAATATATGATAAATTTATCGTGATATATTAATCATATACTAAAGTGATTTGTGACGTCAGATATAAGGTTGAGGGTTCAATACTTGCTAATTACATATCATTATAAAAATTAATGTCCTAATTCGAAAAAATTATATTTAAATTTGTTAATACTGTATATATAAATAATTTATGTTATGTTATGTTATATATTTATATATATATATAAGCGAATACGTAACTTTACTATTTTGTTAATATGATTGTTGTATACATATTGAATTATCATCTCTCTTGAAGGATTTATAGACGGATAAGAACATCAAACAAATTGAATTTATTTGAATTAATGATCGACATAACTAATTAAATGTAAAAAATTTAAAATTGGAAAAGCTTTTTACAAATTTGTAATTGAAAAGAGCGTAGACCTTATGGTTACGTTATCTGCATATGAACTTTTTTTCGAATCAAATGTGAACTTTTATGCATTTTTAAGTTTTCATTTAACAATTTTGTCCTTGTAGTTAACCATAAATTTCATGTTCTTGTAGAAGGGTCATGCTTAACATTTTTGATGGTTGCAAAATAATGTTATATAATATTTTGTTGAATTATGATTTGGGTATGGTTTGATAACATTTGACGGTGAGAATATTTGTATAATCTAATTTTTATAGGTTCAATCTGTTAGTTCACATTATAATGTTGTAAAACATAAATTTATTTTTAAAGGTTGTTAGAAATGAAATTATATTATGTAATGTATGATTTTTTTTGAGATAAATGAATCGGAATAAAAGAGTTATTATTATTTATGTATACATTTATGTTATGTGATTTATATGTCTTCAAATATCCGAATAAAGAAGAAATAATTTTTTTTCCATATACATGAATATTATATATATTAAAATCTTCATATTTTTAGGATTTGTTAGATGGATTAACAAATATTAGCTAATAGTATTTATTTCAATAGTTTAAATTTTAGATTACACAATTAGTTAAATATATAGACTTAAATGTAAAATATTAAAAGATAATTGAGAAAGGTTTCCAAGTAATTGAATTTTTTTTAGGTATTTGAAGTTAATAGAATTTTAAAGTGCAATGTATGATAAATTCATTTAGTAAACAAATTATAGAATAAAATAGTTATTGTTATCAATGTGAATTATTTTTATTATGTAAGTTATATATTTGCATCTAAATGAATTTTTTTACCAATTTGTTATGTATTTATAATATACATATTGAAAATTTTATCTTTTAGGATTTATTAATAAATAATGGTTGATTAAGTTTATCAATTGGTTTAAATTTTAGATTATGTAATTAATTTAAATGTGTGGACTGTAATGTAAAATTTTGAGAAAGAACCGTGAAATATTTGTAAATAATTGTAGATTCTTTTAATGATATATATTCAAATGTAAAATAGTGTGAAAATTTTAGTAGAATAATTGTAAAGTTGTAAATTGTAGGATTTTGAAAATAAAATATCGACTTAGAGAGAATTAAAGAGAACGCAGATAACTCCTAGAATTAATGAGAGAGCTTCAAATTCTTCTGTTTTATTATTATTTAATATATATATATATATATATATATATATATTATTCCCTTGCTCAACTCAAGCTTTACACTGAAATAAATGACAAGGATAGAGTTTAAACTATAAATGCCTGCCTTTAAGCTTACGTAAATCAAAATTGTGTATTAATTAACATGCAATTATGGATAATATACAAACTTGTTGGGGAAAATCCCTTCAGATGATCAGTCCAAGGTAATAAAAACTCGACGTAGCGGAAAACAACCGGATCGTGATTACAGTGAGACGAAACAAGCAGAGATAAACACCAGAACAGATAGTCACAGATCAATGCAATGCAGAAAAATAAATAACACCAGTATTTATAGTGGTTCCACTACCGTGAGGCAGTGTACGTCTATTTGGAGAGATGAGATTTTATTAATCACTGAAAGATTAGAGTTACAAGATTGATTCGCTTTTGGAGGCTATACATAAAAAGAATTAACAATACATACAAAATTTTATAAAGTTTCAGCTCTCTAAGATGACTGTCATTGTTGTCCAGAAACTCCACTATTTATAGAGTGAAGTTATGAGGAGGGGCAGCTGCTATATAGCAGCTTAGGGTTTTGGTTCGGCAAACACCAAAATCTGGTCTGACACACATTTGGTTCGGTATGCACACATCTGGTTCGACATCACTTTGGTTCGGTCAACTTCGACTCGCCGCTTCATTTCTTCCTCCGCTTTTCAATATTTCATCATCGAATGGAATTTTCTTCATTGCTCCAGAAACCTTCAGTTGGAGAAAATCCTTTCAGTTGATCAATATAAGAGAATAAAAAATCCAACGCAGCGGAAAACAACTAGATCGCGATTGTAGTGAGGTGAAACAAATAGAGATAAACACCAAAACAATCAGTCACAGATCATTACAATGCAGAAAAATAAATAACACCGGTAATTATAGTGGTTCCACTACCGCTAGGCAGTGTACGTCCACTTGGGGAGAAGAGATTTTATTATTCACTGAAAGATTAGAGTTACAAGATTGATTCACTTTTGGAGGCTATACATAAAAACAATTAACAAAACACACAAAACTCTGCAGAGTTTCAGCTTTCTAGGATGGTTGCCATTGTTATCCAGAAGCTCCACTATTCATATAGTAAAGAAATGAGGAGGGGCAGCTGCTATATAGCAGCTCTGGGGTTTGATTCGGCGAATCTGATGCATGATTTGGTTTGACAAACAACACTCAAAATCTTGACCGGCGCTACTTGGTTCGGCACGCAACATTTGGATCGGCATAGACACTTCAGTTTGGACCGGCATGCCGGAATACCGAACGAGATATCTCGTTAGGCATCACCAAATCAACGAACGAAAATTTTGGTTCGGTCTTCATCTTCACTGCTCCAAACCAATGCCGCTCCACTTCCAAACCCCGAACGAAATCACTGCTTCAACACTGCTCCAAATATTACTTCTTCTCCGAGCGAAGACTAATGCCTCTCCACTTTCCTTTTTTCCATCAACACCAAACGAGATCCCATCTCCAAGTTCGGCAACTTCAACTCCACAGCCTAGGGCTTCTTTCTCCTCCTTCACCGACGACGAGCTTCTGCCTCCTCTGTCTGCTACTGCGACATGGAATTGAGGTACCAATTTCCAACACCTTCCACCGAACGAACAAACTCCAACTTCTTTCTCCAAAGCTTCGCGAATATCTCAAATGGCCTCGTCTTCTTCAGATTCGAAATCATCAGGCATCAAAACTAACAAAACTGACTATATTGTCTCGTGGGAAAAAAGAATTTTTTTTTCAAAATCCAGTTATATGATTTACAAACTTCTCTTTTCTGGATATTTCATCACGGTTGTTTATGTTTTCGCAGTATAATTTTGGAGTATAATAACTAAGATGATAGTAAAAAGTTTAAACTGCAAACGATTCTCTTTCTACCAATTAGAAAATCAACAAACTAATTTCATTACAACATACAACTCAAAAAAAAAATAAAGAATTTAAATTTCATTACAAAACCAAACATACATATTTATGATAAAATAGTCACTAACCAAAATCTATAACCAAATATTATTTAGTCTTCGTTGTGCTTGTATCAATGCTTGTAAAAGAGAGTGCACATTAATACCAAATTAAAAATCAGTTTATCAAATCAAAGTGATTACTTTCTAGTGGTTTCAAATTTCAATATGCCAGTATATGATAATCCACATTATGATAGTCAAGCATGTGCAATGCATACAGGGAAAAATCTGAAAGTTTAGCAATATTTTTATCATTCACTGTAAAAAAAAATTCAACTGTATTTAATGATCTCATCTTTGAATTGCTTCGACTGATGTGTTTACATGAATTGAGACTTTAATATGTTAATCATTCGCCGTAAAAAAATTTCAACTGTACTTGATGTTCTCATCTTTGAAATGCTCCGATTGATGCGTTTACTGAATTGTGACCTTTAACTTTAATGCACAAATTCTTCATTATGATTTTTAAAAAAAAAAATCAGATCAGGCAAAGACGCACACGGGCACACACACTCTCTCTCTCACACACACAGACGCACGTGCATGCACACACTGACACGTACAAACACACTCACACACACGTACACACACACAAATTAGTGGCTAAGATTTGGGGTAACAAAAGGGAATAAATAGGGAGAGGATCTAGATGCTTTTCCATCCACACAACACGCAACTCTACCATTTTTACATCTATGCTAACAATGGTGCTTAGATCATTCTTCATGACAATGCAGACACCCTAAAACTCCAGTTTTTTATGTATAGCTTGTAAAAGACAACTGGATTTTATCATATCAAGGTTTGAGGCATTTGATCGTTAGCAAGAAAATTTCACATACTAGAACATTGGTTATTCAACAACTCGAAATACATATTAGGCTTTTCGATTTCCTTATTTTTGACTTCTTTGAAATTAAACCATGTTTATTTTTACTTCATTCTTAGCTTTTTTTGTTTTTGTTTTGACATGTTTTTTTTTTTTTTGAATTACCTAGAGAACCAAGCTTCGCTTGTAAACTCTAGGGAAGTATGTGCCTGCCAAACACATACTTCGGGTACTTGTTACAGGGTTGTCAGTTTCGGGGCTCGAACTCGTGACCTTCGATCACGCAGTCCGGACCATCAACCAACTGCGCCAACCCTGTTGGCTTGTTTTGATATGTTTATCTATATGTGTAAGAATTACGAGTCATGTAAGCTCCCTTAATATAAATAAATCCATGATTTTTGTTAGCCAGTTTTCTTTTTAAGTTGTTCACTTGTTGCTACTGTAAATTACTGTAAATCAACTTATATCTTCCAATTGATACTTAGTTATCCAAGACTATTCATTGTTGCTTAGATGATTTATTTATTTATTGACCAAATGACAAAAAACAATAAAAAAAGTGGTTACAGTAACTTATATGATATTTGCTTAATGGACCTGTATGAATAAAGCTTGTCTACAACTAGTGCACTGTTTTAATTACTTTTAATAAAATAAAATATCAAGGTTATGAGCTTACGGTAATATATCTCCAAATTCTCTGGATTTTACTAAACAAAACTAATAATTTAACTAAATGCATCTGATTTGAATGGACGACAATAATTACTCTAAATTACATTGAAAGGTCACAGACTGACAGTTACCTTCTAAGTTTGACATCTAAAACATATAATCTATGAATTGGTATGCATAAAATTGCTAAAAAAATAATACTTTGCAGTACTCTGATGGGAGTGATTATATGTCCCATAAGGGCTAAGGGCCCATTTAACCCCAATGCGATGAGTTATGTTACAGTGTAATTTGATATCGGGTTTTTTTTTCTTTGTTTTTTTTTTTGTTTTTTTTTTGTTTTTTTGGGGGCCAACTAAGTTTGACACATTACTCACCAATCCATCCAAAATTATTTAATCTTCGAACTATAATATGTCTCATGCATGCGTGTGCACACACACATATGCGCAAAGTTTTGTTTTTTCCACTCAAAGACAAGCTATAATCGTGGATTTCCTTCGATGCTCGAAATAGTTAAGACATTCTATATTCGAAATGAGTATATGAATTTGATATGATTACTACTTCATCACACGGACGTCTAAGTTATATTTAGCACGTTGAATATAATTTGGAGAGTTGGCGTGTTCTTAATAACCTTAAATTCATCCTACTATCCTGGATAAACAAGTACAAAAATGGTTGTCTATTGCTTTCAAATTGTTCTATCATCAAATGTCATCTTTCAAATGCATATAGTGAATATAGAACTAATTTATCTAGTATTAGTGTTTTGATTGTATTTTACAAGGTTTGATTTCACTTCTAATTTCAGAGTCCCGTAAAATGGTTAAACAAAGAAAACCCCATTTAAGTAAAACTTAATTATAGTAAAATTTGATTGCTTGCTTAGCTGTACTTCAAGAGTTATTTATTTACACATCTCTTAAAATATCAATCTGTACAAGCAGTAACTAGAGAAAATAAAACATTTGTCATGCTCAGATCTATATGTTGAATATTCTATATAGGATTGAAAATTGGACTCATGTACTGATTGCGATTTTAATTGCATTTTGGGTGTCTTTTGTGAACATAAGACTTCCATATAACTTTCTTACGACTGAAATAGTTGTCAATAAATATATAGTAGTAATTGTCTTGTCATTTACAAATGAAAAGGATATTTAACTGCCTATGTTAATCTTAGAACTAAATATATGATGTCATAGTAATGATGCAATATGAGACCTTGGATATCATAACCTAAGTATATTTCTCACTCTATGGTACTATTATATTAAAAAAAAAAATCAAATTTTAATACTGATATCTCCGTTCATATCTGGATCACCATTCCTTCCAGCCAATCCAGACTAGTAACTAGTAATTTTTTTTTAATTCTTTATAAAACAATTAAAACAAGAAGTTTGTGGATGACTAAATATTGAACCTGTGCTTAAGAGCAAATTGTACATGTAGGCATTACCATTTTTCCATTTGAATAACCGTCTTTAGTATCATTTTTTGCACATATGAAAAATGAGATGGTTTTTTGATTCTTATTTTGCAGTTATGCAGGAATGCCTGGAAATGTGGTTATATGCTTAGGATAGAGTGTTCTGGTTTTGATTGAAGTAAATATAAAAGTTAGTAGATAATGATGAACTGGACCCTTGTAGCTTTAACCGAAATCTTTATCATTCTTTACAACGAAAAGGGAATCTTCTACTTGAATTATCCGAATATTCTCTAACACGAATAAACCTGTATCCAATCTCATACATATTGGCCTTATCAGGAATAAACCTGTATCCAATCTCATACATATTGGCCTTATTAGGTAATACCGAGTTCCTTGGTGTTCAAATTAAACATGATTTGGTGATCATAAAACTGCAGGACTGAGTCTTTTTTGCTATACACTTGCCATTTGTACCCTCACTTTATTTCTCAAATCACATGCATCATGCGTTGTATACATAAAGCTAGTAATATATGCCATAATATACGGTTTAGGAATCATGATAAGGGTTGCAAAAAGGAAGTAGATACCTTTTAGAAAGTTATATTATGAGTTTTGGATCCATATTTTTGCTTCTGTCATAATACAGAGTATTTTCTCTTACTTGGCTGAGAATTTTCAGGTGTATTATTATCATTAAAAATTTAGAACTTTATCTTGGTCTGCCTCAACATATTTTATAATTTTGGATGTATTATTATTAAAAATTTAAAACTATGTTTTAGTAGTAACAAAGCATGTACCCCAAGCTGCCATAAAATGTGTTGAAAAATTTATAATTATGTGTTTTGGAAGACATAGTTTATTGGTACATTGTTGCTTTTAAGTCCATAGCACAAGAGTTTGTTTCCAAGAAGTCATAAAGTGGTTAACGTTCCATTATTTATTTGTGAAAGTGAAATATTTGTCTTGTTTTAGTTCAGCATATTGATTTCTAATTGATCTAAATGCATCCAGATTCATGGACAGACAGTGACATGAAATATTTTCTGGAATAATTTCTGTACTTTAAGAATATCCGATATATGCGATTAGGACTAAACATTATGAACATGTGTTCATGTCATCCGTCGCCGTCATATTCGCCTTGAAAATGATATATAATTAGGAAATGGATTAGCTTCCACCAACCCATGGTAAATAGTTAAAATTTGTCTGATTTAAACTATGACATCTACATCTGCATTGAATTTTGTTATAAACAACTTAACTTTTTGTATGGTAATTAAAAAGTATATATGGTTTTAAAGTTGAACTATGTTTCTTAGCTTCATGTCTTTTGTTCCCTAAGTGGGATAAAGCTCCCTAGTTTGCAACAAAGCAAACATTTGTTTAGTAATATTAAACATATAAGAATCCATGTGGATAATGATAACAATATCACATGATTCTGACCTCTATTTTACTTTAACTGAATTTAAAACATGCAGCTGATCTTCTGCTTTGAACAAAAAGGGTTTGTTGAAGAATTCCATGACCATATTTCATTTTCTATACACACAAAACACTCGCATGCAGTTTGGATTTTTGTGTCTTTCCTTTTTATTTTATTTATTTATTTATTTATTTTTTATTTTTTTTGACATGGGTTGTTATGTATTCTCGGATATGTGGGGCGCGTTCTTGTATCTTAGCGTTCTTGGATAAAAGTTCGTAGAGTTTACATAAAGATCTGGTTGAATGTAAGGGTTAGATCTAAGATTTTGCATTAATAATATATATTACAGAAATAAATACTACATCTATAAAATATTTCATTAAATTCATTAAATAAAACAATAAATTAAATGAATTATATGTCAAATATATTATTTAATGTTGCGCCTTTCTCTTTTGCTTAAATGTTTGATTCCGGATTGAAGTTAACTCTGGCGAATAGTTGCAACAACTCAAGAAATATCTTCAAATTCATTTTAGCATGGTCACATGTCAAACCTCTACATGATTATTATGGTTTTCAATTGCATTCTGATTTTCAATTGTATTTTGATTTTCAGTTAGGTTTTTGGATAGGATCCTGCTTTTCAACTAGGTTTTTGATTAAGCTTTTAATTATTTTGATTAAGCTTTTAATTCCTTGCACTTATCAGTTTTTGAAATGGGAATTACCATCACGTCATTATCTTTAAATTTGGTCCAAAGGTGTTTCCCAAATAACCTCGTTATAAATGTTTCTGATGACATTTTTTTTTTTCACAGTTGAAATCTACAATAAATTGCAATTATATCTAAGCAAACAGAAATTTTTTTTCAAGGACAATTTTTGAGGTTTTTTTGGGGATATAGGACAGTCTACTAATAATTTTCTCTTAATAACAAATTATCGATTTTTCCTTGCAGTCCACTTTCGCACGCTTATTCTTCTTCTTCTTTCTTTCAATCAAAATTTTTCTGTCGCGATCCGATATCTCTCTCGTAATCAAAATATCGATCAACCTCGTTCGGTTGTTTGAATATCGTTCTTCTGAAATTTCAAGTTCATCGATCAAAATTTTCTCACGCGCATTTGTCGATTTCATTCTTTTCGTATTTTTACTATGATCTCGTTTTTCTTCAAAATGTATTAATTAGGTATGCTTATATTATTCTATTTTTAGTTCTTAATCTAATAGTGTTAAAAAAAATTGTTTGCGATTTTTAATTGTGTTCGTTTTCACAAATTATATGTAGTGTTATTTTTATGATTGCTTGTTTATTCTTCTATGGCAACTTTTGGAAGCAGCAGCAGATTTTTTTTTTATTTGTTTCTTTATGCAATGTTGTATTCTAATATGCTTTACATTAAATTTATCTATCATTATCTTGCATTACTGTTGGGATGATTGAAAAAGTATCATTGATTGGGTTGCATAGAAGGTTGTGATAGAGTGGAAAAGTATCATATCCTAGGTTCAGTTTTCTTGTATCATTTTTATATTTTCTTAGTATCAATTTTTTTTGATTATCAGTAACTAGGTATCAGTTTTTTATACGGTAGGTATCAGTTTTCTGAAATGGAAAAACTACTGTTCTAAATTTAACATGTGTTTACTAATGTTTTTTTTTTGGCAGTGGTGATAACAGTCTTCTTTGTCTGTTTATGTTGAATAGTAACACTTTTAGCACTCGATTGTCTATCGATTGTTTTTTGTATGATTTGAAAAATGAGACATGTCGATGTTGGTCTCAATTAACTCCTTTTTAGATTTCTTATGTACCTGAGGACAAAATTATTATGGTTAATACTGATTTTGATATTTGGAGTATAATTTGTTTTATATAGAAAAAATTATTTCTTCGGTTTTTACTGTTAAGATTAAGGGTTCTGAATTGGAATATGTTAATGGTGCTTCTATTTCAAGTTCATCTACTGTTCGTGCGTCTTTAACGTCTACTGTATCTGTCTGCTCAAATGTTGTTGTTAATAGTAAAAGTTATTTAAAAGTTATGTTGAGGAAAGGTTTGATATTATGCATTTTCGATTTCGCTGGTTTTTGTTTTGGAAGAGCTGAATATTTTAGAGAATTTTTGATGGCATATCAAATTCAAAATGAGTATGAATTAGTATTTTCAAAGAATTATTGTGACGCCCCACCTCTATACCCACGCTAGCCAATGACACTACAGGGTAATGCCGTCAACTAACACGGAGAATAAGGCTGGTTGGGAGCGACCATCTATAGCCTTGCTCTAACTATCTATTGAATACATCGACAATAGTCCAAGCAGGTCGACGTACCCAATGAATACTTAAAACAAAACCATAGGTGGTTGGAGGATCTATCAGAACAGAATATAACAACTCAAATGTAATATACATCACAGAACAGTAGATCATCATATACACATATACAGATACATAACAGAGTATACAAACTAATACACGTCAAGTGGTATAGCAAACCACAATATACAGACGAATCAAAAGAATACATATATCAGAGTTACAACAAAATATGACTACACAAAAAGCTTTAACAAAAAGGAACAAGCTGAATAGTCCATGCGGAAGCAAAATAGGCTAAGTCCAAAAGCACATAACCTGAAATATCTCGGTCTGACCCGAGTATAAAATACACGGGTCAGTCTAGCTAAATAAATCAGTTAGATAAACTGAACAACAATAACATGCAAGGTTACAAAGTATATCAAATATCTCTAAAGGAGATAACACAATCATCTAACAAAAGATGAATCATATGATAACATAACAAGCCTCATATCATCGGCAACTCATAGAAACAAAGGATAAGAATATCTCAAAACAAGCCAAAAAGCAAATAACAAATACCGATGAGGTATACAAGTTCCACAAGGTAAACGCTACTCATCATGCGGCTCAAAAAGACCAACACCGAAGGGCGATACTAAGGGAATATACATATCAATGAAACATAAGAAAATTGCTCGAGCTCAGTACTGTATAAACAAGGATCCATGAGCCCGAAGACTCCAAACCCAATATCACCCATGCGGCTCATAACGACCAACATCGGAAGCGATACTATAGGGCAACAAACCCGAAGGCACATACCCGAAGGCAACAAACCTGAAGGAGACAGTCCGAAGACACTATCCCAAAGGCAACAAACCGTAGTGGTGAAGGTCGAAGACCCAGTACTGGACACCACTAACTAGCGGAATGTGTCATAACTCTTAAAAAGGAATCCGAAAAGTGGTAACGTGAGTCCCATAACCACTCGTTCGCACTAAACGGTTTACTATCCGTTAGTTAATTTCACACTCAAAGCAGTACAAAGTTCACCTCATATCATCGGTAAACCAAACCCGAAGGTCAAAACGATCAATTGAATAGGTCGGGGATTAATCAGAAGGATAAACGCACAGATTCATGGTCCGTGTTTTGCCCAACCATTTAATCACCCTTCCAATTCGCTCGAAGTGCAAAATTGTGCGTGTGTTTTAAATAGAATTTATAAATCGGAGAAGCGAACTTTTAATAGATTTGAAGAAATCATTTATAAAAACCTGTGAATGAATTCAAAAAGGAATCATCAAGGTCAAATATGCATAAACAACTAATTGGAATCAATATGCATCGATCAAATTTGGAAAACTAAACGAATAAGGCAATTTGGCAAAAACAGCATATTCAGACGTCTGAAAGAAGGGATTCAGACGTCTGAATCTGAAAATTAATTTGTTTTCCAGAACAGAATTCAGACGTCTGAACCCAAACTTTCAGACGTCTGAAATAGGCATTATTTTGCCTATTTCCTTTCTGGTTGAATTTTAGCCAATTTAGACGTCTGGAATATAATTTCAGACGTCTGAATCTGGGGATGAAAATTTTCCCCAGAACAATATTCAGACGTCTGAAATATGGTTTCAGACGTCTGAAACCTGATGGTCAAGCATTTCCTGAACCTAGGCCATCTATGGCCAAACAAATCGAAAGCAATCGGATGCGTGTTGATTATGGGCTTACGTCAAACGACTACCCAGCCTTAACGACACACCCAAACACTCCGAACAACATAAACATCAACCATATAAGGTTTTACATAGATTTGGCTTCAAAAATCATAATTTGGCAATTTCACCGAAGCAAACCAAATCGAAAGCAAATGAACATATGAATAATTGTTAGGAATTCATACCTAACATCAATGATATCAAAAGAAGTAGATGCGAGTTCAAAACTCACCTTTAACCCAAAAACAAAGAAGAAGGAGCTCAATAGCAAAGAAAACAACCAACCACTCTTCACTTCAACTCTACTAGCTTCAATCTAAGATCAAAACAAGCATTGTCCTAAGTTTAGGTTTAGGAAATTTCTGAAACTAAAGAGAGAAAAAGATAGAGAAGATGAAGAGAAGGCTTACCTGTAGCTTCTCTTTGATTTTTGGAGCAAGAATCAAGTTGCAAGGAAGAACTAGGGTTTGCAATTTCTATTTCCTCTTCCCCTCCACCATTTTCAGTTTTCTTAAGTTAAAGGAATGAAATGAGGGTGAATGGATGAAGAGTTAATGAGCTAGGGGGGTTAAGAGGAGATTGGGGCTGAACCCAAACTCAAGCCCAAGTAGAAAAAGAGTCAAATTTTCACAAACTCCAAAAATAACAAAGCTTATACTCAAAAAGATCGTAAACGCCATTTTGGACTCAATGGAAATGGTTTCGAGTTCCAATTCGGCCATTTGCAAAAAGTAACATTTCGGACCAAAAATCCGACTAACGACACTATATTTAAATAAAATACTTAAATATAAAATCGTTAAATATGCGGGTTGTTACAGATCTCCCTTCCTTACAAAATTGCGTCCCCGCAATTCCTAGAGACGATATTTGTAACAACTACATACATACAACATTCAAAAGAAAAGAAAATAAGCTTGAGGTGAAAAGATATACTCACCGTTCCCAAGCAAAGATAGAAAACCCGGATAAGATCGCTCAATAAACTCTCTGGTTTCCTAAGTACAGTCATTGGGTTTAGCGGACCATTGAACCTTAACGAGCGGCACGTCCTTGTTCCGAAGGTGTCGCACCTCCGTGTCTAGTACGCGAATAGGTTGCTGTACAATAGATAAGTCCGGTGAGACCTCAAGCTCAAGCAAATCAGGAGAATCAATAACAGAATCCGATTCCCGAGGACACTTCCGAAGTTGAGAGACGTGAAACACGTCATGAATGCCAGATAAATGAGCAGGAAGTGAAACTCTATAAGCCACAGGGCCAATACGTTCAGTAATAGAAAATGGTCCTATAAAGCGAGGAGCCAATTTCCCAGTCGTACTGAAACGCATAACCCCTTTCAAAGGAGAACCACGAATAAAAACAAGGTCACCAATCGAGAACTCGAGAGGCTTCCTACGGCTGTCCGCGTAGGATTTCTGGCGACTCTGTGCCTCTTTCATTCTCAACCGGATAAGATCAATCTTCTCGGAAGAATCACGAACAAAATTTGGACCAAGAATAAGCTTCTCCCCAGATTCAAACCAACAAGAAGGTGATCGACATGGCCTTCCGTATAAGGCTTCGAAAGGAGCCATACCGATACTAGACTGAAAACTATTATTGTAGCAGAACTCTACAAGAGGTAGATGATCCTCCCAACTACCACCGAAATAAAAAATACAAACACGGAGAAGATCTTCCAAGATACGATTCACCCGTTCAGTCTATCCGTCAGACTGCGGATGATAAGCTGTACTAAAATTAAGCTTTGTTCCCAAAGCTTGCTGAAGACTCTGCCAAAAATGACTCGTGAATAAAGGATCACGATCACTCACAATAGAACTAGGAACACTGTGAAGTCTCACGATTTCCTTGACATACAACTTAGCCAAATGCGAAGCAGTCCTATTAGACTTAATAGGGACAAAATGAGCAGACTTGGTGAGGCGATCAACAATAACCCAAATGCTAGAATGGCCCGATCTCGAACGAGGTAGGCCGTCAACGAAATCCATAGAAATCTGATCCCATTTCCACAATGGAATCTCTAGAGGTTGAAGAAGACCAGAAGGACGCTGATGCTCAGCCTTAAAACGCTGACAAGTTATGCAATTACTCACATAACCCGCCACATCGTGTTTCATGCCTTCCCAATAATAAAGACGACGCATATCGGCATACATCTTACTACTATCAGGATGAATGGTATACTTAGAACGATGACAGTCATCAAGAATGTCATGCCTATGTGCAAAATCAGAAGGCACAAAAAGACGGTTCTTCTTGCAAAGACACCCATGAGAATCAATGCTGAAATCCCGCAACGCCTCATCACAGGATCCAGACTCACAAAGCTGAATAAGATGCAACAAATCAGGATCACGCCGCTGAGCATCGGCAATACGATCCAATAAAATTTAGGTCGAGCTCCCAAACTAAATAATAGAATAGGAGAATCAAAAGATGAACCTCGATCACGAATTTCACAAAAAGATAGAGTCTCAAGAATATCCCATTCGGCAAGCATCATAGAAATAACAGCCGAATATTTGCGACTAAGCGCATCAGCAACACGATTACCCTTACCAGGGGTATACTGGATATCAAAGTCATAGGAAGCAAGAAACACGAGCCAACGCTGTTGTCTCATATTGAGTTCCTTCTGAGTGAACAAATACTTCAAGGATTTATGATCGGTATAAAGAATGAAGCGCTCGTCCAATAAAAAGTGTCGCCAAATCTTCAAGGCAAAGACAATGGCGGCTAACTCAAGATCATGAGTGGCATAGCGAACTTCATTCGGACGCAGTTGCTTAGAAGCATAAGCAACTACCCGATCCTTCTGCATAAGAACAGCACCGAGACCACTACCACAAGCATCGGTGTAGACAACAAGATCATGATTCCCCTCGGGAACTACCAAAATAGGAGCATTAGTGAGGAGTTCCTTCAATGTCAGAAAGGAAGCTTCACACTTGTCGGACCAAATAAAATGAATGCCTTTCCGAGTAAGGCAGGTGAGAGGAAGCACAACACGGGAAAAATCCTTAATGAACCGACGGTAATAACCCACCAATCCAAGGAAACTACGAATCTCATGAACATTCTCAGGCCTCTTCCAATTTTGGATGGCTTCGATCTTTGAGGGATCGACAGAAATGCCATCGGAAGATACAACATGGCTTAATAACTTAACCTTATTCTCCCAAAAATGGCACTTGGAGAATTTGGCTTTAAGCTGATGATAACGGAGAGTACTCAAGACAATTCTCAAGTGATTAGCATGCTCAGCTTCAAACTTAGAATAAAAAAGGATATCATCAATGAACACAAGGACGAACTTATCGAGATATTCCCGGAATACTCGATTCATGAGATCGACAAAGAAAGCAGGAGCGTTCGTCAACCCGAACGGCATAACGAGCCACTCAAAAGAACCATAACGAGTGTGGAAAGCGGTAAGAGGAATGCTATCCTCCATGACCCATAACTGATGAAAACCTGTGGCAAGGTCGAGTTGAGAAAAGACCTTAGCACCACTCAATAGATCGAACATATCATCGATCCTAGGCAATGGATACCTATTTTTGATGGTTAACTCCTTAAGCTTGCGATAGTCAATGCAAAGCCTAAGAGTTCCATCGGATTTCTTCACGAAGACGACCACGGATCCCCATGGAGAAAAACTGGACTAAATCAACTGCTTGGACTCAAGCTATAAAAGCTGCTTCTTGAGTTCCTCATTTTCCCTTGTAGACATCCTCGTGGGAGGACGACTAACTGGCTGCGCGCCTAGAATGAGATCAATGCGGAACTCAATTGCCCGCTTAGGTGGCAAACCCGAGACAGGCTCAAAAACATCAGAAAAGTCACAAGCAATAGGAATACGAGATATATCATCATCGTCCCGCGAGTCAAGAGAACATAAAGCCATTTCGGAATTATCCACATCCCGAAGAATAAGAGATAGCTGAGCAGGCGAATCCGAATGTCGAAGATATATAATTCTCTCCGAATAAATAATCCTGGCATCATATCTTACTAGCCAGTCCATACCCAAATCAAATCAAATCCCAGACAAGAAATAACGTGCAGACTCGCACGAAATTAAAAGCCATATAAAACAATCTCAACATCATCACAAAGCAAACTAAGGGTCGCGGATCCCCTAATAGGATTCGCAATCCTTAAAGAAGTAACCAAATAAGAAACATCCAAAGATAAATCATCAACGAGCTTTTTCGATACGAAGGAATGTGATGCACTCGTATCGAAAAGAACTCGAATACTATGATCATGAAATAAAATAGAACCTTCCAAAATAGGTGGAGATATACCTTTGGGCTGAGAGGGACCTTCAGAAGCCTTGGCAGCATAAAGCTTGCTAGACTTGGCACCAGCCGGAACAGTAGGGCGAGCTGAAACATGATGACCTTTCTTCTTGCAATAGCGGCAGAAGAGAGGCTTAGGACAAGCTCGAATAATATGATCAGGAGAACCACAATTGAAACACTTCCGAACGAAAGGTGTTCCAACAGACTGAGGCTGAGAACTAGAACTACCAGTCTTCTTCTTCTTAGAAGGAAAATGCTTCTTCTGAAATGGAAACGGTTTCTTGTTGGGGTTCTTGGAAACCTCAACATCAACATCACTATCACACTCCTTCTCGACGGTCTCGAGATGAAGCGCAGAATCAACCAACTCCTCAAAAGAAAGCTTAAGCTGGAGCAACAAAGACTACTTAAGATATTTCTTAAGACCAGAAACAAACTTCAAATTCTTTTTATAAGAAGTGCTAACGAATTCAAGACCATACTTAGATAAAGCCTCGAATGATGCAACATACTCAGAAATAGAAGATTTCCCTTGCTTCAACTCAAGGAAGCGACGGGTCAATAAAACTTTTTCAGATTCAGGAATGAACTTGAGTTCAAATCGCTCTCGAAACTGAGTCCAAGAGAGAGTAGACTCATCAATCTCGGCTACAAGAAGCTCATACCAATCAAGAGCACGCTCTTGTAATAAGCTAGAAGTTACAAGCACTCTATCATGGTCAGAAAGATCCATGCAAGAGAAGATACGCTCGCACGTGCGAAACCAAGCGTGGACTTCAAGAACAGACTCGGAGCCCTTAAACGGCTTTCCTCCAAGATGAGCAAAATCACTGCACTGCCGTGCAAAGGCAGACTTTTAAGGTGGAGACACTCGAGGAGGAACTGGAGGCTGAGCGCTCCTAAACAATTTCAAAAACTGATCGGTAGACATATGAACGCCATCCGGATGTGAACCACTAGATCGCCCAGCATCCGAACGTCGTCCCCTGCCTCTTCCAGCCATACGCTGAAAGTTAGATAAGAACAAGATTATTCACAAGGTAGAAGGAATAGAGAGACACGATGATTCAAAGATTTGTATCACTTATACACTTTGATGTACCGTAATATGTGCATCTATTCTGTGTTTATCATATTTTGTCCTGAACTCAGCTCTGATGCCATGCTGTGATGCCCCACCTCTATACCCACGCTAGCCAAGGACACTACAGGGTAATGTCGTCAACTAACACGGAGAATAAGGCTGGTTGGGAGCGACCATCTATAGCCTTGCTCTAACTATCTATTGAATACATCGACAATAGTCCAAGCAGGTCGACGTACCCAATGAATACTTAAAACAAAACCATAGGTTGTTGGAGGATCTATCAGAACAGAATATAACAACTCAAATGTAATATACATCACATAACAGTAGATCATCATATACACATATACAGATACATAACAGAGTATACAAACTAATACACGTCAAGTGGTATAGCAAACCACAATATACAGACGAACCAAAAGAATACATATATCAGAGTTACAACAAAATAGGACTACACAAAAAGCTTTAACAAAAAGGAACAAGCTGAGTAGTCCATGCGGAAGCAAAATAGGCTAAGTCCAAAAGCACCTAACCTGAAACATCTCGGTCTGACCCGAGTATAAAATACACGGGTCAGTCTAGCTAAACAAATCAGTTAGATAAACTGAACAACAATAACCTGCAAGGCTACAAAGTATATCAAATATCTCTAAAGGAGAAAACACAATCATCTAACAAAAGATGAATCATATGATAACATAACAAGCCTCATATCATCGGCAACTCATAGAAATAAAGGATAAGAATATCCCAAAACAAGCCAAAAGACAAATAACAAATACCGATAAGGTATACAAGTTCCAAAAGGTAAACGCTACTCATCATGCGGCTCAAAAAGACCAACACCGAAGGGCGATACCAAGGGAATATACATATCAATGAAACATAAGAAAATTGCTCGAGCTCAGTACTGTATAAACAAGGATCCATGAGCCCGAAGACTCCAAACCCAATATCACCCATGCGGCTCATAACGACCAACATCGGAAGCGATACTATAGGGCAACAAACCCGAAGGTACAAACCCGAAGGCACATACCCGAAGGCACATACCCGAAGGCAACCTACCTGAAGGAGACAGTCCGAAGACACTATCCCAAAGGCAACAAACCGTAGTGGTGAAGGTCGAAGACCCAGTATTGGACACCACTAACTGGCGGAATGTGTCATAACTCTCAAAAAGGAATCCGAAAAGTGGTAACGTGAGTCCCATAACTACTCGTTCGCACTAAACGGTTTACTATCCGTTAGTTAATTTCACACTCAAAGCAGTACAAAGTTCACCTCATATCATCGGTAAACCAAACCCAAAGGTCAAAACGATCAATTGAATAGGTCGGGGATTAATCGGAAGGATAAACGCACAGATTCATGTCCGTGTTTTGCCCAACCATTTAATCACCCTTCCACTTCGCTCGAAGTGCGAAATTGTGCGTGTGTTTTAAATAGAATTTATAAATCGGAGAAGAGAACTTTTAATACGATTTGAAGAAATCATTTATAAAAACCCGTGAATGAATTCAAAAAGGAATCATCAAGGTCAAATATGCATAAACAACTAATTGGAATCAATATGCATCGATCAAATTTGGAAAACTAAACAAACAAGGCAATTTGGCAAAAACAGCATATTCAGACGTCTGAAAGAAGGGATTCAGACATCTGAAAGAAGGGATTCAGACGTCTGAATCTGAAAATTAATTTGTTTTCCAGAATAGAATTCAGACGTCTGAACCCAAACTTTCAGACGTTTGAAATAGGCATTATTTTGCCTATTTCCTTTCTGGTTGAATTTTAGCAATTTCAGACGTCTGGAATATAATTTCAGACGTTTGAATCTGAGGATGAAAATTTTCCCCAGAACAATATTCAGACGTCTGAAATATGGTTTCGGACGTCTAAAACCTGGTGGTCAGGCATTTCCTGAACCTAGGCCATCTATGGCCAAACAAATCGAAAGCAATCGGATGCGTGTTGATTATGAGCTTACGTCAAACGACTACCCAGCCTTAACGACACACCCAAACACTCCGAACAACATAAACATCAACCATATAAGGTTTTACATAGATTTGGTTTCAAAAATCATAATTTGGCAATTTCACCGAAGCAAACCAAATCGAAAGCAAATGAACATATGAATAATTGTTAGGAATTCATACCTAACATCAATGATATCAAAATAAGTAGATGTGAGTTCAAAACTCACCTTTAACCCAAAAACAAAGAAGAAGGAGCTCAATAGCAAAGAAAATAACCAACCACTCTCCACTTCAACTCTACTAGCTTCAATCTAAGATCAAAACAAGCATTTTCCTAAGTTTAGGTTTAGGAAATTTCTGAAACTAAAGAGAGAAAGAGATAGAGAAGATGAAGAGAAGGCTTACCTATAGCTTCTCTTTGATTTTTGGAGCAAGAATCAAGTTGCAAGGAAGAACTAGGGTTTTCAATTTCTATTTCCTCTTCCTCTCCACCATTTTCAGTTTTCTTAAGTTAAAGGAATGAAATGAGGGTGAACGGACGAAGAGTTAATGAGCTAGGGGGGTTAAGAGGAGATTGGGGCTGAACCCAAACTCAAGCCCAAGTAGAAAAAGAGTCAAAATTTCACAAACTCCAAACATAACAAAGCTTATACTCAAAAAGATCGCAAACGCCATTTTGGACTCAATGGAAATGGTTTCGAGTTCCAATTCGGCCATTTGCAAAAAAGTAACATTTCGGACCAAAAATCCGACTATCGACACTATATTTAAATAAAATACTTAAATATAAAATCGTTAAATATGCGGGTTGTTACAATTATGCTACAAGAGTTACTGTAATTTGCTCTTCATATAATGATGGTTGTCTTTTCAAATTCCATGGTTCTTGTGATTTTGGAGAATTGAAGAAGTTTTTTATGAGAAATATGGTTACCGATCATTCTTGTGGGGCTGGTCTTAGAAATGTGAATAATCCACATATATCTGGTTCATTTGTTAAATCATTGATTATTGACGAGATCCGCGATTGTCCTAGTAAAAAGCCTAAAAATATTATAGTCGATTTTAGAAGAGCATACAATTTTCAGTTGTCTTACGGTTCTACTTATCACGCGAAACAACTTGCATTAATGGAGTTGCATGGTAATGATGCTTTGTCTTATAATGATTTGAGTTGGTATTTGGAAGCAGGAAGAAGTCTAATCCAGATAGTTATGTTGATATGGATGTTGATCCTAGTAGTAATAAATTTGAGAGGGTGGCTATTGCTTTTGGCGCTTGTTTACTTGGTTTCAAGTATTGTCGTTCGATGATATTCTTAGATGCTACTCACTTGAAGGGATGTCCTGGTGTGTTGATGAGTGCTACTGTAAAAAATGGTGATCAAGGTATGTCTTTGTTTTCAGTTTTGACTTATTCGTATTGAGATCATAATAGTTAGCATTAGCATTAATATTAATTTGTTATTATAATTTGTATTATGTTGGTATCAGTTTTAAGATATGTAGTTTATAGTTAGCAAGTTTCTTGTATTAGAATTTGCATTGTATTGAATTGTAAGTTTGTATTTGGTATCATAATTTCATACTTCTTAGCAGAAGATTAGTATCAGTTTGTGTATATTGTTAGTATCAATTTCAAGTATGTTAATATATGATATCATTTATAGTTATGTATTGTTGAAATTTCATTTGTATTATAATATATGTCGCTGTTCATTACTTTGTTGTGTTAGAATGAAGATTAATATGCATACTTTTGTGGTTATCAGTATTTTTATAATGGTCGTATTAGGTTTTCGGTATCAGTTTTTTTTCTGTTAGTATCAATTTCGTGAATTGATTCAGATTTTTGGTCATAATTAGTTTTAGTTTTTTTACTAATTGTTTTTACATTTGCAGGTTTCTTCCCTTTAGCTTTGAGTGTAGTTTCTGTAGAAAATATGGATAATTGGACATGGTTTTTGAACCATTTAAAACAAATGCTTCAAGAAGATCGTACTTTGGTTTTTATATCAAATTGTCACCAAGGTTTGCTTTCGGGTGTTCGTGATGTTTTTCCTTCAGCTTATCATAGTTATTGCTATTTGCATATGGAACAAAATCTTCTTTCAGCGGTAAAAGCCAAAAATGTAAATGTGTCTATTGTTGATCTATTTAAAATGTGTACTAGAGCTTCTAATCTATATGAATTTGAAGAAGCACATTCTAAGTTCCTTCAAATTGGAGGTGTTGCTGGTGTGAATTTTTTAAAGGATAAGCCATTTGATAAGTGGATGGATTTATATTTTTCAGGAAAACGTTGTGGTGAATATAGTTCGAATGTTGTAGAAAGTTTTAATAGTTGGATTTTAGTTGAGCAAGCATTGCCTATTACTTCATGTTTAGATGGTATTCGTGTTAAGATTATGGAACAAATGGCTACAAGAAGAGAACATTGTTGTTTGTGGAGAACAAATCTTTGCCCTTCTATGGAATTACGTTTGGGTGAATTGATTGAAGAAAGATTTAGATGGGATGTATATAAATCTTCTTATTTTGCCTTTGAAGTGAAATCTCCAAACTCTCATTGTGTTGATTTGAAGGAACGACTTTGTAGTTGCAACCAATGGAAAATTACGGGATTTTCTTGTGCTCATGTTATAAAGTGTATGAACAAGTCTAAGTTGTTTGTATATGATTTTGTCAAGAATTACTTCACTGTTCATGCTTATCGACGTTCTTATGCCAATGCTATAAATCCTATTCCAAATTATGATAGGCCTATTGCTGATGGTAGCATTCAAGATGTTATCAAGCCATCAAAGGAGAAACGTGGCGCAAGTAGACCGTCAATCAAGCGTAAAGGAGAATTTTCATATTTTCAGAACAAGCAAAACAGATGTGGCGAATGCAAGCAGTTTGGTCATAATAAACGGAATTGTCGAGCTTCGAAAAGGATATGATTTGATTTTTCATTTTGAATTTGTTCAGATTAATAAGTGAATGTGTGACTTGTTTTGGTAGTTTATTGTGATTGAACCTTTTGTTATTAGTTTGTACTCAGTATAGCATATTATCAAATTGATTTTAATTTCAAGTATTTAGTATAAGTGATAGGATCAGTTTTAATATCAGTTATATGTTTCTACAGTATCAGTTCTGGTGTTTGTTTTTACAAGTTTTGCTATCAGTATCAGATTTTATAATATCAGTTTTTACAGTATTAGTTTTTACAGTACCAGTTGTTATAAGTTTTTACAAGTATCATTTTTTACAAGCTTTGGTATCATTTTTTACAGTATCAGTATCAGTCAGCTTGGTTGGAGATAATGTTTGTTTGATTGGATATAAACGACTTTAGTATCAGTTTTGGTTTGTTTTTAGTATCGGTTTCGTGTATTATAATACGTTCTAGAATTGACAGCGGTACTAATACATAATTAGAATGATATCTACTGTTAGCAAAAACTAACATCAGAAGTAACTGTTGTTTCATAAAGTATGTTGAGTATGAGTTTTAGCAAAATCGATACTATTAGTTATAAGAACTGATACTCAATTACTGTTTTGTATTGAAATATGATATGAAATTTGATAATATCATTATACAACTGATAGTTGTATAATAAAAGTGATTATATTATGTGGGATTCATAGCCGCATGATAGAACTTACACTATACAATCTTGTTATAATATAAAAAACAGAAAAAGAAAAGAACACCAACGACAACATATCATTCCAGGAGATCAGTATTGTTTTTACAAGTAAGACCAGCTTTGTTTTAAGAACAGAACATCATTACTTCATAAGTACCAAATTACAACAGAACATCATTACTTCATAAGTACAAATTTCAACAGAATTACATTACTTTACAAGTATCAAATTTAATTGTGAAACAACACAATGTGAATTCAGTTCTTTCCTTTTCTTTCTTCTTCTAAGCTTGACATGTATTTAGACAGACTTCAGCAATGTTCATCATCTGTCAATATTGCTTGTACAATCTTTTCTCTTGTAGATAATATTTCCTTCTTTTCAAGTTGTATTGGTATTCTGCTTTTGTTCAGTGAAATGATGAATATCATTACAAATATTCCACAGTTAAGCCTGTTGAAACCAAAATGTAATGTTAGTATCAGTTTGCATAAGTTGTATTATCAGGTTTATAATTAATACAAAACATTTAACTTCGGGGATAATGGTACAAGCATATAACATGCTTTGAATTAAAATATTTAACAGTTTTACTAGCACACTTAGTATTAATTTGTGTATGAATTTTTGTATTTGTAGTTATTACTTTAAGATATATTTGCTAAATATTTTGTTTTATTTTTTATTATGTAGTTATCTGTTTTGTTTTTGTAGGTGTCAGTTTTGTTTCTGTAGGTATCAGTTTTTTTTATATAGGTGTCAATTTTGTTTTTGTAGGTATCAGTTTCTTTTATGTAGGTATCAGTTTTCTTCCTGTAGTAACTGTTTATTTCTGAACTAAATGTTTTTGAAATTGAGAGATAATATTTTTCAATATTTTGTTATGAATCAAATTCGATTAAATATAAAAGGCATACAATGATGTATAGAATTATGTATGAAATGTTATAATGCAAAAACACAAATAGTTTGAATAATGAGCAACTTTCAATTGATTATGACTAGTAGTTTCAATTGTATTGTTCATTTTGTTATACGTAGATATCAATTTAACCAAAAAAACTTACGTGTCCTCTGCTTGCTGTGCGCACTTTATTTGATGTATATCATCTGGTTTTACCTCCATGTCTGTTATGTTATTGCTTTTCTAGATCTCTTTGAGCATTTCTTCTATTTTTTGTCTCTAATAAAGATAAAATGTTAAAAAGTTAGGTCATATTCACCTTTTAATCTGTAATAAGTAAATTTTTTAAAAGAAAGAGAAATCTCATACCAACTTTATAGCTTCTTTTAAACTGGAATTGTTTCTTTCATTTGATTTTCTAGGGCGGTTAGAATCGACATGGCACCATTGCATTGTTGGATATGTTAAAGTCACTAATGTCCAATGGTTCTCACGATGCAAAGAAAAATATATACTTTCAGCAAATTTGTCTTGCACAATGGATTCTAGCATAGGGAGGACCGGACTTTTTTTCACACCCATTATATCACACACAATTCCTTTCTGTTTAATATGAAAACAAGTAATGATTTATGTAACGACCCGTAAAATTCAATAATTAAATTGGTTAAATTAGTAAGATTTTTGTAATTAAATTTAGAAAGAAATAAAAAAATTATAATTTATGTTGAAGTAAATGTTAAGAGTGAATTGTAGCAATGGTCATTAAAACTAATTATTGACAATTAAAGTGAAATCACAATTTAAAATGAAACAGATAATTTGTTGCACTTGGGTATAACATTGAAAATAAGTAAATAAATGCAAGTGTTGTATAAATAAAGGAATTTGTACATAATTAACAGTAATTGAATGAATTTGGTATTATGTATGTAATTATAATAATTGGTTGAAGTATGATAAACTTAAGTGTAACCTTGGCTTGTAAACAATTATTATAAGTTGTCTATTGAATTAGTTGATTGAATTGGAATTGAAATTAAATTTTAATGAATATAAATAAAGGTTACAATAATGGGAATGAGAATATGTCAAGTAAATGAAAGGTAAACAATGGTAACTAGCTTATAGAGTAATAATAGGCATGGTGTAAAGATGGGAATTTAATTCAAATTAACGGAATTAATGTAAATGATATAACTTGGTTACAAAATTAATATACGGAATTGGATGTAAATATGAATTAATTAATGAGATAATAGATAGTAATGGTAATTGAATAAAATCAATATTATATAAGAATTGTAACATTTGTTTGTGAATAGTGAATTCATATGTGTAATTAAAAGTTATAATAACGATTGCTATAAGTTACCTGTTCAGTTGGTCTATTAAGAATCAATTAGAATTAAATGAACTTTAATGTTGCATTAGAAAGTTTAAGACAATAACGGAGACTGTGAATGTAACACAATGAATAAGAAATGCTATTTTTATTCATAAAGTAATAGTTGATGTATTAAAAGAATGGAACGAAGATGAAATTATTTATTTGATTAAAATCTTAATTAATGTGTGCATTAATTTATAATGGGATATAAAAGGTAAATTAATAATTTAAAAGGATGACTTACTAATAAAATAATGTATAATGAATGGAAATGGAATAAATTAGTGTTATGAAACTAATGGTAGCATTTGTTCTAAGCAATAAGCTTATAAATGAAATAAAAAGTTAATGGTATCAATTATTACATGTTACATATTTATTTAGTCTATTAAATAGAATTCGAAATCAAATTTTACAATTTAATGAGATTAATTACTACGTTAGTTGAAATTAGATGAAATTGGAAATTATTAACGCACTAAGATATAAATCATGATAATTATACCATAAGATGAAATTGATAGAATAATAAATGGAAAGAAAATTAAATTGAATTATTGGAAATTAAATTTATAATTGTGAATTTAATGAAATTGGAAGTTAACACTGAAATTTATAGATTTATCAACTCTAAATTGACATACAAATTTGTTTAAATTAGTGTAAATGATTAAGAAAATTTAAAGGGGTAAAATTTATCAATTATAGAATTGAAATTTAAGATTTGATTTAATTAATTAATTATAAATTTATTTAATTAATGTAAAAATAGCCATTTTGGCCACTGACTCAGATTTCGACGAAACCAGGTTCATCGGATCCGTAACGGTTAATTATTGTAGGATTTCAAGTTTCGTAGCAATCGGACTTGTCATTTGATCGTACGGACTCGAAACGCATTGAAATCAATGAAATTGAAATCAATTAAAATCAATTTGAAATAAATTGATTTTAGCATAACTTCTTCACACGATGGACTTTGGACTTGAAACATGTTCCATCACGTTTAAAATATTTAAAAAACATCTATTTTGATATATGGATTGACCCAATTTCGTTCTGGAGTCAGAACGGGATTTTCGGGCTATTTTATCGTTCAACGTGTGCATCATATCGATCCGGTCCATTCTAATTTCACTTTGCCTATATATACCCTGTTATAAATCATAGCCTACCTCTATTTCTCATTTTTCTGTATGTACAATTCCTCCTCAACTCCTCATTTCAATGGCAGACAATTCCAAATCCAAATTGCAATTCAAAAATCAAATTGAAATTTCAAACTCCTCGAAAAAATTCAGAAAAAATTATATATCGAAGCTCTCGGCGAGCGCAACTGTAACGTCCCACTTTTTCGCACACTTTAAATCGACACACATGCCAATTCAAACCATACGGAAGGGCGGATTGTTATGGGGTAAATAAGAAAAAAACAGAGAAGAAGAAAAAAACTAAACAGAATCTCACAGCGGAAGGATAAAATATAATAATCAAATATACAGTTTATAAATCTGTTTACAAAACCATTTATATAATACATATCAGAGTTACGCATACCAATAACAATGCAGCGGCACAGTGTGTAGTGCACTAGTATAAATAATAATAATATAAATCTTCGTCTTCGTCCTCCAGAGCTAAATCTTGCAATCCTGAAACGCTCGGACTGACCCAAGCGAATTTGAAAAGACAAAAACACTCGAGTCAGAACTAAAAGATCTTATGTGAGTTAAATTAACAGAAATAAATATGAGTGCAGTAACTCAAGAGATGCTCGGGATTTACATCTCCTAAGGATCCGTTAAACTATTTATTATGTAGTATATTGCGCTATTATAATAGTGTCTATTTGTAAAATAAACTTACTTTTTAATAGCGTTAAGGGGTTACCCATATAGCCCTTAACACAGAGTATATTCCCATAGTCTATACAGTACCGTAATCTCTCCCGTACTGGGCGTCGTCAGAGGGCACTCCATAGGTATGGTACAAAACCAAAATCGTATAAGGTGCGCTAGGGTAGGTGACACGGCACAACTAGGCAATGCCAGAGTAGATATACCAATTGCTACTCGGGCTGATGGTAACGCATAGCCGCAGCTACCGCCCACCTCGAACTAACACCCCCAAAATCAAAGAAATCAATAGTGGCCACCGAATCAATCCAAAGTCAGAGTATAATATCGAAGAAGTGCGTTCGATCAGAGGAATGACCTCATTGGCCCGAGAATCGCTCCTGTTTTAGCCACCTTATGCGAACTCACGGGAGTTGGGTCCACGTATTTACCTTACAGGAAACGCCGCCACCAACCTACTTCATTCTGGAATCTCCACCGCGTACACGGTTGTTAAAGTGATTTTCGGAGTTGGCAGAGAGTATGACAACTTCCGATCCCGGTCTCTTCAACAACCAAACGTTATTATAACACCGCGGTCATTTAAAAATAGTTTATACTTTAAACCCAGAATAAAAATTTCCATTTCAAACTATTAATACGATATCAATTTAAAGCCCAAAACAATATGATATCCTTTTCTCAAATATAATTCTTTTTCAAAATCATACTGCTTTAAATTTTAAAATATCTGGAAACCAAATATTTGAGTTATACTTTCAAAGCATAATATTTCGAAATTCATAATCTAAAACCATAACTTCTAAAACTTAAATGGTTCGGATATTCAATGATATATATAATAAATGGTTTAACTTTAAGGTTACTTTGTAAAGAAATTATTTCCAGGGCTCTACAAATATACTTCTTTATTTAAAGTCTAAACCAAATTTAAATATCACTTTCAAGTTCCAAAACCACTTCAATTTCTATTTATATATATATCCATTTGGAGTATTAATATTTCAAAACTAAAGTTGGAATTTATTCTTTCAACAAATTAAATGTTCTATTATTTAGTTTTGAATATTTACATAAAATCTATAAATAAAACTCCAATTTCTAGAAATTAAGTATTTTCTTCAATTTAATTTATACTAAAATATCCCATTTAAGTAAATCTTGGAAAATCCATTTATAAATATCATACCTTAAAATTTCCAAACTTAAACATATAAGATATATTACCAAATTCCATTTTCTCAAATTTTTATCATTTTATTCAACAGGTTTAAACACAGCTTAAATTTAAAATTTTAACTTCATATGTGTATATATCGAATTAATATTTTATAAAATATCAAAATTAATTTTTTATAAACCGTATCCCATCCAAACCATAGAAATCACCTTTAAAATAATTTATATATAGACCACGGTGCCTGTATATAATTTTCTATCCTATGGTCAAGTGATACGGATATTTATCATTTCAATCCGCAATTTAAAATAAAATTTTGCGGTTGTATATCATTTCAAACCACAATCCCGAATGAAATGAAATATGCATGATAACTTGCAGTTTAAATGATATAAAATAAAAACATCCATTCATCCACATCATCCACCATCCAAATCACAATCATCATCCAAAATAAAACAATATCAATATATATCTGATAATAATATGCAGGTAATAACTGGCAGTTATATTCAAAATAATTTAACAACTATTAAACTAACAGTTTATATTCAGTAATAAATTTTATAACTGTTAACTAGCAGTTTATAGGCGAATAAATAAATTCTAACTGTCAATTAATATGCAATACATAAACTAAATTAACAATTAAATTAAATAAATGCGAATTAACAAATATGCTGAATAAAACATGCCAAACATTCACAAATAAATTCCTACTCATATCTAAAATAAATTTAACAAACATAAAAACTTTTAGAAGTTGTGAGTGGGTTAAAACACTCACATTTTTGAATTTAAATTGAATTCAAATCCAATTTAATCCCAAAATTTGGACAGTCTCCAAATTCATCCAAACTAGTGCCAAAACGTCAGAAATTCCGATACGATCCCATCAAAACAAACCGCGCGCGAATCCGAGCTCATATGCAAAAGTTATGAAAATTTGAAAAATGAAAAATTCTGGTCCTGGGTCGACTTCGGGTTCGACTTCGGTGCGAAGTCTCAATTCCCCGGTGCTTGCTTGGAGTTTTCGCCAAAACGATCCGGAGCGACCCGAGTCATTTTTTTCCTGACCCGAAGTTGCTCTAGGGTTTTCTCCCCTGAAACCCGAAGCGCGACCAGAAGCTGCTGCTGATCCGCAATTTTTTTTTTTTTGAAATTGAAATTATTTTTTTGGAATTTGAGAATTAGGTTTTTTTATTCTGCCATTAGAATGAGGAGTTGAGAAGGAGATCTACGTATAGAAAAATGAAAATAAGGAGTGGCTAGGGTTTATAACAGGTTATATATAGACAAGGCTGAAAAATAATAGATGGATCGGATTGGATCTAAACATAAGTTTAAATTTAGGCATAAACATATATGTAATAAACTAGCATTAAATTTTGAAACGTGAATTGATTTAATTGGAAATAAATTACCCAAATGTTCTTATTCCATGAAATTTTATTTACTGAAGGTAGCACTTAATCTAATTTATACATCTTGCCCGTTTTGTCTTTAAATCAATAAATCTTATATAGTATATAGATTTATCATAAATTTTATCTATTCTTCCTTTTTAGGCAATGTTCTATATATTAGATTTCATTTAAATGCAATAAATCATACTATCGTAGTTATATCCAATTAAATAAATAAATGTCGATTCCTACTCTTTTTATCCAACAATTGTTTAAGTTTTATTCCATAAATACTTCTACACACATCCTGGATTTTGTGTAAATGGTTGTAACGTTAAATCTTGTCTACTTCCCATTTTATATTTAAGGTTTCTAAAACCGATTAATATTATTCCCTAGTCCAAACACCCTTTTGCCCAATTTATTTAACATATCCTTAAATTAGATTAATTCCTATTGATGTAATAGTTAAACATAAATTTCACTTATTTGAAATAAATCCACAATTTAATTTCAAATAAATCAATAAATTTTGGTTTATCACTTCTTAAATACCCAATCGTCATAATTTAATTAAAACTACATTTATCACATTTTATAGAATTTACCATCTTAAGTGACAAATCAAAACTACCCTAACTGCACAAATTTAGGGTAATCAATTTCAATTGCTTTCCCTTTAAACTACATAAATTATCCAAATAAAACCTAAGTGAAACATTTATTTATTTAAAAATCTTACTGTTTAAATGAATTTATCCTTTACGATATAATTTACATTTGACTTGATTTCTCATTTATTTTGCAAAACGGTAAATTCCAATTGCTACCAACATTATATTTAATATAAATTTGAATCCAAATAATTGGTATTGCACAACCTTATTGCGTACATTTACATATAGTTACAACTAAGTCAATACACTGATTTCATGAATTCATAAATTAATCCACAAATTTCCATTGACTCTTTATATTCAAAATCAATTGCAAAGGTTTAAAAGTTGCTAAATTTCGATTTCAGTAATTCCTTTAATTCCATTCAAAAATCAGCAATTATCTATTAAATGTCCCAAAATTTCTATTAAATTAATTTAACGAATCTTTAATATAAATTAGATGAATTAAATATTGCATTCAAACTATTGCGTTAATATTTTCCGTTTCACTTTAAAGTAACTAAATTTGCCAATTATAATACTTATTTCAATTTCTTAAAATAACCCTTTATTTACATTGAACCCAATTTAATTAAGTTTCCAATTGATTAGATTCAATTTCAACATTTAACCCTTAAGTTTTGGGTTATAAACAATTTATATGTATTCTTTCTTAATTATTACTTTGCAACTTCTCGTATAAATTTCACAATCAAACATAAATTTTAAAGTAACGCTTAATAAATATGCTCCTATAATTTCTCAACTTTTAAACGAACGTTACTCCACTTTCAATTAGTGTAACATTCATTTAATTATTACCACCTATTACCGATCCTAATCCCATTAACAAATAATCAGGTAGATTTTTATGATAGGTGTTACAATTTTTTTTAAAGTAAATTACTATTCATTACTATTGCCTTAAATTCAGCATTAATTTCCTTGCATTAACATTTTATACTAAAATCTTTGTCCAATTATAATTTATACTCTAAAAAATTTCATTTACACCTTTCGTTGTTTCTTAATTACAATTAAGGCGCATCAACTATCTATATTGGTAAATGATTGAATTTTCTAGTAATCCTACTATTTAATGTTTAGTATATTTGTATATTATTATTTACCCTTTTGTTCTCCATTATAAATATATGCACACATACAAATTAAGATTCTACATCTAATTAATCATTCCACCCAATATATAAATTACTAACCTTAAATTATTGCAATTGATTATCTAACATACAACTGAATCTATTTCTAAATTTTCATAATTCATTAACACCTTACAAAAGTTTACAAATACAGGGCTTGTATCAGATAAAACTTATTTTCATTGATGAATTCAATACTTGCCTTTATTTTATTTATTTCCAACTTAATATCCAATCGCAACAATTTCCACTATTACACTTATTAATTTCAATACATAATTCAATTTGTAAATTTTAATTACCCTTGATACATCTAATTTCAACATTCACTTTCATATAAATAAATAAGATTTCTGTTTCTTTCTAAATTAAAATAAAAATCCTATTAATTAAATTCATTTTAAACATCGTATTTACACGGGTCATTACACTCTCCCCCACTCAAAACTTTTCGTCCCCGAAAAGGAAAAGAAAAGAGAAGGAAGAATTTAATAAACAGTGCATCTTATTTCAGATATTAACTTATAAACAATAATTTACTAAATTTATTACCTTAAATAAAATATACCCGTTTTATAATCATTATATCTTTTTATACTTAGATAAATAAAGTTTGGAAAGCATTTTCAAATAATCTCTAAGTGGTTTCAATCACTAACAACAAATCAATCCAACAACCATCCATTTCAACAACCAGCATACACAACAAATATAAACAACCATATAATCAACAAACAGATAGTTGCTCGGGTTCAAAGCTTGAAATGGTACGGAATGAACAATAACTATCCAGTGCATCATTTACTCAACAGTCTTAGATGAGATCGAATAGATTATTATTCATCCAACTACTTCAAATTTCCTTACCCGACCAACCATAATCAAACAAAAACAATTCAAACCAACCAATCAAATTAACTTATATCAATTCATTACATACTTTAGTTGTTTGATTTCCTTTCCTTTTTATAGTTTACATTTATTTCTAACAACTTCAAATTTTATTTTCTCGTCAGTGGTTGTATCCTTTATTTTTACTTATTGCTTACAATTTATTCACTTTTATTATTTATTTAATCCGGTCATGTAAGTTTCTTTTATTTGTATTGTATTTAATACACTTCTCAATTTCAATCTTTTATTCCATGCTTACAATTCTATTACTTATTTATAGTAACCCTTTTTAATTCCCTTAAATTCTTAACCCTAAAATATCCATTCTTATAAGTAAAGGAATTTACAAATTCTTTAACTAGGGTTTGCAGTCATTTATTTATATTACCTACTTTCCATTATATTCAGCTAGTAGTATTTAATTCATTCTTAAGTTAATAACCTTACACATCAATCCTTATTTATTAAAGAATTTCATTTTATTCACTTAAGTTTAAAATCACCTATTTATAATACTTACCTTTAATTTTGGTAAAATTTCAATTATAACTTAAGTTTATACCATTAAATTCTTATTTATAATAGCAATTCATTGAATACTTCATTATTTCCAAAATTCCTACTTGTATAATATTCTATTCCAATCTCTTATTTAACATTTCAACCTTTCATAATGGTAAGTTATATATGTTATAGAAAATGCAAAAGAACTTATACAAGTTTTATCTCTTCTTTTAATTTAATTTAATGTTCAACAAATCTTTACTTCTTTCTTATAAGTAAAATTTTTAACTTCCTCTATAACTTAGCATTTAAGACTCTTATTTTATTTAGGGTTTCAATTATTAATTAAATTCTGTTTCACTACTATAATTGAAACAATTAATTAATGGAAATTAAGAATTAAATACCGGGTCAAATTTCAAAATTATTTTAAAAATAATTGATAAATAATTTCTTACAACTTATATATCTCTAATTATATTTTAAAACAATTAAATTTTAGATGACTTCAAAATAAATCTGCAGCAGAATTTACTACAGTGGCCTTTCCCCTTCGAAACTCGAAAATGAAAGTCGATGATGCGGCCGCCATCACCGAAATTATTTTCCAGCGACAGAGAGGAAAGTACAAAATTTATTTTCTTCAAAATTTTCTTTAAAACAATTCTTCCGAATTATACTAAATATTTATATAAGAAAATACTTATAGACCAAATCATTATATTTCATAAATCCTTTGAAAGCAAATTTTCAAAAATCCCGGACTTAAGTTCTAAAATTTCCAAATTTCAATGATTTTAATTGCAATCTTATTTTACCTATTATTTATAAATTTTATTCCTAACAACCAATCTATTGCAACCAAATATAGATATCATTTGAAAAAATTTATTTTATATATAGAAAATATAATAGGCAAAACTATTTCATTTACCTATATTAAAACAAATATTATGTCAGTCTGTCCTATTAAGTGTTTAGAAATCCCTATTGATCACATAGCGTCCCATGCATCAACCAGAATTTATAAATACAAAACGGAACAGATTAACACAATATTAAAATCTTTTTATAACACTAACAAATACGCTCTCTCATATATATACACTCAGCGACTCCCATAGGGTATTACTACCCTATTAACAAAGAGTCAAACCCCACAAAGCCAAAGTTTATCGCTAAACCTGGCTCCGATACCAACTATAACGTCCCACTTTTTCGCACACTTTAAATCGACACACGTGCCAATTCAAACCATACGGAAGGGCGGATTGTTATGGGGTAAATAAGAAAAAAACAGAGAAGAAGAAAAAACTAAACGGAATCTCACAGCGGAAGGATAAAATATAATAATCAAATATACAGTTTATAAATCTGTTTACAAAACCATTTATGTAATACATATCAGAGTTACACATACCAACAACAATGCAGCGGAACAGTGTGTAGTGCACTAGTATAAATAATAATAATATAAATCTTCGTCTTCATCCTCCAGAGCTAAATCTTGCAATCCTGAAACGCTCGGACTGACCCGAGCGAATTTGAAAAGACAAAAACACTCGAGTCAGAACTAAAAGATCTTATGTGAGTTAAATTAACAGAAATAAATATGAGTGCAGTAACTCAAGAGATGCTCGGGATTTACATCTCCTAAGGATCCGTTAAACTATTTACTATGTAGTATATTGCGCTATTATAATAGTGTCTATTTGTAAAATAAACTTACTTTTTAATAGCGTTAAGGGGTTACCCATATAGCCCTTAACACAGAGTATATTCTCATAGTCTATACAGTACCGTAATCTCCCCCGTACTGGGCGTCGTCAGAGGGCACTCCATAGGTATGGTACAAAACCAAAATCGTATAAGGTGCGCTAGGGTAGGTGACACGGCACAACTAGGCAATGCCAGGGTAGATATACCAATTGCTACTCGGGCTGATGGTAACGCATAGCCGCAGCTACCGCCCACCTCGAACTAACACCCCCAAAATCAAAGAAATCAATAGTGGCCACCGAATCAATCCAAAGTCAGAGTATAATATCGAAGAAGTGCGTTCGATCAGAGGAATGACCTCATTGGCCCGAGAATCGCTCCTGTTTTAGCCACCTTATGCGAACTCACGGGAGTTGGGTCCACGTATTTACCTTACAGGAAACGCCGCCACCAACCTACTTCATTCTGGAATCTCCACCGCGTACACGGTTGTTAAAGTGGTTTTCGGAGTTAGCAGAGAGTATGACAACTTCCGATCCCAGTCTCTTCAACAACCAAACATTATTATAACACCGCGGTCATTTAAAAATAGTTTATACTTTAAACCCAGAATAAAAATTTCCATTTCAAAACTATTAATACGATATCAATTTAAAGCCCAAAACAATATGATATCCTTTTCTCAAATATAATTCTTTTCCAAAATCATACTGCTTTAAATTTTAAAATATCTGGAAACCAAATATTTGAGTTATACTTTCAAAGCATAATATTTCGAAATTCATAATTTAAAACCATAACTTCTAAAACTTAAATGGTTCGGATATTCAATGGTATATATAATAAATGGTTTAACTTTAAGGTTACTTTGTAAAGAAATTATTTCCAGGGCTCTACAAATATACTTCTTTATTTAAAGTCTAAACCAAATTTAAATATCACTTTCAAGTTCCAAAACCACTTCAATTTCTATTTATATATATATCCATTTGGAGTATTAATATTTCAAAACTAAAGTTGGAATTTATTCTTTCAACAAATTAAATGTTCTATTATTTAGTTTTGAATATTTACATAAAATCTATAAATAAAACTCCAATTTCTAGAAATTAAGTATTTTCTTCAATTTAATTTATACTAAAATATCCCATTTAAGTAAATCTTGGAAAATCCATTTATAAATATCATACCTTAAAATTTCCAAACTTAAACATATAAGATATATTACCAAATTCCATTTTCTCAAATTTTTATCATTTTATTCAACAGGTTTAAACACAGCTTAAATTTAAAATTTTAACTTCATATGTGTATATATCGAATTAATATTTTATAAAATATCAAAATTAATTTTTTATAAACCGTATCCCATCCAAACCATAGAAATCACCTTTAAAATAATTTATATATAGACCACGGTGCCTGTATATAATTTTCTATCCTATGGTCAAGTGATACGGATATTTATCATTTCAATCCGCAATTTAAAATAAAATTTTGCGGTTGTATATCATTTCAAACCACAATCCCGAATGAAATGAAATATGCATGATAACTTGCAGTTTAAATGATATAAAATAAAAACATCCATTCATCCACATCATCCACCATCCAAATCACAATCATCATCCAAAATAAAACAATATCAATATATATCTGATAATAATATGCAGGTAATAACTGGCAGTTATATTCAAAATAATTTAACAACTATTAAACTAACAGTTTATATTCAGTAATAAATTTTATAACTGTTAACTAGCAGTTTATAGGCGAATAAATAAATTCTAACTGTCAATTAATATGCAATACATAAACTAAATTAACAATTAAATTAAATAAATGCGAATTAACAAATATGCTGAATAAAACATGCCAAACATTCACAAATAAATTCCTACTCATATCTAAAATAAATTTAACAAACATAAAAACTTTTAGAAGTTGTGAGTGGGTTAAAACACTCACATTTTTGAATTTAAATTGAATTCAAATCCAATTTAATCCCAAAATTTGGACAGTCTCCAAATTCATCCAAACTAGTGCCAAAACGTCAGAAATTCCGATACGATCCCATCAAAACAAACCGCGCGCGAATCCGAGCTCATATGCAAAAGTTATGAAAATTTGAAAAATGAAAAATTCTGGTCCTGGGTCGACTTCGGGTTCGACTTCGGTGCGAAGTCTCAATTCCCCGGTGCTTTCTTGGAGTTTTCGCCAAAATGATCCGGAGAGACCCGAGTCATTTTTTTCCTGACCCGAAGTTGCTCTAGGGTTTTCTCCCCTGAAACCCGAAGCGCGACCAGAAGCTGCTGCAGATCCGCAATTTTTTTTTTTTTTTTTTTTTGAAATTGAAATTATTTTTTTGGAATTTGAGAATTAGGTTTTTTTATTCTGCCATTAGAATGAGGAGTTGAGAAGGAGATCTACGTATAGAAAAATGAAAATAAGGAGTGGCTAGGGTTTATAACAGGTTATATATAGACAAGGCTGAAAAATAATAGATGGATCGGATTGGATCTAAACATAAGTTTAAATTTAGGCATAAACATATATGTAATAAACTAGCATTAAATTTTGAAACGTGAATTGATTTAATTGGAAATAAATTACCCAAATGTTCTTATTCCATGAAATTTTATTTACTGAAGGTTGCACTTAATCTAATTTATACATCTTGCCCCTTTTGTCTTTAAATCAATAAATCTTATATAGTATATAGATTTATCATAAATTTTATCTATTCTTCCCTTTTAGGCAATGTTCTATATATTAGATTTCATTTAAATGCAATAAATCATACTATCGTAGTTATATCCAATTAAATAAATAAATGTTGATTCCTACTCTTTTTATCCAACAATTGTTTACGTTTTATTTCATAAATACTTCTACACACATCCTGGATTTTGTGTAAATGGTTGTAACGTTAAATCTTGTCTACTTTCCATTTTATATTTAAGGTTTCTAAAACCGATTAATATCATTCCCTAGTGCAAACACCCTTTTGCCAATTTATATTAACATATCCTTAAATTAGATTAATTCCTATTGATGTAATAGTTAAACATAAATTTCACTTATTTGAAATAAATCCACAATTTAATTTCAAATAAATCAATAAATTTTGGTTTATCACTTCTTAAATACCCAATCATCATAATTTAATTAAAACTACATTTATCACATTTTATAGAATTTACCATCTTAAGTGACAAATCAAAACTACCCTAACTGCACAAATTTAGGGTAATCAATTTCAATTGCTTTCCCATTAAACTACATAAATTATCCAAATGAAACCTAAGTGAAACGTTTATTTATTTAAAAATCTTACTGTTTAAATGAATTTATCCTTTACGATATAATTTACATTTGACTTGATTTCTCATTTATTTTGCAAAACGGTAAATTCCAATTGCTACCAACATTATATTTAATATAAATTTGAATCCAAATAATTGGTATTGCACAACCTTATTGCGTACATTTACATATAGTTACAACTAAGTCAATACACTGATTTTATGAATTCATAAATTAATCCACAAATTTCCATTGACTCTTTATATTCAAAATCAATTGCAAAGGTTTAAAAGTTGCTAAATTTCGATTTCAGTAATTCCTTTAATTCCATTCAAAAATCAGCAATTATCTATTAAATGTCCCAAAATTTCTATTAAATTAATTTAATGAATCTTTAATATAAATTAGATGAATTAAATATTGCATTCAAACTATTGCATTAATATTTTCCATTTCACTTTAAAGTAACTAAATTTGCCAATTATAATACTTATTTCAATTTCTTAAAATAACCCTTTATTTACATTGAACCCAATTTAATTAAGTTTCCAATTGATTAGATTCAATTTCAACATTTAACTACCCTTAAGTTTTAGGTTATAAACAATTTATATGTATTCTTTCTTAATTATTACTTTGCAACTTCTCGTATAAATTTCACAATCAAACATAAATTTTAAAGTAACGCTTAATAAATATGCTCCTATAATTTCTCAACTTTTAAACGAACGTTACTCCACTTTCAATTAGTGTAACATTCATTTAATTATTACCACCTATTACCGATCCTAATCCCATTAACAAATAAGCAGGTAGATTTTTGTGATAGGTGTTACAATTTTTTTTTAAGTAAATTACTATTCGTTACTATTGCCTTAAATTCAGCATTAATTTCCTTGCATTAACATTTTATACTAAATCTTTGTCCAATTATAATTTATACTCTAAAAAATTTCATTTACACCTTTCGTTGTTTCTTAATAACAATTAAGGCGCATCAACTATCTATATTGGTAAATGATTGAATTTTCTAGTAATCCTACTATTTAATGTTTAATATATTTGTATATTATTATTTACCCTTTTGTTCTCCATTATAAATATATGCACACATACAAATTAAGATTCTACATCTAATTAACCATTCCACCCAATATATAAATTACTAACCTTAAATTATTGCAATTGATTATCTAACATACAACTGAATCTATTTCTAAATTTTCATAATTCATTAACACCTTACAAAAGTTTACAAATACAGGGCTTGTATCAGATAAAACTTATTTTCATTGATGAGTTCAATACTTGCCTTTATTTTATTTATTTCCAACTTAATATCCAATCGCAACAATTTCCACTATTACACTTATTAATTTCAATACATAATTCAATTTGTAAATTTTAATTACCCTTGATACATCTAATTTCGACATTCACTTTCATATAAATAAATAAGATTTCTGTTTCTTTCTAAATTAAAATAAAAATCCTATTAATTAAATTCATTTTAAACATCGTATTTACACGGGTCGTTACAGCAACTCAGATCTGCAATTTTTTCTCGATTTGAATTATCATTTTCCCTGGAATCAGCGATTTATTCTCGCCCGTTCTTATGTGGTCGACGAGATTCGACGGTGGATTGTCGATTTCACGACGATCGGAGCGTGCAGCTGCGTAGAATTAGTCGAAAGAAGTCGATCCATGGTTTTAATTCATCGCTTTGGTTCATTGATCTGCCTGGAACGCCAGTCCAAGCGGCGGGGGCCGTACCTTGGTAGAGGCGATTGGGAACCACCGGAGGCGGCGACGAACTTGGAAATGGTAAAGGAAGGTGCATCAGTCTCGGCTATGGATGTGGATCGAAGCGCTGGCACTCGGGGATGGTCGACGTTGCATGAATCGATGGCGGCTGATGGGTTCTAGGGTTTGCATGAGGAGTTTGAACGCGTTTGAACGCGTGGCAGGCAACGTGTACAGTGATGAGCTTCTCCCTTTATTTTATTTCTTTTGATTTTATATTTCAAATTTCAATCGTTCTTATATTCATAACTTTTGCATACGATATCCGATTTACGCGCGATTTTTTCGTTAGGATCGTATTAAAATTACGGACACTTTGACGCTGGATTGGACAGATTCCAAAGCTGTTCAATTTTTGGGTTTAAATTGGGTTTGAATTCAATTTAAATTCAAAATGTGAGTTTTTTAACCCACTCACAATTTCTAAAATTTCTTATGTTTTTCAAATTAATTTTTTGATGTGATTAGAAATTTATTTATTCTTATTTGGTATATTTTCATCATCAATCCAGTTAAATCGAATTTATTGAATTAAATTGGCATTCAATTTACTATTGCATATAAATTGCTAGTTAAATAAATTTATTATTGAATATAAACTACCAGTGATTACGTGTTATTTATTTTTGTTCTATATTAATGTTATTGTTTGAATTGAATGATGATTGTGATAAATGGTTGATGGTTGATATTGGGTGAATGGATGTTGTGTTATATATTGTTATAAACTACAAATTGTTATGCACTTTATTTCATTCGGGATTGCGGTTTGAAATGATGTATAACTGTATTTTTATTTTAAATTACGGATTGAAATGATAAATATCCGTATCACTTGACCATAGGGTAGAAAATTTTATACAGACACCGTGGTCTATATATATAAAAATATTTTGAAATTGATTTCTATGGTTTTGAAAAGAAATATAAGGTTTAATAAATATTAATTTTGATATTATATAAATATTACTTTATATATATAGTTAAATTCTTGAATTTAAGCTATGTATAAATTTGTTTAATAAAATATGTTTAATAATGGAGTTTGATTGTTTTATATTATATGGTTAAGTACCTGTTTAAGATATTGTATATATAGAATTTTTAATGACTTAAATAAAAATTAAGTTGGAAGATAGATATGAAATTGGTTGAATTGAATTATTTAAGAATTATACTCGAGTAAAATTGATTTGAAATTTAAGTAAAATTGAGATTTTAAAGGGTATGATCCTTATAACGTGATTTGGTTTAGAGTGATTTAAATGAATCTAAAATTGATTTAAATGAATATATCAAGTTAAATAAATTGAATGAATATCTAGTTATGTGAAGTTAAAAATTTTCTTAAATGATATTGGATTTATTACGTAAACATTTCAAATCTAAATAATAGTAATTGAATTTGATGTATACGGGATTATCAAACAATAAGTTTTGAAATGGTGGAATATTTAAAGTCTCGAACTATATGGAAATTGAAATGGTTTATTTGGGGATTCAAATCTGTAATTGGAAATTGATTTGTGAAATTTAAGAAGAATCTTATATAAAGTAATTTAATATTACCATTTAAGTATTGGAAGTTATGTTTCAAAGTTATGGGTTTCAAGGTATTATGATTTGAAAATGCTACGATTTTGGGAAAAGGATATATTTGGAATAAAAGTGATATTATATTGATTTGGGTTTTATAAAAATGATATCATATTGATTTGGTTTCTTTTAAAACGAAAATGATATCGTATTTATATGGTTCTGAAATGAATATTATATCCTGGTTTTGAAGTATAAATTATTTTGAAATAACCGCGGTGTTATAATAACGGTTGGTTGTTGAAGTGACCGGGATCGGAAGTTGTCATACTCTCTGCCAATTCCGAAACCACTTTAACAACCATGTACGCGGTGGAGATTCCAGAATGAAGTAGGATGGCGGCGGCGGTTCTTTTGAGTTAAATACGTGGACCCGACTTCCGTGAGTTGGCATAAGGTGGCTAAAACATGAGCGATTGACGGGCTAATGAGGTAGCTCCTTTGATCAGACACATCCGTTCGATATTATAATCTGACTTTTGGATTGATTCGGTGGCCGCTTTTGATTTTTATCTGGGGGTGTGGCTCGAGGTGGGCGGTAGCTGCGCGCTACGTGTTACGACCGGCCCGGAAGTGTAATTGGTATATCTACCATGTCATTGCCTAGTTGTGTCGTGTCACTTACCATAGCGCGCCTTGTACGAGTTTGGTTTTCTCCTGTAGCCCGTGGAGTATTTAGGGTAGTCTCCCGATCTGGAGATGCGCTGATACTGGATGGACTACTGGGACTATTACGTATTAAGGTGGAAAATGTAAAGCCTTAACGCTATTTAAAAGTAAGTTTATTTTACTATAGACATTATTATAGTAGCGAAATATTACTACATAGTAAATAGTTTAACGGATCCTTAGGAGATGTGAATCCCGAGCATCTCTTAAGTTACTACACTCATGTTAGACACTAGATAGGAGATGTCAAATCCCGTAAAAATCTCTGACGCCGTTCCACTCATATTTATTCATGTTGATTTAACTTACAAAAGATCTTTTAGTTATGACTCGAGTGTTTTGCCTTTTCAATTCACTCGGGTCAGCCTGAGAATTTCAGGATTTGGAAGATCGTTTTCTGGAGGACAAAGACGAAGAGTGTTTTATTATTATTTATTATAGTATTCCATTACATTCTTACCTTTATGCTGCATTACTTATTGTTCTCTGGTATGTGTAACTCTGATATGTATTGTATAAGTATAATCGAATATTTTGTAAAACAGCTTCATGAACTGTATATTTGATTATTATATTTTGTCGTTCCGCTGCAAGATTCTTTTTTTATTTTCTTTCTTTCTCTGCTTTTTCTTATTTACCCCAATAACAATCCGCCCTTCTGTATGGTTTAAGTCTGACGTGTGTGATTTATCGTCGATTGAAAACGTACGGAAAGGCGGGACGTTACATCTAGTATTAGAGCTTTGGTTTAGCGATAAACCTTAGCTTTGTGGGGTCTGACTCTTTATTAATAGGGTAGTAATACCCTATGATGAGTCATTGAGTGTGTGTGTGTGTGTGTGTGTGTGTGTGTATGAGAAAGCGTACATGTTAATGTTATAAAAGGTTTTTATATTGTGTTAATTTGTTCCGTTTTGTATTTATAAATTCTGGTTGGTGCGTGGGACGCTATGACATCAATAGGGATTTCTAAACACTTAATAGGACAGACCAACACAATATTTGTTTTGAATATAGGTGAATGAAATTTTTTTCCTATTATATTTTTTATATATAAAATAATTTTTTTATAAAGGTTATATTTGGTTGCAATATATTGGTTGTTCGGTAATGAAATTTATAAATAATAGTTGAAATGGGATTGAAAATAAAATAAATGAAAATGGGGAATTTAGAGCTTTAGCCCGGGGTTTTGAAAATTTCTTTCGAATGATTTTGAAATATAATAATAATATTATTTAGAAGTATTTTCTGATATAAATATTTCAATATGATGTGAAAGAATTGTTTTAAAGAAACTTTGGAAAGTGATAAGTCTGTACTCCCCTCTCTGTCGCTGGAAAATAATTTCGGTGATGAGTGCATGCATCATCGACATTCATTTTCGAATTTCAAAGTGGGAATGCCACTGTAGTAGTTTTACTACTGATTTATTTTGATAAACAAATATAAGGTTTTAAATCGTTTAAATATAATTAGATATATAAGTTGTAAGTATATGCATTTATCTATTATTTTTAAATAATTTGATAAAACCCGATATTTAATTCTTAAATTTCCATTAATTAATAGTTTCAATTAGTGTAGGGAAATGAAATTCAACTAACAAATTGAAACCTCTAAAGGAAATAAGAGATTTAATGCTTAAGTATAAATGGAATTAAAAAGAAAGTTGAAATTGTAATCTATAAAACAAATGATATGGTTATTGAACCATGAATTAATTAAAAGAAATAAAATAAACTTGTGTAACGTTCAATTGTATTCTTAAAAGCATATAGATATAACTTACCAAATAATAAAAGTTACGATGTTTAACAAGAAATTGTAATAGAATATTATACAAGTAAAAATTTGAAATAATGAAAGTATTCAATGAAATTCTTTAATAAATGAGAATTTGGTGTTGTAGTTGTTACGAACTTAAGTATAATTGAAAGACTACTAATTAAAATAGAAAGATAAGTATTATAAATGGAATTTAGTACTAAATGAAAGTAAATAAATGAAATTGAGTAGTATAAATGAATGATAACAAACTTAAGTAAACGGTTGAAGCTATTTATAAATAAATAAGTAGGAAAATGAATACTGTAAATAAGTGAAATTAAGTAATGAATAAATGAATGTAATGCAAATAAAAGAAATTTGCATTATATATAGATAAATGAAAACTGTAAGAAATAAAATGTAAAATAAAAAGATAAACCATTATATGAATGAAAAAAAAATCAAACAACAAATGTATGAATGGAATTAATAAGAATAAACTTAATCTATTGGTTGAGATTGTTGTTTGTTTGGTCTATGGTTTTTTGGGCAAGAATACTTTAAATTTGTTTGGGTGAATGAATGATCTATTTAGTTTCATCTAACTGTTGAGTGAATGGTGCACTTAGTAGTTATTTTTTAGTATGTACAATTTAAAGTTTTGAACCCGAACAACTATTTGTTTTGTTTGATATGAACGAATGGTTGATTTTTGTGATGATTGTATTTTGGTTGAAACAACTTAAATATTTCATTGTATATAATTATTAACTCTTTCAGATTATATAAGTGAAATACAAGTTATGGAAGCCAAATGCTACTGCTTTTGGTTTCATAATTAAGCGTTAATTGCCCGACAAATAGGTACGTTTTCGGATTACGATTTATAGCGCTATTATATTGTTTTCCGTGTTGGGATATATAATATTTTGGAAAATATATGTTATATTTGATATTATATTTTCTTCTGAGCCTCTCCATACAAAGGAGACTCTGCCGAAATTTTCCAAAATTTTTGGACTTAGAAAGTTTAGAAAAATGTTTTTCCAAACTTTATTAATTTGAGTATAAAAGGAGTTAATGGTTATAAATTGATATATTTTATTTAAATTATTAAATTTTGTAAATTTACTTGTTTATAAAGTTAATATTTTTTAATAAGATGTATTGATTATTTAATTCCTCTTTTCCCTTCTTTTCCTTTTCAGGGACGAAAAGTTTTAAGTGGGGGAGAGTGTAACGACCTGTAAAATTCAACAATTAAATTGGTTAAATTAATAAGAATTTTGTAATTAAATTTAGAAAGAAATAAATTTTTTATAATTTATATTGAAGTAAATGTAAAGAGTGAATTGTGGCAATGGTCATTAAAACTAATTATTGACAATTAAAGTGAAATCTCAATTTAAAATGAAACAGAGTAATTTGTTGCACTTGGGTATAACATTGAAAATAAGTAAATAAATGCCAGTGTTGTATAAATAAAGGAATTTGTACATAATTAATAGTAATTGAGTGAATTCGATATTATGCATGTAATTATAATAATTGGTTGAAGTATGATAAACTTAAGTGTAACCTTGGCTTCTAAACAATTATTATAAGTTTCCTGTTGAATTAGTTGATTGAATTGGAATTGAAATTAAATTTTAATGAATATAAATAAAGGTTACAACAATGGGAATGAGAATATGTCAAGTAAATGAAAGGTAAACAATGGTAACTAGCTTATAGAGTAATAATAGGCATAGTGTGAAGATGGGAATTTAATTCAAATTAACAAAATTAATGTAAATGTTATAACTTGGTTACAAAATTAATATACAGAAGTGGATGTAAATATGAATTAATTAATTAGATAATAGATAGTAATGTTAATTGAATAAAATCAATATTATTTAAGAATTGTAGCATTTGTTTGTGAATAGTGAATTCATATGTGTGATTAAAAGTTATGATAACGATTGTTATAAGTTACTTGTTTAATTGGTCTATTAAATTAAAATGGGGAATCAATTAGAATTAAATGAACTTTAATGTTACATTAGCAAGTTTAAGACAATAACGGAGACTGTGAATTTAACAAAATGAATAAGAAATACTAATTTTATTCATAAAGTAATAGTTGATGTAATAAAAGAATGGAACCAAGATGAAATGATTTATTTGATTAAAATCTTAATTAATGTGTGCATTAATTTATAATGGGATATAGAAGGTAAATTAATAATTTAAAAGGACGACTTACTAATAAAATAATGTATAATGAATGGAAATGGTATAAATTAGTGTTATGAAACTAATGGTAGCATTTGTTGTAAGCAGTAAACTTATAAATGAAATAAAAAGTTAATGGTATCAATTATTACGTGTTACATATTTATTTAGTCTATTAAATAGAATTGGAAATCAAATTTTGCAATTTAATGAGATTAATTACTACGTTAGTTGATATTAGATGAAAGTGGAAATTATTAATGCACTAAGATATAAATCATGATAATTATACCATAAGATGAAATTGATATAATAATAAATGGAAAGCAAATTAAATTGAATTATTGGAAATTAAATTTATAATTTTGAATTTAATGAAATTGGAAGTTAACACTGAAATTTATAGATTTATCAACTCTAAATTGACATAAAAATTTGTTTAAATTAGTGTAAATGATTAAGAAAATTTAAAGGGGTAAAATTTATCAATTATAGAATTGAAATTTAAGATTTGATTTAATTAATTAATTATAAATTTATTTAATTAATGTAAAAATAGACATTTTGGCCATTGACTCGGATTTCGATGAAACCATTTCGTCGAATCTGTAACAGTGAATTATTGTAGGATTTCAAGTTTCGTAGCGATCGGACTTGTCATTTGATCGTACAGACTCGAAACGCCTCGAAATCAATGAAATTGAAATCAAGTAAAATCCATTTGAAATAAACTGATTTTAGCATAACTTCTTCATACGATGGAATTTGGACTTGAAATCTATTCCCTCGCGTTTAAAATATTTCAAAAACATCTATTTTGATATATGGAATGACCCAATTTAGTTCCGTAGTCAGAAGGACTTTTCGGGCCATTTTCTCGTTCAACACGTGCATCATATCGATCCGGTCCATTCTAATTTCACTTTGCCTATATATACCCTGTTATAAACCCTAGCCTACCTCTATTTCTCATTTGTCTGTATGTACAATTCCTTCTCACCTCCTCATTTCAATGGCAGACAATTCCAAATCCAAATTGCAATTCAAAAATCAAATTGAAATTTCAAACTCCTCAAAAAATTCAGAAAAATTATATATCGAAGCTCTCGACGAGCTCAACTCTGATCTGCAATTTGTTTCTCAATTCGAGTTATCGTTTATCCTGGAATCAGTGATTTATTCTCGGCCGTTCTTATGTGGTCGACGAGATTCGACGGTGGATCGTCAATTTCACGACGATCGGAGCATGCATCTGCGTAGAGGGAGTCGAGAGAAGTCGATCCATGGTTTTAATTCATCGCTTTGGTTCCTTGATTCGCCTAGAATGCCAGTCCAAGCGGCAGCGGCCGTACTTTGGCGGAGGCGATTAGGAACCACCGGAGGCGGCGGCGAACTTGGAAATGGTAGAGGAAGGTGCAGCAGTCTCGGCTATGGATGCGGATAGCGCAAACACTCCGGGATGGTCGACGTTGCACGAATCAGTGGCGGCTGATGGGTTCTAGGGTTTGCATGAGGAGTTTGAACGCGTTCGAAGGCGTGGCAGGCAACGTGTACGGTGATGAGCTGCTCCCTTTATTTTATTTCTTTTGATTTTAAATTTCAAATTTCAAGCATTCTTATATTCATAACTTTTGCATACGATATCCGATTTACATGCGATTTTTGTTGTCAGGATCGTATTGAAATTCCGGACACTTTGACACTAGTTTGGATAGATTTCGAGACTGTTCAATTTTTGGGATTAAATTGGATTTGATTTCAATGTAAATTCAAAAGGTGAGTGTTTTAACCCACTCAAAATTTCTAAAATTTCTTATGTTTGTTAAATTAATTTTTTGATGTGATCAGAAATTTATTTATTGCTACTTTGTTTATTTTCATCATCATTCTAGTTAAATCGAATTTATTGAATTAAATTGGCATTCAATTTATCATTGCATATAAACTGCCAGTTAAATAAGTTTATTATTGAATATAAACTGCCAATAATTACCCGTTATATATTTTTGCTCTATATTAATGTTATTATTTGAATTGAATTATGATTGTGATAAATGGTTGATGGTTGATATTGGATGAATGGATGTTGTGTTATATATTGTTATAAACTGCAAATTGTTATGCACTTTATTTCATTCGGAATTGCGGTTTGAAATGATATATAACCGTATTTTTATTTTAAATTACGGATTGAAATGATAAATATCCGTATCACTTGACCATAGGGTAGAAAACTTTATACAGACACCGTGGTCTATATATATAAAATTAATTTGAAATTGATTTCTATGGTTTTGGAAAGAAATATACGGTTTAATAAATATTAATTTTTGATATCGTATAAATATTATTTTATATATATAGCTAAATTCTTGTATTTATGCTATGTATAAATTTGTTTAATAAAATATGTTTAATAGTGGAATTTGATCGTTTTATATTATATGGTTAAGTGCCTGTTTATGATATTGCATATATAGATTTTTTAATGACTTAAATAAAAATTAAGTTGGAAGATAGATATGAAATTGGTTGAATTGAATTATTTAAGAATTATACTCGAATAAAATTGATTTGAAATTTAAGTAAAATTGATATTTTAAAGGGTATGATCCTTATTACGTGATTTGGTTTAGAGTGATTTAAATGAATCTAAAATTGATTTAAATGAATACATCAAGTTAAATAAATTGAAAGAATATCCAGTTATGTGAAGTTAAAAGTTTTCTTAAATGATATTGGATTTATTACGTAAACGTTTCAAATCTAAATAATAGTGATTGAATTTGATGTATATGGGATTATCAAAGAATTAGTTTTGAAATGGTGGAATATTTAAAGCCTCAAAATATATGGAAATTGAAATGGTTTATTTGGGGATTCAAATATGTAATTGGAATTGATTTGTGAAATTTAAGAAGAATCTTATATAAAGTAATTTAATATTAAACCATATAAGTATTGGAAGTTATGTTTCAAAGTTATGGGTTTCAAGGTATTATGATTTGAAAATGCTATGATTTTGGGAAAAGGATATATTTGAAATAAAAATGATATTATATTGATTTGGATTTTATAAAAATGATATCATATTGATTTGGCTTCTTTTAAAACGAAAATGATATCGTATTTATATGGTTTTGAAATGAATATTTTATCCTGGTTTTGAAGTATAGATTATTTTGAAATGAGCGCGGTGTTATAGTAACGGTTGGTTGTTGAAGAGACCTGGATCGGAAGTTGTCATGCTCTCTGCCAATTCTGAAAACCACTTTAACAACCGTGTACGCGATGGAGATTCCAGAATGAAGTATGATGGCGGCGGCGGTTCCTTTGAGTTAAATACATGAACCCGACTCCCGTGAGTTGGCATAAGGTGGCTAAAACAGGAGCGATTGACGGGCTAATGAGGTAGCTCCTTTGATCAGACACATCCCTTCGATATTATAATCTGACTTTTGGATTGATTCGGTGACCACTTTTGAATTTTATTTAGGGGTGTGGCTCGAGGTGGGCGGTAGCTGCGCGCTACGCGTTACCGCTGGCCCGGAAGTGTAATTGGTATATCTACCATGGCATTGCCTAGTTGTGCCGTGTCACCTACCATAGCGCGCCTTGTACGAGTTTGGTTTTCTCCCGTAGCCCGTGGAGTATTTAGGGTAGTCTCCCGATCTGGAGATGCGCTGATACTGGATGGACTACTGGGACTATTACGTATTAAGGTGGAAAATGTAAAGCCTTAACGCTATTTAAAAGTAAGTTTATTTTACTATAGACATTATTATAATAGCGAAATATTACTACATAGTAAATAGTTTAACGGATCCATAGAAGATGTGAATCCCGAGTATCTCTTATGTTACTGCACTCATGTTAGACACTGGATAGGAGATGTCAAATCCCGTAAACATCTCTAACGCCGTTCCACTCATATTTATTCATGTTGATTTAACTTACATAAGATCTTTTAGTTATGACTTGAGTGTTTTGCCTTTTCAATTCACTCGGGTCAGCCTGAGAATTTCAGGATTTGGAAGATCGTTTTCTGGAGGATAAAGACGAAGAGTGTTTTATTATTATTTATTATAGTATTCCATTACATTCATACCGTTATGCTGCATTACTTATTGTTCTCTGGTATGTGTAACTCTGATATGTATTGTATAAGTATAATCGAATATTTTGTAAAACAGCTTCATGAACTGTATATTTGATTATTATATTTTGTTGTTCCGCTGCAAGATTCTGTTTTATTTACTTTCTTTCTCCGCTTTTTCTTATTTACCCCAATAACAATCCGCCCTTCTGTATGGTTTAAGTCTGACGTGTGTGGTTTATCGTCGATTGAAAACATACGAAAAGACGGGTCGTTACAATTTAATAAATGAAGCAATTATTATTTACTTGGGTATTAAATTATCATTTACCGTCATTGTAGTTGTGAAAGCATAATTGCATTCTTCTAATCTACATCTTGAAATATACTAATCTATAATCTGTATTAAAATCAGGAAAGTTTAAGTTTTTTTATTGGTGAATCAATATTAAATAGTAAGTAGTATTACTAATGTTAATAGTGGCTGTGTATGTTGACAATTATAAAAATAATAATGCATCAAGTCGTCTTAAGATTGCTGTGGATTTAGGTATCATTTTTGCTTTTATTTTGGTATCAGTATTGATGTAAAGAAGAAAAAAAATTTGTACCATCCCATCCGTCTCGTTTCCTTCTAGTACACATTTTAGTGCATTTTTTATTATGATACAACCTCCTCTGGTTGTGTCCTTATCTTCCCATGCCACTACACTATTTGAACAAAAACAATTTGTATATGTTAGACAAACTTAATTTCATATTTAATATTGATATACATATTTGTACACTTACTTTTGTGATGATGTTGTCAATGAAAAGAAAGTTTTGATCACGTTTTGTTGCTCAACATTGAAATAGATCAAACATTTGCAATGTGAAAGGCCTATCTCTGAAAGTGTTGGCTCTATCACTGCTAGTGGCTTTGGATAGTTGTCTTTTGCACTTTTGTTTTCAAATCTTCATTTTTTTTGGGTTTTGGTTTATTTGCAACTTTTTTTGTTTCATCCCATATTCAAAGCTGTCACATTGTTTTTTCACTCTTGTTCTTGCCTTCAATCTTTGAATATAGGAAGTTGTACGTTTTGGTTTTACTTTGATTTTTTTGCCACTTAATTTTGTCACTGTTTGTTTCCCATTTATACCAGTTGGTTGGACAGGTTTTTCTGCATCTTTTTTTTTGTTCAGTTTTTTCACTTTCAAACTCTTGTGTATTGTAAAGTTTGAAAGATGGAGGGGTAAAGTCAAGCACTGAAATGCTGTACGTTACATTTTGGTTTTTTACATTTACATCCTCTTCAAGATGTTGAGTATCTTCTGTTTTATCTTTCTGCATTTGCCTTTCCTTTTCCAACTCTTTTTTTATGCGCTTCGGTTGGAGTCTGTTTTTTTCTTCATGTTCAATTCACATTTTTTCATTTTTCAGATTTTTATCCAATTCACTTTCTATTTCGATGGGCATATGTTTCTCCATTTCTTCTGTTTTATTTGCTGATTTCTGTACACTCTTTTTAGCTATTGTTTCTTTATTTCTTCATTTTTTTCCTGTTTCCATTTATGCAAAAGCATCTGCATTTAGTTCAGTTTGTAAACCGTCGCTTTGTACATTGAAACTTTCATTTTTCTTTTCTTTGTTTTCTTCACTGTCATTCAAATCAGCTTCAAATTTCTTGGTGTTGTCTTCAGCCTGCAAACATTTCTCTTCATTTTCTTTCAACTTCAACTTAATTTCTCTCAACTCTTCTTTCAAACTCAAAACTTCTTGCTCTGCTTTAATTCTTCTTCCTTTTTCTACTTCCATTTCTTTTTTTGTTTTCTTTGCTTCTTCTTCTAAATCTTATATGCATTTGGAAGATCCTGACGCTTATGTCTTCCTCAAATGAATGTGCACTTTCTTTGGTTTCTTCAAGCTTTCTTTTTTTCCATGCTTTTGTTTTTGAATTTTAGGCAAATTTTGTTTTACACATACTGTTTGAAGTAGACATTCTTCATATGGGCTGAGATTTGTTATTTCTTTCACCTATAAAATTAGTATTGGAAAATTTGTTTTAGTTTTAAAGTATGATTTCAATTTACAATGACGATTGTATTTTTATTGTAACGAAAAAGAGGAAATACTACACGATTAAAAAATAGTCAATGTCTTAATTTATGATACTTTTAACGTCATCTTCAATCATGTAAAACTATGGTATCAGTTTTTGAATTCTAGTATCAGTTTCTTATAATATTATTATCAGTTTCAATGATGTGAAACTATGGTATTAGTTATTGCACTATAGTATCAGTTTATTATACTTCTAGTAACAGTTTCAATCATGGAATCATATGGTATCAATTTTTGCATTCTAGTATCAGTTTTTGATACTTCTACAATTAGTTTCAAGCATGTAATCATATGGTATCATTTTTTGCACTCTAGTATCAGTTTCTAATACTATTAGTATCAGTTTCAAGCAAATAAATATATAGTATCAATTTTTGCATTCTAGTTTCTATTTCTTATACTATTAGTATGTAAAGATATGGTATCAGTTTTTGCTCACTGCAGTATCAACTTTAAGTTATAGAAGAAAGGATATACAATTAAAATTCATTCTACATAAGAGTTACAACATATTGATTAACAAAAATCAAATGGAATTTTAACTTACATCACCCTCTTTCAAATTATCAAAAACTTTTTTGATTGCTTTGTCTTTTAGTTTCCTTAAGTCCCACTTTGCAAATCTGGGTAAATCTACAGTATACTGTTGTCTTTGTTGAATGAGATGCAATTTCTCATTAGCGCAATACTGTTAACATAAAAAGAATTAATTAGATATGTTTGTTAAAAAATAAAATAGTAATTTTGATTAATTTATCTTACCAATGGAAGCATGAAGCATCCCGACATGTTTCTTGGCTTATGGATGAACTTCTTGACAAATTTACTGAAATTATGTTCTACCGTTAGTGCCCAAGAAACTAATTGCGTTGTCTCTACATTAATTATGGTAGAATTCTCCATCTTAACTTTTGCTGCTTGTTTGGGATGAAGAATGTTAATAGTATTTTCATTACTATTAATAGTGGCAAGTCTTCTTGGTACTCCTTTTTCTTCTTTGCCACTTCTTGCTTTATTCTTTTTTCCAAAACATTCCTTATTATGTAACTGCAATTGCCCAAGTTTCTCTTTGCAAATTCTCTGTACCGCGTTGGAATTGTTCTGTTCGTCATTTTCTGAGTTGGCTCAATGTTAATTCCTTTTAATGGTAGGCTAAAAATCAAATATATATCTCTTGCTGTAACTTTCATTCTTTCTTTAGCAAATAAGAATGCATCTTTCTTAACCGAGTAGCATTGGTATAAAGCATCTAAGTTGTGTTGATGCTTTTTACATTCTTTCATTAGAATTTTCTCTTCATAAAAAACTCTAAAGAAATTGCAGAAAGAAGTGCTCTTCAATATGTCCATCTGCTTTTTGGATAGAGCATTTTTTTTGTTTTATCATTTTCACTGTTTTGAAAACTACTTGCAATCCACATCTATAAGCAGTTTCATGCTTTTCGTCTTCGGATTTTGAAACTTTCTCCTGCTCTGTTTGTGATCTGCCTTTAATGCATTTTGGATGCGGATTAACAAAATCTTCATCATCCTATATTTCAAAATAAAGACAATAAGCAATTTGTGAAACAAATAATGTTGAAATGTAACAATAGGTTGGATATTAGCTGCAGTGAAATATCTTCAGTCAAACATGTAACGATTTCAAGTTTGTAGTAACTAGGTATCAGTTTGCAGTAAGTAGGTATCAGTTTGTACTAAGTAGGTATCATTTTTTTTCAAGTAGGTATCAGTTTTTTGTAAGTAGGTATTAATTTTTTGTAACTAGGTATCAATTTGTTGTAAGTATCAGATTTCAACTAAATGATACTGGCTATTATTTTACCAAACGATTTACATTACATGATACTGACTATTATTTGGTGTAAGTAGGTGTCAGTTTGTTGTAATTATTTGTCATTTCTTTTACCAAATGATTTACAGGTATTATTTTTGCAATATCTATCATGTTACAAAGTTATAATGTTTCTAATTTTACTGAATTGAGTTGTTTTTCTTTTGATTCTTCATCTGCAACTTTTTTGCCTTCTTCTTTCTATGATTTTTCCTATTGAACATTTTTGATAATATTAGAATACATTTTACAGTATGAAAATGTTAGTTTTAGTTTCTTAATTTTTAATTTCAGTTACCTCAGTTTCTGTTTGTATCTTCTTTGAATCGTTTTTTCATTTCTTCTTTTTGTTCTTTGTTCTCTTTTTTGCATATTTTCTTCTACTGTTTTCTCTGCAACTATTTGTTGCTGTATGCTCTCTTCTTTGTTCTGTGCAAAAAAATTCACTGTTACTATAATAAAAATATACTAAATTTGTTATACTTGATTTTATAGTATCAGTTACCTTCTCTGGTATACTTTCTGTTGTTTCTGTTTTGCTTTCAATTGCTGTATTATTTTCATGACTTCTTTTTGTTCTTTTTTCTCTATTTTGCTTTTCCTCTTCTACTGCTGTAGGTTTTTTAAGTTTTAACTTACTACTTTTTCCCTTTACTGTCTTTGGTATCATTTCCACTAGAGGTAGGTTTCCCTCTTTTTTCATTGCGTTTTCTCTTTGAATATCTTCTGTTGGAAGTGATTCGACATTTTGATTTTTACTTTGTTGCTCCACTTCCGATGTAGCTAGGGTTACTTCGACTGTCGACTGTTGTGTTTGTTGTTCGTCGGCTGTCGATTGTTGCGGCTGTGTTGGAGATGTAGATTTGTTTCTGGTTCGCGGTGCCATTTTTTTCGAGCAAAGTTTCGTCAAATTTTGAGTGGAAGTAAGGAGGAGAAGAAGAACAGAATTCTTTATTTTGTTTTAATTTGTATCTAGGCTTTGAGTTTTGTCCTTACGGTAAAAATTTCTTGCGCATGTCCTTGTGAGTAATTATTTACTTTAATTTGTCCTTTAAAAATTTTTTCTCAATAGAAAAAAAAAGATGTAGAAGAAGAAGTTGCAGTTTTTATTGTAAATATTTGTTGAGATATTGTAGAACGTTGGGCTGTAAAATCTTCCCGTCAATTTGATTTTTGGTTTTTGTTTTTTTGTCTTTTTTGTTTTTGTTTTTACATTTAGTTGAAATTTATGTGAAGCGAAAAACAAATTGAACAAAAAAGTGTTATTACATGTTGATTTTTGACGTTATTCCATGGTTTATGCAAGTTTTAAACAATATTGGTGTAATTTACAAGGCTTTCTTGAAAATGTTATTTTACCTATTTAAAACTTTTTAGCTTGTTTTTCAAAAGTTTCATTTTTAAGAGTAGTGGCGAAAGAAACGAGCAATGGTAAAAAAAAGTAAAATGAAAGATTGGTAAATGGTAATTTATAGTCAAGTTTACTATCAATGTACGCTGTTTTACATATGGCATAAACAAAACTTAGTATAATGCATATCGTAGTGATAACATATAATACTAAATATATACGAGACATATCCAATATACATACATGAGTCTATATAATACAAGATGATATTCAACTACACTATATACAAGTCTCCTCTATGCTTAGAAAACAAAGCCGGTCTTGTCATCTTGTACCTGAAGTGCGTTGGATCGACTTGAGTATTATGTAAATAACACACGAATCAGATTATGTCTAAATGTAGAGGTCAATATACATACGTAAATTAGTATATGTAGGTATAATATAATCATAATACCATTAATATAACTCAAGTTAATATCTGTATATGTCAATGTATGTGTGTGTATAGTAATATACGCATGATATATAATTATAATATCATAAACCATTCTTGCATGATTGCAAAATGTCGAGTGTCTCCAAAACTATGCACAAAGATATCATCGCGTAAAAAAACGCACATTACATCAGAAATCACAAAATCAACATCAAATAGGTGAATCGCCCATATAGAGAAATCATCATCAAAATCCAGAAATCATAGGATAATGAGATATCATCAAGTATAATTAGGCTAGCACACAACAATGCCTAAACATATCTCTGTAACGACTTAGATTTTTAGTCGGTTGATTTTGAATATTTAATTTATTTTAAATGTTGAATTTGAATTATTAATTTATTTTGAATAGGGAGATTTTGGTCGAATTAGTGAAATGGTTTAAATTTTTTAAATATATTGATTTAACGAATTGGGTGAATAGTAAATTTAATAATTGAAATTGGGATAATATGTGAATTTGAAGTAAATCTACATGGAAATGATTTCTAAACTTGATTTAAATTCTATTTGAAGTAGAATTATGATATTGGACTTTTGGATGAGATTAAAAGTCGATAAATAAAAAATGGAATTTTATATGTTAAATTAACAATGGAATTTAATATTGGGAATAGAGTGAAAAATTGAATTTGGGATTTACGTGAATCGAAATGGTTTCTAATATGTACATAAATTCTGTTTGAATTATAGTTGGGTTAGTACATTTGAAAATTGGGATTTTAAGTAACATCGTCGATTTTGAAAATCGCTTGATTTAATCGACGCATTAAAATAGCTTTCCATGGCACAATCTCGGAATTCAACGAAACTAGTTTCATTGGATCCGTAATAGTGTATTAATATTAGATTTCAAATTTCGTAGAGTATGGAGTTACCGTTTGGTTGTAGGGATAGAAACGCGTTGAATTAAATATCGAAAATCTAATATTATAATTCGATTCAGAAAGCTATTTTCTACATATGATCGAATTAGGCCTTGAAACATGTTCCATTGTATTTGGAATAAGGGTAATACATTATAAACGCCAGACGACATGCTTCATTTGGAGTTCGTCCCAAAAAAACACTTGAATAATCGAGATAAAATTAAAATATTTATATTCACATATATACGCGTATACAAAGCTCTAACCCTAAAATTTAACAACCGCCGCCACTTTATACTTTAATGGCCAAAAACTTCCTCTATTTCCGCTTAATTTTCTCCTCCTCCAAGCAGAATCGTCGAAATCTTCCAACTACAAAGACGAAGAGTTCATCGAGCTCTACAAGTTGAACGGTAGTGATCGATTTTTATGCAGCATGGAGGGAGAATTTTACTCGTGAAGGGAACATGTTCAAAGGGGGATTTCACAACTTAGGGGATGCCGAGCTTCACGAGACTACCGATGATGGTGGAGCGGAGCGTGGCGCATTCACGGGTGGCCTCTGATCATTATCTCGATCACCAGAGGAGGAGCAGCGATCGCTTTTGGGTAGGCGGTGATGGGTTTCGAACGCGACTTTGGACCTGGAACACGCGATGGAAGAAGATAACCACTTGCGGCCATGATTTTCTGAGATGAACATACGCCCTGATTTATTAGGTTAAACAAAAATAAATAAAAATTTATTTATTTATTTATTTTTATGTTTGATGTTTAAAAAAAGTGTATCTTTCTCATAAGAGGTCAGAATCGGACGAAACAAGTGGCGACGGAATCGTGGCGACGAGCACTACGCTCTGGAACAGATGTGGAGACGATTGAGAATAACTATAATTTTAGGTTAAATCGAACATCGTTCGATTTGCTTTAAAATTGCAAACTTAAGTTGAGTTAATTTCACTCATTTTTAGATGGCTAGTTTGATTTAAAATGTTGAAAATTTAAATTAATGGTTGATTGGATGGTTTGATAATTATTATCAGCTGGATGTTATAACATATATAGTAGTATATATTAGTAGTTGGATTGGTTATTTCTGCCTATTGGAGTAGATGAGACCGTATGCGCCCCCACATAATAGCGGATGACCCTATATCTCGTGATATCCTGCCTCGAAGCGAGATTGGAATTTTTATGTTGTATTAACATATGTGGTTGCAGGAAAAAGGTTGGAGGGATCCAATTAGATTCCTCAAAATGTTGAATTTAATTTCATATATAGTGACATGTGATATGTTTGGATAATCTGTGATAGACTATAATGTGATTTGAATTTATTGGATGTTATGGTAGCACTGGTCGAGATTTTGGTATTTTAAAATATCGTAAATATATTTTTTGAATTTTAAAAGAAATCAAAAGAGATTTTAGAAGTGAAATATTTATATAGAATGTTGGATTAGTTAAAAGGAATTGATCTGAATAAAATAAATAGTTTGACTTAAATTGTACTTAACTATTTCGGGATATTGTAAATAGAGATTTTGAAATAATGTATATAAATGATTTTAAATAATAAAACTTGAGTGATGTTGTTTAAGTGTAAAAAGATTTTAAAAATAGAGATTTTAAATAGTTTGGGAGAAAAAAAGAAATTTGGAAATAAATATAAAATTGGTTATACTGGATCTTAAATAAGATTTCTAAATTTCGAAATGGAAGTTGAATCGAGATTTGGTTGGTTCTTCAGCATAGTTTGTTTATTTAAGAATTTGATTTATAAATGGAAATTTAACTTAGAAATCAATTTATAATGGATTTAAGTGATGAGAAACCGTATAAACCGAAATTGAAAACTGCGAGATTTATAAGCAATGTTTTATAAATAAAGTTAAGTGATTATCAGTTGATAAATTGAAGTTATAAATTCACTGTAAGAATTTATAAGGAGATTGGTAAATCGGTTTAAAAGTAAATAATAGATTTATTTTTAGAAATGTGAAAAAGGGATTTACGAAATTGGGAAGTAAATCAATTGATGATAAACTGAGAGAGATTTATAAATATTAGATGCGTTGTATTGGAATTGAAAATATGTTTTGTCGAAAGGACGAGTTGTTTTAAAAAAATGGACTTTTAATTATTAAACCACGTAACTTAAAAATGCTTTAGCAAAAGAATATTCCTAGAAAATTAGTTATTTAAATATTTTTAAATTGCCAAAATAAATTATAAGTTTCATAAACAAGCCTTGTGAATTGATTAGAATCTGATTAATAAATCGGAATTAATTATCATTTCAACTTATGTAATTATTTTAAATTTGTAACAGTATATTTAATTATTAATTAAGTTAGTTATAATGAGTTGATATTAAGTTAATTATTATCAAAGAATCAATTAGTATGATTATTTTAAAAGATAAATTATTCAATATTAATATTGTTTTATATAATAACTTTTATGGAGCGTATTTCCTAAATTAACGTGGAAAATTTATTATAGATATTTTTATAAGTATTATTTTGAAAAAATTATCAAATAAAGTTTTCAGAAAGTAACGGTATTCTATCATGGTGGAATCAGAGGTAGAGATTGCCTATAATAAAGTATTGTATTTCTCTGGGATAAAGACGTAATCATTGAGCTGTGAATCCATGATGGATACCGCGTGGTGCTTCCCATATTTATTTTGAAAAGTTTTCAAATATTTTGAAAAGAACCGTTAGTGAACGTACTTACTTCGATAAGATAAGTACATACCTTTTGATAAAGAGATTTAATTTATTTAAAATATAATCAAATAAGACTTAGTGTTTTTCAGTGGAAATGAAACATTTGGTTGAATGATTTTTTATTTGATAGTTAAATAACCGACTATCAAATCTGGACCCAAAAACTTAACTTTGGGAATATCTAGGGGAAACACAGGAATTATACGGTACAGTTACCATTCGAGGTGCTATGCTGTACGTATAAAGTCGTTTTGTTCTTCTAGGACGATTATAAGGAAATCCATCCACTAACGGTTAGGAGGTGATCTTCGATCTTATTTTCGTCTGTTTATTTTTTATAGAACCGGGGTTGAGTTTACTGAAAATATCGAATGTTGTTTTCGTAGAGACCGGGATCAGATAAGTTATCCGAAAAATACTTCGATCCAACGAGTACATTTTTGAAATGAAAACAAGAGCATGGATTCGAAGATGGAGCAGCGATGTGCAAGGCCTAATCGTTACTAATCATGAGGATGATTCCAAAATGGATGTAGTAGGAATAGTGTCTTCGGTTCCGTTCGGACCCAAAACGGACTTGTATGGATGAATGCTATCAGTACATTGTCATTGGAGGACAATGAGCATTCTAAGTGAAAATCCCTCAAAAGGTAATCGTAGCCTCAAGCCTCATCAACCGGGAATGATTGAAAATCAGGGAAGATGTAGCAAGACTAAGTGGATCGCACCCAATTAGGGTATGTTTATCACCTTTCTAGATACCCTCGAATATTATTGTGGTTCGTGGAAGAGCTCGTAAATGGTGGGAACACCCGGTGTGATAGCATATTCGATTTATCCAGCTTAGGAGTAGTTCGGTCTTGTGTTGTTGGGGATCTCGGCGTGGTCCTCTATACATTTTTATGGTCGTGTACTATGACAGGTGGTACCCAGTGCCTGGTCATTCGTATGGAATCCATTCTCTACTACGTGCCTTTACGATTTTGGTTATAGAGCCTAGTGTGCTGGAATTTAATTAATGTAATAATTTCAGCTATTTGAATAAGTATTTGTACTTAGACACTGTTATAATATCATATGATGTTGATATTAACTATTTTGGTTATCGTAAGGGGAAAACTCGTCATGTTTATGTATGGCGTGGTCTTACGAGATACCTTTGTTTTCAAAGGATTTTGATAAATTTAATAATTCAAATTGAGTGTGTTTTCTCATGCTGGTTTTCCAGACTGACTCGGTTGTTATTTTATTTTAATGCTTGGGTTAGACCGAGTATTACAGATTCAGGATAGGATGCTATGGAGCTTAGGAGACGAGCTGGATTACGAAGACGTATCACATGTACTTGATTATATTCCACTGTGTATTGTATGCAGTATATTCAGTATTTGTGAGGACAAGTTATTATAACTGTCCAGTATTGAGCTATTGATTTGTTGTACTCTGATGATGAAAGGTGTAAATAACAGTTATAGTTCTTTTTATATAAAGACATGTTGATATCTATTATATATTATTCCGCTGCGATTGTGAGATTCTGTGTTGTTGCTTTTTGTTTCTTCTTCTTCCACTTTCTTGTTTTTCCCTAATGATCTGGTATTTTCGGCATTCGATTGCTCGGCATTCTATACAGTAGATGTATTGATGTTAATTTTCGAGGATTGAAAATCCGGTTCGTGACAATCTCTCAATCTCAAATAATAAGAACATCATCATCAATCTATAGGATATACAACATATTTGTATAATACAAGATATGAGAATTCATTATGCCCTGGATATCTATCTCAGGTACAATCTAATCTTCTCATATAGTGTAATCCAAAATGAATCATGACACGAAAATAACCATACGATAGACCTAAAGTCCTAAGTAGATTTATATCATAACATGGTTGTCCACCTTCTCCATGAGCACATGGGTTATCCATCTGGATCTACTCCTAATACTCAGGTGAGGTGTATGAATAGTATATCTCAAACTATCACTTTGTTAGAACTAGAAGGGAGATTGATGAACGTCTGCCTACACTAGGAACACATTGACTATCCACCTTGATCTGTTTGTACAGTCTTCAGTTACCTTCATGGTAATTGTGATACATGTCCACTAATGTGCTTGTCAACGTGAGGACTTCCAGTCATGACCCAGATTCTGCTTTTATGGTAACAAACTGCTAGCTTACATGACACAGAGGTTGATGGCCCATGCGTTATCCATCCAGATTTGCACCTACTCTATAATAATATTAGCACACGGGTTTATCCATCCTGATCCGCTTCTAATATGTAATAATAACAAAAAGGTGTCATAAACATAGGGCGCGACCCGGGCGCGACCCGGGCGCGACCCCACGATCAGGCCGCTAGGATGGATGCCAGCCATCTGGTCCTCTCCATACTAGTATCCAAGAGTACATCATAATAGTGGCACATAGTATCAATAAATATAGACATGAACCCTAGCTCTCCACTTATGAGCATACGGGTGCCTGCCCTAGCTCACTACTACGAGTTTACGAGTGCCTGCCCTATCTCACTATTATGAGCATCACCTCATGTATGTACAATCTCATCATACTATTCCCGTCATGTGAATGTCATCTACTTATAATGAATAATTGAATAAATACCACAACAGAATCTCATACCACCATGTGATACTCATTCGTTTATTCACTGTTCATAAACTACACTCATTCATTATAATATTCTATATAACGAGTTCAGAGAATAACTGGGAAAATATTACTGAAAGTCTCATACCAGACTATATTGTAACTCTGTTTATTCAGATTCCTCGTCATATAGAATGAAAATAACATGTAATTATACCCAAGGATGTCATCACCATATCACATTTAGACTACTAATCAAATCAATATCAACTGTGAACCATTCATAACTTCAAAATAAGTATAGGAAATATAAGATATCATAGTAGCATAAATAAATTTCATTAAACAAATATATAAATCATATTATTATTTGAACTTATTAATTATAAAATGATCCATAAAATACTTCCTATTTTTCTAGGAGTTATATAAATCTTTCATATAATTATTTTAAACCTAGAACGAATTCCTTTTTATAGATTATAACTTGGGGCATTTCATTAAAAGGACAAACTTTGAAGTCCAATTAGTTTTTAGGACACACATCCACGGAAATTAATTTCAAGGCCAAAGTCAGCAGAATAATTACTTTTAAGGACAAAGTCAGCAGTCCAATTTTTTCCAAGGACATAATTTCAGAGGTTTTTAAACCTTATAAACTAATTATTTTGCATTTTGTCCTTAAAAGTAATTATTTCAGTTGTGTATCCTAGAAACTAATTGCAATTGCTAAAGAAGCCCTTGTGACTAATTTCCACTTATAACTTTATATATATATATATAAATACTTAGTTTGAATAAAAACATTTTTCCATAAATCACTAAATTCATAATTTTTATTCCTTATAAAACAATTTACATATATACAAATACACACACATACATAAACACACACACACACATATATATAACCTTGAATTGGAATGAAGTATGGATGGTAATTGTGGTATGCATCGAGTTGGAGGTGAAATGAGACGAAGATGAACCAGAATTTGATCAGGGAAAGCCGAATTAGAGGTGAAATTGGTGGTACATTATTGGTGAAATCGGTGGTACATTATTGCTTAATATATATAAATATACATACATACATACATACATACATACATATATATATATATATATACAATTGTTTGATTTAAACATAATTCGACGTAGAAATAATCATCTTGCTTCCTGCTTCCTTCCGGTACTCACTGCTTCCTTCTGTTGCTCACTCCAAGTATCCAAAACATAATCGATCTCCTATTTAGTCCTTAGCTTTTGATGTAGAGTGATGTTCAAAAACTTATACCTAAGTTTGAGGATTTATAATAACTTATTTAATTTATCTAGATTCTAGAAATGTAACTACCCGGAATTTTCGATCTCGAAAATTCCAGATAGTTAGGAAAAGAAGGGAAAAGATAGAAGTAGAAACAGAAAACAAGACATAGAACCTCACATTCACAGCGGATCAAAGTATAATATCATAAAATAACTTTAATACAAAGAAGCTGTATCGGTAAATTTACATTTAATACATCAGAGTTTGCAATATACATAAACACTGTACAGATACAATCCACATGTCCCAGATAAACAACAACAGTAATATACTCAACGGGATACACTCTATACGTTCCTGCCCTCATGCTCGCCTCCTGAGCTCCAGAGCGTCCTTACCTGAAAATCTGTAATACTCGATCTGACCAGAGCATTACATCAAAGTAACACCCAGGTCAAGCTGGAAACCAGCGTGAGTAAACTCGTTTATCATGACATTTCAATGCATAGAACTTATTTACAACCCGAGGAAACTCATAGCTTCTCTACAAGTTCAAACATGGTTATAGTCTACTCTTATTTCACAAACAATCACTAAGAACCTTTACTTATTCAATGGCCGGGTCAACTTAAATTATTCCTTTCCAGCCTATTAATTACACATATCAAATCTATAATGAATTTTAGTAGATTTTCAAATCGAAGTAGTTTCGGGTATTACAGATACCCGACCCCGGTCTCTTCTAATCCAACATTATCCTAGAAACAAGCTGTTTAAGTTTTTAAACTATTCCATTCATACTCAGAATTATATAGCAATTCATCATAGAAAGACAATCCATATTAACACAGTTTAACCAAACATAACATATTACATAGCATCTCAGCTCACATATCAGAGGTATCATATAATCCAAGGCATTCAATTATAATTAATTATCCATAAGCAAGATTAATTAGTTGTTCAATTCCTAATTAATTCAAATCAATTCCTAAATTAATTTAATTAATTACCTTTTAAATCCTGCTTAATTAACATTAATTAATTATAAACCCTTTTATCCATAATTTAATTAAACTATGCAATTTAACTTACCAACCTTTAATTATTAACATAATTAATTACACTATAATTAATTAACCTTTAATTACCCTCATAAATCAATTATACTATACTTAATCACATTCAAGTAATTACTTTTTAATTAATTTACATTAAGTAATTAACTATCCTTAATTACTTTCATTAATCTCATTCATTCATTACTCATTAATTAATCATATTTAGAAATTAACTATCTTTTAACTAATCAGATTTTAATTAATTATTTAAATTAACTACCTTAAGTAATTAATCCTTTTCCATTAAGTAATTATTCTTTGACTACACTAAATAATTATACTTATTTAATTACTAAGTAACTATCACTTGATTTATTATCCTTTAATTTTTAATTAATTAACCCGTAATTAATCACATTAATAAATTTTTAATCATTACTTATATTTAATAAATCGCACAAGTTAATTTCCTTGTATAATTATTCCAACCCAAGACAATTTAATTTCAAAAGCATTTACCTTAAAATTATAAATCATGGAGACTTGCTTTTAAATCCGTTGGTTATTTTATATTGAATCATTTGGACCAAAAGTTTACCATTTCTAATGCTTTGGTCAATACATAATTCCCTTACACAATTCATGGCTCAAACAAGAAAAACCCGATTCATTTTCGAGCCCAACATCCTTCAACTTTGAGCACAAAACCCATACTACATGAAACACCCCAACTCCTTCTTCCTTCAGCAAATCAGTTCAAAGCTACAGGATTGACGCAAGACGTGCACGTATCCATGCACGCTCCCTCCGATGATCGTGCCATGTCGCCGATCATCTATACCAATCTCACACGGTCGTCTCATTCCATTCAAACCCCCTCCAAAGCTTCGACTAACCACCCTGTTCAAATCAAGCTTCGACTCACTGTACTGATGGATGAACAGATATACATTAATGCTCTCACTTTGATTTCATTCGGGATTACGGGTTTAAATGATATACAACCGTATTTTTTATTTTAAATTACAGATTGAAATGAGAAATATCTGTATCACTTGACCATAGGATAGAAAATTATATACAGACACCGTGGTCTATATATAAATATATTTTTCGACGGTTTTGTAAAGGAATATATGGGTTATATAAACATCGATTTTAGATGCCATCCTACCACCGTAGATCCTCTAACTACATCGGAAGACTCGCCTTCCCCTCCTGCATTGATCCCACTATGCGCGCAACCTACCTGTGCCATCACGACGCCGCGAAGATCAACGAAACAACGTCGTCTGGAAAATCTGTCTAAACCCTAAATCCCCCTCACCTCGATGCTACGACTAGCAGAAAAATGTGTTCCCATTTTTCTCGTGACCTCCCACCTTCGATCCTACTCTGGTCACAATCCCGAGGCTTCAGAGTCTCGCGATCACCAGCAGTCGACAAAAAACCCAATTTCGATCAACTTCTCTTTCTACTTCCATCCCTTATCTAAAAATAACATTATAACCTCTAAAAATCCTATTTACCCATGATGAATTCATTCGTATAGGTGTAAATACAAATTAAACTAGTTGATTTTCTTATAAAAATTTCCCTTTTACTGTAGATCTTCCTTTCAGGGCCATTGTTTATTATTTTGTTTATGAAATTATTTTAAAAGTAAATATACCCAAATACACACCTATCTCATTCAAATACCACAATCTAATATTGTTTAAATTTAGAGTACTTGAATTTTTTTCAAGTTTGAACCTGTCCAGAGAAAGAACAGAAGCAAAAGAATTCCTTCAGGTCTTTTACACACATATATATAGGCATAGACATATTTATAAAATCAAGTACTTTTCCTTTCAACTATACTCAAACATAAAATAAGGGAAGTTAGATATGAGAATAGTTTACTCACCTATACAAAAATTGATTCACCATTTTTTTTCTAAATAGAGAGGCTTGGTTTGAGGAGCTTGATGTTGCTCTGCTTGTGAAACTAAAATTTTGTTTTCTGAATCTGAATTTGAACTTGATTACTGAATTGAATCTTGAATTGCTGAGTTGATTATAGATTGCTTTAGGTTTGAAAACAGGAAGAAGATGATAGTCATATGTTCTCTTATTTTTGTTTACTGGTTTTAGTTTCAGATTTTTTATATATATGTTTCCAGGTTTTTGAAAGTGAGAAGAGTTGAAAACCTGGTTTTCTCATAATTCATTTTTTTAATATTTACTTACATAAAAAATTTAAATGAGAATGCTTGCCATTTGTAAAGTCATATGCTACTTAACTTACATATGTCTCTTGCATGTATAATATGTGGCGGCTCGGATTTTGCCCGCTCAAAAATCGACATCCATACTTCATATCGTATTCGAATGCCATAGATTCGACCGTTCAAATCCGATTCGCCGGAGCTTATAACAATCATTAAGTAAACAACACAGCGGAATAAAAGAATAATACATTGATATACAGCTTTGATACAATATCTGATACAACAGATAATCCAATAGATATCAATATACATCAGAGATATGATACAATAAACAGCAGCGGAAAAGAAAACGATAGATAACATCTAGCATACGGAACAATATAACTCTAAAATAGTTTTCAAGGAAGAACTCCAAAAATAACTGCAACTCCATTTCCAAGAATCAATCCAGCAATAGCTCGAACTCCCCATAAACATTGCACCAAGCTTAGCAAGACTGGTGTGATCCAAAGACTGAACTAACTCCAGATAATCTACTAAACCTGACTATCTGAAAAACCCAACTCTAGACTGCTCGTGTAGAAAATAATGAGCACCCAGAGTTTAGGAAAGAAACAATAAACTCCGGATCAGTCGTAGGACTGGTGTGAGCAACAAAACAGTTTATCTCTTAAAACATTCAACAAAAGATTTTCACAGTCAATTCGCAATGCTTTTTAAAAATGAGACTACCATAAGGCCTCCCGCACACACACACAATGCAAACGCAGAATCGGAGGAGATTTCTCCTTATGATAGTCAAAGATGCTTGATACGCATTAAAAATAATATTTGATATTATTACTAGTGCATAGTGTAGGAAAATTTATTTCGAAAGTAGAATATAAATCTTAGCCAGCATAGACATTTCGAACTATGCCTACTATAGCTACCATCCAAACATTGGTGACCACCATAAGTGAATGGCAGGTTCTACAACTAATACCGTACAAGTTTCGTATTGGGAATTGGATTTCCAACAAATGATCAGGCCAAGGAACTTCCCATTGCCATATGAGAATGCCTTTGGAAAGACATCCCCGAGAACCAAACCGGAACTCTGCCAACACAAGGTCGGGTTACCCCTAACTGGGTAACTACTGACACGAGCACGCCATTCCCCGATCGTAAACGACCTTTCTCACGGGATCCCGAAAACCAACAACCACAAAGTAATAAATTCGCGGTAACCACATAGGTTAAATATCTGGGCTCCATACCATGATACCACCTCTATCCAGAAGGAAATGTACATACCCTAAAGGGTGCTACCCCTCATAACCTTGCCGCATCTTTCCTGTTTTGACCATTTCCGGGGTGTGAGGCTCGACGAAGTCACATCCACAAAAACATACTTTATACAAAAGCCATGCTTTGGGTCAACAAATGATCATAGAAATGATCACCAAGATAGACGATCAAATAAACGATCCTATCACAATAATCAACACAATGATTATTTCAGCATCACTTAGCATGTCACATTACCAAATTGGGAATATATCGCTGATAACTTCAACTATATAACCTCTGAGCTCGTACGTCTCAGAGAAGGGTGTTAAGCTAAAAGAATAAATTCTCCGCCACCAACAGAAATATATTTGAAAGAAATCTGCTTTATATCTCAATTTGTAATGTCAGGCATACAATCAATACAAGTCTGTTCTGGGTTCGAACAGAACCGAAGGCACTTACAAAGAAGTCCTTGCAACCCGAATATTCACAATCCTGATCGGATTTTCCCATCACTTAGGGAGTTTCTATACCGGCGCGACTCGGTGCAGAAACAATCGATAGGTCATCCTATCGCTTTCACAAATACCCGGTCTTCATCACCGGTCTTCAAATGCTATCCATAACGACGTATCACATATTCGGAATGGGTTATACGACACAAAGGTCTTTTTCCGGCTAACCCGAATAGTGAGCACGATATTTCAAAAACAAATGGATAATGGGATTTCAATTAAGTCACAACTTAATAATTCAAACTTTCTTTCAAATGGTTTAACAAATTACCATTTTCAATCTTTAAACAAAAAGATTTATTTTCACAATCTTTAACGGTTTAAACAATTTTCACATTTAAATCTTTTAAACAAAAGATTCATTCACATATTTTCCAAATCAATTTTCATTTCAATTTGATTTAACTCGTTAAATCTTTAAATCAAAGATTTAACTTATAGCCTTCAAAACAATTTCATTTCAATTTGATTTAAACCAATCATCAATTTAAATCTGTTAAAAATAAACAGATTTAATTCATAGCTTTCAAAAAGAATTCATTCATAACTTAGGAAAATCGTTTCTCTATTCAATCTTGAAATTCCCCTAATTAACTGAAATCTCAGTTCTTATCTAAAAGTGTTTATCATTTGAAAACAACAGTTTTCATTTTGGAAATCTGATTCATTTATACGAGTTGAAATCCTTGAGTTAAATTCAAATTTCCAAAAATAATATTTTAAAAATGGTTTAACTCATAATGACTAGTATAATTTCATTAATCTCTAGTTTCAAATTACAGAATTCAATTTCAAGTATTGAATTCAAATTTAAATCAACTTATTTAAATTCCAAAACTTAATCAAGTAATTTAAAAATAATAAATTCTATTTTGAAATTCCATTCCAAAAGCTTTTCACATTTATTCCTATTCCATTTCCAAAACATTTGAATTTAAAAATTCAAATTTAACTATTTCAAAAATCTGCGACTTAATCGATTTTCTCGTGAAATCCATAATTGTGTGCGTATGGTGTGGTCCAGGGGTTTAACTCAATAGTGCACAACCATTCAATTATCACAGATCAAAACACAGAAATATAATTGATAAGCGATATAAACTATAACGCTTATCATATACTCACAGATTCACAGATAATATACAGATGTAAATAAATATACACAGCTCAATCTACATAACAAAATATCACAAATCAGATAAGACAATCAATTCAAGGTATTTCATACAATAAAATCATTCATAAGTAAGGCCAAGCATTTGATAATCATTCATAAACAGGATTAATAAATCGTTTAATCCTAATTAATTCAAGTTATTTCCAATTTAATTAATTACTTATGAATAAATTATCCATTTATTATTTCTCTAAGTAATTACCTTTCCAAAATTATCGAGTGATTATTCTGAATTAGTTAAATTAAGAATTTAATTTAAACAGATTTGATTAACCCAATTAATTATATTGAATAATTTATTTCTAAATTACTGTTATTAAATAATTATACTTAATACAATCCACAAATTAATTTATCACATTAATTATCAAGATTAATCACATTAATAAATTATCAAATAAATCTCAAGTAAATGATCCTTATTAACTATTCATAATTATTTAATTACTATTCTTAAGTAATTAAACTCAATTTAATTATTGTTAATTATCATTTAATTTACCTTTAAAATCATATATTTAATCACTGATTATTTAATTAATTAAGTTCTAAATTGTAACTTAAAAAAAAAATCTTAATTACTTGATTAAATAACCTTATATTTATCCTTCTTTAATTAATCATCTTAATTTATTATCCTTAAATGTAATTAATTAAATCCTAATCACTTTTATTGATTTATTATTCCTAAATCAATTACTTTAACCCCTAATTATTGATTAAATCTTAATTATAACTAACTATCTTTTAATCGATTTTCTTAATTATTAATGAATAAATCTTAAGTACAAATTATTAACTACTCGATTATCATTAACGACATATATTAACTTGTCTTTAAGTACAAATTATCACTTATTAAGTTTTATTTAAAATAACTTGTTAAAGATATAAGTTTAAGAACTTAATTGTTAAAAAGAAATCCTTTATATTTCAAAACCTTTCAAATTATACCTTCTACTTAGTAAACAAATCATTATCTATAGAAGAAATAATTTTAGAAGGTTATTTAACTAAGTTATTAAAGTTTTTAAAAACTGGAAATATAAAAATCCCTGCCCAACCCGAGTGAAACCCGAGCTAATCCCCTATGTACTCGAGTCCTACTTCGAGTTCTTCTAAAAACTTACCCGAGTCCCCAAAATTTTCTAAATGAATTTAAAAAATTTCTAAGCACTTGATTTAACACCGAGATCCTGCTTCGAGTAAAAACTCGAGCTACCCCTCGTTCTCCCCGAGACACGCTTCGAGACTACGTCTTCTTCCCCAAACACGAACCCACAGCACAGCCAAATCTAACCCATCGTGCACGTGCACGTGTACCGATCACCTGACCAACTTCGGCCATCGTCGACGTCATCAACAAGTCTACCATCATCCCCCAATCTGACAACGACCATCCAAACTTCCTTACGCACACGAAATCAAATTTTAGTTGTTCAACTCAAATCTGGAAAACATGACCAGGTTTCACCGTCATCCTAGAAACACGGCTCGTTCACGAAGCGTCGATCACCAGGAAGCTTCAAACTCCGGTTACCTATTCTCCAATATCTCCTCTACCCCCACGCAAAGTCACGGCGAACTCGATCGCCTGAGCAAATCGCGGCGGCTTCACAAACGTAGAAACCCGAAAGTAATGTTCGAACCCTAAATCATTCTCATCCCCAAAATCATCACATTAGAAAATTTTTCCAATATTTTTCCTACAATCTACGATCACACTAGCACCTCCATGCCAAATTTCACCAAAAATTAACACGCCGATCACCAGATTTTCCCCCAAAACCATATCTCGTTCATCTCGCAACTGCTCTTTTATCTTAGCCCTAAAAATCATGATGTTTGTTTTAAAAATCAAGTTTAAGTAAGAGAATTCAGTTTATATGCTTGAAATTGTGAATTAAAACATTTGTATCTCAACATATTTCAAGCTTGCTCAGTATTCTTGCTTTCCAGAGACATTAACTAATTGTTTTATCTTAAATAAAATTTTAACTTAAAGCTTAAGGTAAAACAATCAACTTTTGTTTAAATTATGAGTCCAGATTTTCCTTGGATCAAGAGGAAATAATTTTGAAAGATAACCTGAGTTTGAAATCTTTTGGAACAGAGGTCTTCTTCAGGTCATACAAACATACACTTATTATACTTCAGTAGTTCAACAAGATAAATATCCAAATGTACTTCACACTACAAGATGGAACACAGAAATAATATGAACCAACATTATACTTAAGGGTTTAAAGGTGAAGTTGCTCACCTGGAAATAAATTTGAACAGAGACTTCTTCCATCTTGAAACAGAGATCATTTTCAAGCTGAAGCTTTTAATTTGATCCTCTGGTTTGAAGTTGATTGTATTGTTTAAGTTGAATGGTGTTTAAGTTTGAATGATTTGTTTACTTCAGATTTTAGCTTCATGGAACGAACTGATGAAAATATATATAAATGAAGATTTGTGTACAGGGGAAGGTATAAGCAAGTCATGGCTGAAGATACTTTGTTCCCATGCTTCCTATTCTTTTATGTTTACAGCCCATGCTTATATTTGTACTTGCCTTTTTTTTATCTTGTTTTATATGCTTATGTTTTCTACCTTTGCAAGCCTAGCATATATTTACAGGCTGCCTATTTTCATTTGTTTATAGGCTGAGATTTTAAATCTGCTTTTTGCATATATGTTTGTTTAGTTCGCTTTGTATTACAAATAATTTTCTATTTTAATTATGTTTGTATGCATACATTTGTTTGTAATTTATTTCATTTTAAATTCACAAATCCTAGTTTTCTTTAAAAAAAATACATACATACATACATATATATATATACATACATATATATATATATATATATATATAAAACTGAAATAACCATTTCTATCTATAAAAATCCATTTGTATAAATATTATACTATTAATATTGTTTAAATACAACTCCTTATTTAATTAAAACAATTTATAAAAGAAACTATCATTATTTTGATAAATAACATATTTTTATTTGCTCTTATTCTTGCATTTTAAATTTACTTCTATTTTTAGTTTAAATAATTATCATAAATTTTACTTTAAAAATTATTGTTTTATATTTCTCTATATATACACATATATTTTATATAACTCAAATTATCATTATTTATAAATTTTTAAATCAATTTATTTATTTTTATACTTGTGTCAATGTATATACTTTAATATTTATTTTTCAAACCATTAATATAAGATTTAAATTCAAATCAAAATATATATATATACACAAAATTTCAAATCCATATGACTATATATATATATATATTCTATTTGAATCGAGGAAACTCGCTTCCATTTATATTAAATTTTATAATTTTTATTCAAAATTTCTTTTAATTATCAATTTAAATTAAATTAAAATCTAGGGTCGTTACAAATTTCCCCCCTTAAAAGAATTTCGTCCTCGAAATTCGCAGGCACGAAAACAATACAGAGATAGACGAAAGATAGAAGAAATATCTTTTCAGATCAAACTGGATATCGATTCTGGATTTGGCTCATCAAATCAGAATATCAACAATAGATACAAGAAATTATAATAGAATTTCAAATTCGGTTTTAAACGATGTCGTTTTATCGATACAATTCAATTTATTCTTCATATTCTACTAATCAATTTAACTCAAATTAAAATTTCTAATTCATTTAAAATTTCCAATTTCAATTTTCAATTTCATATTCATTAAAGTTTAAAATCAAAACTGATAGGAAACCAATGAAGATACAAAGTAAGGATTTTCTACAACGATTCGTAGGGCATCACCGCACCGAAACTTCTTCTTGTAGCTGGTACGAAGAAATCAAAAGAATTTGGAAACGAATCAAAGAAAATTGATAAAAAAAGTTATTTCCACTGTTGCAGGGTATTGACTATTTATAGTCGTATTCCCATGTCCCCTATCTCGTTCTCTTCTTACACTCATACTTACTATCAGTAGATAGTAAGAGAATTTACTGAGGCGTTAAAACGGATATCTTAAGGATTACTCATTCTAGGGCTTTCTTCACCCTATCTCTAATGAGTTACTTAACGTGTTACACTCCTGAGCTAAAGTTCAACCCTTAGCTCTGATACCAAATGTGACGGCTCGGATTTTGCCCGCTCAAAAATCGACATCCATACTTCATATCGTATTCGAATGCCATAGATTCGACCGTTCAAATCCGATTCGCCGGAGCTTATAACAATCATTAAGTAAACAACACAGCGGAATAAAAGAATAATACATTGATATACAGCTTTGATACAATATCTGATACAACAGATAATCCAATAGATATCAATATACATCAGAGATATGATACAATAAACAGCTGTGGAAAAGAAAACGATAGATAACATCTAGCATACGGAACAATATAACTCTAAAATAGTCTTCAAGGAAGAACTCCAAAAATAACTGCAACTCCATTTCCAAGAATCAATCCAGCAATAGCTCGAACTCCCCATAAACATTGCACCAAGCTTAGCAAGACTGGTGTGATCCAAAGACTGAACTAACTCCAGATAATCTACTAAACCTGACTATCTGAAAAACCCAACTCTAGACTGCTCGTGTAGAAAATAATGAGCACCCAGAGTTTAGGAAAGAAACAATAAACTCCGGATCAGTCGTAGGACTGGTGTGAGCAACAAAACAGTTTATCTCTTAAAACATTCAACAAAAGATTTTCACAGTCAATTCGCAATGCTTTTTAAAAATGAGACTACCATAAGGCCTCCCGCACACACACACAATGCAAACGCAGAATCGGAGGAGATTTCTCCTTATGATAGTCAAAGATGCTTGATACGCATTAAAAATAATATTTGATATTATTACTAGTGCATAGTGTAGGAAAATTTATTTCGAAAGTAGAATATAAATCTTAGCCAGCATAGACATTTCGAACTATGCCTACTATAGCTACCATCCAAACAGTGGTGACCACCATAAGTGAATGGCAGGTTCTACAACTAATACCGTACAAGTTTCGTATTGGAAATTGGATTTCCAACAAATGATCAGGCGAAGGAACTTCCCATTGCCACATGAGAATGCCTCTGGAAAGACATCCCCGAGAACCAAACCGGAACTCTGCCAACACAAGGCCGGGTTACCCCTAACTGGGTAACTACTGACACGAGCACGCCATTGCACGATCGTAAACGACCTTTCTCACGGGATCCCGAAAACCAACAACCACAAAGTAATAAATTCGCTGTAACCACATAGGTTAAATATCTGGGCTCCATACCATGATACCACCTCTATCCAGAAGGAAATGTACATACCCTAAAGGGTGCTACCCCTCATAACCTTGCCGCATCTTTCCTGTTTTGACCATTTCCGGGGTGTGAGGCTCGACGAAGTCACGTCCACAAAAACATACTTTATACAAAAGCCATGCTTTGGGTCAACAAATGATCATAGAAATGATCACCAAGATAGACGATCAAATAAACGATCATATCACAATAATCAACACAATGATCATTTCAGCATCACTCAGCATGTCACATTACCAAATTGGGAATATATCGCTGATAACTTCAACTATATAACCTCTGAGCTCGTACGTCTCAGAGAAGGGTGTTAAGCTAAAAGAATAAATTCTCCGCCACCAACAGAAATATATTTGAAAGAAATCTGCTTTATATCTCAATTTGTAATGTCAGGCATACAATCCATACAAGTCTGTTCTGGGTTCGAACAGAACCGAAGGCACTTACAAAGAAGTCCTTGCAACCCGGATATTCACAATCCTGATCGGATTTTCCCATCACTTAGGGAGTTTCTATACCGGCGCGACTCGGTGCAGAAACAATCGATAGGTCATCCTATCGCTTTCACAAATACCCGGTCTTCATCACCGGTCTTCAAATGCTATCCATAACGACGTATCACATATTCGGAATGGGTTATACGACACAAAGGTCTTTTCCCGGCTAACCCGAATAGTGAGCACGATATTTCAAAAACAAATGGATAATGGGATTTCAATTAAGTCACAACTTAATAATTCAAACTTTCTTTCAAATGGTTTAACAAATTACCATTTTCAATCTTTAAACAAAAAGATTTATTTTCACAATCTTTAACGGTTTAAACAATTTTCACATTTAAATCTTTTAAACAAATGATTCATTCACATATTTTCCAAATCAATTTTCATTTCAATTTGATTTAACTCGTTAAATCTTTAAATCAAAGATTTAACTTATAGCCTTCAAAACAATTTCATTTCAATTTGATTTAAACCAATCATCAATTTAAATCTGTTAAAAATAAACAGATTTAATTCATAGCTTTCAAAAAGAATTCATTCATAACTTAGGAAAATCATTTCTCTATTCAATCTTGAAATTCCCCTAATTAACTGAAATCTCAGTTCTTATCTAAAAGTGTTTATCATTTGAAAACAACAGTTTTCATTTTGGAAATCTGATTCATTTATACGAGTTGAAATCCTTGAGTTAAATTCAAATTTCCAAAAATAATATTTTAAAAATGGTTTAACTCATAATGACTAGTATAATATCATTAATCTCTAGTTTCAAATTACAGAATTCAATTTCAAGTATTGAATTCAAATTTAAATCAACTTATTTAAATTCCAAAACTTAATCAAGTAATTTAAAAATAATAAATTCTATTTTGAAATTCCATTCCAAAAGCTTTTCACATTTATTCCGATTCCATTTCCAAAACATTTGAATTTAAAAATTCAAATTTAACTATTTCAAAAATCTGTGACTTAATCGATTTTCTCGTGAAATCCATAATTGTGTGTGTATGGTGTGGTCCAGGGGTTTAACTCAATAGTGCACAACCATTCAATTATCACAGATCAAAACACAGAAATATAATTGATAAGCGATATAAACTATAACACTTATCATATACTCACAGATTCACAGATAATATACAGATGTAAATAAATATACACAGCTCAATCTACATAACAAAATATCACAAATCAGATAAGACAATCAATTCAAGGTATTTCATACAATAAAATCATTCATAAGTAAGGCCAAGCATTTGATAATCATTCATAAACAGGATTAATAAATCGTTTAATCCTAATTAATTCAAGTTATTTCCAATTTAATTAATTACTTATGAATAAATTATCCATTTATTATTTCTCTAAGTAATTACCTTTCCAAAATTATCGAGTGATTATTCTGAATTAGTTAAATTAAGAATTTAATTTAAACAGATTTGATTAACCCAATTAATTATATTGAATAATTTATTTCTAAATTACTGTTATTAAATAATTATACTTAATACAATCCACAAATTAATTTATCACATTAATTATCAAGATTAATCACATTAATAAATTATCAAATAAATCTCAAGTAAATGATCCTTATTAACTATTCATAATTATTTAATTACTATTCTTAAGTAATTAAACTCAATTTAATTATTGTTAATTATCATTTAATTTACCTTTAAAATCATATATTTAATCACTGATTATTTAATTAATTAAGTTCTAAATTGTAACTTAAAAAAAAAATCTTAATTACTTGATTAAATAACCTTATATTTATCCTTCTTTAATTAATCATCTTAATTTATTATCCTTAAATGTAATTAATTAAATCCTAATCACTTTTATTGATTTATTATTCCTAAATCAATTACTTTAACCCCTAATTATTGATTAAATATTAATTATAACTAACTATCTTTTAATCGATTTTCTTAATTATTAATGAATAAATCTTAAGTACAAATTATTAACTACTCGATTATCATTAACGACATATATTAACTTGTCTTTAAGTACAAATTATCACTTATTAAGTTTTATTTAAAATAACTTGTTAAAGATATAAGTTTAAGAACTTAATTGTTAAAAAGAAATCCTTTATATTTCAAAACCTTTCAAATTATACCTTCTACTTAGTAAACAAATCATTATCTATAGAAGAAATAATTTTAGAAGGTTATTTAACTAAGTTATTAAAGTTTTTAAAAACTGGAAATATAAAAATCCCTGCCCAACCCGAGTGAAACCCGAGCTAATCCCCTATGTACTCGAGTCCTACTTCGAGTTCTTCTAAAAACTTACCCGAGTCCCCAAAATTTTCTAAATGAATTTAAAAATTTTCTAAGCACTTGATTTAACACCGAGATCCTGCTTCGAGTAAAAACTCGAGCTACCCCTCGTTCTCCCCGAGACACGCTTCGAGACTACGTCTTCTTCCCCAAACACGAACCCACAGCACAGCCAAATCTAACCCATCGTGCACGTGCACGTGTACCGATCACCTGACCAACTTCGGCCATCGTCGACGTCATCAACAAGTCTACCATCATCCCCCAATCTGACAACGACCATCCAAACTTCCTTACGCACACGAAATCAAATTTTAGTTGTTCAACTCAAATCTGGAAAACATGACCAGGTTTCACCATCATCCTAGAAACACGGCTCGTTCACGAAGCGTCGATCACCAGGAAGCTTCAAACTCCGGTTACCTATTCTCCAATATCTCCTCTACCCCCACGCAAAGTCACGGCGAACTCGATCGCCTGAGCAAATCGCGGCGGCTTCACAAACGTAGAAACCCGAAAGTAATGTTCGAACCCTAAATCATTCTCATCCCCAAAATCATCACATTAGAAAATTTTTCCAATATTTTTCCTACAATCTACGATCACACTAGCACCTCCATGCCAAATTTCACCAAAAATTAACACGCCGATCACCAGATTTTCCCCCAAAACCATATCTCGTTCATCTCGCAACTGCTCTTTTATCTTAGCCCTAAAAATCATGATGTTTGTTTTAAAAATCAAGTTTAAGTAAGAAAATTCAGTTTATATGCTTGAAATTGTGAATTAAAACATTTGTATCTCAACATATTTCAAGCTTGCTCAGTATTCTTGCTTTCTAGAGACATTAACTAGTTGTTTTATCTTAAATAAAATTTTAACTTAAAGCTTAAGGTAAAACAATCAACTTTTGTTTAAATTATGAGTCCAGATTTTCCTTGGATCAAGAGGAAATAATTTTGAAAGATAACCCGAGTTTGAAATCTTTTGGAACAGAGGTCTTCTTCAGGTCATACAAACATACACTTATTATACTTCAGTAGTTCAACAAGATAAATATCCAAATGTACTTCACACTACAAGATGGAACACAGAAATAATATGAACCAACATTATACTTAAGGGTTTAAAGGTGAAGTTGCCCACCTGGAAATAAATTTGAACAGAGACTTCTTCCATCTTGAAACAGAGATCATTTTCAAGCTGAAGCTTTTAATTTGATCCTCTGGTTTGAAGTTGATTGTATTGTTTAAGTTGAATGGTGTTTAAGTTTGAATGATTTGTTTACTTCAGATTTTAGCTTCATGGAACGAACTGATGAAAATATATATAAATGAAGATTTGTGTACAGGGGAAGGTATAAGCAAGTCATGGCTGAAGATACTTTGTTCCCATGCTTCCTATTCTTTTATGTTTACAGCCCATGCTTATATTTGTACTTGCCTTTTTTTTATCTTGTTTTATATGCTTATGTTTTCTACCTTTGCAAGCCTAGCATATATTTACAGGCTGCCTATTTTCATTTGTTTATAGGCTGAGATTTTAAATCTGCTTTTTGCATATATGTTTGTTTAGTTCGCTTTGTATTACAAATAATTTTCTATTTTAATTATGTTTGTATGCATACATTTGTTTGTAATTTATTTCATTTTAAATTCACAAATCCTAGTTTTCTTTAAAAAAAATACATACATACATACATACATACATACATACATACATACATACATACATACATACATACATACATATATATATATATATATATATAAAACTGAAATAACCATTTCTATCTATAAAAATCCATTTGTATAAATATTATACTATTAATATTGTTTAAATACAACTCCTTATTTAATTAAAACAATTTATAAAAGAAACTATCATTATTTTGATAAATAACATATTTTTATTTGCTCTTATTCTTGCATTTTAAATTTACTTCTATTTTTAGTTTAAATAATTATCATAAATTTTACTTTAAAAATTATTGTTTTATATTTCTCTATATATACACATATATTTTATATAACTCAAATTATCATTATTTATAAATTCTTAAATCAATTTATTTATTTTTATACTTGTGTCAATGTATATACTTTAATATTTATTTTTCAAACCATTAATATAAGATTTAAATTCAAATCAAAATATATATATATATATACACACAAAATTTCAAATCCATATGACTATATATATATATATATATATATATATATTCTATTTGAATCGAGGAAACTCGCTTCCATTTATATTAAATTTTATAATTTTTATTCAAAATTTCTTTTAATTATCAATTTAAATTAAATTAAAATCTAGGGTCGTTACATAATAAGAGCTACAAATGTTAATCCCATGTATTATGAAGCTTACACATGTATAAAGCCTTTTTTAAAAAAATTATAATTTATTAATTTTGTGTTTTTATTAATTAGTTTTCAATCCTTATGTATATATTTTTGCAAACTATCTTTATCCTATGTAAACTTTTTTAAAAGAAAGCATATGTTCCCTTAACAAATCTTATTTTAAGTAATTTTTTTTTAAACTAAAATGTATATACAAATACTATTTTAGTGTAAAAATATATAGAATTCAACTTTAAATAACTCTTGTAAATTATTATATTAATTTCCAAAACATAATTTTCAATTCAATATATATCTATATATATACCTATATTAATATATATATATATATATATATATATATTCTAGTGGAAAAGTATAGTTTAATTTAATTTACTTTTGAGATTTTGGAAATAATCTTTGGAATAATAGAATACCTTATACCCTCTTATTATAACAAACTTCCTATATTTTATTCCAAAGGCATATATATATATATATATGTATATACTCATATACATTATTGTATATCTATATATATATGTAAATATCTTATCTTGAACAAAATAGTGAAATATATTATTTATTTCTTTACTATAAGATTTTATTATCTCCAGAGATTTAAAATTCAACACTTGATATAATTTTAAATCTATATTTATATATATCCAGACATAAATATCTATCATCAGATTTAATTGTTCAATCTATAAATTAGTATTTCTATTAATTAGTCCCGTTAATTATCAATTAACGGATATTCCAAAATCCGGGTTACCACATTCCTTCCCCCTTTGAATCTTTTTGTCTTCGAAAAGGAACGAAGCCAGAATTTACTAAAATGCTTGTAATCAGATAAATTTTTCTTTGATTATTTTTAAAACACTTTTAAAATCCATATAATATTATAAAATAGTTTTATAAAAATACCTTTTATAACTCGATTTTTCAAAAAGTCTATCCTCGTTCTCACAGAAATTCGGTCAAACGTTGATCAGGTGTAAGACTGAAAATCTGTAAGTACTTAGCAGACCTATTTTCAACACCCAGTGAAAATACTTGAAAAACAATTTATTGAAAATATAGAAAATATTTTTGAAAATAGTGGAAATATTTTTTGTGAGAATGCTCTGGAAATCATCACCCCCATCCATGGTCGCAATTACATACTGGGTTACGTTGCCATCGCAGCAAAAGTCCATATAACTATAGGCACTCCACACCCCTCGATTACACCATGGAACCTACAACAGATCGCAGTTACATTCCAGGGTTTCGTTGCTATCGCAGCAAAAGTCCATGTAACTGTAGGCATCAGCGACCTCGATTTTCGCTGCCAAAAATGAAATTTCTCCACTCCCACATAGGTCGCAGTCTACCGATGTAAAATCAAACACAGACAGTTGGCTCTCAGCAGCACACACGACATTCGCTATGTTACCATAGGTCACAGTCTACCGATATAAAAGCAAACGTAGACTGTTAGCTCTCAGCGGTACACACGACTTTCGCTATGGTCTGCAGTAGATCACAGTGACATCGAGTTAAACTGTCGTCACAGCATAACCCAAATGCCTCTGTAGTCATTTGCGCCATCGACTTCCTCTACACACTACACAAAATCATCAGGAACTAGTTTTGTCCGGACTCCTCATAGGATCAACTTTAGAACCCCCTTTAGGGTTCAAGGCAGTACCAATCTATGACACACCTGAGAAGTTCATTTCAAGGGAGCGCATTTTTCCCCAGAGCCATTTTCAAAACACTCTATATTATACACATATAGTATCTTCCAAATCATACACCTAGTATGAATCTCAAATAAATCTCCTTTCTCAAAATCGATTATTCCAAAATCGATAATTCTCAATTTAGGCTTTTCCAAATTCCAATATTGATTTTACCCAAAAATCAAAAGCCTTTCCAAATCCAAAGGTTCCAAAAACCTTTCCAAAATCATCCTCACGAAATCCTTTTTATATATATATATATATATATATATAACTTTTAAAAACTTTGAATCTCTTCAAACTTGTATAAATTCCCTTTTTATACTTTCAAATACTTTCTAAAATCTTTCTCCTTTTGGCAATAGATTCAACAAGGGGAGATTTATCTTATATAACAAAGATATATAACTTTGTTTATTCTAAATCAAATATTCAAATTTGATTAGTCTATAAAGTCACTTACCAAACTACTTACTTCCATAAGGTAAATTTTTACCATAGAAATATCCAATTTCCACTTTACTTCATCATATATTTCACAAAATATACCCTTCATTTCAAAAACAATTTCACATTTCTTATCCACAAATTCCCAGTATCAATTTTATTCAAACCCGTACGATGTACACATATCATCCATACGCTATACCAATCTAATCGCTCACTCAATCACACAATTTCACTTTTGAACTAGTATCGTCTACCTAACTTCCTAGTGCGGATTCAGATCTGGTTTCTTGATCAGAAACCGTCATTCTCCTTGCATAGCCTAACTATGATAGAGAATATCCAAAATCAATCAAAAATCCATGTCCAGGTTCGCCGTCGAAAATCGAGTGTAAAATCCCAACTTGGATCGATATAACTATCTCGAAATTCTGTGCTCGAATCTAGATCAAACCACCATGCGAATAGAATAATATACGTACATCCAACGTATTTATCTTCATTGGTTACTAGCCAAATCAATTCTCTTTCTATTCACATTTCCTTTGATTTCTATCCATATAATCACAATTGTTTCAATTCCATTGGATTATCACTTTAATCCTTATCACAAATGGAAATTTAATCATAAACAGTTTGAACTCTGTCCAGCTTAAATTTAGAAAATAGCTTGAAGAATTTAAAAATAGATAAGTAGTTGAAAAAATATTAATTATTAGTTTGTAAAATAGAAGTAAAATAGTTAAGTAATTGTAAAATAGTTGGAAAATAGTCAAATAGTTGTAAAATAGTTAGATAATTGCAAAGTAGTTGTAAAATAGTAATTAATTTCTAAAATAGTTGAAAAATAGTAATTAGTTTATAAAACAGTTACAAAATAGTTAAATAATTCAAAAAGTAGTTATAAAATAAGTATAAGATAGTTATGGGTTTAATATGAAACGTTGTATATATAATAAATAGCTTGGAAAAATAGATTTGTATTAAAACAATTTATTTTGAAAATAGTCCCGAGCCAAACTGTTCCATTCCCAATCTCCATTCCATCAATTCAATTTAAATTTCCACTTCCATTTAAATCGACTCAATTCCAATTTGAATAACTTCAATTTCCATTGAAATTGATTTAACCCAAATTCAAGTGGAATTAATTCCCAATTTCTTTCCAAATTCAAATCAAATTCCATTTGATTTTGACTTATTCAACTTTAACCATAATTTCAATTAATTCAAATAAATTTCAAATTGTACCAATTTCAATTCATATCAATTCCAGTTTGAATTAATTCCAATTCCCCTCTGAATTTGAACCCATTAAACTTCAATTTCGTTTCAAATTAATCCAATTCAAATTTTCCAGTGGTTAAGACATAGTAGAGTTGCTACATGTGGTTGTAGTGGCACCGGTTCGAATCCCAGCAGCCACAATAATGAGACATAGTGCACGACCACTTATAAAACCGGCTTAACCGAAGGCCAGAGAAAACATAGTTTCCTTGGCCCCAAAGTTTAGTCAAGTTCTAGTGGTCCAGTGGTTAAGACATAGTGGAGCTGCTACATGTGGTTGTAGTGGCACGGGTTCGAATCCCAGCGGCCACAATAATGAGACATAGTGCACGACCACTTATAAAATCGGCTTAACCAAAGGCCAGGGCAAACATAGTTTCCTTGGCCCCAAAGTTTTAGTCCGCAAGTAGTGGCGTAGTGGTAAGATACTTGCCTCCTGGTAAGCAGGTCGCAGGTTCGATTCCCGTCTGCCCTACTCCCAATTTCAAGGCGCGGAGGTGGGTCCCCATAAATCCTACCAAAATTGGTTGGGGACATCAAATCTCTGTGCTGGAATGGCTTAAATCCCAACTGTCTGTGGTCGGACCAGGCAGGAGGGGGCTCCTCCTATCCCTTCGATTTCATCAGGGCTCTGGGTTGAGTTTAAAAAAAAAAAAACAATTCCAATTAATTCAAATCAAATTCAATTCAAATTTCAAATTTAAACCATCCTAAATTATATAAATTCGAGTTAAATTTTTAAATGTTGATTTAATCCTTTAAATTAAATTAACTTATATCTTTAAACCATTTAATTTAGAATCCAAGTTCCATTTTTAACCTATTTCAAAGTTCAAATAATAATTCAAATCCTTTTTGAACAACTAAATATTTGAAATTCAATTTATCACCAAATTTCAATTTTGAAACCAAACCTTTGAAGTTTTATCTTAACCATTCAAATCTTAAGTCCAAAATGATTTCATTTTATATTAATAATGGATATATTACCACACCCCATTCCTTCATTTATTTAAACAAAATCCAATTTCAGCTTAAAGATTATTAATAACAATAAAACATCCATCCATTTCAATTTCTAGATCTCAAACTCATTTTGAGATCACACAAACTTCCAATTCAAATTAACCATTTAACTTCCCAAGTTAAATCCCAATTTCATCTTGAAATTTCCAAATCAGGTTGCATGTTCTAAACTTATTCAATTTCCCAAATTAAATTCACTTTAATTTAATCCTGTCAATTTTACACAATTTGAATTCCCATTCCAATTTTAACCTTCAGATTAATAATCTTTCCATTTAAGTTTAAAAACTTACTTCACTTTGGGTTTCACATCACATCCCAAGGAAAATTTAAAACTCAACCTTAGAGTTTATTTCAAATCACCTTTAATATTACGTATATTCCTCATACATATTATTTTCTTTATACACCAAGTTATCCTTAAATTTTAAACCACCCTTTGGTTTTTTTTTTAATTCAAACAAATTCTTTTAAATTTTCAAACAACTCTTATTTGAAATAGGATCCTTCATTCAAGTACATTAAATAACATTATCTATTATTTCTTTATTTTTTTGAAAATTTTTCTCATTCTGGACCCAGATTTAGAACTTCACGATTTAGATCATCTTTAATTCCAATTAATAAGTCATACTTCCCTAAAACATTTCATTTTGCTTACTCATTAATACACATTCTATTATTAAACACAATAATCATTTATGATAATAACCAAGATTATCATATCTGGACCAATTCATTATTATCTTATTCTGAACTCCTTCCCAAATTCAAGATTTTAATTTCAGTTTGAATCCATTCAAACTTATCTTTATTCAATTTCAGTTTGGTTGTATTTTATTACCACTTAATTTAATTCCAATAACTTAACAACCAATTACCTTAATATTTATTAGAAAGAAATATTGCTTTATATATCAAAATATATTCTTATATAAAATCATTTAAAATCTTTATATAAGAAAATAACAAATATGCACCCATATATATATACACTCAACTCATTCTAGGGCACCATTGACCCTATCCTTAATGAGTAATCCCAACAGAGCCAAGGTTCTCGCTTAATCTCCAGCTTTGATACCAAATGTAACGACCCGGAATTTTTGATCCCGAAAATTTCAGATAGTTAGGAAAAGAAGAGAAGAGATAGAAGAAGAAATAGAAAACTAGACACAGAACCTCACATTCACAACGGATCAAAATATAATATCATAAAATAACTTTAATACAAAGAAGCTGTATTGGTAAATTTACATTTAATACATCAGAGTTTTCAATATACATAAACACTGTATAGATACAATCCACATGTCCCAGATAAACAACAACAATAATATACTCAATGGGATACACTCTACACGTTCCTGCCCTCCAGCTCGCCTCCTGAGCTCTAGAACGTCCTTACCTGAAAATCGATAATACTCGGTCTGACCCGAGCATTACATTAAAGTAACACCCGAGTTAGGCAGGAAACCACCGTGAGTAAACTCATTTATCATGAAATTTCAATGCATAGAACTTATTTACAACCTGCGGAAACTCATAACTTCACCACAAGTTCAAACATGGTTATAGTATAATATTATTTCACAAACAATCACTAAGAACCTTTACTCATTCAATGGTCGGGTTAACTTAAATTATTCCTTTCCAGCCTATTAATTACATATATCAAGTATATAATGAATTTTAGTAGATTTTCAAATCGAAATGGTTTCGGGTATTACTGATACCTAACCCCAGTCTCTTCTAATCCAACATTATCTTAGAAATAAGCTGTTTAAGTTTTTAAACTATTCCATGCATACTCTGAATTACATAGAAATTCATCACAGAAAGACAATCATATTAACACAGTTTAAGCAAACATAACATATTACATAACATCTCAGCTCACATATCAAAGGTATCAAATAACCCAAGGCATTCAATTATAATTAATTATCCATAAGCAAGATTAATTAGTCGTTCAATTCCTAATTAATTCAAATTAATTCCCAAATTAATTTAATTAATCACCTTTAAATTCTACTTAATTAACATTAATTAATTGTAAACCCTTTTATCCATACTTTAATTAAACTATAAAATTTAACTTACCAACTTTTAATTATTTACATAATTAATTACACTGTAATTAATTAACCTTCAATTACCCTCATAAATCAATTATACTATACTTAATCACATTCAAGTAATTACTTTTTAATTAATTTACATTAAGTAATTAACTATCCTTAATTACTTTCATTAATCTCATTCATTCGTTACTCATTAATTAATCATATTCAGAAATTAACTATCTTATAACTAATCACATTTTAATTAATTATTTAAATTAACTACCTTAAGTAATTAATCCTTTGTAATTACTTCCATTCAGTAATTATTCTTTGACTACACTAAATAATTATACTTATTTAATTACTAAGTAACCATCACTTGATTTATTATCCTTTAATTTTTAATTAATTAACCCGTAATTAATCACATTAATAAATTTTAAATCATTACTTATATTTAATAAATCTCACTAGTTAATTTCCTTGTATAATTATTCCAACCAAAGAAAATTTAATTTCAAAGGCATTTACCTTAAAAATTTAAATTATGGAGACTTGCTTTTAAATCCGTCGGTTATTTTATATTGAATCAGCTAGACCAAAAGTTTACCATTTCTAACGCTTTGGTCAATACATAATTCCCTTACACAGTTCATGGTCAAACAAGAAAAAACCCGATTCTTTTTCGAGCCCAACATCCTTCAACTTCGAGCCCAAAACCCATACTACATGAAACACCCCTACTCCTTCTTCCTTTAGCAAATCAGTTCAAAGCTACAGGATTGACACAAGACGTGCACGTATCCATGCACGCTCCCTCCGATGATCGTGCCATGTCGTCGATCATCTATATCAATCTTACACGGTCATCTCATTCCATTCAAACCCCCTCCAAAGCTTCGACTAACCACCCTGTTCGAACAAAGCTTCGACTCACTGTCCCGCTGGATGAACAGATATACATTAATGCTCTCGTATCAACCATCCTACCACCGTAGACCCTCCAACTTTGTCGGAAGACTTGCCTTCCCCTCCTGCATTGATCCCCCTATGCGCACAACCTCCCTGTGCCATCACGATGCCACGAAGATCAACGTAACAACCTCGTCCAGAAAATATGTCCAAACCCTAAACCCCCCTCACCTCGATGCTACGGCTAACAGAAAAATGTGTTCCCATTTTTCTCGTGACCTCCCACCTTCGATCCTACTCTGGTCACAATCCCGAGGCTTCAGAGTCTCGCGATCACTAGCAGTCGACAAAAACCCCAATTTCGATCAACTTCTCTTCCCACTTCCATCCCTTATCTAAAAATCACATTATAACCTCTAAGAAATCCTATTTTCCCATGATGAATTCATTCGTATAGGTGTAAACACAAATTAAACTAGTTGATTTTCTTATAAAAATTTCCCTTTTACTGTATATCTTCCTTTCAGGGCCATTGCTTATTATTTTGTTTATGAAATTATTTTTAAAAGTAAACATACCCAAATACACACCTATCTCATTCAAATGTCACAATCTAATATTGTTTAAATTGAGAGTACTTGAATTTTTTTCAAGTTTGAACCTGTCTAGAGAAAGAACAGAACAAAAGAATTCCTACAGGTCTTTTGCACACATATATACAGGCATAGACATATTTATAAAATCAAGTACTTTCCCTTTCAACTATACTCAAACATAAAATAAGGGAAGTTAGATATGAGAATAGTTTACTCACCTGTGCAAAAATTGATTCACTGTTTTTTTTTGAATAGAGAGGCTTGGTTTGAGAAGCTTGATATTTCTCTGCTTGTGAAACGAAAATTTTGTTTTCTGAATCTGAATTTGAACTTGATTACTGAATTGAGTCTTGAATTGCTGAGTTGATTATAGATTACTTTAGGTTTGAAAACAGAAAGAAGACGATAGTTATCTGTTCTCTTATTTTTGTTTACTGGTTTTGGTTTCAGATTTTTTTATATATATGTTTCTAGGTTTTTGAAAGTGAGAAGAGTTGAAAACATGGTTTTATCATTTTTCATTTTTTTAATATTTACTTACATAAAAATTTTAAATGAGAATGCTTGCCATTTGTAAAGTCATATGCTACTTAACCTACGTTTGTCTCTTACATGTATAATAAGACTACAAATGTTAATCCCATGTATTATGAAGCTTGCACATGTATAAAGCCTTTTTTTTAAATTATAATTTATTAATTTTATGTTTTTATTAATTATTTTTTAAATCCTTATGTATATATTTTTACAAACTATCTTTATCCAATGTAAACTTTTTTAAAAGAAAGCATATGCACCCTTAAAAAATCTTATTTTAAGTAAAAAAAATTTTTAAAAAAATTAATAAAAATACGCAGATACTATTTTAGTGTAAATAAATAAATAAATATAGAATTCAACTTTAAATAACTCTTGAAAATTATTATATTAATTTCCAAAACATAATTTTCAATTCAATATATATATACCTATATTAATTAATATCTATATATATTCTAGTGAAAATGTATAGTTTTAATTTAATTTACTTTTGAGATTTTGGAAATAATATTTGGGATAATAGAATACCTTATACACTCTTATTATAACAAACTTCCTATATTTTATTCCAAAGGCATATATATAATCATATACATTATTGTATATCTATTTATATATATATATATATATATATAAATATCTTATCTTGAATCAAATAGTGAAATATATAATTTATTTATATACTATAATATTTTATTATCTCTAGAGATTTAAAATTCAACACTTGATATAATTTTAAATCTATATTTATATATATCCAGACATAAGTACCTATTATCAGATTTAATTTTTCAATCTATAAATCAGTATTTTCTATTAATTAGTCCCGTTAATTATCAATTAACGGATATTCCAAAATCTGGGTTATCATAAGTAATGAAGAGGAGGTGAGGATTGAATAAAAGTTTGAAGTGAGGGTTTGGCTACGGGATGCTTTTCTTGTATTCGTGGTCATATATATGAAAGTCTACGGGGTGGATCGTATAATGTACATGCAAGTATATGTGATAAAATGTATGATGCAACTAAAATAATATTAATCTAAGTAAATATAGAATAAGCACACCAAGATTTTATACTGGTTCGGGCCTCCCGTCCTACGTCCAGTCCCAAAGCTCCCCTTCGGAATTCTACTATCAAACACCCTCACTCCGTCCGAAGGAACAGACTTGGTTACAATAAGTTGTTCTTATCAAAAGTATGTTCTAATATAACAAGGATGTTGACTAATTAGTACAATTGCTTTCAATATATCTCTAAGGAATATTATCTATGAAAAACTGTGTATATGGAAGAGTCAATACAAGTAAGAATTGCTAGAGTGCACAGATCAAGAATAGAGTACAGAATCAGAAAGCATAATTAAGTAAGGTGAGTTAGTTAAGTGCTGTTCTCTTGATTCTTGATGCTATATATAGTTGTAGATAGGTATCTTGAGTAATTGCATCCATTAACGAACATTCTTCCGTTGCTTCTGTTGATGATGAAGAGTTGCGTCGAAGAGAAACGAAAATGTCCATTCGTATGTGGCAGTTGAAGTCCATTTCTGAAATTTGAATTTGAAATAAGACGTTTGGTATTTGTATTAGACGTCTGATACTATATATTTTTTATACATAGTAGATTTTCAGACGTCTGAGTGCTATTACTAGACGTCTAGTTTAGTCTGCTTGTTGTTCCAAAGGACTTTTTCAGACATCTGGCTTGTGCACCCAGACGTCTAATACTTGTGCATGTCTGTTTTGTGCATCTTTCCTGTTGCTGTTTTGTACCCATCGACTTGTAGTCTCTTGTAGTGTCCTTTGAGCTTCGTTCTTGTCTTTCTAGTGATGTTGTTCTAGCAAGTACATGTATATGTAAATATATATGTATATTCGATTTTCGTTGTATAGTTGTTGTCATCGAAACCGTATATCGGATTTCCTAACATTCCCTCCTTTTTGATGATGACAGCTATACAATGTACTTAGATATAATTTTATAAATCTCCCCCTGAATATGTGCTTTCCATTATTTCTCCCCCTTTGGCATTATAAAAAAGTATTAATTTTTAACTTAGACATTATGTTCATACCATTTAATATTTACTACGTAGGAGGGTTATATGAATATACACAAAAATAACAAACCAAAAAGCACTTTTCATTAAACAAATTGATTGATTACATGCATAGATCTTGATACAAAATATGAAACACAAAAAATATCTAAGAATCTTTTAGGGAGGCTTGAGCTTGATCATCTCCTTCATCTTCATTCTTTGAAGAACTGACTTGTTTTTTAGGAGATGTTGGAGTCTGTTCGAGAGGTTCTTTTTCTTCTTCAAAAAGTTTAGAGTGTTTGGAAGGAGTAGGAGAAGGCATTGGAGTTGGCCAATCTTCCAAAGGTGGTGTAGGACCACGTACTCGTTGAAGAACCTATTTTAGAATGGATAATTTTGTTGAAAGCGATGCTTCAACTGTGGCTAAGCGTGAAGAAAACGATGTTTTAAAACTATCAATACGCTTAGCCCATAATTTTGATTTCGTGATAGAATAAGTTGATTTTGGAGAGTTAAGTCGCGAATACTCTCAATTGGATTTGTCTCAATGCGAATCTCCAAAATGTCAACTTGGCACGAATAATCAAAAGGTGCAGAAGGAGGAGGAGTATGCTCGCGATGTTGTTCTACCTCTTATGATGGTTCAAGTTGTTCTTGGGGTGGAGGCCTAGCTTGCCTGGCTTGACGACATAGCGTCTATTCATCAAATGAGATAAAATCTGGAGGATTTTTTGGTAGGTGCATTAGAGAGAAGAATTTTGTGGAGGCTTATTTGGGAGATATTTCTTCAAAAGTTTATAAATAAGAGGGAATGTTGTGAGCTCATAGAAGATGCATGATGTAAGTAGGATAGATGATGGATGGGCATGATCGAGTCCAATAGTGCTTGAGCTCATCAAATATAATTTTGCCCAATTAACCCTTGTTCCACTGATGATAGCATATAGAGCCTTGTGTTCTAACTCTGTGATTTTCTCATGACTACCAAGGCGAGGAATGATAGTGTCGATAATCATTCTAGTGAGAAGTCTAGCCTTAGGTCTTAAGTATTTTGATGCAAATCTAGACATTTCATCTTTCCATATTTGATATGTGATATTATCTCTCGGTTTGAGATGCATATCCGGAATATTATATAAATATTCTTCGGTGTTGGAACATCCGAGAGTTCGGCCTATGATCCCCGAAGTTAGTCTAGTAGTGTTGCCGTAAACACTTGACCACAACCAATTATCGTCATTTTCGATATTCCAAACGGCTATGCTATCTAAATTAGCATAGAATAGGAATATCGCAAGCTGGTCTATTTGGATATTGTTCGAGTTGAAGGAGATCAACTGATGTAACCCTGCATTTTCGCATATTTCATCCAAATCATACATAGGAAATTGAGCAAATTGTAGAAAGGACCTGTATGAAGCTGCTTCTTTTGAATGTCTTCATATATTTTGATTGAATGTGGTGCGCGATTCATCCATCTCTCAATTTGATCGTCAGAGAAAACTTGTGGGTTGGATGAAGTAGCTTGGTCTTGCTTGCACTTAGAGATTTTAAGGTTTTTCGTTTTAGGAGCCATGAGATTTGAGCATGTTTGAAGGAGAAAGCGACTTTGAGAATTAGGGAATTGACTTTGCAGTAGAAACGAAATGAAATGTAAGTGAGAAAAGTAAAAAAAATAGACGTTATCAGGGTATTTAAGAGTGTCGATTGAATTTCAGACATCTGGAAGGTGAATCAGACGTCTGATTTAACCTAGTTTGAAGAGAGTAAATAGAATCAGACGTCCGGTTGTTGGTGGCAGATGTCTGGAATAGATCGATTTGTAAACTTTGAAAGGCGGAGTGTTTTGTCAAACATCTGTAAGTTAAATCAAACGTCTGGAATAGGCCTTGATTTTATATTGAGAAGGCGGAAACTTTATTCAGATGTCTGGGAACCAATTTTAGACGTCTAAAATAGGCCGTTGTGTTTTTTATAAGGAAGAAAGTATTTTCAGACGTCTGGTTGGTTATATCAGACGTCTGATATATGCACAATGTTAAAAAAATTATATGATACAAGGGTGTCAGATGTCTGATGGCATTGTTCAGATGTCTACAATATCCAGTTTGTCATAAAATAGCCTTATTTTGAAGGGTGTTGCTTATTTTCCGAGAGATTGATTTTAGTAACACATAATATTATTATTTGAGAAAAAGAATAAAAATATACTTAGATAAAAATACAATAATATTAAGCATATTTATTTAGAGGACAATGGAGCATTGCGATCTTCAGAGGTGCTATCCTTCCATGGCGTGAGTGGAGACCAAATATTTCCACATTCGTTGGTTCTTGGGGAACCAGAGAATCGCCTAGGTGAAGGATCCAAGGGTATACGATAAGAGGCAGAGGGATCCAAAGAATTGCAAGGAATCGGAAGTGGTTCATATAAATCCTTCTTTCGTGAATTATAAAATTTAATCGCTACTTGCTCCAAAAAACTTAGTCGTCGCGCAGTGACTTTTTGTTCAAAGTATAATTCTCATTGTAAATCTATTTGTTGCTTTTGGTAATGATGTATCTCATCGAATTTCTCCTTGGTGTTAGGAGAGACAAATAGAGATCGTTTGGACCTCTTTTTATCGGGAGCGAATCCCATGTGGTAGAAAGACCACTTATAGGTCAGTTCCTGGTCTGGTGTAGAAGTAGGAAGGCTATGAAGGGTATCCGCTGAAATATCCGATGTCGGTGTTGAAAAGGAGATATGAGAGTTGTTAGAAGACATGCTTTTGTTTTCTTTTGTAAAAAAAATGAAATCTATAGATATTTTTACCTTTTGTTTTGTAAAAAGAGAGACTATTTATACATGATTTAATAGGTTATACATAGGTAATTTCAAAAAAAAAACTTCTAAAAAATCGATGGTTAGTGTTAAATTTTTTGATTTGTGGATAAATTTTTTTTAACCAAAAATAGAATGAATGAAATCTAGTATTTAGTTGAACAGATCATTAAGAGAACATATTCCTAAATCGCGTCATAGTTTAACAAACGTTTGTTCATTTAGTGGTTTTATGAAAATATCTGCTATTTGATTTTCCGTATTTACATATTCTTATGTAATAATTCCTTTGTCTACATTGTCGCGTAAAAAATGATGTCGTATATCTATGTGTTTAGTACATGAGTGATTTACAGGGTTTTTGATAAATTTATCGCACTTGTATTATCGCAATATATTGGTGATTTATCGATAAAGTTTCTGAAATATTTAAGTGTTTGTTGCATGTAAATCACTTGTGCATATACTAAAGCCACTGAAATATATTCGGCTTCACAAGTGGATAAGAAGACACAGTTTTGCTTTTGGCTAAACCATGAAACCAACGATTGTCCGATAAAATGATACGTTCCGCTAGTACTCTTATGATCTGTTTTACATCCACCGAAATCCACATCACTATATGAAACAAGTTCAAACGATGATCCCTTAGGGTAAAACAAACTGTAATCTCTAGTACTAGATAGATATCATATGATATGTTTAATAGCTCTTTGGTGAGATTCTTTTGGTTTTGCTTGAAATCGGGCACAAAGACATACGCTCATCATAATGTCGAGTCGTCTAGCTGTCAAATAAAGTAAGGAGCCAATCATACTACGATATAATTTTTCATCAAAATCTTTTCTGTTATCATCTTTTTCCAAATGAACACTAGTACTCATTGGTGTTGGTGTGCTTGAAGTTTTATCCATTCCAAAATGACGCAATAAATCATTACAATAGTTTTCTTGATGAATAAAAATAACATTTTCAAGTGGTTTTATTTGTAAACCTAAAAAGAAATTCAATTCTCCCATGTGAGACATTTCAAATTCGTTTTTCATAATATTTGAAAATTGGGTACAAAGATTTTCGTTAGTTGAACCAAAAGCAATATCGTCTACGTAAATTTGTACAACTAAGATATCGTTATTTTCTCATTTAATAAATAAAGTTGTATCTATTTTACCGATTTGAAAACTAGATGTGATTAAATGATTCTTAAGACATTAGTACCTGGCACGAGGGGCTTGCTTTAAACCATATAAGGCTTTGTGTAATTTAAAAACATGATCGGGGTATTTTTCATGAACAAACGATGGAGGTTGTACAATCTAGACGTTTTCTTTAATAAAACCATTTAAAAAAGCACTTTTGACATCCATTTGAAATAATTTAAAATTGCGACGACTTGCAAAAGCAAGTAATGTACGTATGGCCTCGAGTCTTGCTACTGGAGCAAAAGTTTCGTCGTAGTCGATATCTTCTTCTTGATTATAACCCTGAGCGACTAAACATGCTTTATTCCTAATTATATATCTGTTTTCATCTGCTTTGTTTTTTGAATATCCATTTTGTTCCAATATTTGATTAATTTTCTCGTCTTGGTACCAATTCCCAAACATTATTATGTTCAAATTGTTTTAATTCTTCTTGCATGGCTATATCCAAAAATTATCGTTTGAAGCTTCTTTATAATTTTTTGGTTCAAAATTTGACACAATGCAATATGACTTATTTGGTTAAATTGATTTCCAGTTACTCTGGAGTTAAGATCCCCAATGATATTATCTTTTGGATGACCTTTTTGAATTCTAGGTGATGATATTAAAGTATTATTTTGTTTGTTTGTCTCATTATTAGATGAGTTTGTTGTATTTGTTATTGGAATAATTTCTTCATTGTCATTAGTATGATGGTTAAGAAAATTTTCATCAAATGAAACATGTAAACTTTCTTCAATTGTGTTAGTATGTTTATTAAAAATTCTATACGCCTTACTGTGATCCGAATATCCAACAAAGATTCCTTCATCGACCTTCGGGTCAAAATTTCCCAAATTATCTTTTGTATTTAGTATAAAACATTTTGAGCTAAAAGTTTTAAATTATGGTACTTTAGGTTTTCTACCAAAAAATATTTCAAAACAAGTATGTTTAGTCATAGGTCGTATGGTTACTCGATTCAAAACATAACAACCCGTAGCAATAGCTTCAGCCCAAAAATGTTTTGGCAAACCACTACTATTTGATAGTGTTCGTGCACATTCTTGTAACGTATAAATTTTTCTTTCTACTACACCATTTTGTTGAGGTGTGCGGGGAAAAGAAAAATTATGACTTATGCCCTTTTTATTACAAAAATTAGTAAAACGATCATTTTCGAATTCTCCACCGTGATCACTTCGAATATTCTTAATTTTCAAATCCATTTGAGTTTTAATTCTTTTAGCAAAAATTTTAAACATACCAAAAGTGTCATTTTTATGTTTTAAAAATAAAGTCCATGTACTTCTTGAAAAATCATCAACTATTACGAAAACATATTTGTTGTGATTTATAGATCGTACTTGAGTTGGACCAAATAAATCTAAATGTAATAATTCTAATGGTTATTTTGTAGAAATATTATTTTTAGATTTAAAAGAGCTTTTCTTTAGTTTTCCGATTTGACAATCGTCACATAAATTTTCTACTTTATAGTTTATTTTAGGTAAACCTCTAAATAGCTCATATTTTGCTAATTTATTAATATATTTAAATTAATATGACAAAATTGTTTATGTCACAACCATGGATCGTCATGTTTGGTGGTTAAGCATAAGTTTGAATTTCGATTTATATTCATATTTAAGACATAAATATTTTTGTTTCTAAAACCCTCAAAAATAAGTTGTTTGTTATTGTTGAAAATATTACATCTATCTTTTTAGAAATTAATGTGGAAACCTTTATCGCATAATTGACTAATGCTAAGTAGGCTGTGTTTTAAATTTTCTACTAACAAAACTTTTGTAATAATATGAGTGTTAGAAATACCAGAGTTGATGACTTCTCCGATGCCAACGACATATCCTTTTGAGTTATCTCCAAAAGATGCCGTTCCACCATCGATGTATGTTATATTTGATAACATTTTTGAGTTTCCGATCATATGCTTGGAGCATCCACTATCAAGTATCCATTTCTCCTTATTTTTTTTGGGTACCTACAAAATAAAAAATGATTTAATTGGTACCCATATACTTTGTTAGGGTCCTAGATGTTAGGAGGTGCAGGTAGGCACACCCAAGAAGGTTTGTTACTTTTATGAACATAATTTTTGTTATAGACTACATTATCTAAAAAAAATTAACATTTTTTTGTCTAATCAAATTATTATTTGTCTTAGGAATCCAAAATTTTATATTTTTTGATATTTGTATTAGACTTAGGTTATCTTTAAGTCTTTTGATAAATAAAACTATATTTCTTAATGTTATTCTCTTTTTGTTTAGGAATATTTGTAAATCCTATTCCATTTCTATTACCTGACAGTTTTGAAGTTTTGATAAGATTTTCCAAATCTTGTTTTCCTTTATTAAATTTTGGAACATTATTTGTAATTTATCTAATTTTTCTTTCAATTAAAAATTTTCAAATTTTAATTTTCCTATATTACTTTTCAAGTTGATATTTTCTTTTAACAAATTATCCTTTTTTAGTTTAACTTTTCCAAAATCAATAGATATAGTCTCATTTTTAACTAAATTACGTTTATTTTTTCTTGAGATAATTCTAGTTCTTCCTCTAAAATAATTTTTTCATCTTTTAACATTCCTATTTCAAGTTCTAGTTTATTTATTTTGGCTATGTGTTCTTTATTCAATTTTTTAATTTGTCTAGATTTATCATCTAATTCAATGCTAAGCTCTAATAATTCATCATAGCTAAGTTCGGGACATACCACATCAATTTGTGCCATAAAACATACATTAGCTCGTTCTCCGTCACTATTGCTATCACTATGTGATGATGATGAAGAGTCAGAATCAACCCATGTTACTTTGAAAGCTTTCTTCTTTATGAATTTTTTAAATTTTTTAAATTTGTTCTTCTTTTTTATCATTGTTGAGCTTGAGACAATCTTTCTTCATATGTCCAAATTGATCATATTCATAGCATTTGATTGACGTTTGATTTTTTATCTTGACTTTCCTCCTTTCTGAAATCTGGTCATTTTACTAAACTTCTTGAATTTGTTATAGTTTTTGGCAATAAATACGATTTGTTCTTCATCTAAGTCGGAGTCTTCAATTGTTGCTGGAAATGCTATGTTTTTCTTCTTCGAATTTTGTTCTTTTCTTGCTTGTAGATTAGATTCATAGGAAATTAAATTTCATATCAATTCTTCAACTAAGAGTGTTGAGAGGTCATTAGATTCCTCGATAGCTAATACTTTTATTTCCTACTCTGGAGTTAAAGAATTGAGTATTTTAGATACTAAATCAAAATTTGTGAATTTGACTCCAAGTGTCATTAAATCGTGTTGAATACTTTGGAATTTAGATTACATGGCTACTATAGATTCATTTTGTTTCATTTTAAATGATGAAAATTTATTTTGTAAAATTGAAATTTTAGTTTGTTTAACTTTGTTTGTGCCTTCGTGTGTAACTTGTAAGGTATGCCAAATATCATATGCAGTGTTACATAACATGACCGTGAAAATTCATTCTTATCTAATGGGCAAAATAAAACATTCATAGCTTTGGTATTATTAGAAGCTGCTTTTTTAGCATCATTCCATGTGTTCATAGCAGTGTCAGGTGCTTCATATTTATTTTGACTGGCGGACCAAATTTCAAATTCATTAGCTTCCATAAAAATTCTCATACATGTTGACCAATGTGCATAATTAGAACCATTAAAAAGTGAGGGTCATGCTGTATATTGACCTTCTTGAAAATACTTGCCATATTAAAGTGATTCAAAAACGTGTTACTGTATTTTGATCAAACCTTACTCTGATACCAATTCAAAGTCTATGGGGTGGATCGTTTAATGTATATGCAAGTATATGTGACAAAATATATGACGCAACTAAAATAATATTAATCTAAGTAAATATAGAATAAGCACACAAGGATTTTATACTGATTCAGACCTTCCGTCCTACGTCCAATCCCAAAGCTCCCCTTTAGAATTCTACTATCAAATACCCTCGCTTCTCCCGGAGGAATACGCTTGGTTACAATAAGTTGTTCTTATCAAAAGTGTGTTCTAATATAACACGGATGTTGACCAATTAGTACAATTGCTTCCAATATATCTCAAAGGAATATTATCTATGAGAAACTGTGTATATGGAAGAGTGAATACAAGTAAGAATTGCTAGAGTGCGGAGATCAAGAATATAGTATAGAATCAGAAAGCATAAGTAAGTAAGGTGAGTTAGCTGAGTGCTGTTCTCTTGGTTCTCGATGCTATATATAGTTGTAGATAGGTATCTTGAGTAGTTTCATCCATTAACAAATGTTCTTCAGTTACTTCTGCTGATGATGAAGACTGCGACGAAGAGAAGCGGAAATGACTGTTCCACAGTTGAAGTACGTTTCTGAAGTTCGAGTTCGAAATCAAACATCTGGTATTTGTATCAGACGTATGATACTATATATTTTTTGTACATATTTGATTTTTCAGACGTCTGAATGCTATTACCAAACGTCTGGTTTAGTCTGTTTGTTGTTCCAGAGGACTTTTCCAGACGTCTGGCTTGTACACCCAGATGTCTGATACTTGAGCATGTCTGTTTTATGCATCTTTTCTGTTGCTTCTTTGCATCTATCAACTTATAGTCTCTTGTAGTGTCCTTTGAGCTTCGTTCTTGTCTTTCTAGTAATGTTGTTCTAGCAAGTACCTATATATATACATATGTATATTCGATTTCCATTGTATAATTGTTGTCATTGAAACTGTATATTGGATTTCCTAACAATATATTTATAAATGAAGAAGAGAAGTCCAGAAATTAGAATTGTTTGGAAATGGGTATAAAATTAGATTTAAGTTTGGGCTTGGGCATAAGTTTGATAAATAAATATTTATTTTCTTTTTCTTTGCTTTTCTTATATAACACTAGGTTCCATTCAAATCGAATGTCTATTGATTTGCAAATAAAAATCATATTCATAATCCTCAAGTGATTACTCTTACACTATAAAATTTTATAAGATTTATTTTCCACATTAGTAATTTACAACTTCAAATTATTCAAATCTCAAAATAATCTTTCCATATTCTTTTTTTTGAAATGGTACTTAGATACAACATGTTACTAGGACAACAAACCACAAATCAAGTGTAAATAAATGTTCGAATCACGCTACGCAAGTTTCAAACTTGTGACCTCTTGCACCAAAGTCGAATCACTTAACCACCGGGATAATGGTGCTTGTCTTCTTTCCATGTTCTTTTCAATAAATAATTCCTTTCAAAACAATTAGATCCCGTCAATAAATATTTTATCATTAAATTCTAATATTCTCCCTTAAATCCAATTTTGTTTGATATTTGAAAATCCATTTAATTAATTAAATTACTATTATTTACTTTAATTAATTATTGCTCAAAATCGGCTTGTTACATACTTTCTCCCTTAAGAAAATTGTGTCCTCGCAATTTCCCTTAGGAAAAATTTATAACTAAGCCGATACATCCTAGCTTAACTACATCATTTGCAATTCATATTTAAATGCAAAACAAACATCCATTAAATGAATTCACAGTAGTACTCAATCTCTACCATCTTGAGTCAACACGTATAATGATCTGCATCGGCTTGTCAAGTATCAAATAGAGCAATACAAAAATCAATGATTAGACCTTTTCGATGGCTTTTACGACTCAGACTCTACCTTCCCGACCCAATGTCTATGACTATGAACTTTGTGTTAGAATGAACTATTTGTTAGATATCAATATTTACATGATCAATATATATATATATATATATATATATATATCATTTGTTGGAAATTTTCGAGATACTTTGAAGTGATCTCTATGACATGAAGACAATGATATTTACAACACAATTAAAATTTATATTATACCTACCAAAACAAATGTCCATATATTTGTAGATGCTAACATCTTATTCATCTTCGTGATTTTCTAAACATTAACTTATAACTTACTCTTCTAAGATCTATATCTCACTTTAAATTTTTTAAATTGAGTAGGTATCAACTCATTTTAAAATATTTAATTTCAAATTCACTACCAAAATTATAATTTACACAATTTATCCTTTTTAGTGACAAGCCCATTATAAAAACCACATCGGTTTCTTTATCATTGATTCAATCAGAATTTCAAAGTACTTTCATTAATTTCCAAATCACTTTCTCTTGACTAAAACCTCATTTCAAAGTTATATTTTTCTTTAACAAAATATATTACATCCTTTCTTAAACTATCACTTATTATTTTAAATATTTTCTTTAAAATATTGTTTTCCTTTCAAAATACTTTCTCAAATTTTGATATACTTTTCAAAATTAAATATTTCTTTTAAAACAATCCAATCTTTTCAAATCACAAAATTCTTTATAAAACATTTTAACTTTTCAAAATATTGAAATCTCAACAAAATATTTAAACCTTTCAAAACAATGTGTCCAAATGCCTCATTTCAGTATTTTGAAATCCCTATCGACAACATTGGCTTGACATATTGATCAGAATTTTTAACCCACTAAATGGAAAATTTAACATAAAATTTTACTTCAAAATTTCCTTCCAATATCTTATACATTTAGCTTTTCAATAATTTTACTTTATCTTTAAACATATTCAAATACCACTTTTACAAACATATAATTTATTCAAAATGATTTCTAATCAAAACATTTGCTTACTTTCTTAGAACATTTTTCTAATATTATATTTATATGAGTCAAATAATTCATATATTTTTCTAAAACATATGCTTGTTATATGGAATCATTTGCAAATATTCTTTTTATCCATATTTAAAATAATAAATATACTTCAACATTTCAAGCAGTACGCAACACCAAGCAAGCATCAACATATAATCATATAAAAGAAACAACGATCAACACACTCAACAAAAATCGGTTCATCGGTTTTCGCTACGTACTCCGATAAATAACAGATCAAAGTGCATCTATTATATTCCAAGCCACCAAAGATGAAATATTCATTAATAATACCGACACTACTAGTCGAACCATGATCATTTTCATTTTAATTATAAAAAATCCAAAAGTGAAAATATTATACACACACACACACACACAAATACGTCCCTATATGATTACTCCAATAATCATCCTTTATGTACCTATTATCCCTTATTATTGGGTAACTACTCACACACTCAAGAGGACATAGACTCTAAGTCTCATCTAAGGCCTTGGCTCATATATCATATATATATATATAATGTATAATGTACTGTTCTAAACCTTGCTATGATATCAATCTGTTGCTCACTCCATGTTTCAAAACATGATCGATCCCCTATTTTCTCCTTAGCTTTTGATGTAAAGGGATGTTCAAAAACAAATACTTGAATTTGAGGATTTATAGTAATTTATTTGATTTATTTAGATTTTAGAAATGAAGAGGAGGCGAGAATTGAAGAAAGTTTGAAGTGAGGGTTTAGCTACATAATGATTACCTTTTATATATGATTATATATATTTATAAATAAAGAAGAGAAGTCCAGAAATTAGAATTGTCTGGAAATGGGGATAAAAGGTTTAGGCTTAAGTTTGGGCTTGGGCTTAAGTTTAATAAATAAATATTTATTTTCCTTTTCATTTCTTTTATTATATAAAACTAATTTCCATTCAACTCGAATGTCTATTGATTTACCTATAAAAATCATATCCATAATCCTCAATTGATTACTTAACGGTATAAAATATTATAAGATTTATTTCCCATAATTTAATAATTTACAACTTCAAGTTATTTAATTTCCAAAATAATTCTTTCCATATTCTTTCTTGTCAACAAATAATTCCTTCCAAAACAATTAGATTCCATCGATAAATATCATTAATATAATATTCCCCATTGAATCCAATTTTATCCTTATTTAATATTTGAAATCAATTTAATCAACTAATCAGTATTATTTACTTTAATTATTACTTCTCAAAACCGGGATGTTACACCTACATTCTCCACCAATATGAGCTATCATTCTCAATCTAAACCAAGATGCTTTAGAACATTATATGTGTAATGAAAGCTCTATTGAGAAGGATTGTCATCAAAAGGATGGTAAATTACCTACTTAAAGGGGTTAGGACCAGCCAAATTAAAGTTAATGGTTTATTGTATATTGGGTATTGAAGGTTGCAATGGATGAACCTCTTCCCAATAGGATGCGTAATAGTCTCTATTGTAATAGAATAAGTAATTCTACGGTCCACCGTGCATCTTGTTCAACCACCGCCTGTGCTACCCTATTGTACACCCAACTCATTTTATTATTCATATTGACGATTGTTTTATGGACAAAAAACATTTTTTTAAAAGAAAAATTAAACATGATTGACTTATACTTTACTAAAAAGAGTATGCGATAAAGACATCAAAAACCACATCTTTATCATACAATTGTCGATAGGCCCGCTTGCTGGATGCCATTTGTATCGTAAGGTTAAGGGAAATGACATAAAAAGTGCTTATTTGGTGCTTAAGCCAAAATCCATTGGAAATCTTGGAAGCAGACTATCGGATCTACAATCTTTGTAAATGGAGTCCAGTGGATCTAATTCACGTTCATTCGAGGTTCTATTTGGTTCTACACTTTAGATTAGGTACATTACGCAACGGGTAAAAATGATAAAATTTTAAAAAACTTGTTATATTTTTCACAAGAACTTTATTTGTGTCATTATGAATAATACATCATTTGTAAAGTGAATTTAATATTTTATTATATTAAGATGAATGATGAATTCAATATCCTTTTTTTATCTATTAAACATATTTAATTTTAATTGTATGTTTGGTTTTTAAATTAAAATTAAAATTATTACGTCAAATAATAATAGATTAATTTGAATTTTTTATATCATGAACATTATATGTCTAATGGTTTAAGTGGTGCATAAGTTTACAAGTATTACATTGATGTTTGTGAATAAATTTGTATGTGCCTGTGTGTGCATGACAATTAGGATTTATGGCTAATACATACATACATGTTATTAGCAAATAATATATGCATATATGTGGTATTTCATATGTATATTGAATACACTATACACACATATGTGTACGCACGCGTGCGCACACGCTCGCGTGCGTGCGCGCACACACACACAGATATATATAGACACAAACGCACACACACACTCTTAGCAGAACACTGTTGATTGAAAATTCAACCATACTTGGAGTTGCAAGATTTGAGTAGAACACCGTTCATTGAAAATTCAACCATCCTTGGAGTTGCAAGATTTTAGTAAAATGCCATTGATTGAAAATTCAACCATACCCGGAGTTCCAAGATTTAAGTAGGTCTTAAGCCATTTAGAGTGAACTCAAGATGTTTTAAGAGCAAGAAATTATGAAATTAATCCTAAGAATTAGGAAGTAAGACACAATTTTAAGAGTGGTTCGATTGCATGATCTATGTCCACCTTGGTTCTTTTCCTTTTATTGCTTGAGTTTCAATTACAAAATTGAAATAAATGCAAAAATATTTCTATATAGACTCCTGGTTTGAGCTTTTGTTCTCTGGTGGAAGAAAGTGAAATCAATCTTTATGGCCTTCCTTATGGAACCCCTTAAATAAATGCTTGTTTTGTAATCTGGATTGCTCAAATATAGCATACTTTCAATGTGATTAGGGTGGTCCAGATTGATGATTTTCACCTCAAGTGTTACTACAGTGTCGATTCCAACTGAATGCTTTAGATCTACCATTTTGGACGCTCTTAGTTTTGTGTGTGCGCTGTGGCAGGGGATTTGTTGAATAATAATGTTTATTGACCATAACTTCAGTTAGAGGTGGTTGATGCTACGCCTGCTTTTGTCAAAAGGCGTGCCACAACTATTGCTTTTGTCGAATACTCTGGTGTAACCACTTAAGAATCATAGCTCAAGATGTTGTCTGGCTTCGTATATGATAAGATGGATGACCGCCAACATTTTGGGCACTATGTGATGTCTAGCTGGTTTATTCAAATCCTTTACTTATATAATATAGAAACCAAGTAGGAAGGAGTTTGGACGATGAGCGTTGGTTTGATGCAAAGGATGAACATTGATTATTTATTGGAGGTCCGAGAGGTTGGCGAGGTTCAAACTTGTCAACGTGGCTATGCTAGCTAGTTTTCATGATGGTTTGGAATGATGTTTATAGCAAGCCCAAAGCAGTGGGAAAATATTTTAGGGAATCATTGAATGACCTCAGACTCCTCATTTGATGGCTGGTTGTCGTGATGGTTGGGAATGGTGTTCATAGCAAGTCCGATGTTGTCGGAAAATAATTAAGGGAATGTCGAATGACCTTAGGCCCCTCATCCGATGGTTGGTACTTCTTCATGGCGGCTTGTGTTAAGCTATTGTCATAGTGGGTCTAGCAATTCATGATTAGGTCTTGTGGTTGGATTGGAAATAGGCTTTTAAACACTCCATAAAATCAACCATAAATGACTTGAGAGAATTAAATTAAGCAAGGCAAGATCGAAAATGGAATTTTTCTAAAAGTTGGATTTTGAGGATGAAAGTTATTCTGTTGTATTCATAGCAAAATTCTAATCTGTTTACATATATGATATACTGCAAATGAAGGTCAAACAAAGAAGTTATGAGAATTTGAAGTTTTCTGATTTAAATTAATTTAGTTTGAACAAAAATTCAAATGAGTATTTAAATTTAGGGTTCGAATTTCAAAAATTAACCGTAGGATTAAAATAAACGAGCAAGGAATTAAGTCAACACACCCCCAAATAGAAGTAGAGGTCGATATCTCCGACTGTAATGGGTCGGTCGACCCCTACTTATGTGCCGGCTAGGGTTTTGCAGTGTTAAACGCTTTAGATTTATCAGTTTTTCATCTAACTTCATCCTATAGTTCTGATGCGCTTCAACTCCTATAAAAAGAGCCCTATCCTCTCCACTTTTTATTCATAAATATTTGGGAAATACCTCAAACCTTTGTCATTTTTCTCTCTTCAGTTTGATTCAAAAATTAAATTAGAAATTTCGATAAGGATTCTAATCCTTTTCTAATTATTCATTTAATCTATTTTCTACTCCTCTTACCTCTTTGAATCTAACAAAATTATATATATACCTACCCTTCACTATGTACATATATATCAAAAGAAGGAGATCTAAAAAAGAGTTGCTTTGGCATTGCAAATCCATACTAGAGAAGCCAAGGATAATCTGTGAGTGGAAACCTTAGTATTTTTATTTTAGTGATTGATTAGTATATATCTATGGATTTGAATATGACTTAGGGATTTTGGATTGTGAAAACAAAATAGATAAATTCTCCTAAAATTCCTTTTTGTTTCGAAATGTCAATTCTAGATGGAAATTCTCGGTTATTTATGTTAATTTAATGGGATTTATATTGTTCTGCAATTTGCAATAACTTCATGGTCTATTCAACTTCTCCTCCTTCTTTGAATCAAAATGGGAGTTTTTAGTAGTAAAATAAGGGTTTAAAGTATGAATTCTATTCATAATTTACGCCACCTATTCCACATAAATTTCCTTCATTTATTTCTGTGTAAAAGAGCAGCTGAATAGACTATGAAGTTTTGATTGCAATTCCTATTGTTTAAGATATTCCATTAGATTGATGTAATAAATTGGGTTTCTATTTTTACAAGTCTATGTACTACAGTTTTGGATATGAATATTTAATCCATGTTATAGACATTGAAATTTTGGCAATTTGAACGAAAATGACTTGTATTAGTATTATGATTAAAATAATTGACATTTAACGCTAGTTTAGAGCGTATAAACCGCACGCTAGAATTGATTAGGCACGAACACACACACACACAGCGTAATAAATGTATAATTGTGGCATATAATTACCCTATTAATTAGGTAGTAAACATCATCAATTTCCCCTTTTAGGAAGGTAATTGATATTTTGAGGCATATAAGGAAAATTCCTTATATGACCATAATTTAGAAATGGTGAGATGAGTATTATATACATGGAGAGTAATTAAATTATGGCTAAGTCATAAAGCTGCAAAGTCAATAGAGTTGCATGGCTGAAGTCTGCCCTTCACTTTGAGGCTGCCTGCGTTGTGGATACTTCCTATTGATGTGGGACATCTCATATGATAAATATTTGTGATAATGTAGGATTAGTTCCAAATTTTACTGGGTAAATCTGCCAAGCTAATCTGGCTACCAATTCATACAAATAATCAGACTAAGAAGAGATGTCATCATGAGTATGATTCATAATATGTGAAGCCTGCTTTGGGTCTTGAGGTATTAAGTAGTTGTTTGAGGTGACGTCTTTTTTCCTCAAATGAAGTGTTTATTGGGCAAGGGACTAGTTATTAGGCACGATATGTGGTATCTCGACAATGGGCGCTTCGAGGTAAAGTATTAAGTGACTGATTGAGGGTCTGTCTTTCATTAAAGAATTTTTAAGTGGGTTAAGAGATTCCATATGATGTTAGCTAGAATGTAACCATTAAGAGGTCCGCCTTGGGAATAGGTATTAAATGATGGGGTCTGCCTTAGTTGAGTTCTTAAATGGCCAGAGTCTCCCTAATTTTTGATAAAACGTATTAAGTGGCTTGGGTACTATCTCTCGTATTGTTATATATTTATGACGTGAGATTTGGGCTATCGGATTTAGAAACCTGCTTTGGGAATGTGTGACGCCCCACCTCTATACCCACGCTAGCCAAGAACACTCCGGAGTAGTGCTGTCAACTAGCACGGAGAATAAGGCTGTTGAGGAGCGACCATCCATGTAATTGCTTATCACACGGTGGCTATAAATAATCTTCGGAAACAAACATAGAAATAATCATATCACAAATCAGTCACAGATATCCATATCACAAAGGCAGAAGAAGATATGAATATATAACTAACACATGAAAGTGTACATCAGAGTAGTGGTCAGTAAGATCCACGATAATACAAAAGAATAGCAACACGTGCTATACAAAAGAATACAACTATGAGTCTATATCTCAAGTGTATACAACAAAAACTGCTAATCTAAACAGTTAGCCAAAAGTCAGAGTGATGAATCCCTGGGAAGAAGTCAAGCAGAAGCACCTGTAACATCTCAGTCTGACCCGAGTATTATTTAAGAAAATAATAAACGGATCAGTCTAGCTATAAATATCAGATGACATGATATAACATAAAAGATATGGCATAAACATAAATATCCATAACGACATACCACTATAAGTATGTAAATAATGATCAACAGAAGATCAATCAATAAGAGATAATCAATATCACAAGAATCTTCTCAAAGATTCGAAGAGGGCATCATACCCTAAACTTGTACTCATAACAAGTCAATGACATAAATTCCAGAAATCAACACGAGAAATCCAGAAATCATAAAAAGGGAAAGAGGCCTATCACATGACGGTCCGAAGACCATGGGGAGCTACCCCACATGTGTGAGTGGAATCACACAGATTGAGGTCAAGACTAACCAAAAAGCAGAAAGGTATGTGTGAATGGAAGCACACAAGTGGTGTCTAGTCTAACCTTGCAATGAAAGAGACATCGCGCAATTGCAAGTCTAATTCATAAAGCGATCATCAAGATCAACGAGAAGTGTCAATTACACTAAGCTAGTAAATATAGAAGTTTAGCTTCATGTCCCATAACCACTTGCTTAACTTAAATATTTACGAACAAACTGTAAATCTTCACTAATAAAATTGTCACAAGAGGTTCAATCGAACAAGTCCAAGAATTAACCGACGAAGTGAACGCAAGCATTTCATACCACTTGTTTTACTAAGTCGTTTAATTAGATTTCTCATCCGAGTGAGGTAAAGTCTTGTATATACTGATAGATTGGAAAACGGTTTAAGAAAAGAGCTTTGTTATTAAAAATAGAGTTGAAATTGTTTGTTAAAAGAGTTTTGATATTTACTACTAGTATTGAAACCTTTGTATTATAAAGTGACAAAACACATAAGCAAGTGTAGAAACAATCAGTCACAAAGATCGCATACGGAGATGCGAATAAAATCCAAGGAAATCAGCTCAATGTTTTTCAGATAAGATCCCCTACGGAGGGGGGTCCAGGGGGGGTGGCAACCCCCCAAGGTGGGGGTGCGGGGGCAACGCCACCGCTTACGGGGTTCGACCTGCCCGGTCAGGTCGCGGGGGTCCAGGGGGCAGCGCCCCCGGCGGGGTGCGGGGCAGCGCCCCGACCAAAACGGTACGACCTAGTGAAGACAAAATGAGGTCTAACGACCTAACGACTCAAGGGTCATACGACCTAACGGCTGCGACCTAGGGGTCTAAGGGGTCAAGCGACTTAGTGGTTGCGACCTAGAGGTGTTCGCGACCTAACGATGACTCACGACCCAACATGGCCGACTTAACAGAGTCGAGCGACCTAAGGTAAATGGTCCAATGACCTAACTCGAACGACTTATCTGGAGCTTAGGTCGGAGACGACCTACGAGATAAACCAGGCCGACTTAGTGGACGAGCGACCTAAGGTAAATGGTCCAACGACCTAACTCGAACGACTTATCTGGAGCTTAGGTCGGAGACGACCTACGAGATAAACCAGGGCGAGCGACTTAACGTTTGCCTAGAGATTATAGGTCGGAAACGACCTAAGACTTAAAGCTTAACTCGCGAGCGACCTACGGCTTAAGGCCAAACTCGTGAGCGACCTACGACTTAAGGCTTAACTCGCGAGCGACCTAACTCCGAAGTGCCAATACTTCCAGAATGACCTAAAGCCCTGCGACCTATGGTACTAACTCGCGAGCGACCTAACGACTTAACTCGTGAGCGACCTAATTCCGAAGTGCCAATTCTTCCAGAATGACCTAAAGCCCTGCGACCTATGGTACTAACTCGCGAGCGACCTAACGACTTAACTCGTGAGCGACCTAATTCCGAAGTGCCAATTCTTCCAGAATGACCTAAAGCCCTACGACCTATGGTACTAACTCGCGAGCGACCTAACGACTTAACTCGTGAGCGACCTAATTCCGAAGTGCCAATTCTTCCAGAACGACCTAAAGTTAACTCGTGAACGACTCACGACCCATGGACGAACGACTTAACTCCGAACGACCTAAAAATGGCCAGAACGACCTAAGTGCAGAAAATTCACCAAAATGCTAAAAATTGGAGTTTTTCGCCAATCCAATCCAAACCAAATGCAAATGTGCATGCAAAAGTGATAGGGAATCATTCCCAACAGTCCAATATAGTTATAGACTAGATTTGTGAGACAAAAATCTCACCTTTGCACTAAAGTTTATGAAGATGAAGCTTGAAAGCAAGGAGAAGCAATCCAAAGCTTGAATCCAATATCTTCTACTTGAATTTGGAGTTGAATGTTGGATTTGCAATTGAATTTGTGCTTGGAGTTTTAATTTCCCATTCCCTCCACCATTAATGCCAAAGCTTGATTAGTTAGGAAATTTATGAAGAGTGAGGAGAAGAGGGTTGGAACTTGGGCTTAATAGGCTAAACTAACCCAAAGTCCAAAGCGGGAAAAGTTAGTGAAATTTCACTAACTCCAAACCTATCGATGTTTATACTTAAAAAGTTGTAAACGACATTTCGAACTCAATGGAAGTGGTCTCGAGTCCTAATTTGACCGTTTGCAAAAAGTAGCTTTTCGGACCAAAATCCGATTAACGAGTTAATATTTAAATAAAATATTTAAATACAAACTCGATAAATATGTGGGTTGTTACAGAATGGAAGGTATTAAGTGGTTGATTGTGGAACCACATACTTTTCTTATAAGAAGTATCAAATGGTTTTATGTATGTAGACATATACTTATTTTGAAATATACTGCCCAAGTACTGCAATGGCAAGACTCGAGGTTTTTATTCACCTAGCATTTGTTGTTCTGACTCCCTTCTCATTACAACACAGGTTAAGGATGAAGTGATAGCAGTGACAATGCTTGAAGATGGAGTGTCTTAAACTTTTGGCAGTTATTATTATCTTCTATGAAATTTTTATGTAGCACCCATGTATTTGAAAATGACGTAAGGAATCTTATGTGATAGCTTTATGATGTTTTGTATTATGACATTTCATATGGTTTTGAAATAAATGGGTACAATTTGATATTATATTTTATTTCATCCGCTATGAGTTCTGATAGAGTAGTTATTGCTCTGTACTGTTACTTTTTTTTCCAACTAGCAGCCAGTCTTAGAATGGATCTAAATTTCAATGGGCCTTTTCTGGGTCGAAATTTTGACTTGTTCCGATGCAAGTCATTACATTGGTATCAAATCCTAGGTTACTCGATCAACGGGGAAACTATATGTATGAGTGACATACTTATTATTTTTGAAAAGGTTTTTCAGAAATGATTTTCAAAAATTATTACTATATATACCTGTGTGTGTGCGTGTATTTATGTATACCCATATTTCTTTGAACATACACGCACACATTAGGAAACCACGTTTTCTCTTAGTATATAATACTATCTTAGGAAATCGTCACTAAAGATTTAACCTACATATAGTTATATAGATGATAATCAATCTTCTTCCGAAAATGGGATCTCCGCCCGTGGAAGACGTCCCATTCGTGGAATGCCTGAATGGTTTAGATAATATCATAGAACTATTTAGCAATTTCCTATTCCTCCAGCCGCGTTAGTGGATGTAGCCCCTTATCCTATTGACTTTCCTAGGTTGTGTAAGGACTTTCTCAATAAGGAAGGGAAGACATACTTTGGAACTGAAGGATATCTGGAAGTTAAAGCATGGGTTAGTGACTGCGAGAGGATATTTAGAGAGCTTGGTTTGGAAGCTCGACTAAAGAGGAGGATGACCGCTTAGCACCTCATAGGAGAAGCTTTAGATTGGTGGAACTTAGTGACCGAGGAAAACACTAGAAATATTTTTATCATGGGAGGAATTCAAGATTTGAGATAAGATTTATGTTTAAGGAAGAAGTGAGTCTACAACCGAAGAAATTCATTCAGCTTAGGCAAGGATACTACACTCTTAAAGAATACATAGCTAAGTACACAGAGTTGGTTGAATTTTTGATGAGCTTGATAGATACACCTATAAAAAAGGCCATGATGTTTGTGAAGGTCTTAAATTTCCCGCTAAGAGTAATATTGTTGACCCAAATACCCATTGGTGCCAAGTATGAGATGGTTGTGGAGATGGCAATGCTATGCATGGCTAATGTGAACGCTAAGGAAGCAGAAATGGAGACGGCTGCATCTACCCAAAAGCAAGGAGGGTCCAAGAAGGGAAGCTGTTGGGCTAACAAGAAGTCGAAAGGAAAATTTAAGAAAGATGGTAAGGTGTACAAGCGATGCCAGAAGAAAGGTCATGAGGCTGAAGATTGTAGGGTGAGTCCGATAAAGGAAGCTTTGAAAGGGAAGTGCTTTAGTTGTCATGAGGAAGGGCATCTCAAGAATCAATGTCCTAAATTAGTAAAGGAAGGATCAAATGGATAAGCTTATGCTATTGAAGCTATCCCTATTGTAAGTAGACCACAGAGAGACTAAGGAACGATAGCATTAGAAGGAATAACTCTTATTTCTGGGGTTACAATTCATATCCTGCTTGATTCAGGGGCATCGTATTCATTTATAGCTAGGATTGTAGTAAACTTTTTAAATCTTCAAACCCAGATTATCACCAGCCTTATAGTAATCTCTAATCCTGTTGGGGGTTTGAAACATCTCTTTTTTATTTGCAAAGACCCAGTGTTGGACATGTGCGATGTTGATTTTATATGTCATGCATACATTCTAAATTTTGAAGGGTATGGACTTATCTTGGGTATGGATTGGTTAGCATATTATGGAGTAATTCTTGATCATGGTAGGAGGGTTGTACGGTTAATAAGTTGTGGACGTTTTAACCAAGAAATTCTTTGTACACTCTAAGATTTAGTTGAGTTAAGCCATCTATACTCACTAAGTCTATCTGTTGTTGGAGAACCATCATCTGTGCCTGTAATTTGTGAATTTCCTAATGTCTTTGAGGAATTCTCGGGTCTTCCAACGTATAGGGAGATCGAGTTTCGAATAATGAAGGACACAAGGCCAGTCGCCCTACCTTTAAGACAAATATCCCTTAAAGAAAGAAGAAAATTGGATAAACAAACCTCTGAGCTATTAAATAAAGGTTTCATCCATCGAAGTACTTCAGAGTGGGAAGCCCCTATTGTTTTTTCCACTAAGGCCAATGGTTCTTTGAGACTTTAAGTCAACTATAGGGAATTGAACAAGTTGACAAGAAAGAATGGGTACCTTTTACCTAGGATAGATGACTTGTTGGATCAGTTTGAAGGAGCCAAAGTCTTTTCTTAATTAAACTTAGCAACCATATTTCATCAATTAAGGATTATAGAGGAAAGCAAGTCTAAGATTGCATTTCGCAGACCAGATAGACTCTCTAAGTGGAAATCGATGCGTTTGGATTGATGAATGTACAACATACTTTTTGGATTTGATGAGTAGAGTATTTAAGGGGTAACTCAATATATTCGTCCTTATATTCGTAGATGATATTTTGGTTCTCTCTAAGAGCAAAGAGGAGCATGAGAATCACCTAAGAGAGGCATTAGGAATCTTATGAAGGCACCAGCTTAAGATCAAATTTGCTAAATGCCACTTTTGGAAAAAAGAAGTTAGATTTCTTGGGCATATTGTTTCTAAGCAAGGATTATTAGTAAACCTGCCAAAGTAGAAGCTGTTCAAGGATGGAACACTCCTATGAATGCATCAGTAATTTGAAGTTTTCTCGGATTGACAAGCTGCTATAGGAAGTTCATCAAGAACATTTCCATAATAGCCGCCCCTTTAACTTAATTGACTAAGAAGAACCTAGTCTTTTCTTGAAACAACAGATGCACTAAGGCCTTTGAGAAGCTTAAGGAGTTATTGGCTAATGCACATGTGCTCACTATTCCCATTAGAGCCTAATCGTATACGGTTTTCATAGATGCTTGTAGCATATGGTTAGGAGCAGTTCTAATGCAAGAAGGAAAAGTAGTTGCTTATGCTAGTAGGCAACTGAAGGATCATGAGAAGAGATATCTAGTTCATGACTTGGAGTTATTAGCTATCATTTTTGCCTCAAAGACGTGGAGGCATTATATTTTGGGAGAAAGATTTGAGTTATTCACTGACCATAAATCACTCAAATACCTATTTTTCCAAAAAGATTTGAATCTTACGTAGCAGAAAGGATGGAATATATAGCATCATTCGACTTTAGTATTCAGCATACCCTTGGAAAAGAAAATGTAGTCGCCGACGCCCTTAGTCGAAGGCATGCTACATTAGGTGCTATAGATGAATGGAGGCGAATGGAGGCAGTTGGAGTTCCTCTCAAATTTTAACTTCCAAGTGCAAACATAACCTTCCAAAACTTTTTAGTAGTTATGGAGATTAGACCAGCCTTGATGGACAACATTAGGCTTGAGCAAGTGTAGGACGAAAAGTTAGTAGAGATATTGGAGAAGTTGAGGGGAGAGAGCACTTTGCCCATGGTAATAGGTATTAAATTGATAAGAAGGGATGCTTAAGATGGGATCGATGGACACCTTTATGTCCCTATGGTTGATAGTTTGTTGAGAGAGTGCTTATGGAGTGTCACCATTCGAAGATGACCATTCACTCTGGAGGAGATAAGATGTACAAGGATATAAAGATGATATTCTTTTGGCACGGAATGAAGAAGAGTGTAGCTGAGTTTGTTGCTAAGTGCTTGACATGTCAAAGAGTAAAATCTGAGTAAGGGAAGCCTGGTGGATTACTATTACCTTTGGAAATTTCGATTTAAAATCGAAAACATATTTCGATGGATTTTATGGAAGGATCGCTTATAAGTCGTAGGGGTAATGAAACTATTTGGGTTGATGTGGATAGATGCATTAAGAGTTCCCATTTTATCTATGCTAGGAACAATATAACCGCCACTTCTTTTGTGCAAACCTGCATCAAGGAGGTAGTTCGGTTGCATTGAATTCCTATGAGCATAGTTAGTGGTAGTGACCCCTTGTTCAACAGTGAGTTTTTGGAGGAGCCTACAAGTAGCATTGGGAACTTCTTTGAATCTCAACACGACATATCACCCATAGACTAATGGTCAAACAGAGAGGATGAATAGGATTTTGAAAGACTTGTTGAGAGCTTGTGTTTTGAATTTCAGAGGACATTGGAAGCAACACCTACGACTAATCGAATTTGCATATAATAATAGCTATCATGCGACGGTTCGTATGACCCCTTTTAGAGCACTTTAAGGGAGGCTGTGCTAATCGTCAAGTTGTTGGTGGAAAACCACTGAAAAAGTATTACTCGGACCCAATTTAATCTGTGATACCATGAAAATAGTAGAGTTAATCATACAACGAATGAAGGCAGCACAAGACCGTCAGAAATCTTATGTAGACAGAAGAAGGAAAGGTTTGGCAACTCTAAGAAATTGGCATCTAGATTCGTTGGGCCATTTAGAGTTTTGGATAGAAAACTTGCTTATCGCGTGGAGCTTCCTGATAGATTGGCAGAAGTCCATAATGTTTTCCACGTTTCTTACTTTATAAAATACCTTCATGATACCGCTATTAGAGTTGAGCCTCATCCGTTGGGGGAATTAGAAATAGAGCCAACATTACTCCATGCCACATTATGGAGCACGAAACTAGGAGACTCCACAACAAAATAATTGGGCTGGTCCGGGTGCAATGGGGAGACAACCCGACAGAAATCACATAGGAAATCGAGGAAAATAATGAAGATCACTCATCCAGAGCTTTTCACTGGTAATTTTTCTCTCCAAAATTAGGATTTTTGTTGAATCGTGATTGCTAGATTGGATGGTATGAGATGGTTGCCACACTTTTTCACAACTTCTTTACAGTCATATAGAGATTTTAATACTATTTAAGGTATTTGCGTACATACTTGCATAACATGATTTGTACACATGCTAGAATTGAGCTCGTTTTAGTATGTCTGTAGTACATAATCACGTTGCACTTTGACTGAGTAGATTTTTGTGTAGATAACTTGGTTGTGTAACGTGGATGTTATGGTACCTTTCGTTGTTTGTTCCTTGAATGATTTTGAGATGAAATCCTTTAAAGGGCAGGAAGAATGTGACACCCGTAAAATCAACCATAAAAGGATTGAGAGAATTAAATTAAATAAGGTAGAGTTGAAAATGGAAAGTTTATAAAAGTTGGAATTTGACCACGAATATTCCGTTGCATTCGTGGTGGAATTCGTATCCCTTTCCACATATAGTATACTAAAAATAGAGCTCAAACGAAGAACTTATGAATGTTTCAAGTTTTCAGATTTAAATTAATTTAGTTTGAATTCAAATTCAAATGTGTATTTAAAATTAGGGTTTGAATTTCAAAAATTAACTGTAGGTTTACTTGGAAGTTAAGTAACCGTTAAGTTAAACAGCTAACATTAAAACTTAATTAGGAAATAAAATAAACGAGCAACAGAAACAAATCAACGCACCCCCAAGTAGGAGTAGAGGTCGACATGTCCGACCAAAAGCGGTCAACCCTTAGCGATTGACTAGTCTGTATGGGGCGGTCAACCCCTACTCAGGTGGCGGCTAGGATTTTTTTAACGTTAAATGCTCTATATTTATCTGTTTTTCACCTAACTTCATCCTACGGTTCTGGTGGTTTCAACTATACAAATAGGACTCTATCCTCTTTACTTATTATTCATTAATATTTGAAAAATACCTCGAACGTTTGCCATTTTCTACCTTTAGCTAGATTCAAAAATTCAATTAGAAATTCAAGTTAGGATTCTAATCCTTTTCTAATTATTCTTTTAATCTATTTTCTTCTCCTCTAACCTCTTTGAATCTAAAAAAATTATACATATACCTATCTTCTGTTGTCTATATATATATCAAAAAAGGTGACCTAGAAAAGAGATGCTTTGGCATTGCAAATCCATACAAGAGAAGCTAAGGATAATCTGTGAGTGGAAACCTTATAGAATGTTTATTTTAGCAATTAATTTGTATATATCTATGAATTTTAATATACCTTGGGGATTTTGGATTGCGAAAAAAATAGATAAAATCCCCAAAAATTCATTTTTATTTTGGAATGTCAATTCTAGATGGAGATTCTCAATTAGTTATGTTAATTTAATGAGATTTATACCATTCTGCAATTTTTTATAATTTTATAGTCTATTCCACTTCTCCTCCTCCTTTGATTTAAATTGCGAGTTTTTAGTAATAAAATAAGGGTTTAAAGTACGAATTTTATTCGTAATTAACACAATTTATTCCGCACAAAATTCCTTCGTTTATTTCTATGTAAAAAGGAGTTGAATAGGCTATGAAGTAAGGATTGCAATTCCTATTTTTAAGGATATTCCATTAGATTGATGTAATAAATTGGTTTTCTATTTTTACAAGTCAATGTATCGCAGTTTTGGATATGAATATTTAATTCCTTGTTATAAATATTGAAATCCTCGGAGTTTGAAGGAAAAGGATTTGTATTAGTATTATAGTTAAAAGAAATGATATTTATGTATAAACCTCATGCTAGAATTGATTAGGTGCGCGCGCGCACACACACACATATTTCTATAGGGTAATAAGCGTATAATTATCGCATATAATTCCATAGTTAATTAGGTAGCAATCATTATTAATTTCCCCTTTAGGAAGGTTATTGATACTTTGAGGCGTAATAAGGAAGATTCTTTATAAGGCCTTAATTTTGAAATGGTGAGATGAGTATTATATATATATATATATGAAGAGTATTTAAATTATATTTAAGTCATAGGGATGCGAGGTCAGTAGAGTTGCACGACAGAAGTCCTCCCTTCACTTTGAGGCTACCAACAGTTGTGTATACTTCTTATTGATGTGAAACATCTCATATGATAAATAATTGTGATGAGGCAATGTAAGTCCCAAATTCTATAGGATAAATCTGTCCAGCTAATCTGGTTATCAGTTCCTACAAATAGTCGGACTAAGATGAGATGTCATTATGAGTATGGGTCATTATACATGAGGCTTGCTTCGGGGTCTTAAGGTATTAAGTGATTGTTTGAAGGCCCTCCGCTTTTCCCCAAATGAAGTATTAAATTGCTAATGGGCTAGTTATTAGGCACGATATGTGGTATTTTCCAATAAAATGATGGATTTATCAAAGAAATAAAGGAAGGAGTTAATTCCATGGATTAGTATTGATTTACGGATGGATCGATTCCATAGAATTATTCAGATCTACCTTATTCTTCATCCTATTTCTTAAGATGAATTAGCAGAGTAAAATCTTGACCCCAAGGCTCACTTTAGCCTACTACCCTTAAGTATAGGTGTTGAGTAGATTTCTAACATGTGCAGTTAAAGCGCTTAGCAATTTTATAGCGACGAGGGTGCAAAAAACTATAACGGGGATAAAGCATGATATATCAAAAAATATTGGAGTTGTAGAAATCCTCATTGAAGATAAAATCAAGCCTTCAATGTTGATTCATTCTCATTTTCACATCGTTTGTGTAGATAAAAGAAATATTGTTCACTTCAATACAAAAAAATCAAAGAATATCATGATCCATCCAGTTCAGACTTCGTGAATAGAATAGAGTTCCAATTTATGTTGAGTACTTCGGACCTTAACTTTGATATATATCCTAAATTTGTTGATTTTGCTAATGAGAGAACTAGTCAAATTAACATTTTTATATTATAGTTGCTAAAGTGGGTGATAAAAATCCCTTGATATAGCAGACATAGCGAAAAATAATGGGGCTTTCTTTTTAATAGTGTTAAACTTAAAAAGCGTAGCGGTCGAAGTGTGCTTTGGCGGGGATTTAACTACATAGTTTCTAACCAATTTGGATTAATGACTAAAGAGGATCTTCGGCGAAGGTTTTTCACTAAAAATGTTGTTAAAATGGAAATGAGGAACAAATATGGATAAAGAACAATGTAGGTAAGTGAATAACACATAGTATAGAAAATAATATATAGTATTCATTTACAAGAGATTACATCCACTGTAGCTTCTTATGTTATTTATTTGTAGTATTTTTTATTACAAGAGTGTAGATTAATGACTTCTTCAAGAGCTTAAGTAAGCAAAAATCAAGTTGAAAAAAAAGATCCTCGTACAAGTGCATAGCTATCCTATTTATAATAGTGGAGAGCATGCTTTGAAGGGTTTGTATTGGTTCCTTGGATGCCAAGTTTCTTTAGACTCGTTGTTTATGATCTATGGATCAATTACATCCATCTTGCATGTTGTGTGGACAGAATGCTTAAGTAATGCAGTGTACAATGACATATTTTCGTCAAAGGTTTGGTATGGTACATGAGGTGACTATTGCATAATGATATGTTTTGTTAGAGGTACAATATGTTTTCATTGCATTTGTCAAAGTCAAGTGCGACACACGCCATTTCTATAGGAGTGGTTGAGGTCTTCTTAAAGATCCTTGTCTGCGTATGATAAATCAAGAAAGGTAAGAACGTTGGTCGAGGAAAGGGTTTGAATGGGTAAATAGATTAGGAATTAGCTTTATTTGGGAAACTCATATGGTGGCAGACTGCTCAAGGAATTATCAAAAGGGTAGTTGGGAGATGTTGCTCAACGAGGCTTAAGAGCGGCCATTAGTTTTGAAGAAGAGACAAACAAAGCTTCAAGCATGGATGATGAGAAAAACAAGCCTTAGGAGTGAGTCTTGCTAGACAAAAAACAATTAGACATGTGAGATCTTGTTCGACACTTTTTAAGCAAGCTTTTGCTGTTGAGTTTTCGATGTAATAAGCCCAATTATAGTCTACAAGATAAAGAAGCAACATTTGGGACCCCATTTTCTCCTGTATTGGAAGAGGGATTTGTCTTATTCATAGTTAATGTGGATGACACAATATATGTTCCTATTGGTTACAACCGTTCATATTTCAATACTGATATAGCGATTAAATGCTCGATTTTTTGAGAAAAATGAGCGATCCTCTATAAGATGAAAGCATTCATGCGATTAGACGCTTGATTAGAATGCACACTCAATTATTATGTCATGGTTTAGATTACTTCATGCATAATCCACCCAACGGTTGATATCTTACGTCCCATAAAGGGAGGAGTGTGTTTTTTCTTCCACTTTACTATTTCTCTTTGCTATTCCACTATTAACATTCTTTCAAACTTTCAAAAAATCTTCAAAGCTTTCGCCTCAGACCCAATTGCATAAAAAGTAAGTGATTGTTTCTTCTTCTTTTTTTCTTTTATTTTTTCTTTTGCATTGTTTACCGCCACTTGCAATTATGCATCGATTTTTGCATTGATGTTCACTTTATCTTTGAGTTTTAGCACCTAGTTTTGTTCTAGATTTTGCTGATGTGCATAGAGGGAAAACCATTACCCATTTGCTGTGTAAATTTATTAGTTTTTGTTCCTTTTTTCAATTGAGTCCATGTGATAGCCAAAAACTTAAAAAATTATTAAATCAATGAATTGACCCTTTCCCTTAGGGAAGAAGATAATATATAAGGCATTGAGTTGGAGCCTGTTTAACTGCATAGTTAAAAGACCTTTAAATGGATAAGTGGGCTGCATTTTCAAGTCATGTAAAACCAGCATAGGCATGAGTGGGACGGTCGGCCCTGTTCTTACAAGGCACCTTTATAGGGCAATCTAGAGGAGTGGTCGACTAGCCTTGTGCGAGGGGAGTGCCTGCCCCTGAGTCTAATGTGTTCGCTTAATTTATTATGGAGCGTTTTGGTATCTAGGGCAATACTAGTGTTTTTAAAGACGATCAGGGGTAAAGGAAAAAAGAAGATCATCGAAGGTGCCTCTATGTCTGGTCGCCCTTTTGGGGGGCATCTCTTCCAAGTTGCAAGAGGACATAGATCGGGTTAAGGATATACTCGAAATGCACAATGTCACAAATATTACCTCCAATATATACTATCGGAGGAAAAGGCAAACATGCCCCTGTAAGGCCTTTTTACCTAGGCGCTTCCATATTTGCGGTGTTGTAATAACCCACACCTTAATGGACTCGAATTTCGACCAAATCGAAACCCAAGTCCATGAGGGTACAGATCATTGGTTTTGGTAACATATAATAAACATAAGTATATCATAGATCGATCAAAGTAAACTCATGGAAGAATAGAAAATATAATAGGACATAAATACTGACTAAGGCCACTGCCTCGAAATCAATGGTATTCCTTGAACATCCAATTTCCTTGCTAGTAGCAAGCATGAATAAGAAGATTCTCCATCAACCATTATGTCTGTCTTCAGTGACCTGCTTCTCTAAATTCATCATGTGGATTATAATGAGGAAGGAGTCAGAATAACGTTATGATAATTGAAAAATTGCATACTTTATCCATAATGTTATTTATACCGTTTGGTTTCTGTTTAAATGTTATATCTGTTATTTAGGACTAATCCGTTTAATTTAATATATATGTACATACAGTATATCTACCCTAACCTTGCCTAAGGTATACTATACATATAAATGTCTATGCACATTCTAACCATTCTCTATCCAAAACCCCAGCCACTTAATGCTTCTAAATTATAAAGTGGGCCTCGCACATCATCACCGCTAGTCTATCGGTCCAAGCAATAGTGACCAATGATTCTTATATATGGTTTTATAATATAATATATAATTTAATTATCGTACTACTATTTCCATTCAAAGACTCATCTAAGGGTTAACTAGCCCACCTTTACTAAATAAAAAGTTCAACTAACTCTATCATAAGGACCATGCGTATCCCATATGGATTGTACACTAGTAGGAAGTGTTTGCGCCAAAAATGGTCATAAACCCCAAGTATAGTGAAAGCACCAAACAACGAATATAAATCAACAATATTCAAGCACAAGTCTCAGATCCAAGCAAGCAACAAGCAGCAATACAAAGATAACAATTAGAAACGCAAGATTTATAGTGGTTCGGCTATCTCCGGCCTACGTCCACTTCAAAGTTTTAACTTTTATTGATGTTCTTTAGTGGCTACAAGTGATTGCAGTAGTTACAATGATTGAATTTCGGCTATAACAGTGATGGAAGGAAGTAGAATCGAATCCGGCAGAGTCTGGACGTTCAATGAAAAAAAGATCCTTTTTCTGTAGGTTTCAGGGGGCTATTTATAGGCGTAGGAGGCCCAGATCTCACTCAAACTCCGGGAGACTTCTTCTGGCACGTGAGTGGACCCACGCGACCGACCCCACCAAGTTTCGACTCGATCTGGGATCGATACGAAGTGATTTCGTATCCATCAAATAATGATCCAATCGAGCTGAAACTTGGCAGGAACAATACTTACCTTGTATAGAATCTTCTGTGAAAATTTCGTTGCATTTGGGTTGGTGGATCATGAGTTATGATCGATTCGAACTTGGGTTTTCTGTTGGCTGTCTCCTTCGAATCCATCTGTTCGAATCCATCACTTTCGACTCGATGGAGGCATGTGCATATCGATGACGTGGCGCTACTTTCAAGGCTCGATCGATTCTTCTTGCCGCTTTGATCGCTTCTTTCCTGGAGACGTGGGCTCGCATCCTTGTTTTATGCTTCGTCCTTATCCATAACTTCGCAACGGCATGCTCGTATCCATCAATTCATGTTTCTCTTCGCATCGATTCCGGGAGTACGCTTCGCATCGATCATTCACGAATTGATCGATACGAAACGACCATGAGGGGTTGTCGATACGAAGCGGTTGTAATGAAATGGATACGAAGCTTGCCCTTATGATGGATACGAACGAGACCTTACCTGATGGATACGAAGCAGGGTAATCTGATGGATACGAAGTGCTTTGACCAGATGAATTCGAAGAGAGGTTCCCACGATGGATACGAAACAGTGATCATTGCCTCAGTTGATGGATGCGAAGTCGCCGAGTCGAACTAGAACCTGACCGATGCGAACTTCACTGAGTCGAACCCATGCTGATCGATACAAACGGTATCGATACGAACGGTATCGATACGAACGGTATCGATACGAACGGTATCGATATGAACGGTATGGATACGAACACGGTCGATTCGAAATTGGGGCACGAAGATGGATACAAAACCTGAGCTTTTCCCTTCAAACTGCATCCATCATAACTTGAGCATACGAACTCGGATTGACTTGAAACTTGGAAAGTTGGCTCTGTTAGCTTTGCTAGCCATGTCCTATTAATTACAACTCACTCCGGATACGGAAAAAATTCATCGATATCCATGGTTATCCTGCAATGCATAGTTGATTTTCATGACTAGCTATTATTAATTTTCAGTTAGTTTTGGGTATCTCAGCTTTGCTAAAAGTTGGGATAACATTTTGCCCCCCAAAACATGCCTTTTGGTAAAAGGTGTGTTTTGATCATTCTCAAATTGAACGTAGTGAGTTCATGTTTTACTCAAAGCTTATAGCATTTTTAATCAAGTCTGTGGCTGTTCGAAGCCAAATCGTTATCAATTTCTTCCAGTGGAATTAGTTTCTCCGGACTGTCGTTGGTCACTCCTGACCCTTGCCAAGCCCATTCCAGACTTGGCGATTGAATAGAAAGATCCCATTGCACTCCGGCGTTGCTTTCTATCCCTTGCACTCCGGCCCCAGCTAGGGCATATAGCGATGTCTTGGTTGTTCTAAACCGATCATAGCCTCTCCGGGCTCTTGCTGGATCCCATCCTATCACTCTCCGGTGAAGGGGAGGCAGCGTTAAGTGACTCGATCCTATCCCTCTCCGGCGAAGCAACTCACTTCTTGCACTCCGGTTCAGTGTATCTGAACATTAAGCGATTCATGGCCTAAATCGTGGGCCGATCACAGCCTCTTTGGGCTCTTATTGAATCCCGATCTAATCACTCTCCGGTGAATGGAAAACGACGTTAAGTGAGTCGATCCTGTCGCTCTCCGGCGAAGCAACTCACTTCTTGCACTCCGGACCCCGCCTCTCCGGGTAGGGTCATAAAGCGATCGTTTTTATGTTGGTATTCAACATTCATCCTTTAACTCTCCATTCAAAGGTTTATTTCAAGAAATTCTAATTTATTTATTAAATTCAGGTCCTAGATGTTCAATCTCAAACATCAGGAAAAAGCTAAACATTGCCTCTCCGGGCATATTGGTCTATCTCCATCTCAGAGCATGCCTAGGGATCTCTCCGGTTCCCGTACATAAGTAAGTGGAGTAGCCGTTTATTCTGAATACAAATCTAATGAAATTATTTGACCGAAGTCCAAATCCTGGACTTGGCCCCTGCCATCTTTAATCAGTTGATGACGAGTCGTGATCCCGATCCAGGATCGTCTCTGTTAGGTGGAGGCGGTAGTCGTTCAGGCCTTACCGCCGCTGTCCGTTCTCTGACATATTTTGGCAATCTACCACTCCTGGCATGTTCTTCCACCTCATCCTTTAGGTGACGACATTCATCTGTAGCGTGCCCATCCAGCTCCTGGAATAGGCAGTATTTTCCAGTTCTGCGCTCCCGCTCAGTGGGATCTCTCCTGGGTGGTTTCCGGTAGGGGATTTTCCCTCGAGTTTTAGTGTAAATCCTTTTTAGACTTGCCATCAGATCCGTGTACTGTCTGAACCTAGGCTCTCGGAATTTCTTCCGTTTATCAGAACCATCACGTCCATCATCCTGCTTTCTCTTTCCTTTGTCCGTTCCGGATTGTTCCCTGGCGGTTCCTTCGCCCTGCACAACATTTATTTCTCTCTTTTCGGTTCGTGACTCTTCCGGCCGAATGAATCTTTCAGCTTCATGATAAAATTCTCCAAGATCTTGTGGGGGATCTCTTGCCAAAGAATCTTTGAATTCGGTGCCTTCCCCGACTCCTGCTACCGCCGCCATCAAAATCATCGATGGATCCGGGCGATCTACAGAAGCCACCGTTGCATTGAACCGCAATAAGTAATCTTTTATGGACTCTCCGGTCCTTTGCTTGATTGAAGCTATAGTCATCACACTCTTGGGTCGCGTCACGTGGACCTTAAACTGTCTCATGAAGCAATCTACAAGCTCGCCCCATGTCCCGATTGATCCAGTCTCTAGTTGTCTAAACCAAAGCGCAACTAAATCCGAAAGTATAGAGGGAAACATCGAGCCATCACTTCCTCGGGTGCCCCCAGCACTTCCATGTGCCTGATGTATTTGGTAATATGCATTGTTGGGTCTGACCTCTCGTCATAAGGATCCAGCGTAGGCAGTTTGAACTTTGGAGGATTCCTTGCATTCCTGATATTCGGAGTGAACGGGCTCCGGCTGACTTCTTGTAATCCTCCACTCGACAATCCTCCTCTCATGATTCGTCGCACTAGACCAATCATTCTTTCATCTCCATCCGGGGGTTGCCCCGTTGTCATGTTTCTATCCTGCCCTCCAAGTCTTGAAGGGAACTCCGATACATACTCTTCATGTGGCTCAGTAACAATAGCATTGACTCCAGCCTGCTGAGCTTCATCTATGGGTCTTCCAGTGTCTGATCCTGAGGTTCTGCCACCAAGTCCTTGTTGATTGCCTTCAGGTCCTACACTACGGTTTTGAACCTGACCTTCATTGGCCTCCACAATCCTTACTCCTTGTCCTACACTTGAACCGCTGTAGTCGGCCCAAGGTTCTGCACGTTCGCTGCTCTTACCTGCTCAAGAAAATTCTGCATCATCTCTTGGTGAGTCTTCATTATGCTTTCGCGTATCGAATTAGCCATAGCCTCCATCTCATCTCTAGTGATTTACATCGAAGCCTGTCCTTCTCCAGCTCCAGAGGATGCTTCTTGGCTTCCTCCTTGTTGGCTCCGATCAGCTCTTTGTCTTGTTTGTCGAGTCATCGTTTCTAAGTCGGTATTCTTCAAGTTCTTAAATCTGAACTCTGAATTGGTGTAGCGGGTGCTGTTTCTTCTCAGTGAAAGCACCAAAGTGTCTGCGCCAAAAATGGTCACAAACCCCAAGTATTGTGAAAGCACTAAACAACGAATATAAATCAACAATATTCAAGCACAAGTCTCAGATCCAAGCAAGCAACAAGCAGAAATACAAAGATAACAATTAGAAATGCAAGATTTATAGTGGTTCGGCTATCTCCGGCCTACGTCCACTTCAAAGTTTTAACTTTTATTGATGTTCTTTGCTGGTTACAAGTGATTGCAGCAGTTACAATGATTGAATTTTGGCTATAACAGTGATGGAAGGAAGTAGAATCAAATCCGACAGAGTCTGGACGTTCAATGGAAAAATGATCCTTTTTCTGTAGGCTTCAGGGGGCTATTTATAGGCGTAGGAGGCCCAGATCTCGCTCAAACTCCGGGAGACTTCTTCTGGCACATGAGTGGGCCCACGCGACCGACCCCATCAAGTTTCGACTCGATCTGGGATCGATACGAAGTGATTTCGTATCCATCAAAGAATGATCCAATCGAGCTGAAACTTGGCAGGAACAATCTTTACCTTGTATAGAAGCTTCTGTGAAAATTTCGTTACATTTGGATCGGTGGATCTTGAGTTATGATCGATTCGAACTTGGGTTTTTTGTTGGCTGTCTCCTTCGAATCCATCTGTTCGAATCCATCACTTTCGACTCGATGGAGGCATGTGCACATCGATGACGTGGCGCTACTTCCAAGGCTCGATCCATTCTTCTTGCCGCTTTGACCGCCTCTTTCCTGGAGACGTGGGCTCGCATCCATGTTTTATGCTTCGTCCTTATCCATAACTTCGCAACGGCATGCTCGTATCCATCAATTCGTGTTTCTCTTCGCATCGATTTCGGGAGTACGCTTCGCATCAATCATTCACGAATTGATCGATACGAAACGACCATGAGGGGTTATCGATATGAAGCGGTTGTGATGAAATGGATACGAAGCTTGCCCTTATGATGGATACGAAGTAGGGTAATCTGATGGATACGGAGCAGGGTAATCTGATGGATACGAAGTGCTTGACCAGATGGATTCGAAGAGAGGTTCCCACGATGGATACGAAACGGTGACCATTGCCTCAGTTGATGGATGCGAAGTCACCGAGTCGAACTAGAACCTAACCGATGCGAAATTCACTGAGTCGAACCCGTGCCGATCGATACGAACGGTATCGATACGAATGGTATCGATACGAATGGTATCGATACGAACGTATAGATACGAACACGGTCGATTCGAAATTGGAGCACGAGGATGGATACGAAACCCGAGCTTTTCCCTTCAAAATGCATCCATCATAACTTAAGAATATGAACTCGGATTGACTTGAAACTTGGAAGGTTGGCTCTCTTGGATTTGCTAGCCATGTCCTATTAATTACAATTCACTCCGAACACGGACAAAATTCATCGATATCCATGGTTATCTTGCAATGCATAGTTGATTTTCATGACTAGCTATTATTGATTTTCAGTCAGTTTTGGGTATCTCAGCTTTGCTAAAAGTTGGGATAGCAGGAAGCAAAATCCATCAAGGTGTAACCTAAGTCTTTACTACTGCTCGTTTGGGATCGCTGGGCATCCAAGCCTATATACCAAACCTATTACTAGATATTGGTACAAACCGCTGGCGTGGCCCACTAACACTCCACAGCCGACATCCAAGTTTAGACTAACATAAGTAAGTCAAGAAAAGTACCCCTTTGGTTACTTACAACCCTCTGGATATAAAGCAGACTCCACTTCCTAAAAGGCACTGGGCCATTCAATACTTCGAATTCGTGGTGAATCCCTGAGCATATTTCCCCCTAATCTAACCACAATGTGTATTCCTTTCCCACGGGTCTTAAGGTTAGAGATACCCCAACATCAGTAGTAAGGTGCATAACTGTTGGTAACCTCTGAGTGAAGGGTAGACTTCTATTGTGTAACTCTACTGACCTTGCAGTCCAACCCACTAAATCAAATTAATTATTCTAAACTTTAATATTGGGGCAAAGTCCACCAATTTCAATATGCATATTTAAGGCTATATAATTTAATCTAATGACAATTATACTGCCTTATAATATTTAATAACTATCTAGAATATTTTATATGTTATCCCTATAAATGCCCATTTTGTTCGTAATAAATGACTATTATCATAACAGAAGTTTCTTATGTACATTTATTTACTTATTCAAATTTAGCCTATTAATCCTTCCTTTTCTCTCCACAATTAGCCTAATAATTCTCATTAATCAGTCCTATTATTCCATTTATAACCTACATAAAATCTTATAACTTCCAATTTATTGTACATTTATTACCTAAGAATTTTGGAGTAACAACCTTCCCATCTTTATTTCCTAATCTTATCTTTTGTTGTGAATTTTATTCTAATGTTCTATTATAACCAATATGAATATTTGTTTCTAACGCTGTATTAGTTATATTTTTATTTCAAATGTTTAGCGCAGTTATATGCACTTATATATATTTGTTTCTGTTATGTTTCTGTTTATTAATTCCCAACTAAAATAGTCCTTTTTATATTTTAATCCGTTAGAATTAGCCTTATAAAAAGGTTTCTTGTCATAAATTTCCATAAATCAACCTAAAATAAGAGATTCGCTTCGTTCAAAATTATAGGGAATTATTTATTTCCTTTTTTTGGAAATAGACGGTGTAAACTACGAAAAAAATCCATACTTTATACATCTCTTTCCTCTCTTATGTATATTCCTTGTCAAATCAAACGCTACACTTTTCCATGTAATAAAGAAATTAGACAGATTTATGGAGGTTAAACCGATAATATTTCTAATAAATTAAAATACAAAAATTCACATTCTAATAAAGTTAAAGAAAATCCAAATCATACTAATGTCTCCACAACACCTTTATAGATTTGTAATAAACTATACATCTTTATTTATATTCAACCTTTGATAACGTGCGGACCAATTTCCAGATCTAGGTGTAAATAACATTCCTATTCAATTTTTTCCAAATTGCAGAATATGTCAGCAATGTTTTATACATTGAATTTGAGCCTACAACTCTTAGATATTTATTTAGAAATAAGAATTTAAAAAATCCAACAAAATAAATTCCAATGTTAAAAACAAATTACATAATTTCCCACTCATCTTTTAAAGCATTCCAAATTTCTAGATCCGAATTAGATTCTTTGATTTAACTCCATATCCTTTGAGTCCAAGAAATATGCATAAAAATGGTATATACATACATTATAATTCAAATCTGAGAAGAGATTTGGGGTTGAAAGAGAGTATGAATTTACAATAGAAATTTACTTTGTTATCGCGCAACGCCGATCCGCTTCTTCTATTTATTATTTTCTCTTCTCTAATTTGTATATATACAAATTATTCACGATTAGGAGAAATAGTGGAGAAGAGAAAGTGGCAGAGCTTCGTCTACTTGGATCAAAAAATATGAAAAGAAAAGTGAGGAGTTAGGCCTGAATTTATAGGGCTCAAATCAATCGTATCCATTTGATTAAAAATATTAAATCTGTGCCGTTGATTATGACTCAACCCTGGCCGCCTTTTGAATGACCAACCGACCGCACCCCTATGAGTGGTCGACCGCTAGCGATCGACCGACCTATGGAGGGTGGTCGACCGCCCTATGGAGGGTGGTCGACCGACCTATGGAGGGTGGTCGACCAGTGGGTCTCGATGAATTTATTATATTGTTACTTTCTGGTTGTTTAATTATTTTCGTTCCGTGTTCTTTAAACGCTCGCAACTTCTTTATTTGAATTGCAATCATGAAGCTCCAAATATGAATATTGCTCAAAAAATCACCACAAACGCAATTTTGCCAGTTTTGCAGCCAAGTTCTATTTGCTCAAATTCCATTTTTGAAGCCTAATACTAATTTAAATTTTGCTTGTGTTACATTCTTCCTCAAAAGAATTTCATCCCTGAAATTACGCTAATGGTTAAATCTTGGGTATTACCCCTAACTATCCTAAACTATTCAACCAATTAGTGTACAACCAATTTAGCAAGCAAATCTTCACAGGTGCATAGTGTATCACAACATAGAAAACATGTATGTGAAATGATTCTAAATCAGGTCCTCCTATATGAATGCATTCTTTAAAAATATTTTTGAAAATATGATGCAAACATCCTATATAACCGGCAGTTCTATATGTACGCAAGTTAAAAAAAACCCTTTTCCACAATAATTTACAAACTTCCACGAATGGATGCATGGTTCAACCAATTTTGAACGCAATTCCTACCATCCTAAAATCTAACGCATCTAATTTTCATTTCCTAAACGTTTACTCCTATGTTGGGAAAGAAATTTAAGTGGAGAATTTCACATTGTTACCAATCTATTAGGTACTAATCACGTTGTACATTGGAGATTTCCTTGTGGCTTTGGATTTTTCCCAATTTTCCATATATGATACGCATAAGGAGGCTTGTTTTCAATACGCAAAATGAGACTTGTTTGCAAGCTATAAAACAGAATTGAATCCATAATTGTACTCTCATACGTCGTCGATAATATATAGAAATAGAAAATTTAAGAATGAAACAGTTTTCCTCGTTATCGTCTGCTCTTTATCCTAACATCAACCTTAATGTACCGTGAAATTCATATTTATTAACTCATCTATCTTCCTTATGCTTAGTACGTGCCATTTAAAAAGCAAAAAAATTTCCGTATTTTTTTTTTCCATTTTTCAAAAATCTGCACATGGTTTGGGAAATTAACTTCCAAAAAAATTAAACGCTAATTCCTTGAAACAATTTGAGAAAAAATTCCAAAAACTATTTGAGTGTTAAAACTTTTGCTTTCATCGAATGAAAATTTTTCAAATATTCGCCTTTTCTATTTTTAATAAATCAAGAGATATTTCAATATAATTGGAATTCGGTTATTATTTAATGCATATGTTCAATCCTAGCATTTTGCATTTAATCTTTGAACTTAAAACTTACTTCGCTACCTTCATTCATTCCATTATTTTAAATGACGACAAACTAACATATTTATAAATTTTAGCTTTTAAGGAACAGGGGCAATGACCCATGATTTTACAACAGCCTTAGCATGTCCTTTGCTCACTAAAATTCATTATTTTATAAACATCTAGTCTTACATTGCATTTACCATTGGTTAAGTGTCTTTATAAGATTTTTTATATTTATACCGTTTCTTCCTAATACACATATACAAAAGAGGTCTACATATTTAAAAATAATTGCACAGTGAATAAATATGAATATTTCTCATAATATATCGTATGCATCATTTTATATAAAAGAAAACCAACGGTTACAAGCCAAACAACCTAAAGAAAAGAAAAGAACAAATGTAGGATGTGAAATGACAACAATAACACCACTACACCTAAGATATTAACTATAGACTAAGGATGGTCCCGATCCTTTACGCAGGCTCGAGCCATTGCCGTAACCTCGGAATGAGCATAACATAGTGGCTATGCATCCAAATTCGAGGCTCTGGTTCTACTGGTTGGCTCACATCTCTCGGATCTCGGCCTAAACCTATCGTATAGTGACTAGCTTAGGGCTGTGATGATCGTAATTTTCGATAATTAAAATATTAAATTTAATGAGATTTTGGTATTTAATATTAGAAGAAATTAAAATTTGTGATTTATTAACAATAAAAATAACCAGAATGTAATTTAATGATGTTGTTTGAATGTTATTGACAACTATTTTAATGTAATTTCAATCAACTAAAATAATTATAAAATTAATCTGGTTAGAAATTGTAAATAAAGAATAAATTCAATGTTGTATTAATAATGAAATTTTATGTTATTTTATTTAATAGGTTTTAATATATAATGTGAAATTAATTATTTGTCCGTAAATTTATAATCTTGTTGTAAACCATAAACTTATAAATGTGATAAATTACGTAAAAAGTAACAATTGCTTATTTATCGTCTTATTATTTAATCTATTGAAATTGTATTTGGAAATTAACGAAAATTAGTGTAATTAATTATTGCAGTAAATATGGTAAAAGATGATAATTGTAAAATATGAATGAAATAAAATGTAAACTAATATTAATAATATTCATAAGGTAATAATTGATTAAATAATAAGCGTGAAATCAAAATAAACGAATTTATTGGAATTTTAAAATTTTAATCAATGAATTAATTACCATTATAATTGAATGCTGTAATTAGTGTAATATAAAAATCTTAGGTTTAATAAGGAAAATTTATTTTAAAAAGATTATTAAATTTCTCTTTAATCAAGAATGATAAAATGGTTAACTTGTAAATTTGAATTTAAAAGTGATTAAACCAATTTAATAACAATTTATTTAATTAACGTGAAAATTAGCCATTTTGGTCATAGTCTTGGATTTTGACAAAACCAGTTTCATCAGATCTATAATGGTGAATTATCGTAGGATTTCCAGTTTCGTAGCGATTGGACTTATCGTTTGATCGTGCGGGCTCGAAAGACGTAGAAACTAATTTAATGTGAATATAATTTGATTTGAAAGGAAACTTATGTATATAATGGAATTTGGGTTTGAAACTAGTTCCATTGAGTTTAAAAATATCACAAACCTATATTTTGATATATTGGATGACTCATTTTCGTTTCGGAAACGAAACAGGCTTTTCGGGTCGTTGTTATCGTCTCGATCCACTGCCTATATATAGGTTGTTATAAACCCTAACCGTTTCTCATTTCATTATTTCTGTACGAACATCTTCTTCCTCCTTCTCAAATGATAGAACGACAAAGCTAATTCCCAATTTCCAAAACCTAATTTCAATTCCAAAAAAAATGCGGATATAGGGCTACTTCGGGTCGCGCTTCGGGCTCAAAAGATGAAAACCCTACAGTGACTTTGCGTTAGGAACCAAATGACTCAGGTCTCGGGCCATTTTGGCAAATACTCAGAGCAAGTACCGGTGATTTGAGGCGGCAGATCGAAGTTGGACTCAAAGTCGACTCAGGGCCTAAATTTTCCAATCTTCTAGTGTTAATAACTTTTGCATACGAGCTCGGATTCACGCACGGTTTTCTTCATTGCGATCATACCAGAATTTTGAACATTTTGCAACTAGTTTGGTCAAACTATAAGACTTTTCAAATTTGGGCCTCGCTGAAAAATCAAATGTGAGTGTTTTAACCCACTCACAACCACTAAATTATCTTATGTTATATAAATTGAATTTATGACGTGATTAGAATTTGGTTGTTTGATGTTTGGTATATTTAAATTGTCATTCTAGTTGAATCTGACTTTTATTGAATTTAATCGCCATTTAATATTGAATTTTGAATTGCCAGTTAATACCTGTTATTGATAATTAGTCAATTGTTGTTATTTATTGGTTGGTTTGAATGATGATTGTGAAGGATGTATAATCGTTGACATTGGATGACTAGATGTTATGTGTGTGTGTGTGTATATATATTGTTATATCACTACAAGTCCTCTTAGTTATTGCTAGGAAAAATCACTATTGGTTGAAATGATACATACCCGAACAATCTATAGATTAGGAAAAAAGTCATCATGGATTGAAATGATAGACTCGAGCGATTTTTTGGATTTTAAATCTTAATTTGAGATTGCAGGTTGAAATGATATATACCTGTAAATTTTAAATTATTACGGGTTGAAATGAGATATATCCGTATCACCTGAACATAGGGTAGAAAATTATATACGAAGACCGAATTGGTTAAATTAATTGATTTTTAAATCCCTAATTTTTGAATTCAGTTAAGTGATATTTTAAAATAAACATGATTTATTTAAAATGAATTATTTTTGAAAATCCAGGCTTTAAATGTTGAAAGTGGAAATTGGTTTTAAGTGAATTGTTTAAAGAATTTAAATTGAAATTTTAAAGTTGAATTTGAAGCGTAAATGAAATTTATCGAAACTGAGTTACTATAAACGTTTGAATATTTAACTTTGAAATCTATCTAATTTGGAGTAGCTTAAATTGATAGTTCAAACATGGATTTGAAATCGGTATAGATTTAAATGGTTTATTGAGAATCTGAATTGAAAGGTAAAAATTAAGTTTAGTTGATTTGAAGCTGGATATGGTCCAGATTTGTTGAAATGAAAGAAATAGTTTAGTTTGACACTAATTTCAAGTTAATGATTTTAATATAAACTATTAAAGATATATCACTTTAAACTTCTGATTTATTTAGATTTTTAAACTATCTACTATATAGACCATTTCTAATAATCAAACCATCTTATATTTAAACTATTTTAAATTATTTTAATCTTTTTTAATCTATTTTAAACTATATTAAGCTATACTAAACTATTTTAATATATTTTAAACTATTTTAAACCATTTAAAACTATTTTAAAGTAATTTAACTATTTAAAACTATTTAAACTAACTATGACTATCTAAACTATTTTCAAAAATTCAAATTGTGCAAGGCTGAATTGTTTATATTTAAATCCTAGATTTAAAGAGAATATAGTTAAATGATTTTATAACCCACGGTCGAATTTGAAATGATATTTTCTAGTGAAATGACTTATTTTGAGTAAGTATGAAGATTTTGAAATAAAGGTTTAACCTATTTGTGGATATGATTTCGAAAGTGATGCGATTTAAAAAGTGAATATGATTTCGAAAGTGATACGATTTTGAGAAAATGATATTTTGATATCAATTATGAACCGGTCTTGGAAATGCAAAAGAACCATCCGGTGTGAAATAAGCGTATGGTTGTTAAAGAGATCGTGATTGGATATTGTCATACTCTCTTCCAATATCGAAAACCATTTTAACAACTGTGCATGTGGTGGAGATTTCAAAATGAAGTAGGATGGTTTGGAGAACGATTCTATATGAGGTATTAACGTAGCTCTGACTCCCTCGAGTCAGCTTGATGTGGCTAAAACAGGAGCCATGCCCGGCCAAGCGAGGTTGCACCTCCGATCAGACACATTTTTTAGATACCATATTACTTTGTGATTGATTCGGTGGCCATCCCTTGATTTGATTTTGGGAGTGTGTTTCGAGGTGGGCGGTAGTAGCTGTTATGCGTTACCACTAGTCTGGATCTGCAAAACTGTAGTATCCTACATTGGGCATTGCCTCGCGTGCCTTGTTACATGCCTTATCGCGCCCACTACTAGTTTGGTTTGTATGGTACCTTTAGAGTGCTCACTGCGTAAACCGCCGTTTTGGTGGAGCTTACAGTATCTGTAAATGAAAGTGTGCTATGGATCGTGTAATATGGATATACAATAATACGGGGTATAGTGATGATAGCTATATAGTAAATAGTGTGGAATATAAAAGCAGTATAATAAAAATAACACCAGAGATTTTTATACTGGTTCGGAGCTCCGTCCTACGTCAAATCCCAAACTTCTTCTGGAATTTCACTAAAAAACAACCCTCACTTAACTCGAAGGAACATGTCTATACAACCCCTGAGCAGTCGAACAGGGACCAGAGCAGCGGAACATGATTTCGCCTCAGCAGCCGAAGAGGACTTCACATGGCTGAGCAGCAGAACTGGACTTCAGCAAATACAAAAGATTGTTTGACTTTTTGTGTTCTGATAACTCGAATAAGTCTGTTTATAGTACACCCTTTCTATGATCTTCTCCTTGAGTATAAATATGTATATTTGAAGTTTATGAAGATTAGAAAGGAATAGTTTTGCTTAGAATATGATATATAAAAGAATGCTGAATAATTGAGAGTATAGTTGCAAGAATATTCAATAAAGTTAGATAGGAGAGATAAGCAGATTTAGTGATTTGGAATGAAGTTAGGATATGTATTTATAGTTGTTAAATAGTAGCGACCATTAGCAAAGAGTTTCGATTGAAGTGTCGCGTCCAAATCTCTTCGTAAAGATTCGTAACTATTCACGAATGATCGTGTCTTTTCAAAAAATATAGCCATTATAGAAATTCAGTCAACTGAGCCTCTGGGTCAGTCGACTAAATATTCAAATGATTTTTATTATATTATATATATATATACATATGCACCTATGCATTTTGCATAGATACTAGCAGGTCAATCGACTGACCTGGTATTATCTATGCAATTTGCACAGTTTACACAGGTATATAATATATATATATTATATGATTCTAACTTTAAAACTTTGATAATATATTTTTTATGCTTATATATGTATAAATCATTTGAAAATAAGAAGATCATATATGTAAGCTAATATATACGTAAACGAGGAGAGATCTAAACAATATTGACTTAAGAATTAAAAAAATAATGTAAAAATTGATGCATCGATTTTGATGTCTTGTCTCCATGTAGTATATATTCTCTTTTTGTCATAACAGTCGCCGAATCTGTATGTTGCAGTGATAGCTTCGTGTCATGAATCAAAACCAAGTCTCAACGTTCTCCCTCTTTTTAATTGATGATAACCTGCAAATAGATATAGATTTCGACTGTATATAATATAATATGAATACTTATTCCCCCTGAATCTTTGGCGATATATATCCTACATTCTTAATGTTAATGATAATTTTCTCCCCCTTTGTCATAGACAAAAAGGAATAAAGAACATGAATAATCGTATGATGCATGTATAGATATTCAAATCATAGAAATAAAAGAAACAAGCATTCATGCATTGCAACATCACAAACAAGAGTTTTAGGTAACAACATCATATATAAAACAAATAATATGAAACATTGGCTATTTAGTAAAAGCCATGTTTTAATGGTTTGAAATGAATGACTAATGTTTGTAGATCATAAAAAGCAAATTCTGATATATGCGAACCAATCGACTGAATCAGGTGTTTTGTCGACTGATTCTGAATTTCGATATTTTTGAACCTCTGGTTCAGTCAACTGAAGGCCTGATTCAGTTGACTGAATCTAGGTGATAAAGATTTTAACTTCTGGTCCAGTCGACTGACCCAATGTGGCAGTCGACTGACCCAATGTGGTAGTCGACTGAATCTGCTGTAGTCATATTTTGGTTACAGAGTCAGTCGACTGACCCACTGGTTCAGTCGACTGGTTTATGCCAGTTTCCCCAATAAGCCTATTTTTGTGAAGTTTTTGTGTATATTTGTTTATATTATATATACATGAAAATATAATTTTATTTATATGATTGTTAGTACCAGTATATATGTTGTGAATATATAAAGGAAGAAAAAAATGATTCTTTTATTTATATTAAAATGTTGTACATAGTTTATTAAATTATTCTGAAAATGAAATATAATGACAACTTCTCTTATTTTGAAGGGCTAGGAGTTTGTAGCCCTATAGCTCTTTGCATCGAACATTGGATGCTTCATTTCAATCCTATGAGTTCGGTGAGACTGGTGGTCGAGGTGGGGAAGAAGTAGTAGGACAAAGAATAGGCGTAACCACTTGTTCGTCGATTGGATGGGATGAAGCGCCACAAAATTTCATGTCAATATGTTAATGTCTAGACGTCTTGAATTGATTTTTTGCTCGTAATACATTTCACGGTGAAGCATCAATGACTCCTGTTGATAGTGATGTATATCACTTATCTTTTGTTTAGTCGTTGAAGATATGTCAAACACAATTTTCTTTCCTTTCTCTTCGGAGTGTATCCGGTATGATCATGAGGAGTAGAAAGTTGTGTAGAGTGATGAACGGGTGTTTTTGTTGGGGATTCGGAGGAGGTTATGATTTCTATGGAGTGAGTTGAATGTGAGGAGTTTGACACAGTGGTGGAACTTATATTTTTTTATATTAGTTGTTCGTACGAACAGTACTAAATAGAGAATGCCTATTTATAGGCTACAATGGAAAATAAAAAGGATTAATTGAGTGGATTGAATTGTTTTTAGTTACAACAAATTCATTAGTTAAGAATGATCATTGCTATTATTTAGTGGTTTTTTGTTATTGTAGTTTTCTTTTGTCAATGTTTATATATACAGTAAACATATGTATATAAAAGTAAGTGTTATAAACAAATTAGAGTATAGATGTAACCACATAAGAAAAGCCCCGACTTGGACCTTAATGCAAATAATCAATAGCTCAGGTGGTTAATTCATCTGGGCTATTCACAACAGGTCACTGGTTCGAGTCTGAACATGGTCAGAAAAATGAATTTTTGTCAAAAAAATTTATTTTTGAGTTTTAGTCTAAAATTTCGTATTTTATCATTTTAGAACTATTTATATATCTTTAATTGACATTATACAGAGTTCTCGATGTAGTTTTATAAATGTGTTTTCTAATAGCGGCTTTGTAAAGATATTAGCTAATCGATTTTCAGATGGAACGTAATATAAATTTATCACATCTTTTTCTATATTGTTGCGTAAAAAATGATGTCGAATATCTATATGTTTAGTTCTAGAGTGATTTACTAGATTTTTAGATAGATTAATTGCACTGGAATTATCATAGTAAATCATTGATTTTGATAAATTAACTCTGAAATCTTTAATTGTCTGTTGCATATAGATTACTTATGCACAAGCTAATGCCGCAAATATATACTCTGCTTCACAAGTTGATAGTGTGACACAATTTTGTTTCTTGCTAAATCATTATATTAATGATTTGCCAATGAAATGACACGTACCGCTCGTACATTTTCTGTCTGTTCGTGATCCTCCGAAATCAGCATCGATATAGGATACTAGCTCGAAAGTGCAATCTTTTAGATAGAAAAGTCTGAAATCTTTAGTATTACTTGGATAACGTAGTATTCGTTTTACGACTCGTAAGTGTGATTCTTTCAGGTCAGCTTGAAATCTTGCACATAGACATACACTCATCATTATATCTGGACGATGAGCTGTTTGGTATAGTAATAATCCAATCATCTACGATATAGTTTTTGGTCTACACTCTTGTCGTTTTCATCTCTATCGAGATGTGTTGTTGTGCTCATAGTTGTTGGTTGAACAGAAGTGTTTTCCAGGCCGAATCGCTTGATCAGATTATTACAATATTTTTCTTAATTTATAAATATTCCATTTAAAAATTGTTTTATTTGAAGACCTAGAAAATACGATAATTCTCCCATATGAGACATCTCGAGTTCTCTAGTTATTATTTAAGAAAACTCTTTATAAATTTTATTATTAGTTGAACTAAATATAATGTCGTCTACAAATATTTAAACTATTAAAATATCATTTTTAAATTTTTTTATAAATAGAGTCTGATCTACTTTTCTTATTTCGAATCCTGATTCAATTAAATAGCTTTTAAGTCGTTCATACCAAGCACGTGGTGCTTGTTTTAAATCATATAAAGCTTTCTTAAGTTTATAGACGTTATTTGGATATTTTTCATGAACAAATAAAGGTGGTTGTTCAAGAAAAAAATTTTCTTTAATATAACCAATTAAAAATGCACTTTTAACATCCATTTGATAGAGTTTAAAGTTATTAAAACACGAGTAAGCCAGTAAGATTCGTATTGCTTTTAGTCTAGCGACCGGAGCAAACGATTCTTCGTAGTCTATTCCTGCTTCCTGGTTATACCCTTATGCTACTAATCTGGCTTTGTTCCTAGTTATATTTCCTAATTCGTCTGCTTTATTTCTATAAACCCATTTAGTTCCTATAACATTCTGATCGGTCGGTCTGGGTACTAGTTTCCAAACTTCATTTCGTTCAAACTGATTTAGTTCTTCCTGCATAGCAATGGTCCAATTTTCATCGGATGATGCTTCCTTAGTATTCTTAGGTTCTATAGTAGAAAGAAAAGCTACATGACGCATTAAATTTAGTTGATTTCTAGTTCGAACATTTGAATTTATTTCTCCAATTATATTTTCTGTAGGATGATTTCGTAAGATTCTTGGAGGATATCTTATTGTATTGGTGATATTTCTATTTTTTGAATTATGGATAATGTTTTCATCTTCTCTTAAATTGTTTATTTCTATATTCGTGTTATCATCAAGTAAATCATCATCATCATTAAAACTTGAAATATGTTTAAAGTTTTCATTAAAAGATATGTTGAGTGTTTCTCCAACAGTATTAGTTTGTTTACTAAAAATGTGGTAGGCTTTGCTTCGATCCGAATATCCTAGAAATATTCCTTCATCACATTTTGAATCGAATTTTCCAAGCTGATCTTTGGTATTTAACACAAAACATTTTTATCAAAATACTTTAAAATAAGATATGTTTGGTTTTCTACCGTTAAAAAGTTCGTAAGGTGTATTCTTAGTGAGGGTCTAATAGAAACGCGATTCAATACATAACAAGCAGTTGTAACGACTTCTGCCCAGAAATGTTTTGGTAACATGCTTTCATTTAGTAAGGTTCTAGCACATTCTTATAGAGTCCGATTCTTTCATTCTACAACTCCATTTTGTTGTGGAGTTATAGGAAACGAAAAGTTATGAAATATTCCTTTCTTTTTACAATAATTATCAAACAGTTCGTTTTCAAATTCACCTCCATGATCACTTCTAATATTTTTAATTTTAGTACCTTTTAAATTTTGAATTCGTTTAACAAATGTTTTGAAGTTCTCAAAAGTATCACTTTTATTTTTCGTAAAGATAGTCCACATATATCTAGAAAAATCATCAACTATTACAAACACGTCTTTATTGTGATTTATGGATTGAACTTGGGTCGGTCCAAATAAATCCATATGAAGTAATTCAAGTGGTTGTAATATCGAAATGACTTTCGTAGATTTAAAAGAAGATTTAGTTAATTTACCTAATTAACATGCATCACAGATATTATTAACTTTAAAACTCATCTTTTGTAATCCTTTTATGAGAGTATTTTTAGAAATTTTATTTATAGTTTTGAAATTGATATGACCGAATCGTTTGTGCCATAGCTAGGAATCATTTTCTTTGGCTATTAAACACATATCTGAGTTATGATTAACTTTCATATTTAAAACGCAAATGTTTCTCTCTCTATCTCCTTCAAAAATAAGATTCTACTTTTGATCGAAGATACTACATTTATTTTTAGAGAAAGATATTTTAAATCCTTTATCGTATAATTGACGTATACTTAATAGATTGTGTTTTAGATTCTTAACTAATAAAAATTTTATAATAAGAGGTAAATTAGATGTATTGTAATTGCTCACATCGCCTTTGTCAATGATATATCCCTTGGAATTATCTCCAAAAGTGACAGAACCTCCATCAAAGTATGTAATGTTTGTCGTCATATCTTTGTCTCTTGTCATGTGTTTTGAGCAACCTCCGTCGAGTATCCATTTTTCTCTTTTCTTGAGTGGGACCTACAAAAAATTTGAGATGACGTTGCTACCCACCTTTTTAACAGGGTCCTAAGAGTTAGATCTTGGGAAACCAAACCCAAGTGGGCTCGGTATCCCTTTTATAAATATAATTCTTATTGTTATGAACGTTTTCTATGAATGATCTAATATACTTATTCCTTATTAACTTGTTATTTGTTTTAGGAACTCATATATTGATAGTTTTAGAAACTAATCTTTTGGAAAATATGGGTGTTTTATTAGATCTAACATTGTTTAAATTACTGGACTATGAATTCGACTTTCCTCTTATAACCTAGTCTATTTTTATTGTTAGCATGTTGTGAATTTTCATTAATTCTAGATAAATTCTCTCTTCCTTTATTAAAATTCAAGACATTTTTAATGATTCCTTCAAGTTTGGTCTATAGACTCGAATTTTCTAGTTCAACCATTTTGATATTAGTTTTCAAATCACGATTTTCAGAAACAAGAACATCATTCTTTTCTTTTTGAGTCTCAATTTCTTGACTCAATAATATTAGTTGAGAATTAACATTTGAAAGTGATTCTTGAGTTTTCTCAAGTTCTTCTTCCAATATTTCTTCTCGCCTTTAACCATATCTCTTTCGAATTCTGCCTTGTTCTTATTTTCAACAATCTCTTCATATTTTCTTTTGAGACTTTTTAAAGTACCTAACAATTCTATGTTTATCTCTATCATGTCATCAAAAGTTAAACCACTAACCTCATTATCTTTGGACATAAAGCATACGTTGGCTTATTCATTATCGCTGTCACTCTCGCTTTCTGAGGAGGAGGAGGAGTCTGAATCATCCCATGTAACTGAAAAAGCTTTCCTTTTGAATTTGTCCTTCCTTTTATTGCGATATTCTTTCTTTTGATCTAGACAATCCTTATGTATATGCCCTTTTTGTGAAAGTTAAAGCACTCCAGAACTGATGAAGACGGTGGTTTATTGTTGTTTGAGCTTCTATTTCCATTATTTCTGTTTCCTTTTCTATACTTTAAGAATTTATTGAAGTTTTTGGCAATAAAGGCTAGGTTGACTTTGTTTGAATCTGAATTTTTCTTATTCTACATGGAGTTCTATAATCTTTATATCTTGGGCTTGAACTCGTTTAGCCTGCAAATTCACTTCATAGGACATTAGATTTCCTATTAACTCTAACGGAGTTATTTTAGAAATATTGTTCGCTTCTTCAATAGTGAGAACTTTTCTTTTCCATTCTTCCATTAAGGAGTTAAGGATTTTGAATACGATATCAAAATCTGAATATTTTTCTCCTAGTCCTACTAATGAATGGTAGATATCCTGAAATCTTGAATACATATCATTAATAGATTTATTTCTTTCATTTTAAAGCTTTGAAACTGACTTTTGAGCATGGATATCTTGCTTTATTTGACCTTGCTAGTTCCTTCGTGTGCAACTTTGATTGTACGCCATATTTCATATACAGTGTTGCACATGCTAACACGGTTAAACTCATTTTTATCTAAGGCACAAAACAACATATTCATGGCTTTTGCATTTTTGTTGTGGCATCTAATTTCTATGTATTTGTCCAAGTAGAATACTCCTCAGTAGGAATAATGTATTTTTTTGAGTTATATTCCATGAATTAAAACCATTTACTTGCATATATATTCTCACTCGTGTGGCCTAATATTTATAGTTCATGCCATTGAATAGTGGTGGACGTGCAGTGGATTGTCCTTCTATGAAGCTAGTGTTAACGCTAGTGCTAGTGTTAGTTTCCATATTATTAGAGTATCAGATAATTGTGTTACGGTTATATGAAGATCCTCGCTTTGATACCAAATGAAAATGTGATATGGATCGTGTAATATGAATATACGATAATACAGAGTATAGTAATGATAGTTATACAGTAAAAAGTGTGGAATATAAAAGCAGTATAATAAAAATAACACCAGAGATTTTTATACTGGTTCGGAGCTCCGTCCTACATCCATTCCCAGACTCCTTCTAGAATTTCACTAAAAACAACCCTCGCTTAACTGGAGGAACAGGTATATACAACCCCTGAGCAGCCGAACAGGGATCTAAGCAACGGAATAGGATTTTGCCTCAGCAGCCGAAGAGGACTTCACACGCCTGAGCAACAGAATAGGACTTCAACAAATATAAAAGATTGTTTGACTTTTTGTGTTATGATAATACAGATAAGTCTGTTTATAGTACACCCTTCCTACGATCTTCTCCTTGAGTATAAATATGTATATTTGAAGTTTATGAAGATTAGAAAGGAATAGTTTTGCTTAGAATATGATATATAAAAGAATGTTGAATATTTGAGAGTATAGTTGCAAGAATATTCAAGAAAGTTATATAAGAGAGATAAGCAGATTCGGTGATTTGGAATGAAGTTAGGATATGTATGTATAGTTGTTAAACATTAGTGACCATTGGCAAAGAGGTTTGGTTGAAGCATCGCGTCTAAATCTCTTCATAGAGGTTTGTAACTCTTCATGAATGATCGTTCCTTTTCAAAAAATACTGTCGTTATAGAAATTCAGTCAACTAGCCTCTGGGTTAGTCGACTAAATATTCAAACGATTTTTATTATATATATATATATGTGTGTGTGTGTGTGTGTGTGTGTGTGTGTGTGTGTGTGTGCTCTTGTGCATTTTGCACAGATACTAGCAGGTCAGTCGATTGACTTACCAGGCCAGTCGACTGACCTGGTATTATCTGTGTAATTTGCACAGTTTACGTAGGTATATATATTATATATGATTCTAACTTTAAAACTTTGATAATATATATATATATATATATATATATATATATATATATATGCTTATACATGTATAAATCATTTGAAAATAAGAAGATTATATGTATAAGCTAATATATACGTAAACGAGGAGAGATCTTAACCATATTGACTTAAGACTCAAAACAAAATAATGTAAAAGTTGATGCACCGATTTTAATGTCTTGTCTCCATGTAGTATATATTCTCTTTTTGTCGTAACGGTCGTCGAATTTGTATGTTATAGTGATAGCTTCGTGTCATGAATCAAAACCAAGTCTCAATAGTATAGACTACGAGAATATATAAAATGTATTAAGGAGGATATGGGTAATGCCTTAACGCTATTTTAATACTTTACTTTATTGATAGACGTATTATAATAACATATACTACTACATAGTAAATATTTTAACGGATGCTTAGGAGATGGTAATCCCAAACATCTCTTAAGTTATTACATGCAGTTAGACACTGGATAGGAGATGTAAAATCCCATAAACATCTCGAAAGCCATACACTAATATTTATTTACTGTTGATTTAACTTACCTAGATCTTTTAGTTTCGACTCGAGTATTTTAGCTTTTCATTACGCTCGGGTCAGTCTGAGCTTTTCAGTGTATTGAAGACCATTTTACATGGAGGATGAAGACGGAGATTAGTCTACTATTTATTTTATATATATTCTACTACATCATGTTGTTTCACTGCATTATTTATTTATTTCTACTGTATGTGTAACTCCGATTTGTATTGTAAAAGTGTAATCAAATATTATTTGTAAAACAGCTTCAGGAACTGTTTATTTGATTATTATATTTTGTTATTCCACAGTGAGATTCTATGTTTGTTTTTGTCATTCTTTTCTCTTCTTTTTCTTATTTATCCCATAAAATTCCTCCATTTTGAATGGTTTGAGTCTGACATGTGTGGTTTATTGTCGATTCAAACTGTCCAAAAAGATGGGTCGTTACAAGGGCTTTGGTATCCTCCAGCATCCTTTCCCTGCCCTTTGCCGCATCTGTTCTTCTATTGCTGGTGCTACTACATCAGCTGGTGGCTCATGGATTCCCATCTTCTTAAGAGAGTCTCTATTGAATGGGGAGAGGACCTTCTTCTTGACTGGCTCTCTAGAGCGGTTCGCTCCATATTGCCAAAACACATGAGTGAAGAGATGGAAATAAAAAAATAACTCCGAGGAGTACCAACTCCAGGGCCAATATAGTTGCTCATGATAGCACGAGCCTAATTGACAACCATACTACACATTATGGTGTAGGTGGCCTTCTATACCAACAAATAAATCTAATTGAAGCTCTCCGTTATTAGAATGATGTTCTGCTGAACTATGTGAATGATAAGGTGGGCTGTAGGCCGCAAATTGTCTGACCGCCAGATTGCAATATCTCAAGAAAAGATCCGGTGCAAAATATTCAAATCAGTCATCTTCACATCATCCAAATCCGCTCCCTCCACGGTAACCCCCAAAATCTCACTGAAAATGTCATCCGAAAGATCGATCTCAACTCCCTTCACTTTTAATCTGAGATTGCTGATATTGTCATCAATGTGCAAGATGAGTGTCAAACAAATGCATGCAACGCAGGTAGCATTCCCGCTCAAGAGTGTCATAGCAGAGGATCGGTGTTAATCCTTCCACCGTGAAAATTCCTTGAGTCCAAAGGCGGCGAAATCTCCGAATTTGACGAGCCATCCTTGAAGAAAGGTGAAATTTACTAAGGCCAAGTAAACGAAGATTTTCTGCTCACTACGGTCGAGCCAAGCGATCTCTTGAGAGGTGAGACCTGGGTGGTGTAAGGAAGAGTTGTAGGTCGAAGGTGGTGCTATAGACTGAGTAGTGGTCGGGGAGGGGAGATTGGGTTCAGATCTAAAGAGGTGGCGGGGCTAGATCTGGCGTGCAAAAATTGGCACTTGGGAGTCTCGACTGTTGCTCTTTGGGAGTTGGTGCTGCGGTGTAAGGGACGACGTCATGCCTTGTGTGGCGGAGGGAAGAAGACGGTGACAACTCGTATGGAGGGAGGAGGAGGGTTCGAATTTGAGGAAAAAAGGGAAACGAAGGAAAAATGAGGCGGTTGAAGTTTGGACCCGACTATATGTTGCTTTCCAGGTTCGGATTGCGGCCCAAAACCATTAACCGATAGACCACCTTATGGCTATGGGTCGACAACTACCAATCGATCGTTAGGAGTTGACTGATCATCAAATTTCAGGCACAGGTTGAACCTGGACCCTATTTGGTTTAGGTTAATTAATAATAAAAATAATTATTGTTTTGCACCGTTTTTTCAGCCTGATACAGTCCAAAACAATCTTGTCCTCTTCACGACGGTACCCTGGCTCATCGTCTAGCTCTTCGAACCTTCTCCTCAATTATTTCATAATACTCCTAACGTATACTGCTCTAGCCATCAACAACTTTGAAAACCCATAAATATCTTAGCTACTTTTCTCCATATTATTTTTATATAGGAATATTCCTACTATTCATTAGCAGGCATTCAACATTCTTCCTAACTATATACCCCAACTAAGTTAAGTGTTATTTCTATTTTATCCGCCCTTTTAAGAGAGAGTAATTTTAAAAACCTCTAATTTTTACATCAGAAAAAAATATCGAGCTATACATATGCTCATTTCAGCTTGTTTCAAAAATGAGAAACTCTCTTCGCTGAAATACCTTTTTAAACCAAAATCAAGCTTTTATTTTAATATATATATATATATATATATATATATATATATATAAGAATTTCAAACGTTGCTCTTTTTAAATCAAGACTTTTTAGAACAACCAAATAAAATTCCAAAACATTTTTACTTTTCAAATCAACAATTTCCAAATAGACCATTTGAAAAAATTCTTTGAAAAACCCATTCAAACAATTCAGAGCATTTTTGAAATATTTTGTCAAATTCTCTCACTTCGGATCAGACTCAGAAATGGACACTAATCTTTTTAATAAAAATCCAGTTCGTCATCTTGTAGTGATTGATGAACATTCTCTACGATAACAATCATACGGTAGCTATCGAGTCAAACACCATTCAGTCTTCGAATCTTTCCTTATGTCGTGCTTATGCTCTCCTAAGTTAATGCCTTGTGTGCAACCAATACTCCGTAGGGTAACTGCGATATGCGCGTAATTTTTAACTCTATAAAATTTTCCTTACTCATAGTTGCTTCGTCCACCCTTTCGAAATATGGTCGCAACTATTCCGTAGTCTAGAGTTTGGCGTATAATATATATTTATAGCCAGAAAAATACAAATACGACTCTCAAAGTATCCTAATCTCTATGATCAAATAAAACCTGGCTTTGATACCAAATGTAACTACCACACCATAATGGGCCCGAATTTTGAGATAATCGAAACTTAAGTCCATTAAGGTACATATCGTTGGTTTTGATAACCTGTAATAAACATAAGTATATCAAAGACCGATTAAAATAAACTCATGGTGAAAAGAAAATATAATAGGATATAAATATCGACTGAGGCCACTACCTCGGAATGAATGGTATTCTTTGGACACTCGTTTGCCTTATCGATACCAAGCATGAATGAGAAAACTTTTCCATCAACCGTTCTGTATTGCACTATGACCAGTTCCTCTAAATCTATTCCATGGGTTGTAACCAAGAGGGGTCAGAATAGTGTTTCGGTGATTGGAAAATTGCGTACTATATCCATAACATAATTTACACCGTTCGGTTTCAATTTAAAGTTATGTCTGTTATTAACTACTAATCCATTTAGCATACGATATATCCACCCTAACATTTCCCAGGTATACTATACATACATACATACATACATACATACATACATACATACATACATACATACATACATACATACATACATATATATATATATATATATATATATACATATATATATATCACAATGCCAAAGTGCTTTCATCAAGGGAAGATTCATCTCAGAAAACTCTCTGATGGCTCATGAATTGATTATGAATTTTAACAAACAAGGAGCTGCCAAATTATGCATTAAAGTGGATCTACAAAAGGCCTATGATAAGGTGAACAGAAAATTCATCATTCATATGCTGGAATCTATGGGGGTACCAATAAAAATGCTAAAATTGATAAAATTCTGTCTAGATACACCAACTTTTTCAATAATGATTAACGGTATCCCAAAAGGATATATACAAAGCAATCGTGGAATTAGACAAGGTGACCCTCTTTCCCCATACTTATTTGCAGTAACTATGGAATGGTTTACTTCACAAATGGAGTTGGCGAATTTCCAAGGACTAATTCAACCAGTATACAATAACATCCCAAATGGTACACATCTAATTTATGCAGATGACTTGCTAGTGGTGGTCAAAGGCAACTTGAAAGCAATAGACAAAATCAAATCCATCTTTAAAGAACTAGAAACTTTTGCAGGGCTCAAACTAAATGAATTGAAGACTAAATGTTATTTTAACAAATTTTGCTTAAACAAGAAGATTATGCTAGACAAGATGGGATTTACCGAGGGGCATCTCCCAGTCAAGTAGTTGGGGGTTCCACTATCTAATAATAAAATCACTGATGCTGAATGTGGCAAACTTATAGATGATATCAGAGATAAATTACAAGGTTGGAGATCAAAGCTCCTATCTTTTGCAGGCAGAGTAGAGTTAGTACACACAGTTATCACATCTAAAGTTAGGTTTTGGTTACAATCTTTCCAAATTCCAGATTGCTCCATTGCAAAAATTAACTCGGTGTGTGTTGATTTTATATGGAGAGGGGGATGCATAAAGTTAAATACTCAGATTTGTATAGAAAAAAAGCAGAGGGTGGAGTTGGCTTGAAAAATCTTTATGAACTCAAAAATGTGTACTGTCTCAAGCTAGCCTGGGATGTGCTGACATCAAAAAATTTGTGGGCTACTTGGATGAGAGCTAGATATCTGAAAGAAAATTTTTGGACTATTAAAATAGATAATAATGCATCAATAACTTGGAAGAACATTCTTAGAAGCAGAAATGAATTTCAAAAGTATTTAGACAGAGTGATTGCTAATGGAAGAAATACTGACATCTGGAGAGACCCATGGCTTAATTCTAAAAGCTTCATTGACAGATTAGGATGGGATGGTTTTTCGTCTTATGGATCCCCTAATTGGAAGGTAGCTGATATTATGGAGAATGGAGAATGGAAATGCACCAACAACTTACTAACTTTTAACTATCAGGAGGAAATCAAACGCAAATATATCCATAGGGAAGAATCTGAAGATAAATGGATACGGAAGACAGATTAAAAAAATCAATTTAAGTTTAGCGAAATTTAGGAAGAATCAAGGAACAAAAGTCCAGAGGTTAAATGGTTTACTGTTGTATGGAGCAAATCAAATACCCCTAAAATGGCGCACACACTCTACAAGGAAATTCTGGGGTAACTACCCACTAAAGATAGATTACATAAATGGAATATTTTGGAGGATGCAACATGCAACTTTTGTAACAGAGATGAGGAAACACACAATCACTTGTTCTTCGACTGTGAATATTAAAAAAAAAAATACGGTGTACTCAAAAAACCAGACTACATCTCACTAATTATGCTAGAAACTTAACATAAGAGGTGGAGTACCTGTAAGATAGGAGCAACCTCTCGAAGCTGATGAAGGAGATTGGCAAAATTGGTCTCACAACTTCCATGTGGTTAATTTGGAAGGAATGAAACAGTAGGGCTTTCGAGAATAAACAACAGGATACGTTAGCTCTCACAAACCAAATCAATAGAGAAATCAGTGTAATTATAGAAAGAATACCGAAGAAGATACTTACCACTGCATCGGAACAAGAAAAACAACTATTAGTGATATTGAGGAAGATGGAGTTGAGCGGACGAACTCTATTAATAAACTGGCAGCCGCCATGGCCTAAATAGGAAAGTAAAGTCGCGGATGATTGTTTGTCTGTAGCTTGTGTCGGCACTTCTACTGTAATATTCATTATGAACCCGTGTATTTGCCATGGGCCACAAAGCCCAGTTTGAAATCAAATTAACCCAGTTTCAAAAAAAATGTCTATGCAGATATATGCATTATAACCATTCTCTAATAAACCCCGATCACTTAATACTTCTTAATTATGAAGCGGGCTTTCTGCATCCTCATCGCTAGTCTATTGGCCCTAGATACAAGGACTGATGACTCCTATATATGGCTTTACTATTTAATATATAATTTAATTGTCATATTACGATCACCATTCGAAGACTCATCTAAGGTTTAACTAGCCCACCTGTACCAAACAAAATTTTCAACTAACTATATTATGAGGTCCATGAGTATCCCATATGGATTTTACACTAGTAGGAAGTGAAATTCTTCAGGGCGTAATTCAAGTCTTTAATACCACGCATTTGGGATCACTGGGCATCCAATCCTATATGCCAGACCAACTATTAAATATCGGTACCAACAACCGACATAGCTCGCTAACCCTCCACACATGACATCCTAATTTAGACTAACCTAACTAAGTTAAGGAAAATGCCCCTTTTAGTTACTTACTACCCCTTATTGGATTTGAAGCAAAACTCATTTCCCAAAAGGTACTGGGCCATTTAATACTTCGAATCTGAGGCAAAACCCTGGGCATATTTCCCCCTAATCTATCCACAACATAAATCTTTTCCAACGGTCCTAAGTGTAAGGGACAACGGATTAAGGATCTTAAGGCTAATTTAACACTAGAGGGTGGGGGGGTTAATAGTGTTTAATGGATTCTAAGACTTATATGAACTAATTAAAATTGTGACACAAAAAAATGCAGAACTTAATCACAAAACAATAACAGAATAAAACATAGATGCAGAAAGTAAATAAAAAAGCAATAAAGGGAAAGAACACACCGGATTTTAACTAGTTCGGAGTTACCCTACATCCAGTCCTGTACCAAGGAAAACCACCTCATACAGATTTTTATCATATCAATGTCGAGATTACATTCCTCAATTTCTAAAGGCCTGGAGTTACCCTCCTATCTCACAAGTCCGGGGAAAACTCTCTTGATTTACGGGCCAAAAGATTACCTAATTGATTTCCAAGCACAATCACACCTTATACAGAGACTCGATAAACTTTTGATTACAAATTGATCCTATAACTCTGAATAGCACTTTGATCTTCGAGAGAGGGTAGAGAATCAAACAAGAATGAGATTCTAATTTGATTCACCTGAAAATTCGGTAGAATTTTGGCATGATCTTAAAAATATTAAAATTTTGGAATATGGATTCATGGAGAAGAAGAAGTGAACGAAAAATGAAATTAGTTGGTTAAAAAAATTCGTTTGTGAAGGCTATTTATATAGCTCCAATGGTCATAACCATTTGTGAAGAGATTTAAATGAATAGACACTTCTTTTGAAAATTGAAACTTTTTAATTCAACGGCCATCATGTCGACATGAGATATCCCATGATGTCGCATCCCTATGTATAAAACTACGTAATTTTTTTTGAAAATGGAGTTTAAAACAAAAAAAAAAGAGAATATTTTAAGGCTAAAGTATCTTTTTGAAAATCATTTGAAAGATAATTTTTTAAGGCTAAAACATTTTCAAAAGTAGATTTGAAAACCATTTTGAAAAACCATTTTGAAGTAGTTTTGCAAGATTCTTCCTGTAGAATATCTCATCACATCAGGACTCAAGAACTTGTGCAAAACCAGTATGTCCGTGGGTTTATAAGCCACTTGTCGTAGGTTTATAAGCTACTTGTCGTGGGTTTGTAAGCCACTAAGAAGATAGAAATGGGTTCCATCCCAAATGAAATTCGAAATGAAGATTTTCTTGATATTATGAAGTTTTGACCAAAAAACTAGACACATATCATGAAATCTTGATCTTGATACGCATGAGTCTTCAATCTTGAGTCTTGGGTTTTTATACTGACCAGTCTTCAGTAATCAATACCTACATATATATATATATATGTATATATATCCTGCATATACATATCTATCTAGACAACGATGTTAGTATATATTTTATAATAAGATAAGTTAAAAAGGTTGTTGTCATCAAAACCAACATCTTAGTTCCTAACAATCTCCCCCTTTTTGATGATGACAACCTGTATTTATAAATATACTTATCATACCATAACTCCTATCATAACTCCCCCTTACTCCAAGCCAACTATTATTTTATAACTTCTCCCCCTTTGTCATCAACAAAAACTTCTTAAAAATCCCTGAACTTGTTATAAGATTATCAAGCAAAATAAAATAGGGTAAACCATATATAAGTGTAATACGTGCTAAGTTTGATAATAAATGTAATCCAAAAAGTAAATCAATCATCAACCAATCATATTTACAGTAATTAGTCAATCCAAACATATATACAAATCATACCAAACAAGTTAGTCAATCAAGTCTAAAACAACACCAATCAAATTAAACAAATAACGTACAGAATGACTAGACATTCCTTGGTACTTCCATCCATCCATCTTCTCCAAAGATTGGGTCTGCTTTGATGGCATCCCATTCTTCTTTATCTTTGTCGAGAGTAACTGGTGGATTTCCTTCGAGATCGCCCTTGTTTAAGGGCTGAGATCATTCAACGAAGGGCGTCGAAATGTCTCTCTTGCTCCTTGATCATCTATATTTGACTCAATTCTAAGTAATGCCGATTACGAAGTATGGATGTAAGAATATTCTTGAAGGAAGTGAGAGTTTCTTTAAGATTATCACTTAGATTCTTAATCGAAGAAGCCATAATTCAAGAAATATGAAGAACTATGAAAAAGAGTGATTAGAGATGAAGTTTGACAATTTATTCTGGAAGAAACAGATATAAATAGGGGCAGAAAGTCGATTGAAATGAATAGACACAAGTTTGTTACATGAAATTGAAATTTGAAAGTGTAATTATTTTTTGCCCGTTGGATGTCGAAATGGAGGTATGGTGTATGTTGACATGCCTCTGCTTAAAATGACATTTTGCTTTGTTTTGAATATTATGAACAAATCTATTAAACTAAAATTTTTATAATATAAAAACAAGCAATTGCAAAGAGAAGTGAAGTTGAATAACAGGAAATGAAAGATTCCATTAATAATTCTAGTCAACATTACATAAGATAATATAATATTAACTAAAATAAAGGAAATACAAAGATAGAACTTAAGATAACATGAACTAAAACTATTTAGATGAAGACGAAGAAGATGATAGTCTAAGCTTTCTACTAATTTTCCCGAAGAACTTGTCGATTTTAGTGAAATCTTATCCATTTTCTTACTCATTGATCTTTTAAGTGTCTTTTGATTTTTCACTATAATTCTTCGATTATTGAAAATGGTCTTGTTGGATGGATTAGCGGGATTAGTAGGATATTCAATACTTTCTAAGGAGGTTTCTTGATCTTCCTCTTCCACCTTTTCAATTTCCATTCCTTCCTCTTTCTCTTCATCTTCTTCTTCCTCCATTTCTTCCATTTCTTCATGAGAAAGCCTTTCTTCTTTTTCCATAAGTGTTTCATATGGTTGAAACACTAATGGAATTTGCATAAGGGAAATGTTTCCACGATTGAACACTTTTCTAGTTATAAATTCTTCCCTTTTGAAATCAACTCCAAAGTAATTAAAAATCTGGGTGAGATAAATTCCATGATATAATGTGTTTTCACTCATAGTAAAATTCTTAGACCTTAGCTAATCCAAAATAACTTAAGCCCAATTAATATCATAATTTTCAAAAATTGCAAAAAGAGCTTTACAAACTTTTAAAGTCGGACTGTTGTAGTTTTTCGATCTTGGTATAAGAGTGTGTTGGATAAGAAGATTAACAATTCTTGCTTTTGGACGAAAATAACGTTTTTTGAATTCGAAATTGTCATCCCCTTCAAAGATGTGATGATGTGATATCCCAAAATTTTAAGCAATTTAAAATGTGATAAAAAATTGTTATTTTCAAACAATAATAATAATGTGTTGTTTTTAAATATAGATAAATAGATTTTAAATAGAATTATTATTTTCAAATTGAATTTGTGTTGTTTAAATATATATATATATATATATATATTTGAGTTGATTTTAAATTGAATTTAAAATTTGAATTGGAATTTGATTTTGGATTTAAATTTGAATTTAAAGGATAGATATTTTAAAATATTTTGGATTTAAAAATATATGTATAAGATTTTTATTAGTATAAGTTTGTTTTATATTATTTTCTTTAAAGAATTTTATTTATATAAATTAAGAAAGTATTTATTTAATAGTAAAATAAATACAAAAGCTTTATATTAACACTTAAAAATATTAAAAATTGCATAATTACATATGTAAGCTAAATAAGTACAATTTAACAAATGTAAGTAAAATTATACATGTTAATGACAAATGTTAAGGAAATTAACAAGTGTCACAAATTTGTTTTTATTTTCTTTTATTTTTAATAAATCACAATTAACTCTATATAAACATATATCTCATCTCCTCCGTTTCTCTTTTTACTATATTCATCTTAAAAACAAGAGAACGATACACTGTAATCAAATTTCTCAAACCAGAAATCAAAGCCTGTAACAAAATCATACTATAAAAAGTAATCAAGCAATCATACATAATTCATTAAGCAACAACTCTTCAACCTAAAATCACCAATGCAAATCAAGCTTCCAACTAAATCAAAGTTTCAAAGTTAAATCATCTCAACAACAACAGATTTCCAGCAACAAGTTTACAGTAACAAGCTTTCAAAGATCAAGCATTGCTTTCCACTTTTCAAAATCTAGCATCTCAGTTTTGAAATCTCTGCTCATCGTTAACAGGTGAGTAAACAAACTTTAAAATTTAACTTAAACCTGATGTATGTGATAATTCTTGAGTGTTATGATACGAATATGTAGTTGCATGATTGTACAAATAAGTTTTAATGCATATACATAGTTGATATATAGGTGTGCATGTCTGATATATCTACGTTCTTCTATGTTCTTGTTATAGAGTTTTAAAATTTAGATCAAAATTCATATCCCTTCTTCTGATCTCTGTTAGGATTTAGTTTTCAAACAAGAAATGTTTGTTTAGTCATAGATTAAGACTTAAAATTAAATTTAGGTATATTAATTTGAAATTTTATCTAGAAAATGGGAAGACGGTAATTTTTTTAAAACATGTTAAAATTTGCAGATTCAAGTATATAATTTGAATCGACTCTTGAAAATATGATTTTTAAAAAGTAAATCACAGTTTTTAGTGTTGTATCGAGTGTGCAATTCAAAGATGACCACAAATGGAATTTTAGGGTTTTTCTGGTGATCAAGGTGCTCGGGGTGGTCGGGAACCTTGCTAGAGGAAGGATGAAGTCTGATGATCTCGTTAAAAATGTCATGAGAGTTTTTTATGCACCGTGGCGTCGGAATTTGGACAGTGTAGGGTTTAAGCCCTAAAATGGGTCGTGGTCAGGAAGTTAGCTGCTGCGGCATCTCTGGATGATCGGTGATCATCAGTGCAGGGGGAAAAGGCTATGGAGAAGGCCTGCGAGTGTGTGGCTGGGGTTACTCGATCTCTGGTGTTCAGCGACATGGATTCGAGGGAGTTTTCAGGCAGGGGTTTAGGTTTGAGGTTGATCGAGATTTACTCGATTTCGAATTTGGGTTCTAAACAAACATTGGTTGGTCGAAAACAAAGGAATTGTTCATCGTCGACTGGGCGGCGGTAGCGTGGGTGATCGGAGCATCACCGTTGGCCTGTGCATGTGCACACGTGTGGGTGGTGTCAGTGATGTTGTGTTTGGGAAGTGAGGTTGGGGACTCGGGGAATGTCTCAGATGTTTGGGTAGGTGACTCGAGTATGGACTCGAGTAGGAGCGAGGGTGTAATCATGTTTCCAGTTTTTTTACTTTAATTTTTTTTAACTAAGTTTAAAAAAAAATCCGGGTAGGTCTTTGGTAGGAAACAGGTCGAACCCGAAGTAAAACAGAGCAGCTTTAAAATTTAAAATAAGCAAGTTTTTTAAATTTAAAATAAAACTAGTTTAAATCTATAACTTAAATCAAATTCTTTACATAATAAATGTTTATAAATAATGGATTTAAGGAAGTGATATAATTTGTTAAACTTGAATTTGTTAAAGTTAAAATTTTAAGTTATTTTAAACCTAATTTGGAAATGTATTTAGGTGTTAATTAAAAGAATGAAATGTTTTAAATACATGTGTTAATTAAAAGTAAGTAATTAAAGATAAATGATTTATCTTGAAAGTTAATCAAGTTTTAATTATTTAAAATTTATTGATTTATAAGGTAATTAAAGAGTAATTAATTAATTTAATTAATTAATGATTAAGGATTAATAAATTAATAATTAATGGTTATAAGTTAATTAATTAGAGGTTAATTAATTTGTAATTTAGGATTATTAAATAGATAATTAGAGATTATTAATTAACGATTAGAGATTAATTAATTAAGTAATTAAGTGTAATTAAGCATTAATTAATTAAGTAATTAGAGGTTAATTAACTTGTAATTAAGAATTAATTAGTAATTAAGTTTTAATTAATTAATAATTAAGATTTATTAACTAATAATTAAAGGATACTTAATCTGTAATTAAAGATTAATTAATTGATTGATAAGGAAATTAAAGAATGATTAATTAATTAAGTGGTTTGTAATTAATTAATGATTGATTAAGCAGGGTTAGGTGATATATTCTTAAGTAATTAATTTAAGTTAATTAAATTAGTTATAGCATGGGTTAATAAATCTTGCTTGTGGAATTTGTTTGAGTAGAATGTCTGGAGTGATTGATATTTATAGCTTGATAATCTATGATATTCTGTGATGTGATATTGGATATAGCTATGATAAATGTGTGATATTTATCTATGATGAATGCTGCGTGAATTTAATGTTTTGAATTGAATTAAATTGTTTAAACCTTTAAACAACTTGACCTGTAAGACGGCGTTTGGATTTTGATGAGACTGGGATCGGATTTTCTTAAGTACAGCATGATAGGGAGTTCTCGCTTTGCGTTTGGTGGCGAACGGGAGACTCTTTCCCCTACATGCCCCTAAGAGGTAGTATAAGGCCTTAGGTCGGTTGTGAGTCGAGAGGCTGGCCGTAAAAGCAAATTCGAGGTATCACTGTATGCCATTGTGGGGCTGGAATGGTTGCAAAGCCTACTGGTCGCCACTGGCGCGGCCAGTTACAGTTGGTATCCGAGCACAGGTTGAGACAATACATAGGCTCTGGAGTAGTGTCTATCTTGAGAGCGCGTATTTGTAATTTTTATATAACTATATACCTATCTAAATTTGTTGGGTTACCTGTCCAGGTTTCCAATATGAGTTCTAGAGGCAGAAGAAGCAGAAGCACGACGACCAATAATGGAAGAGGTCAGACTGCTAGCGAGGCTGTTAATCCAGCACCGCCTCGATTAAGTTTTGCTGCTTTGTGCAAAGATTTCACAAATTTGGGAGGGAGACCATTTAAAGGATCAGAGTCCATTATAGAAGTTCAGGCTTGGTTATGCTCATGCGAGCTCATTTTTAAGAGTTTGGATTTATCAAACGAGCAGAAAAGGATGACGGCTTCATGGCAACTGCAAGAAGGAGCTGTAGCTGGTGGGATGCAGTTACAGTGAATATCTCAAAGGACGATATTTCTTAGAGTCAGTTTAAGGAATTGTTTGAGGAACAGTTCATGCCAACAACTAGGAAGACCCTTATATAGAGTTTTCTGGATCTGAAGCAGGGGAGTATGTCGGTATCCGAATATGAGACTAAGTTTAACGAATTACCTCACTATGGACTTGGATTGATTTATACATCCCTCAAGAAAAATGAGATGTTTGTGCAAGGAATAAGGCTTGAGTTCCACGAGAAGATGACGGCTCATTTGAAGGGACCATTTGTGGAGTTGATCGATATGGCATTGAGATATGAGGAGTTCATGAACAAGAAACCGTTGGCATCTGCAGCAGCACAATGTGGAGCTTATTCCAACCCAAATAAGAGGAAATTCAATTCGAATTGGGAGAAGAAAGGAAAAGGGAAGCAGGAAGGAACCAATGGACCTCGTAAGTGCTATATGTGTCGGCAAGAGGGTCACTTGGCTAATCAGTGTCCCAGGAGAAGATCTCAACAGCAGCAGCATCAGAGTGGACCGGGTTCAGGTTTGGTTCAGAAATCCTTGTGTTTCAACTGTCATCAACCGGGTCATATGATAAAGGCTTGTCCGCTTCTTCATAAGGCCAAGCAGAACAAGGTGTTTGCTTTTAAAGGTGGTCCATCTTCTTCTTCTAAAGGCAAAGGAGTTTTGGAAAGTACTTTGCTTTTGGATGTTATTTTTATTAGAGTTCTGTTTGATTCTGGAGCATTGCTTAGTTTTATTTCTTTGGATGCGGTAGAGAAGTTTCATCTTTCCCCTTGTTTGGTTGACTGCCCTATCTTTGTATCTAATCCTATAGGTAGGGTGGCCAAGTTAGATAAGATCTGTAGAGACCTAAGGCTTTTTTATCTGTCCTATAGTTTTTCTTGCGACCCATTTGTACTGGATTTCAAAGTGTTTGATCTTATTCTGGCTACGGATTGGTTGGATAAGTATAAGGCTGTTTTGATGTGTGAAGAGAGGACCGTGTCTTTGGAGACTGAGTTGGGAAGGATCGCAAAATTGACTTGCGATAGTTATGGAGTTCATTTGAGTAATCATTTGCTTGGAAGCGAGGCATATCCAGAAGGCGTAGAGTCCTTCAAGGTGGTCAGAAATTTTCCTGATTTTTTCGAGGAAGTTAAAGGTTTGCCTCCTCATCGAGAGATAGAGTTTTGAATCGACTTAGTTTCGAGAGCCGTACCTTTTGTTCAGCCCAGTAGAAGGATGGCACCGAAGGAGGGATAAGAGTTGGTGAAGCAGACCCAAGATTTCTTAGAGAAAGTTTGATTCGGCCTAGTTTTTCCAGTTGGGTTTCTACGGTAGTCTGTGTGACCAAGTCAGATGGGTCTTTGAGATTCTATGTGGATTACCGAGAGTTGAATAAGGTTACTATTAGGAATAAGTATCCATTGCCCCATATAGACGATCTTTTTGATCAACTCCATGGAGCTTCTGTTTTCTCCCAGTTAGATTTAGCTTCGAATTTCCATCAGTTAAGGGTAGCCGAGGACAGTATTCCCATGACTACATTTAGGGGACCCAATTGTTTTTATGAGTGATTGGTTATGCCTTTTGGGCTGACCAATGCTCCTACTTATTTTGTGGATTTGATGAACCGAGTATTCCGGGATGTGTTGAATAAGTTTTTCTCATGTTCATCGATGATTCTTGTCTATTCTAAGTATGAAGATGAGCACAAGCGACATTTGGGGATAGTGTTAGAGACTTTGAGGAGGCATGTTTTGAAGGCTAAGTTTTCGAAATGCCATTTTTGGAAGTCGGAAGTCGGATTTTTTGGGCATATTGTTTCTGGTGAGGGTATTTCTGTAAATCCAGCCAAGGTAGCTAATATTCAGGAGTGGAAGCAGCCGTAGACTCCGATAGATGTCCGCAGTTTTTCTGGGTTTGCAGAGTACTATAGGAAGTTTATCAGGGACTATTCTAAGATTTCTTCACACTTGACCAAGTTAACTCGGAAAGGAGCAAAGTTTAAGTGGACTCCCGAGTGTGAAGAAGCTTTCTTGGATTTGAAGGCAAGGCGGACCAGTGCACCTGTTCTAGCTATTCCTGATGGTAAAAGTAAGTTTGAGCTCTACACGGATGGTTGTGGAGTTGGGTTGGGTGCAGTGCTGATACAGAATGGGGAGGTAATTGCGTACGCGAGCAGGCAGTTGAAGCCACATGAAAAGAATTATGCTACACACGATTTGGAATTGTTAGCCATCGTCTTTGCTTTAAAGATCTGGAGGCATTATCTGTTGGGAGAGAAATTCGAGCTTTTCATGGATCACAAACCTTTGAAGTACCTTTTCTCCCAGAAGGATCTGAATTTGAGGCAGCAGAGGTGGGTAGAATTTTAAGCATCGTATGATTTGGATATCCTCTATACCCCAGGGAAAGCGAACGTAGTGGCGGATGCTTTGAGTCGGAATGCATTTCTGTCTCGATTGGAAGTTGTTCCATCTCTTCAGGAAAGAATCAAAAGCAGTCAGATGAGGGATAGGTCTTTTGAGGAATTGATTCTTGGAACCAAGGATGGTCTATATTCAAATTTCAAGATGGACGACCAAGGAGCTTTGAGGATCAAAGGACGTTTGTGTGTGCCAGAGGTAGATGGATTGAGGCAAGAAGTTCTGTCAAAGAGTCATCGCACCAGGCTAAGTGTCCATCTAGGGTTTCAAAGATGTATAAAGATATGAGGATAGTCTTCTGGTGGCCGAGCATGAAGAAGGATGTAGCTGCTTTCGTCAATGGATGTGCGACTTGTCAGCAGGTAAAAGGTGATCAAAAAAAGACAGCAGGATTGTTGTAGCCTTTGGAAGTTCCTAAGTGGAAGTGGGAAATGATTTCTGTGGATTTCATCGACGGTTTTCCACGGACCAAAAAGTGAAATGAAGGAATATGGGTAATTGTAGACCGGCTAACCAAAAGTGCCCATTTTATTCCCGTTAAGGAAACCCGTACTGCAGCATCTTTGGCTGAGATTTTCTTGAAGGTGATTGTCCGACTGCATGGTGTTCCAGTCAGCATTGTTAGCGACCGTGATCCTATCTTCACCATCAAGTTTTGGGAGGCTTTGTAGTTAGCTTTGGGTATGAGATTGAGTTTGAGTACAGCCTATCATATCCAGACCGACGGACAAACTAAAAGGCTGAATCGAATTCTAGTGGATATGCTGAGGGCTTGTGTTTTGGATTTTGGTGGATCTTGGGAGGACCATCTACATTTAGTGGAATTCTCATACAATAACAGTTATCAGGTGAGTATCAAGCTGGCACCCTATGAAGCTTTATATGGAAGACCTTGTAGATCCCCATCCTGTTGGGTAGAGTCAGGAGATCGTCTTGTTCTTCGTCCAGATTTGATCCGTAAGGCATCTGCGATGGTGGAGCTTATCAAGAAGAGAATGAGAACAGTGCAGGAACGCCAGAAGAAATATGAGGACAAGAGATGAAGATAATTGGAATTTGAGATCGGAGATTTGGTCTTTGTTAAAGTTTCCCCGATAAAAGGAGCGATAGATTTGGAAAGACGGGAATACTTGCCCCAAGGTATATTGGTCCATTCCGAGTGCTCGAGAAGATTGGTGTTGTGGCCTATAGGACTAAATTGCCAGTCCGGATGGCTGGAATTCACAATGTTTTTCATGTATCTCATCTGAGGAAATATGTGCACGATCCATCTTTAGTTGTGGAGCCAGCAGTGCAAGAAGATTTAGTGATCGAACCAGACTTATCTATTGTCAGGCCTCCTGTCCAGATCATTGATCAAGATGAGAGGCAACTCAGAAGTAAGGTGGTGAAGCTGGTCAAAGTTCAGTGGAGCGAGGATCCCAGAGACTGCACTTAGGAAACTCTGGATAGTGTTAGGAAAGCTTATCCAAATTTGTGTCCGGATAGCTAGTGTTGTTTGTTTGGATGAATGGTTTGTTTGGTTGATAGTGTATGACTATTATGTATGCTTGAATTGTTTGAAATAAAGAGCTTTTAGATTATCTTGTGTTTTAAATTTCGGGGACGAAAGGGGGGGAGGAATGTGATATCCCGGAATTTCAGGCAATTTGAAATGTGATAATCTCCATTATTAATTATTTAAAATTGGCAAAATTGTTATTTTCAAACAATAATAGTAATGTGTTGTTTTTAAATATAGATAAATAGATTTTAAATAGAATTATTATTTTCAAATTGAATTTGTGTTGTTTAAATATGTATATATATATGTATATGTATATGTATATATATTTGAGTCGATTTTAAATTATATTTTTAATTGAATTTAAAATTTGAATTTGAATTTGGATTTAAATTTGAATTTAAAGGATAGATATTTTTAAATATTTTGGATTTAAAAATATATCTATAAGATTTTTGTTAGTATAAGATTTGTTTTATAGTATTTTCTTTAAAGAATTTTATTTATATAAATTAAGAAAGTATTTATTTAGTAGTAAAATAAATACAAGAGCTTTATATTAACATTTAAAAATAATAAAAAATTGCATAATTACACATGTAAGCTAAATAAGTACAATTTAACAAATGTAAATAAAATAATACATGCTAATGACAAATGTTAAGGAAACTAACAAGTGTCACAAATTTGTTTTTTTTATTTTCTTTTATTTTTAATAAATCACAATTAACTCTATGTAAATATATATCTCATCTCCTCCATTTCTCTTTTTACTATCTTCATTTCAAAAACAAGAGAACGATACCCTGAATCAAATTTCTTAAACCAGAAATCAAAGCCTGTAACAAAATCATACTATAACCAAAAAATAATCAAGCAATCATACCTGATTCATCAAGCAACAACTCTACAACTTGAAATCACCAAAGCAAATCAAGCTTCCAACTAAATCAAAGTTTCAAAGTTAAATCATCTCAAAAACAACAGATTTCTAGCAACAAGTTACAGTAACAAGCTTTCAAAGATCAAGCATTTCTTTCTAGTTTTCAAAATCTAGCATCTTAATTTTGAAATCTCTTCTCATCATTAACAGGTGAGTAAACAAACTTTAAAATTTACCTTAAACCTAATGCATGTGATTATTCTTGAGTGTTATGATATGAATATGCAGTTGCATGATTGCATAAATAAGTTTGAATGCATATACATAGTTGATATACAGGTGTGCATGTCTGATGTATCTATGTTCTTCTCTGTTCTTGTTACAGAGTTTTAAAATTTAGATTAAAATTCATTATCTCTTCTTCTGATCTCTGTTAGGATATAATTTTCAAATAATAAATGTTTGTTTATTCATAGATTAAGTCTTAAAAAGAAATTTAGGTAAATTAATTTGAAATTTTATCTGGAAAATGGGAAGACGGTAATTTTTTTAAAAACATGTTAAAACCAAACATTAAAATTTGTTGATTCAAGTATATAACTTGACTCGACTCTAGAAAATATGATTTTAAAAAGTAAATCACTATTTTTAGTGTTGTATCGAGTGTGCAATTCAAAGATGACCCGAAATGGAATTTTGGGGGTTTTCTGGTGATCAAGGTGCTCGGGTGGTCGGGAACCTTGCTGGAGGAAGGATGAAGTCTAGTGGTCTCGACAAAAATGTCAGGAGGGTTGTTTGTGCACCGTGGCATCGGAATTTGGATGGGGTAGGGTTTAAGCCCTAAAATGGGTCGTGGTCAGGAAGTTAGTTGCTGTGGCGTCTCTGGATGATCGAGGATCGTCGGTCCAGGGGAAAGGCTGTGTGGAAGGCCTACGAGTGTGTGGCCGGGGTTACTCGATCTTGGGTGGTTGGCGACGTGGATTCGAGGGGGTTTTCAAGTAGTGGTTTACGTTTTAGGTTGATCGAGATTTACTCGATTTCGAATTTGGGTTCCAGATGAACTTTGGTTGGTCGGGAACGAAGGAATGGGTCATCGTCGACTGGGCGGCGGTAGCATAGGTGATCGGAACATCACCGTTGACCTGTGCATGTGCACACGTGTGGGTGGTGTCAGTGATGTTGTGTTTGGGAAGTGAGGTTGGGGACTCGGGGAATGTCTCGGGTATTTGGGTAGGTGACTTGAGTATGGTTTTGAGTAGGAGCGAGGGTGTAATCATGTTTCTAGACTTTTTACTTTAAATTTTTTTAACTAAGTTAAAAAAAGAGAAGAAGGGAAAATTCGGGTAGGTCTCGGGTAGGAGACGGGTCAAACCCGAAGTAAAACTGAGCAACTTTAAAATTTAAAATAAGCAAATTTTTTAAATTTAAAATAAAACTAGTTTAAATCTATAAATTAAATCAAATTCTTTACATAATAAATGTTTTTAAATATTGGATTTAAGGAAGTGATATAATTTGTTTAACTTGAATTTTTTAAAGTTAAAATTTTAAGTTATTTTAAACTTAATTTGGAAATGTATTTATGTGTTAATTAAAAGAATGAAATGTTTTAAATATATGTGTTAATTAAAAGTAAGTAATTAAAGATAAATGATATATCTTGAAAGTTAATTAAGGTTTTAATGATTTAAGATTTATTGAATTATAAGGTAATTAAAGAGTAATTAATTAATTTAATTAATTAATGATTAAGGATTAATAAATTAATAATTAGGGTTATAAGTTAATTAATTAGAGGTTAATTAATTTGTAATTAAGGATTATTAATTAAGATAATTAGAGATTATTAATTAATGGTTAGAGATTAATTAATTAATTAAGTAATTAAGTTGTAATTAAGCATCAATTAATTAAGTAATTAGAGGTTAATTAACTGGTAATTAAGAATTAATTAATTTGCAATTAAGTTTTAATTAATTAATAATTTATTTGCAATTAAGTTTTAATTAATTAATAATTAATATTTATTAATTAATAATTAAAGGATAACTAATATGTAATTAAAGAATGATTAATTAATTAAATGGTTTGTAATTAATTAATGATGGATTAAGCAGGATTAGGTGATTAATTCTTAAGCTACTAATTTAGTTTAAGTTAATAAAATTAATTATAGCATGGGTTAATAAATCTTGCTTGTGGATGATTTTTTTAGTAGAATGTCTAGATTGACTGATATCTATAGCTTGATAATCTATGATATTATGTGATGTGATATTGGATTTAGCTGTGATAAATGTGTGATATTTATCTGTGATGAATGCTGTGTGAATTCAATGTTTTGAATTGAATTAAATTGTTTTAACCCTAAATAACTTGACCTGTAAGACGGCATTTTAATTTCGATGAGACCGGGATTGGATATCAAGTTTGATTATCCGAAAACCACATCGATTCGAGTTAAACGATAGGTCGTGGAATCTCAAGTGAAGATCGAGATAGAGTTTGAGTGCAAGGGTTATTGTCGTTAACTCTGAGGGTGATTCCAATATGAGTATAACGAGATAATGCCTTCGGTTTTGTTCGAACACGGAACGAACTTGTATGGATGAATGCTATTAGACCATCATTAATGGAGGACGATGAGCATTCCAAGATGTGTTCTTTAAAGGTAATCATAGCTTCAAGCCTCATCAACCGAAAATAGCTAAAACATGGGAGGTGCACGCAAGGTTAAGTGGGTAGCACTCAAGTAGGATAAGATTTTCCCCTATCTAGAGGTCCCTTTTTATTCAGCTGTGTGGGCAGTTGTTTGGACACAACCGCGGGGTTATCTTATTCGGACTATCCAGTAAGGTGTAGCTCCGGCTTTGTGTTGCAGGGGATTGGAAGGGATCCTCGGTACGGTGATCTAGGTCATGTACTGTGACGGGTGGTACCCCAGTAGCCCTGCCATTGTATGGAATCCAATCTCCAATAAGTGCCTGTGTGGTTTTGATTGTGCCCAACTATGTTGGAACATGAGATGTAAGCATTCCAGCTATTTCTGTATTTTATATTGTAAACCCTAGACATTATTATAATATAACCGGATTTCCTATCAAATATTTTTATTATTGTAAGGGAAAAACTTGTTCATATTTATTGGCGGAGAGTCTTACGAGATACTTTTTCTTTCAACGGTTTTTTCCAAGTTAAACAGCTTAACTATTTACTCACACCAGACCCATGTCTGACCCGGAGTTTGTTTTTGTTTTTCTTAAACTCTTGGGTACTCAAATTTTTATTAGTAGCCAAGTGATCAGGTTTGGCTAGATGAATGTTGGAAGCTTGGAGCAGGAGCTTGGCGTATCTAAATATATCTATTTCCGCTGTGTTGAAACCCTTTTGACTGTTGTATTTTGGAATGTAATGGACAGATAGGTCTTTATAACAATCTAATGTGATGATGTCGTGTAATCTGTGTAACTCTGATATGTAAAGACTATGTAATAGTTATGTGATATTATATTTTGTTCCGTTTCCGCTGTGAGATTCTGATATTGTTTAGTTCTTTCTACTATCTATTCTATTCCTACCTATTTCTCTCTTATTGATGATACGTCTTTCTATGGAATGAAAGGCGGGTCGTCACAGATGAAATGTCTCTCGATCATTTTCATTGATTAAAAATTCCGAGGGATTCATTCTGGTATACTTACGTCCTAAAATATTTTACAAAATTTCACAATACAAAACAATTTGTGTTCCTTTAACACTACCCTAAATTTTTCCTTCTTCCCCATCATAAAAACCACGATTCAAATTCGTATAACACATCTTAACAAGATTTGGATAACATACAAAAACATTTTTTTGTTATCAACTAAACTAAGAATAGAACATTGTTGAAAATGATTTTCAATTTCATAAGAAGGAAAATCTTCAAAAATAGAAAATTTTCCCGTATGAATTGTACCAAAGTTTACATAGTTGATGTAAGCTTTAATAGTTTCCTTGTCATTAAAAAGAAAGTTTTTGATAGATTTTAGAAGCCTAATAGTGTTAGGAGTGCTTGAAGAGGCTATTGAAGAAGTTTGAGAGGAGTTGAAGATAATGAAGATAAGTTTGAAATTTGAAATAAAAGTGAAAAGTGATAATAAAGAGAGTGAGATAAATAGAGATTCTATAGACATGTTCTCCGATCAAGAGACATCTTTCCAGAGCATTGAAATTGCTGAAAAGGTGGAGGGAAATTCAAAAGTTTGAATTCAAATTTTAAAAATCAAATTCAAAGGGGCATGTCGACATGGGGTATCCTGGTATGTCGACATGTGCCTATTGAATCAAATGACAAGTTTCCATTCGTAATTCCTTATAAATATATATATTATATCCTATATTCTAATTATATAATTCCTATGATAACACTAAATATAATAATACTTAAATATTAATAATTTAATATTTAAAATATTATTAAAATAATATTTTTTTGAATTTAAATAAAAATTCAAGGAATTTTAAAACAATCAAGCAAACAAACAAGCATCCATTCAAACAAGAAAAATCAAAAATAATGTAAATGCATACCTATTTTTAGATCCATACTCCTATCGTCATCTGATTCATGAATAGCTGTGAAACATAGATTTGAATTCTTCTTTTCATCGTCACTAGATGATGAGTCTAAGTCGTAAAGAGTTGTTGTGAATGCTTTCTTTCTTTTCCTTGATGAGTCATTTTTTGGAGGGAACAACTGTTTATCTGGATATGGACAATCTTTTCTATAATGCCCGACCTTATTGCAATTGTAGCATCTATCATTGTTAACGTTCTCCGTATTATTTATGGAATTCCTTTGAGCATTTCTTTTGTAATTATTCATTTTTCTATATTTTAGAAATTTCCGAAAATTTCTTGTCATGAAGGCAATCTTCTCATCACTGCCTGGTTCCGAGTCTTCAGTTATTGCATTGAATGCTAATGACTTCTTTTCTGTAGCCTTGTTTTCTCTTCTTCCTTGCAGTTGAACTTCATAAGACATAAGATTCCCAATCAATTCTTCTATTTTCATGAAACCGTTATCATTTGCTTCTTCGATTGCAAGTATCTTTTGATCCCATTCTGGAGTGAGTGAATTTAGAATTTTTCAGACTTGGTCTTCCTCTGAAAAGCTTTTTCCCAGTGCAATTAGTGAATGAACAAATACCTTGAAATCGACAGTACATGTCGGAAGTGGACTCATTTGCATGCATTTTAAACAACTGAAACTGATTAGTTAATATGGAAATTTTAGTCTGTTTAATTTGCTTGTTCCTTCATGAGTAACTTGCAAAATTTTCCAGATTTCAAATGCAGACTTACAAACAGATACTCTATTAAACTCATTCCTATCTAGTGAACAAAATAATATATTCATGGCCTTTGAGTTATTTTGTGCAAAACCCTTTTGCTCAGCAGTCCACTGGGCAAAAGTGGTAGTTAGTTCAATATACTCAGTTTGTATGATATTCCAAGTGTCTAATCCTACTGATAGTAAATAAATTTTCATTCTAAAAGCCCAGTATGCATAATTACTGCCATTGAAAAATAGTGGTCTGACAATAAACTGACCATCTACAAATGAACTAGTGTTAGTGATAACAGAACTAGTGCCAGTGTTGACATTACCAGTGTTGGTAGCCATGAAAACAATTTTCAAGTTTCAGATTATGAAAACTATGAAAACCAATGCTCTGATACCAATTGTAAGGGACATCGGATTAAGGATCTTAAGGTTAATTTAGCACTAGAGGGGGGATGAATAGTGTTTAATGGATTCTAAGAATTATATGAGCTAATTTAAAATTATGACACAAACAAATTCATAACTTAATCATAGAATCAAACACAGATGCAGAAAGTAAATAAAAAGCAGTAAAGGGAAAGAACACACCGGATTTTATACTGGTTCGGAGTTATCCTACATCCAGTCTTGTATCAAGGAAAACCACCTCATACAGATTTTTATTATACCAATGTCGAGATTACATTCCTCAATTTCTAAAGGCCTTGAGCTCACGAGTTCAGGGCAAAATCTCTTGATTTACCGGCCACAAGATTACCTAATTTATTTTCAGGCACAACCACACCTTATAGAGAGACTCGATAAACTTTTGATTACAAATTGATCCTATAACTCTGAATAGCACTTTGATCTTTGAGAGAGGGCAGAGAATCAAAAAAGAATGGGATTCTAATTTGATTCACTTTAGAATTCGGCAGAATTTTGGCACGATCTTAAAAATATTAAAATTTTAGAATATGGATTTGTGGAGAAGAAGAAGTGAAGGAAATATGAAATTAGTTGGTTAAAAAATTCATTTGTGAAGGCTATTTATAAAGCACCAAAAGTCATAACCATTCGTGAAGAGATTTAAACGAATAGACACTTCTTTTGAAAATTGAAAATTGAAACTTTTGAATTCAATGGCCACCATATCGACATGGGATATCCCAAGATGTCGACATCCCTACGTAAAAAACTATGTAAAATTTATTTTTGAAAATGGAGTTTAAAACAAGAGTTTATTTTTAAAACAAAAACATAGAATATTTTAAGGCTAAAGTATCTTTTTGAAAATCATTTGAAATATAATTTTTTAAGGCTAAAACATTTTGAAAAGTAGATTTGAAAATCATTTTGAAAAACCATTTTGAAGTAGTTTTTCAAGCTTCTTCCTACAGAATATGTCATCACATCAGGACTCGAGAACTTGTACAAAACTAGGATGTTCGTGGGTTTGTAAGCCACTTGTCGTAGGTTTGTAAGCCACTTATCATGGGTTTGTAAGCCACTAAGAACATAGAAATGAGTTCCATCCCAAATGAAATTCGAAATGAAGATTTCCATGCTATTATGAAGTTTTAACAAAAAAACTAGACACATATCTTGAAATCTTGATGTTGATACTTATGAGTCTTCAATCTTGAGTCTTTGTACCGATCAGTCTTCGGCAATCAATACCTATATATATATATATATATATATATATATATATCCTGCATATACATATCTATCTAGACAACAGTGTTAGTATATATTCTATAATAAGATAAGTTAAAAAGGTTGTTGTCATAACCAACATCTTAGTTCCTAACACTAAGGTTGGAGATGTCCCACATCAGTAGTAAGCGTATACAACTGTTGGTAGCCTTTGAGTGAATGGCAGACTTCTGTTGTATAATTCTACCCACCTCGCATTCGAACCCACTAAATCAAATTAACTATTCTAAATTTTAATATTGGGCAAAGCCCGCTAACCTCTATTTGTATATTTAAGGCTATATAATTTAATCTAATGACAACTAAAACATTTTCTCCATAAAATTTAATGTTATCTTTCTCAATCAACATAGGCTTTAATATAATTGTAAGTGCAATTGGTATACCATGTAATGTTGTATTGTAATGATTTTTTTTGTTTGTTTGGAGATGTTTATAGATAATTATGATAGTACACATAATCGTATAATATGCCTTGCATATATATATATGTGAGTATATACTACTATATGTTCTAAATAAGTAATATAACAGAATATAATTAAAATAAAATGAAACAATCACACATAGGTTTTATACTAGTTTGTACCTCCCATCCTACGTCCGTCCCGAAGCTCTCCTTCCGTATTTCACTAAATAATAACCCTCGGTTGTCCTGGAGGAATAGGCTTATACAAAAGAGTTTCTTTGATAAGCTTGTGTTCTAAATAACACATATATTGACTATTAGTACAATTCTTCCTATAATCTCTTTGGTGAATTTGAAATGTATAATTCGTGATTATGGAATTTGTTTGAACGATTTTTGAATGTAGAATGGAAATGAACTCTTGAGATCAAAAAGTAGTAAGATAGCAAGTAAGCAAGTTAAAAATTATATCTGATCTTGATGTATATTTATAGAAATCAAAGAGTTGTGGTAAAAGGTTGCAATCATTCATTTATGATCACTTCTGTTCAAAAAATAAGTATAAAAGGTTGCAACTCTTCGAGGTGACCTTTCAGAAAAATAGCCAATATGCACCGATCAATTGACTAAGTATGAAAGTTAGTCTTCTGAATAAGAACTAGAAAATATGCATAATATTTTGAAAACCAAAATAATTTAACTAAATTGTAAGGTTCTGTAGACTGAGCTCTTTTCTCGGTCGACTACCCTCAAATGACTGAGAAAAGAGCCCAGTCGACTAAACTGGAAAAATTAATGTATTGCAGTATTTTTATTTTTATTTTTGAATATCTTTGATAGTAAATTATTTTGTATGTAGGTGTGTATATGCATGCATATGAAACACCAAGGAGACGTTGCAAATAATTCTAAGACCATATACGTACTTGTAGTTTAAAGATCTTATGATTTGTTGAAGTTGATCTTGTGATTTGTTGAAGCGCTTGAGTGTAGTTGTTCTATCTTGTTAGTGTAGTCATTCCTATATTATTATAGCCCCTTCTCCTACACTGTAGATAAGTACAATATATATGACGATATAGTTGTCATCATTAAAATACTAGAAATAGAGATTTAATCATCTCTCCATTTTTGATGATGACAATTATATATATGAGTAAGGAAAAATCATGTGTTATCTCCTCCTAAGTGATGCTTCCTCTATCCCCCTTTGTCATCAACAACAGGAAGAAATTATAATAGTTCAATGCAACAGATATTAAACTAGGGACATTATAAAAGAATAAAAGAATTTAACAAAAATTAGCTCCAATACAACTAAAAGCATAATAGTTTGAACATAAACATATATCAAATAGGATTTTTACAAAATATAGACAAGTAGAAATAAAAGACAAACCAAGATACCATGAATTATAGCAAACATATGTGTAATCAGATAGTCATACCAATGGAAAATCATCTAAGATTCTACGTATGAATCCGATGGTGATGATGAACAAGAGCATGATGCAAGTTTGTCTAAAATTTTCTCTAAATAGCCAAGAGATATCTTCTCAAATGTCTTTGGTGCTTAAGCAATTTCTATAGTGAGTTGAAAATTAGTTCTTGAATTTTTAGCATTGTTTTAGAAGAAGATACATTCTTAGAAGGCTTAAACAGTGAAATTTCTTGATCACTATCTGTACTCTAATGAACCTCTTCTGGATTCTCTTGTCGAATATTCTCTTATGGCACTTGTTGAAACGTAGATTGATCAATAGTATCGTGAACAAGGCGAGGCACATACTCTTGGTAAAAAGGAAGAATCTCCATCTTAGAAGGAAGTTTCATTAGATTTTTGATCCATTATTTTCGGGGGAAGAAGATCTTGCAAGTTGTCAACATTAATACCTTAATGAACAAAAATCTTTGTTAAGTAGGATCCAAGGAATATTATATAATGGGTACCAACATGAAAGCTCTTGATTTCATCATGGATAATTCGAGCCCAATTCAACTTTTGATTGGAATAGAAAGCTTATAATACTTTGTAATTATTTACATTTTTTTTCATGGCTTCCGGTTCGTGGAAAAATAGTTTAAAGGATTATTAATAATTTGAGCTTGGGGCCTTAAATTTACTGAGATGTTTTCTATATTCTCAGTTCGATAAAGATAGCCAACGGAATCATAAGCATATTCATTGTGATTTATGTCATTTAATTCAAGACTGGTATTATCGCAATCCAATATAATGCCTAAATCATGAACATTTAGGAAAATATCAACTCCTAAAATCATACTCCATAGAATTCCATCATCATCACTAGTTGGAGGTTTGTAGAAATCTCCTTAGAGGTTTGCATAAAAGTGTAATGACCCGTAAATTTTAACGATTTAAATAACATAATTAACTATTTTTTTCATGAAAATATAAAATAAGATTTTAGCAATGAGGATTTGATATTTGGTATGCGTCTATTTAAGCATAGCAAGTATCAGATTTTCATCGAAAAATATGAAAGTTTGTTTTGGTGGTGAAATTTCAATTTAAATTTATTTTGAAACCTAAATATTTTTATATAATAAAAATTTAGATCATTTTTTGAGTGAGATGTCGTATTTCATATCACCAAATTTGGACTGTTTTAGCTCCAGTTATACTATTTTCGATGTTTTAGCATCATTTTAGTAGTGAATATCGAGTTTTGAAAGGAGGGTCATGTCACTAATTTCCGTGTACAATTCTATTCGTCTCATCATGCTGATTTCGTAGTATATTCATTTGTGTATTATGGTGTCTTTGCATGGCGAAATTTACGAAACAATTAGTTGTATCGGTACCCTTTTTGAGCCTTTTGGGTTTTCTGTCTCCTTTCAGTTATCCAACCGAAGAAGCTGTTGGATGCTAGCTATTAATATTCATAGATATTCACGTCCTGACTTTTTATTTTCCACTATTTTATCATATTTATTTGCTCTATCCCTTCACGTTCATTCTCTTCCCTCTTCGTTTCTGTTCTCTGCTTTGAAAAATAATATAATATATAAAGTTGCATTGTTTGTTTGAAAATCCTGCTCGTTCTCTTCAATGGCCAAATCCATCAACCGATCTTCCTCCAACCACCTTCTTGCCTACTCACATGCCATCCATTCCGGTCTTTCACCGTCGTCCGAACCATCACCCAAGCCTTCCCTTCCATCCTATAACCATATATCCGCCCAACCACCGAAACCCATCATCTTTATCCACCATCGTTCTTCCTTCCGACCCTTGCCCATAACATCTATCCTCCGACCATTTCCCACCAAAGCTCCATCAGCCTGCCACCCCACAGCACCCATCAGCTCCACTATCGACCCATCTCCGAACTCGAGATCCCTTCGCCTGAACCCAAGCTCCAGCGCCCTCAAAACAAGCAGCAACACACCTTTCCCCATCCACCAATAGCCGCAGCCCTTCGCCATCCTTATGTTGTGACAGCCCAGCCGAACACCACCCAAGTTTGCCCAATACCTCCCCCTCTTCCGACCTCTGCACCCTTGTGAGCACACTACCGTAACAGCCACATCTCATCTATAGCCTCTACCCAGCTCGTCCCACGACCAAGCTATAACCCCTAGAAGTTTCTTCGAAAGCTGAAAGATGGGCTAGTGCTTCCTTGGAACGTTGAAGCTGATTCACCTTTCTGTACATTGGTAGAAACGTTCAAACAAGAGGGAAGATATATGTATGTGTGTGTGTGTGTGTGTGTGTATATATATATGTTTATTTACGTATATATTTTGTGTTGATCCATCAAATTCGAGTTCTTGTGCTTTGCCTTGTGTGCTCGTTGTCTGATAATTTACAGCAGTTGTTTGCTTTGCTTTGCCATTGTCCAAATCCGTATCACATCAGTTCATCTTATCGTTGTCCCGCTTGCTTATCCGTGTGCTTGTCCGTGTCCATTTACATCTTATTCTCGTTGTTTTCTAGCCTCGGAAGATGAGAAATCACTCACGGTTAGCATTCTTATGTTAATAAATTGATTTCACATGAAATGATGATTGAATATGTTGTTAATTTGAATTGTTTAGTAATTAAAATCGTTAGATGATATGTTAATATTTAAAATTGTTTACCTATGTTAATTGACATTTGATACCATAACATGTTATAAATATATTATATTTAAATTGTTAATTATGATATGTGCTTGTCAATTGATATGTTATGCTATTATTTTATTTGTTCTCACTCTACAAGTTCCATGTTAGTTAGGAAATCACTATGGGTTGAAATGATACATACCCGAATGATCTTATAAATTAGGGGAAAATCGTTATGGATTGAAATGATAAACCCAAGCAATTTTATTGATTTTGAAATTCTAGGACTGCGGGTTGAAATGATATATACCCATAAATTTAAATTATTGCGTATTGAAATGATAAATATCCATATCACTTGACCATAGGATAGAAAATTATATACGGACACCATTGGTCTATTTTTAAATGATTTCCAAATTTTTGAAAAGGAGAAATATATGTGTATTGATTTTTAGAATATAATATAAAGATATTTTAAATATTAATAAATGTGTAGAATTTAGATTTTTAAAATTATATGTTTTGGAAATTTTAAAATTATAAGTTATGTTTTAAAATGTAAATTACAAAATTTTACCTATAACTTTATTATTTTAAAATATATAAAATAAGATTTAAATAGATTTAATAATAATAAGATTTAATTTAATAATAATTAGTATAACAAAATTTAATAAGAATTTAATTTAACTAATATATATATAATATGTTTTAAATATTTATTTACAATTTATATTAATATTTTAAAATAGATTTTTGTAATAACTTTTATATATATATATAGTATGTTAAAATATTTATATAAATTTATCATATTACCTTTAAAATAGATTTTTGTAATAAATTTAATAAATTAGGGTTGGAAAGATAAATCGAAATTGGTTTGTAACTTAATTTGTTTAAGAATTATATTTAAATCAGAATTGATTTGAAATTTACTGATTTGGAGATTTTGAAATATATGATTTTATAACTTGATAACATGATTTTGATTAAAGGTGATTAAATGAATATTTTCAAATTTAAATAAAAATTGAGATTGATTTGTAATTTAATTTTCTTAAGAATTATATTTAAATTAGAATTGATTTGAAACCTATTGATTTGAGATTTTAAAGGATATGGATTTATAACTTGATTGAATTAAAAATGATTAAGTGAATATTTTCAAAATTAAATATAACTGAAGTTTTATATTTTATTTTGATTTTAGATTTGTAATTTGAAACTTTATTTAAATATTTATAAAAATGAATATTTTCAGATTTAAATAAATTGAAGTTGACTATTTAATTTTGATTTAAATTTGTAATTTGAGATTTTATTTAAATGTTATTAAAAATGATTAAGTGGATATTTTGAAATTTAAATAAAATTAAAGTGAACTTTGAAATATAAGTGAAATTTGTCAAATTGGGTTATTATAAATGTTTGAATATTTAAACTTTGAAACCTGTTGAATTTGAAGTGGTTTAAATTTGTTGTTCAAACTTGGATTTTAAATTGATATAAATTGAAATGGTTTTAATGAGAATTTGAATTGAACCTTTAACCTTTTAATTGAAATTGTTGAACTAAGAATGATTTAAATCGAATTTTGGAACTTAAGTTGATTTGAAGTGATGTGTGAAATTGGAAGAAACAATTCTAATTTGAAATTATTTTCGATATAAATTCTTTTAACATATAAACTATTTTTCTCATATAAACCATTTTAATATATTAATAAGTTTTAATACATTAACTATTTACATATATAAACTATTTCTAATATATAAACTATTTTAATCTATAACCTATTTTAAATATGTAATTTGAGATTTTATTAAGTGAATATTTCCATATCAAATAAAAATTGAAGTTGAATATTTACTTTTGATTTTAACTTATGGTTTGAGATTTTATTTAAATGTTTATAAAGTGATTTTATAAAACGACCATGGTGTGAAATAAGTGTTTGGTTGTTAAAGCAACCGGGATCTGATAGTGTCGTACTCCCTACCAATACCGAAAAACACTTTAATAATTGTGTACATGGTGGAGAACCCAAAACGAAGTAGGATGGTTTGGCGAACATCTGTATGAGGTATGAACGCAACCCTAACCCCCTCGGGTCAACTTGATATGACTAAAACAGGAGCCACGCCGAGCAAAGTGAGGTCGCACCTCCGATCGGACATGCTTCTTCAAAACCATATCTGTTAGTTTGTGAATTATTTGGTGGCCACCCTCAGTTCGATTATGGGAGTGTGTTCCGAGGTTGGCGGTAGTAGCTGCTATCCGTTACCACCAGTCCAGATCCGTAAAACGGTAGTATTCTAGCTTGGGCATTGCCTCGCATGCCCTGTCATATTCCTTATCACGCCCATCACGAGTTTGGTTTGTGTCGTACACTATGGAGTTCCCTTTGATAGCTCTCTAGTTTGCAGAGGAATTATGGTACTGTATAGACTACAGCATTTATATAATATATGTTAAGGGGGATATGGATAACACCTTAATGTTATTTTAATATTTTACTTTAGTGTAGACATTATATATGTAGCATATTGTACTATGTATGTAGATAGTTCAACAGATCCTTAAAGGATGGAATCCCAAAATCCTTTAAGTTACATTGCATTTTACCTGGAAATTTCACTTGAGTTTATTTACTTGCATAAGAATGTTAATTCTGACTCGAGTGTTTTATGTTTAGCTTTATGCTCGGGTCAGCCAGAGTGTCACAGCATTTGAGACTCACCTTTGCAACTTTGCTTGGAGATCTATCTTTATCTATTCAGCTTTTTAGTTATTTCAGTTATTTCCAGTTGTTTATTTTCAGACTTGTAATTTTCTTGTATAATAGAGACTTCATATATTTGGGATTTCCGTTGTACTTTGTTTTAGACAATGATGTTCTGTAGTAGCTTCGTGAACTACTATTTACCTATTCCGCTGCTTATTGTTGTAAAACTCTATGTTTGTGATTGATTTATTTACTGTATATGCTAAGTTATGCCAAAATAAATTAACAATCTATTATTTTGAGCAATTCAAGTCTGACATATGTGGATTATTGTTGATTTGAATGGTTCAAAATGGCAGGTCGTTACAAAAACTTTAAACAAGGAAGGGATAAATTTTTGCCTTTTTTTCTTTAACATTAATCAAAGAGGGAAATCCATGTTCCTGAGCGAATTGTTTAATCCAAAATTCAGCAAAATCGAACATCTTGTAGAAGGTTTCCTAAAAAATGCACTTGTCATTGAGATTACTGAAGTATTAAAGTGATTTCTTGTTACCAACCATTGAAGCAATTGTTCATCAAGAGTAAATTCTGGATGTGATGGTCTCGCAAGTTCCTTTCCCTTATAAGGTCTTTTCTTTGATACATGTTGTTTTGCGCATGTGGCCATTAATTTTCGATAGTGAGAGATCTAGGGTTTTAAAGATTTTGAAGTTGAAAAGGAAGAAAGTTATAAAATAGTAAAAGGATGTGTCCTTTGGCTCTTTAAAATGGAATGTGGGTTGTTCAATCTACTGGGAAGTGATTTCTGTCAACTGAAATTGGTAATTTTGAAAGCAGTGAGTAGGGATCGATTCTGTAGACTCATTAAAATCAGCAGGTTAATAGCTTGTTCCTATCGATTGAAATTGTGCCTCAATCGAATGAAAGTGGTTGTTTTGAAGATAGTAAACAAGAGTCAGTTTAGTTGACTAGGAAATAAATTATAGTAAGCTAGTATATGGTTTCAGTCGACTGCACCTTGAATTCAGTCGACTGAAAATGATTATTTTGTTAATATAATTTATAGAGATAGTTTTAGTTGAATGGTTAAGATTTTTCAGTCGACTGAGCTGAAGCAACAGGTTCAATTTTATTTATTTCAGTTATTCTCCTATACTATATATATAACTACTAGTTTAATATATTTATTAAATTTACTGAGAATATTTTGAGGATACTAATATTTTATTCAATGTTTAGCAAATAATCATAAATTATACATTGCTTTATAGTTATCTTCATATATATATATATATATATATATATATATGAGAAATTAAACTAGAAATTTATTTCTACTCCAATGAATCTGGGCTATTATGCTCAGTACGATTGGGCTATTATGCTAAGTACGATCCCATGAATTTGTTTTATTTTTGGTTTGCTCAACTCAAGGTTTTAGTGGATACCAAACTAGGACGAGATGGACTGTCATTTCAGTCTAGGTTCAATGGCCCTACCTTCCATAAGTTCCTTGGAGTAATGTTGCATTTTTTTTACAAGAGTCTCTATTAAATGTGGAGATTTCTTATGTAAACCATTTTTTGTTGGTAAATGACCCCAAATTATTAGAATACATTTTTCGAGAAAGTTAAGATAAGATCCTCGACATCGTTGCTCGTAATACATTTCTCGTTGGACTCCCATCATTTCTTGTTCATAGTGATATATTGCATCCACTTTAGTATTGAGAGATATTGATTCAGGACCAATTTTTTGTTTAGCTTTCTTTTCCTCGAGAGATCAGCCGATATAATATGTAGGTAATGCCATGATTTTTAATAAGGCCGATTGATGTGATGGAGGAGTGATTTTTGTTGGTGATATGTTGGTGTTATCTGATGAAGATGAGCTAAAGTCAATAATTGAGTAAGTAGAGTCGTGATCAGAAGACCTGTTTAGTTTTTCTAAATAATATTTATGTTTCATTTTTCCAAGTGTTTATGTATAAATATAATGTGTAGTCTATTTATAGTAAGAGCTTTGTATGGATAGAATTATAATTTGTTAATGGTTTTTTGTTATGGTTGTTAATTGACTAAAAAATAATTCTTTTTAAAATACCATGTAAAAAAAAGTTTAAAATTTTATAATGATAAATAATAGTGCTATATACCAATTAATTAATTCATTAAATGAATATATACCAAGGTCTCATTGTAGCTTTATAAAAGTTGATCCACACAACAGTGTAGTGAAAATATCGACAATTTGATTTTCAGTGTTAATGAATTCAAGTGAAATGATTCCTTTTTCTACATTATCTCTTAAAAATGGTGGACAACATCAATATGTTTTGTAAAAGAATGACTAATTGGATTCTTATATAAATTTATAGCACTGGTATTATCACAGTATAAAGGAGAGCTAGTTATAATTTAGCTAAAATCTTGATGCGTTTACTACATTTAAACCACTTGTGCACAAGCTAAGAATACCGAGATATACTTGGCTTCACTTGTTGAGAGAGAAACATAGTTTTGCTTTTTACTGGACCACAAAACTAGAGATTGACCGATAAAATTACATGTGCCACCTGTATATTTTCTATCCACCTTGCAACCATCAAAATCTGCATTGCTATATGATACAAGTTCGAAAAAGCTGGCTTTTGGGTTGAAAAGTACGTAATCTTTGGTGTTTGTTAAGTATCATATAATTCTTTTAATTGCTCAATGATGTGACTCTTTAGGTTGTTCTTGAAATTTTGTACACAAGAAAACGCTGATCATAATTTCTGATCTACTAGCCATTAAGTATAACAGAGACCATATCATACTTCAGTATAATTTTTGATCAAAATCCTTTCCATTTTCATCTTTATCTAAATGTAAACTCATGCTCATTGGAGTTGGTTTACTTGAAGTACTGTTCATTCCAAATCATTTTAATAATTCTCTAGAATATTTTTCTTAATTTAAAATTCCATTTTCTAGTTGTTTTATTTTTAAACCTGGGAAAAAAATAATTCTCTCATATACAACATTTCGAATTCGTTTTTCATTATGTTGGAGAAATCGTTACATGGTTTCTCATTAGTTGATCCAAATATGATATCATCAACATATATTTGTATAATTAGTATATTACTATCTTTTTTTATAAATAATATTAATCAATTTTTCCAATTTAAAAACCAAATTTAGCAAATGTGTTTTAGTCTCTCATACTAAGCACAGGGTGCTTGTTTTAATCAGTATAATGCCTTTCTATGTTAAAAACATAGTCTAGATATTTTTCATGAACAAATAAAGGTGGGTTTTCAACATATACTTTTTCTTTTATGAAACCATTTAAAAAAGTCATTTTATCATTAATTTGGAATAATTTAAAATTATGGTGACATGTAAAAGCAAGTAATGTTCACATAGCTTCAAGATGTGCTACATGAGCGAATGTTTCTTCATAATCGATTTCCTCTTCTTGGTTGTATCCTTGAGCAACTAAAACTGCTTTATTATGAACAATGTTTTCATTTTCATTTGCTTTAATTTTAAAAACATATTTTTTCTTGTAACGACTCGGGATTTTCAACCCTCGAAAACTGACACTAGTACGTTAATTGTATTGCATGCCAAGTAGTCGAATGTTGGAAAACCCAATTGTCAGGGGAAAAGAAGAAGAAAGAAGTAGAACTAAACAACATAGAATCTCATAGTGAAACGAATAATCTATAATATACAACAAATCTTTACATAAAGATAAATGTTATATACTTACACCAATCAGAGTATACTAACATATTTCATCTTAGACAATTATAACAGTCTGTCCTTACAATTTTTTGATAAATACAACCAAAAGACAACACAGCGAAACAAAAAGAATACGTAGATACGTCTTGGACCTCCATCTCGTCTCCTGAGCTCTAATGCATCCAAAAAAATCTATAAGTATGCTCGGTTTGACCCAAGATTGAATGGGAAGAACATTCGGGTCATTCTGGTAAACCAGCATGAGAAAACATACCCAAATGAATTTGTACAGTTTATCAAACCTTTCAAAATAAAGGTATCTCGTAAGACCATGCCGAACATAAACACCGATGGGTTTTTACCTTATGATAACCAAAACATTTTCTATAGAAACTCTAGTGATATTATAATAATGTTTAAGGTTTTTAAGAAAATAATCAACATAGCAGAAATTGTTGCATTATTAAATTCTAGCAAAATAGGTATACAACTAAGACCGAAGGCACTTGTTGGGAAATGGATTCCATACAATGACTGGACTGCTGGGGTACCGCCTGTCATGTTGCATCTCTAGATAGAATAATACCGAGGACCTCACCAGGACCGCTTGCCAACACAGAACCGGCTTACCACTTGACAAGTAGTACCAAATACGGTCACCCCTTAGTTAATGGGCCTCGAAGCATACAAATAAGAGATAATATCGACTCTAGGTAGGGATGATCATACCTTAATTGGGAATGATCCATTTAGCCCTACTGCATCTCCCATGTTTTAGCCATTCCCGGTTGATGAGGCTTGAGGCTACGTTTTTATCTTTCATACAGCACTTCCTACTTGAATGTTAACACTGCCCTCCAGACAAAAATACAACGCTAGCATTCATCCATACAAGTTGTTTAGGAGATGGACAAGCCGAAGGCACTACCTCTGCTACATCGATTTTGCATCTCCGTCTGGATTAGTAGCAAGCAACCCATGCACTTCAATGAGCTTCGTCTTCAAATTCCATCATCTTCAAGATGTCTTCACTTTGAAATTCTTGAGTTGTTTGAAGTGGTTTTTGGATAACATATCCATCTCGATCTCTTTGAAATAATATTTGATAGTTTTTGATAAACTCAACCCCGGTTCTTTAGGAAATAAATAGTCAAAGGTAGAGCGAAGATCACTTCCTGACCGTTAGTAGATGATTTGTTTATCGTTTGTCCTAGGGGAACGAAATGAGATTTGTACGCATAGTATAGCATCATCGGAGATGATTGTGCCATATAACTCACGTGTTTCTCCTAGATATTTCCAAAGTTATGTTTTTGAGTCCATATATGATAGTCGTTTGTTTGACTGTACAAATTCACATCCAAATCAAAGATTTAATTCCATAGGGAAAACCCACATTGGTTAAGCACATAGGCAACCACTAACCTCTTAAATTTATCTTTTCACTAATTAAAATCACTTTGTAAATTACTTGTATGAAAATATCTTTACAAGGATATATTCACAATCCCTTATATTTTCAATACTTAGAAAATATTCATATACTTATCTCAACGGTATAAGTATATTCATAAAAAGGGAGGAAGATTACCTTTTTACATAATTCTAAAACCATTTATCAATCCTTTTATAAATTTTGAAAAGCCAATTATAGACCATTTTATAAATATGTGAAACCATTTCTAAAAGCATTTACAACCCTTTAAAAATCCATAGAAACTGTTTACAAAACCTTTTTAATAAATCTATAAACCCATTTCCAAGATTCCTTCATAAATATCTAAAATCATTTATAAAAATCTTTTTATCTTGTAAATAATCTCCTTTTAAGTCTCTAAATCATTCTATAAAACTCCCCTTATAAAACCCAAATCTGTTTATTAAACTCTATTCATAAATCTCGAAAAAAATTATAAATAGATTAAAATAAATTATTGAAAAATATTATTATATAATAATAATTACTAATAATAAACATTATAAATAAATATCAATTATTAACTTTAAAACATCTTAAAAATAAAAATTAATATTTTCAAAATATTATTAATAGAACATTATGCTTTATCCCAAAGCCTCCAAGTGGTCGTGGCCTCGAGTCGTATTGAATACTAGGCTCGGGCCTTAGTGCTATGTTGTCAAATTCAATTGTTTTTGAGCAACTATACTCTTGCCCCCGATTTTAGGTTAGCGAGGTTAGATGTCGGATGGTCGAATTCCATCCTCAGCGATTTTATATCCTTCCATCGATTTCAGGCCGGAGTTCATGGAATAGTGAATGGTCGAACTCCACTCATCTATTCATTCAAGTTTGTATCTGCACTCTAGGGATAAGATTTAGTTGATGGGTGGTCAGATCGCATCCAATCTATGTTTATACTCTAGTCCGCACTTTGGTGAATTGGAGTTATTTCGCGGGTGTCGGTTCACACCTGATTTATGTTTATACTCTAGTCCACACTTTGGGGACTTAGAGTTATTTACAGGTGGATGATTCACACCCGATTTATGTTTATACTCCAGTCCATGCTCTTGGGACTTAGAGTTATCTCGTGGGTGGATGATTCATACTCGATTTATGTTTATACTCCAACCCACACTCTGGGGACTTAGAGTTATTTCGCAGGTGGATGATTCACACCCGATTTATGTTTATATACTAATCTACACTCTAGGGACTTTGATTTATTTCGGAGAGAAGTCAGATCATACTCTCTTTGACCGGTTAATTTGCCCCGCAATATTTGAGGTTTGATTTAGCAAGCAATCGATCGTGTCACGATCGCTCTGATTTTATCTCAGTTCCATAATTAGGTAGGAGTTATTCGACCATTAGATTATCGGTCACATATATTCCTTATTATGTATCCTATCCTTTGGATTATGAATGAAAGTTGTTAAATAAACAAGTAGATTGAGCTCATCTTGTTTAATCCCCTTGGGAGTTAGCATGATTGATTGATTTCAAACTTTGGGAGCTTGTTCATACATATTGACATCAATCAGTTTCACTATGTAATTAGCATATAATGCAACAATAAACATAAATATAAAGGAATCCTGAAACTTTACTCATTAAATGGAAAGGAATAACATAAACTGTCTTATTACACATTCGAAAAATCAAATGCTAAAGCAAATTCTGAAAGTAAGTATAGTTGAAATGTAAAAGAAATAAACAAAGTGAAATAGCGTCATAGATGTTCTCTATTCCAAGCCTTTGGAACTGTAATGCCATCGACAGTCACTAGCTTGAAAGTTCCTTCTCCAAGCCTCTATTCAATGACATATGGTCCTTCCCAGATTGGATTCATGTGTGACGGGTTTGGAAAAACTCATTTCAGGACAAGATCGCCAATTTCAAAAGTTCTAGGTCGAACTTTAGTGTTGAAATACAAGGCGACTCGATGTCATTGTGCAGCCACCCTTAGATTGGCTTCTTCGTGCTTCTCATCTATAAATTCAAGAGATTCCAAGAGGAGTTCTTTATTCTTTTTAGGATCATAGTAAGTCTCTTGATGAGAAGGAATTTCGAGCTCAATAGGAATAACGGCTTCGAGCTGAAAGCAAGGATGAATGGAGTATGGCCAGTCGTGGACTTGTGGGTGAACCAGTAAACCCACACTTGTGTAGGGAGTTCATCCACCCATCCGCCTCTAGCCTTTCCAAAAACTTCTTCAGAATGGACTTTACTATTTTATTTACAACTTCAACCTATCCATTTGCCTGAAGGTGAGCGGTCGCTGCCAATCTCTTTTCAATGTGATATCTTTGAAAAAAGTCTTTGAATTCAACACTGTCAAATTGAGTACCATTATCTGTTACAATAGGTCACGGAAGACTAAAGCGGCATACGATGTTTCAGAAAAAAAAGTTTATTACTTTCATGGTTGTGATCGTGGCTAAAGGTTCTACTTCGGCCCATTTGGTGAAGTAATCAACTGCAATGATAGCGTACTTTGCACCACCTTTAGAGATCGTTGAGGAACGGATAATGTCTATACCCTACATGGTGAATGAACATGGGCTGACAATTTGCGTGATTTCTGTTGGCGGGGCCCTCAAAACTTTTGCATATATCTGGCATTTATCACATAATCTTACATGGTCAGCGGCGTCTCGATTTACGATTGGCCAAAGTACCCATAACAGAGTATTTACTTTGTTAGAGTTTGCCTCCTAGTGTGATCACCGCATTCCGCTTCATGAACTTCTTTTAGAACACATCTTATGTTATCATGAGCGACACAACGGAGTAGAGGGACTGAGAAACGTTTCGTGTTCATAATTCCTTCTTGCATAATATACCGTGTAGCTTTGCGAAAGACTTGTCGCTTTTCATTTCTTTTATTTGGTGGACTCCATGCAGTAAATAGTCTTTGGTTGGAGTCATCCACGATTCCCTTTCAGGATCTGCTTCCATGGTCTGGTCGATTTTCATCATTTTTATACTTAGGGTATTTAATACTTCAACCGGAATCAAGCCCACCTGTTGTGCATCGCCTATGCTAGAAAACTTTGCCAATGAATAAGCGTCTCTATTTCGATCTCCTGGAATATGCAAAATGTCATAGTACTCAAATTCTGTCAACAACTCTTGGACTTGGGTAAGGTATGGGGCAAGCTATTGTCCCTTAACATGATAATCTCCCCTAACTTGATACACCACCAACTGCGAATCGCAACAGATTTCGAGATATTTTATTCCAAGTTCTCTAGCAAGTTCAAGTTCAGCAATCAGAGCTTCATATTCAGCTTAGTTGTTTGTTTCTGGGAAATCAAGCTTTAATGCATAACAGATTGACCGATTTTCAGGAGTTACAAGCACAATCCCAGCTCCGGAACTTTGATTGTTAGATGCTCCATTAGTACACAATTTTCACCGTACGGTAAGGATTTCGCTGGCTTCTAGAGAATCATCCTACAAGGTAAACACTGCTATAAAGTCTGCCAATGCCTGATCCTGGTTAGTCCTTCGAGGGAGATAAGTAATGTCAAATTGACTAAGTTCAATTTTGCACTTAGTAACCTTCCAAACATCTCAGGTCGCTGTAGGACCTGCCATAATGCTGGTTAGTGTAAACATTGATCAAATGTGCCTGAAAGTACGGACATAGCTTCCGGGATGCAATTTGTAAGCAGTATGTCGATTTCTATTTTCGAGTAGTTCCTTTCAGCTCCCATTAATCGTTTGTTGACGTAATACACTGGCCTTTGGATCCGATTCTCCTCATGAAGCAATGCGGCACTTATAGCGTGTGCCAATACGGCCAAATAAATGTAGAACTCCTCATGATCCACTGGCTTTGACAAGATAGGGAGTCTCTTTAAATGATTCACCAAAGCTTGAAATGCGTCTTTATAATCTTGTATCCATTCAAAATTTCTTTTCCCCTTCTTAATCAAATCAAAGAGAGGAATGCATTTATTGGTAGCTCTGGAGATGAATTGGCTTAAGGCATCAATCTTTCCATTCAGACTCTGCACTTGTTTAATAATTCTCAATGCTTGGATATCATGGATAGCCTCAACCTTCTCTGGATTAGCTTCTACCCCACGAGCAGTGACAATGAAATTCAAGAATTTACCTAATGCAACACCAAAAGAACACTTTAAAGAATTGATTTTCATCTTGTAATGTCGGAGGATGTCAAACATTTTCACCAAGTCTCCAATGTGGTCGCTTGATCATCGCGATTTCATGAGTAAAACATCCACATACACTTCCATTGTCTTTCCAATATGATCAGTAAACATTTTGCTGAACAAGCGCTGGTAAGTTGCTCCTGCATTCTTTAATCCAAACGGCATTACCACATAGCAGTACAATCCAATATCGGTAATGAAACCGGTGTGCTTCTGATAAGGAATATGCAATAAGATTTGATTATATCCCGAGTATGCATCCATGAAAGATAGCAATTCGTGTTCTGCAATTGAATCCACCAGGTCGTCAATTCTCGGAAGGGTAAAACTATCTTTTGGACACGCCTTGTTGAAATCTGAATAATTAATGCACATTCTCTATTTCCCATTTGCTTTCTTCACAAGTACAGCATTGGATACCAATTCAGGGTAAAGGAATCGCGGATAAACTCATTGACTTTTAGTTTATCCGCCTCCTCTTTGAAAGTGGCAGATCTCTCCGGATCCATGCCGTGATTTTTTGCTTTACTAGGACATACCTCGAATCGATATTCAATGCATGGCGCACAATGACAGGCGAGATTCCACACGTCACAGTAAGTCCAGGCGAACAAGTCTAGATTCGCTTGGAGAAAACTAGTAAGTTCCATCATCATCGGGAGGCTGAGCTGTGACCCAATCTTTAAGACTTGTGATGGGTCATTGTGGCTAACCGTGTTATCAATCGTCAGCTCAGCCAGTGCAGCCTTGGTCTCTTTGGGCTATTCTTCGTCATTTCTTGGATCTATATCTCTATAGAATCAACTGTGGCTCCCGTGCTAAGGCTCAGGCGCCTATTGTCAATCTTCGGTAACTTGGATGCGGACGGTCTTGTCCACACCCTTACCTTTTTCTTTATACCGAGCTTCTTTCAACTTAGCTACATAATTGGCATGTCTAGTCGCCTGATTTTCATGAACAACTCCTACACCATTATCCATCCAAAACTTCAAATTCAAATACCATGAGGCAAGAGCTGCCCGGAATTCAGCTAGGGCCGGTCGACCTAGAAAAACATTGTATGAAGACTCAACATCCAAAACAATAAACAGCCAGATTTACACTATCCTTCATTCACCTTTTTCCAACTCAACAGGTAATTCCACATAACCAACAGCTTAGGTTGTAACACCGTTAAAACCGTGTATACGAGCTTTAGATGGTTTTAAATCTTTGGCTTCAATCCTTATTTGATCATAAGCTTTTTGATGATTATATTCATCTAACTTCCACAATCAGTCAAAATCCTTCTCACCAATGTAGGACTAATCATGGATGAAATAACCATTGGATCGATTGTTAGAACCTCCACCTTATCTGCATCTCTGTTTCTAAATACAATATCATCCGCTATAATATGTTGTTGCTTCGTCAGAGCTCCATCTTCCGTATTCGAACAACAATCAAAGACCACATGCCTAATCGCACTAGCATAGCACCCCATGTAACGACCCGTAAATTTTGATAAATAAATTTGTTAATTTAATTAGATTTTGTAATTAAATTTTTTGAAAAAAATGTATAATTTACATTGTAGTAAATGTTAAGAATGAATAGTAGCATTGGTTATTAAAATTTAAAATTTGACAATTGAAGTGAAACTCCAGTAATGTAAAAAGTGTAATTGTTACACTTGGTTATAAAATAGAAAATGAGTAAATAAAGGTAACTGTGAATAAACTAATGCAATAATATATTGCTTAATAGGAACTAAACGTAAATTAAGGAAATAAGGTTATGGGAAGTTGATAAATGACAAATTTAGTGCAATCCCAATTTATTGAAATAATTGTAAGGTTTAATTGATTGGAATTAGTAAATTGGAAAAAAAATTCAAAAGTTATATTTACTGATGAAGTAATACGGAATAAATTAAAGATTTATACAATCAATGTTAGAAAAGTAATTTTAATGTTCGTTGTTGATAATAAACCTTACTTTAATGATTATTAATATAGTAACGGAAGTGTGAATGAAATTTAATAGAAACAATGCTAATTAAAGTTAATGATTAATGAACTTGCATAAAGTTTCAATTATAGAAAATAATCTAAATGTTATGTTTGGCTATAAATTGAACATAAGTGAAAGAAATTAGTAGTATGAAAATTAATGGCAACATTGATTTGTAAGTGATAAAAGCTTATTTATGTGATTAAAGGGTAACGGTAATGCTTATTGTATGTTAACTATTGTTAATTGAAATTTGAAATGAATTTTTAATAAATGAAAATTTAATAGAAACATAGATTTATTTATAAGGTAGAAATTGATGTAATAAAAGTATAAAACCAAGTAAATAAATTGATTGAGAATATAAATCGTAGTTAATGTATACATTTGGCTTGTAAACAAATATTATAAGTTACTTGTTGAATTTATTGATGGAATTAGAATTGGAAATAAATGTTAATAAAATAAATAAATGTACATTAATGTGAAAGGTAATACAATGGTTAGGAGTTGTTAATATTTGGCAATTGACAAATTATGAATTTGTTAAGATCGTAAAGTTATAATTAATTGAAATAGTAAATTAGGTAATAAAATTCAAAGTTACCTGTTTATATGGTTTAATAATAAGATTTGAAATCAATTTGAGTTAAATGAACCTTAATGTTACATTAATGATAATTAGTCCAATAACTAATTTAGTGCAAATAAATTAATGGAACCAATGGTGAGATCTTAACCGATTGTAATTAATAATTGGAGATAATGTCAAACTTTATTGGTTGAATAAAAGGAATGGAAATTAAGTTTTATCAATATATTGAAATTTAATTTATGATAAAAGGATTAATTGCAATTAAATGAATTAAATATTTAAAATGGGAATTTATATAAGCGAGAATATTTATGTAATGGTTTTGAATCCAAGGTTTAATCCAAGGTTAATATTGAAATTTATAAATTAATCATCTCTAGATTGACATTTAAATTTGTTTAAATCATTGTAAATGATTGAGGAATCATAAGTGATGAAATTTGTCAATTCTCTAATTGAAATTGGAAATTTGATTTAATTAATTAATTTTTAATTTATTTAACTAATATAAAAATAGCCATTTTGGCCACTGACTCGGATTTCGACGAAACCAGTTTCAACGAATCAGTAACGGTGAATTTTTGTAGGATTTCAAGTTTCGTAATGATCGGACTTGTCGTTTGATCGTACGAATGCGAAACGTATTGAAATCGATTTAATTGAAATCAATTTGGAAAATATTGATTTTAGCATAACTTCTTCATACGATGGAATTTGGACTTGAAACCTTTTCCATTGCGTTTAAAATATTTTAAAACATCTATTTTGATATATGGGTTGACCCAATTTCATTCCAAAGTCGAAACGGGCTTTTTGGGCCACTTTGTCGTTAGCGCGTATATTCAACCCGATCCATCTATTCTATTTCAACCCTACCTATAAATACCCGGTTATAAACCCTAGCCTACTCCTATTTCTCATTTGTCTGTACATATATTTCAACTATCTCTCGTCCTCAATTGCCGACAAACAAATTCTAGATCCATACACAAATCAAATTTCAATCCAAAGCAAAAAAATTCAATCTCCTCAAATACTATCAAATTTTATATGGATTCGAAGCTCTCGAAGAGCATAACTCAGATCTACAATTCGTTTTTCGATTTGGATTGAGGTTTGACCGGAATTCAGGCTTTTATTTCCGACCGTTCGTTTATGGTCGTGTTTTTAACGGTGGATCTTTAACGTTGACTAGATCGAAAGGCATGGGGGCATAGAGGTTGACTAGTTGAATCGATCCATACGGTTGGTTTGCCAAGATCGGCCACGAATTTACCTAAAATCAATGGAATTGGTGTGGAAATCACTCTCGACCGGAATTGGCTACAGGGCATTGTGGCGGTCGTAGGCGGGTCCGGGCGTGCGGCGTGGCCAGGCGGCGCTGAAGGTGATGTTTGATCAAGGCGAAGGACCTCCAGACGACGAGCGACGGTAGGGTTTCGTGGTGGCTACAGGCGTGTTTGGGTTCATACTGTGTTTCGTTTGCATTGCTAGGAGAGTTGCGCGTGACAGGGATTGGTGACGTGGCTAGGGTATAGTTGTTTATTTTATTATATTTTAAATTAATTTCAACATCCTTTAATTGTCATTTTTTTCACATGCGATATCCGATTTATGCGCGGTTTCTTCTGCTAGGTTTGTATTGGAATTCCGGACAGTTTGACACTTGTTTGGATGGATTCTGAGACCGGTCAATTTTTGGGTTTAAATTGGATTTGAATTCAATTTAAATTCTAAAGGTGAGTGTTTTAACACACTCACAACTTCTAAAATTTCTTATGTTTGTTAAATTAAATTTTGTTGTGATTATGCATTTATTTATGGCTGTTTTGTATATTTTTTAATCATCATCTCAGTTAATTGGTTTTATTGAAATTAAATCGTTATTTAATTTATTTTTGAATATAACTGCTAGTTAATTACCTGCTATATATATTATCAGTTATATATTGATATTGATTGATTGTTTTGATGATTTTGACGGATGTATGATTTTATGATGGATGAATGGATGTTTATTTATATCATCATAATCTGCAAGTTGTTATGCACTTATTTTGATTCGGGATTACGGTTTGAAATGATATACAACCACATTTTTTTTTCTTTGAAAAGACGGGTGTATAGCGTGGCACTACACAGCCAGTTACTTAATATATATACGTATATGTAGGCCGGTCAACACGCCTGACCGGTGGAGATACCATCAAGTTGAAGAACATTAAAACCGTACAACAGAGAAGTAAAGGAACATGTCCAACAACAAAGAGCATAAGCGACTGTACATAAATGATAAAGCAGCCAGCCAAAAAAGATGAAACTTCACTAAGAGCCAGCACCTGTGAATGGCTAACTTAGCTAGGAATGAGGCGGAAATGCCGAGCTGCTGCCCACGGATTCTGAAGGGGAGGAGTCTCTATGTGGAAGGCGGAGTCTGAAAGGAGCTGAGAGATTCTAACCTGAAATAGAAGAGAATAAATTAATAATGCGACGACAAACACCTTCAAATCGGGAGCATGGTTTGTTGAACACCAGAGCGTTGCGCTCCTTCCAAAGGTACCAACAATAAATTGCAACAAGGATGTCTAGAGAACGATTCGAGGGATTATATTTCCAGTGGTCAAAATTGGTGGGCGGGTCTGGGATGCGTTCGAGAAGGTGAGCACAGATCGCTGCCTAGATCGAGATGGAGAATTCGCAATCTCGGAATAGGTGAGTGATATCTTCTAGGTGAACGCCGCAGAAAATGCAATAAGGATCAATCTGGTACCTAAGATGGAGGAGCCTTGATTTGGTGTTGATTCTATTGTGAGCAAGACACCACTAAAAGAAGGCTATGCGGGGGGAATAGGGCATTTCCAGAGTCTGGGGAAGGTAAAGAGACGGCCAGGGTTGAGGAGATAGGAGTAGCATGAAGCGATGGTGAAGCCTTTATCTGGCGCCAGAGCCCAGATAACACGATCCGGTCTGGAGGAGAGGTGAAGAGAGAGGAGCAGGTTGGAAGCATCGATAAGGTTGGAGAAGACAACGGATTCGAAGAGGGCTGGGGGACAGAGGAGTTTTGGACCGAGTCGGACACAGTCGCTGACCGAAGTCAATGGAGAATGAGAGAGAGAGAAGAGGTGTGGCAGGGATTTAGAAAGGGGAAACTGGTTGTGCCAAATATCTAACCAAAAAATATTGTTTTTACCATCTCCAAGAGCAAAATGAAAAAGGGATATGACACGGGGAAGGGATTTAAGCACACCAGCCCAAAATGGGGAAGGTCTAGACCTTGGAGGGCGGTGGAGGACTAAGTGGCTGTTGGAACCGTAAAGAAGCGAAAGGATCCATTCCTTCCAAATGAAGTTGTCTGGGGAGAGAATTTTCCAGATTCACTTGGAGAGGAGCGTGGTATTAAACGAACTGAGATTGGTGATATCAAGACCCCCCTGATTCAGTGGTAGACAGGTAGTATACCAGCTGACTAATCTTTTGGCACCACTACCATTCCAGAGAAAGGAGCTTCTGATTTTATCAATCCAGTTGATGACCCAAGATGGGAGTTTATGAAAAGACATCCAATATGATGGGATTGCTGATAGAACGGATTTGACTAAGACGAGACGACCAGCCGCTGAGAGGGATTGAGCTTTCCAACTAAGGAGCCTAGATTCAATCTTGGATATTAAGGGGGTCCAATCCGATCTAAGAAGCTTGGATGGACGGAGAGGAATTCCAAGGTAGGTAAGAGGGAAATTGGAGAGGCTATAGTTAAGCATAGATGAAACAAAAGGTCCTAGATGGTCGGAATTGCCCAGCATTATGACCGAGCTTTTGCTAAAGTTGATGGTGAGGCTAAGCTCGAAGGAATAAAGGGCCACTTTTAAACAGTGTAAATGTTCAATCTGAGGGGATGCGAATAGCAATGTATCGTCTGCAAACTGTAGGTTGGAGACCGAAGAAGAGGAATACGGGAGTTTGATGCCAGAGAAAAAGGAGTTGGCTGAGGCTAATTTGATCATTCTGTTGAACACATCTGCAACCAAGACGAAAATAAAGGGGGAGAGGGGATCACCCTGTCTGAGACCCCGAGATGACTTGATGTGACCCCCAGAAGCACCATTGATCGATATGGAAGACAGGCTGGTGTGGAGAATGTGCGAAATCCAAGTCCACCATTTAGAGGAAAAGCCTCTATGTCTCATGAGATCGATAATGAAGTTCTAATTAACCGAATCGAAAGCTTTAGAGAAGTCGAGCTTTAACAAAACTCCAGGGGTCGATGACTGATGACAATAAGAAATGATTTCCTGAGCGGATGCAACACAGTCCATGATATTTCTGCCAAGAATAAAGGTTGACTGCTCGATTCCGACCAGTGGAGCTATTACAGATTGAAGGCGGTTGGCTAGAACTTTTGTGATAATTTTAAAGGTAGTGTTGAGAAGGCTGATGGGACGGAAGGAAGAAAGGGTGTTGGCACTAGGTGATTTGGGGAGGAGAATAATATTGGCATGGTTTAATCTGGAGATGGAAGTGGGGTCGGAATGAAATTCAGCACATAATTCAAGTATGTCAGTTTTGACCGTTTCCCAGAAGTGCTTGAAAAAGAGTGGCCCAAAGCCATCTGGGCCAGGTGCTTTGTCATCTGACATTCCCTTTAATGCGGCCCAAATCTCTTCTTCGGAGAATGGGTGATCGATGGAGATAGGGGAGGGGGCTGGGAAAAGGAGGGACCAGTCTATGGCTGGGAGAGGAGGGGATGGTTTGCCAAGAATGTCTTTGAACTGATTAGTGAACAGACGGAGGTGGTCTGAGAGATCGGTATAGGTGACATTATTGTGGACAATTTCAGGAATTAAGGTGGATCTGCGGCGGCCACTAGCAAGGCGATGAAAGAAAGAAGTATTCATGTCTCCCTCTTTCAACCACGAGGCTTTAGAGCGCTGTTTCCAGCCAATCTCATCCTGTTTAACGAGTCTATCTAGATCGGATTCCAGAGTCGTCAGGCAGGACCGCTCGGCGTCTGTCAATGGTCGAGACTCTTCTAGGATGTTAAGGGCTAAGATTTCGTCTTGAGTTGCTGAGATACGAGCACGGAGAGTTCCCCACACCGATCTGGCCCAAGGTCTAATGATTTTCCTGAGAGACCGGAGCTTGAAAACAATTCTGGCCGAGGGCGATTGAATCTGCATGGGCTGGGCCCAGACCTGTTTGATGAAATTATCAAAAGAGGGTTGACGTTCGAACCTAAAGGGGCGTTTGAAGTTGGGGAGGGAGCCAGTGTCTAAGATAATGGGACAATGGTCTGAAATGGCAGAGGCAAGCCCGGAAACCGAGGACAGGGGGTGGAGGTCATCCCAAGCTGGATTGAAGAGGAATCTATCCAACTTAGCTAGAGTGGGACTGGCTCTACGATTCGACCAGGTGAACTGACGGTTATTGATGGGCAGGTCAATGAGGGAACAGCTGTCTATGAAGGAGTTAAACGAGAATTTAGACCAGAGTTGCATTTGTCAGGGAAGCGGGTAGTGTTGAAGTCACCACCAACAATCCAGGGGCCATGTAGATAAGCTGCAAAGGAGAGGCATTCAGCCCAAAGCCCATTCCTCTCCGGAGTATTATGGGGCCCATAAATATTTGTAAAGAAGTAGATTGTGCCCGATTGGACGTGGCGGAGGGTAACATGTAGTGCAGAGGGGTGAGCAGAAGTAAGACAATGGGACCAGACAGCTTCATTCCACGCGGTGATAATACCTCCTTTGGACCCGTCTGCATTGATGTGGGCCCAACCTGTGACACCCCACCTCTATACCCACGCTAGCCAAGAACGTTACGGTGAATGCTGTCAACTAGCACGGAGAATAAGGCTGTTGAGGAGCGACCATCCGTGTAATTGCTTTGTGCGAGCATCGATATGTCAGATAGTATAACATGCAATACTTTATCAAGAGGAAATCCGACATATTGACACAAACTCAAAGCTACTACACAGTGGCTATAATATCTTCGGAAACAAGTACAGAAATAAACATAACATAAATCAGTCACAGATAATTCATATCACAAAGGCGGAAGAAGATATGAATACATAATTAACACATGGAAGTGTATATCAGAGTAGTGGTCAAAAAGATCCGCAATAATACAAAAGAATAGCAACACGTGCTATACAAAAGAATACAACTATGAGTCTATATCTCAAGTGTATACAACAAAATAAACTACTAATCTAAGTAGTTTGCCAAAAGTCAGAGTAATGAATCCCTGGGGAGAAGTCAAGCAGAAGCAGTTGTAACATCTCGGTCTGACCCGAGTATTATTTAATAAGAAAATAATAAACGGATCAGTCTAACTATAAATATCAGATGAAACGATATAGAATAAGAGATATGACTAAACACACAATAATCACAATGCCAAGCTGTGATATATATATAAGTAGTTGAAAATCATCAAGGGATTAATCAATGTCACAAAATCTACACAAGAATCAAAGAAGTGTCATACTCCTTATTTCGTTCATCAAACCACAATTATTGACGATTATATCAATGTCAATCACAAAAGTCAATGATACCAATGCACAAATATTGATAAAACTTATCAATGGAAATCACGAAAATTGGTGAAGCACAAATTCTAGAAATCATCTCAAGAAATCCAGTCAATGACACACGAATTCACCTATGCACAAAAATTGATAAATCATATCAATAGAAATCACAAAAATAGGTGAAGAAGAAAATTCCAGAATTCGACACACGAAATCCAAAAATCACACAAAATGGGGGGGGCCTATCACACGAACGGGAGTATGAAAACTCACCAACATATGTATCACACGAACGAGACGCTATCTCATGGTAGCTAGCCATTAATTTTTGACACACGAACGGCCTGAAGACCATGGGGCGCTACCCCACATATGTGAGTTGAAACTCACACAAACGGGGTTTAGTCTCCCTCGTAGACAAAGAGACATCGCACATTGCTAGTCTAAATCCCAAAAATGATCGTCATGATCATCAAGAAGTGTCAATTACAGTAAACTAGTAAATATATGAGCTTAGCTCCATGTCCCATAACCACTAGCTTAACTTAAATATTTACGAACAAATTGTAGATCTCCACTAGAAAATTGTCACAAGAGATTCAATCGAACAAGTCCAAGAATTAACCGGCGAGGTAAACGCAAGCGTTTCATACCACTTGTTTTACTAAGCCGTTTAATTAGATTTCTCATACGAGTGAGGTAAAGGTTTGTATATACTAATAGATTGGAAAATAGTTTTATAAACGAATTTGGTATTAAAATAGAATTGAAATCATTTGAGGAAAGAGTTTTGATATTTACTACTAGTATTGAAACCTTTATATTTTTTAAAGTGACAAAACACGAAAATGATTGTAGAACAATCAACCACCAAAATTCACATTCAAAGACGTGAATAAAAATCCAAAGAAATCGATCCGAATCCATCAAAATGGGTATTCCCAAAAATTCCAAGAATAGAAGTCATTAAAGTCATAGCAACAACAAGTGGGAAATAACACGAATCGATGGAATTGGGAACCAAGAAAAAATATGCACAAATATGCACAATTAGGCAAATAGGTGCAGGTCAGTCGACTGACTAAAAGGTCCAGTCAACTGGACTAGAGGCATGAAGAATAATTTCCTGCAGTCAGTCGACTGACCTAAAAATTCAGTCGACTGAATGCAGGGAAAACAGAGGACCCGAGCCTCTGTTAGTTGCCTTCGGAATGCCTATGTGCTACAGCCAGTCGACTGACTCAAAGGTCCAGTCGACTGACTGGCATCAAGGCTGCTTTCCAGCCTATAAAATGAAGATGCAATCTTCATCAAAATGCAATCGAGCGAGCACGGTCACTAGGGGTTTATGCAAATCGACTACCCGGCCCTATAAGCTTTCGATGCATCACCAAAAACAAGTTCAAACAACAAAGCTACGATTTTTGAAGATTTGAACTCAAAACACTAAAAATTTGGAATGTTCACAAATCCTATCCAAATCAAAATCAAATACACATGAATATGTGTTAGGAATTTATTCCTAACAATCGAAGATAATCATAGACATAGATGTGAGATAAAAATCTCACCTTTGAACCCAAACGATTGAAGAAGATGCTTGAAAGCAAAGGAGAATCAACCACTCTTCAAAATGCAACTCAAGAAGCTTGATTCTAAGCTTTAAAAGAAGAACATTCCCAAAGTTAGGTTTAGGAATTTCTGAAATTGATAAGAGATTGAGTTGGAGAAAAAGAAGAGAAGCTTACCAATGGGTTCTTCTATTAGTTTGGAGCTAGAACTTGATTTGCAAAAGAAAACTTGGGTTTTAGAGTTTTAATTTCCCATCTCTCCCACCATTGTTGCTAAATCTTGAGTATTAGGAATTGGAAATGAAGTAAATGAGGAGGAGAGGGGTTGGGACTGAATACATAAATGGGCTCAGCCCAAATCAAAACCCTAAGTGAAAAAGTAGCAAAAATCAACTTTCTCCAAACATATCGAAGCTTATACTCAAAAAGGTTGCAAACGGCATTTTAAACTCAATGGGAGTGGTCCCGAGTCCTAATTCGACCGTATGCAAAAAGTAGTTTTTCGGACTAAATTCCGAGTATCAAAAAAAATATTTAAATATATCATCAACAAATATGCGGGTTGTTACAGACTCCCTTCCTTAAAGAAATTGCGTCCTCGCAATATTTAAGAAGAAGATATATAGTAACAACCATAAAAGCATATTCAACACAAAAGAAGTTTGAAATAAGAAGTTCACCTCAAAGAGCACGAGGAAGTAAGTCCGGATGTGTTCGCTCGATGAACTCTCTGGATTCCCAAGAACAATCCTTAGGATTTGAAGACCATTGAACTTTAACAGGCGGAACATCTTTATTTCGAAGTCGTTTGACTTCCGAAGCAATGATACGAATAGGATGTTTCTCATAAGTTAAATTAGGTGAAACTTCAATCTCTTCCACAACACCGGGCTCAAGAATAGAATCGGAATCTCGAAGGCATTTCCGTAATTGAGAAACGTGAAACACGTCATGAATAGCAGAAAATTGAGCCGATAATAAAAGGCGATATGCCACGGAACCAATACGTTCGGTGATAGGAAATGGCCCAATATATAGAGGCGCTAATTTTCTCGATCGACTGAAACGTACAACACCTTTCATATGTGACACACGAATGAACACAAGATCTCCCACAGAAAATTCTAACTTCCTTCTCCAATTATCGGCATAGGATTTTTGTCTACTCTGGGCTTCTTTCATCCTATGACGAATAAGGTCAATCTTTTCTGTGGAATCACGAATAAAATCTGGACCTAAAAGCAACTTCTCACCGGCCTCAAGCCAACAAGAAGGAGATCGGCATGACCTTCCATAGAGTGCCTCGAAAGGTGCCATACCAATACTAGATTGGAAGCTATTATTATAGGAAAATTCAACAAGTGAAATATGATCTTCCCAACTTCCACCAAAATTAAGAACACATGCACGAAGAAGATCTTCAAGAGTTTGATTCACACGCTCGGTTTGTCCATCGGACTGAGGATGATAAGCGGTGCTAAAATTAAGCTTCGCTCCCAAGGCTTTTTGAAGACTCTTCCAAAATCCACTAGTAAACAATGGATCACGATCACTAACAATAGAAGTAGGAACTCCATGTAATTTAACAATCTCTTTAATAAAGAGCTTGGCCAAAAGAGGAACGGTTCGGTTAGACCGAACGGGAATAAAATGGGCGGATTTAGTAAGTCTATCAACAATCACCCATAAGCTATCATGACCCGAACGAGAACGGGGAAGGCCATCTATAAAATCCATGGAAATTTGGTCCCACTTCCAAATTGGAATTTCTAAAGGTTGAAATAACCCACCGGGCCTTTGATGTTCGGCCTTAACGAGTTGGCAAGTTATGCAACGCTTAACGAAGTTAGCGATGTCAAGTTTCATTCCCTCCCAATAATAAAGTCGCTTCATATCCGCGTACATTTTACTGCTACCGGGATGAATGGTAAATTTAGAACGATGGGAATCCTCTAAAATATCTTTACGAAGATCACCAATATTTGGTACGATAAGTCTACCAAATTTTCGAATGCCGCCACGAGAATCGATATCAAGGTTTTTCAAACCTTCAATATCAATTTTATCCTTAACATTTTGACCAAGAAGAGCCAATTCGGGATCTAGCCTTTGAGCTTCAAGAATGCGGTCTAGAAGAGAAGGATGAGCCTCAAGGCTACATAAAACAAGTGATGAGCACAAATCGGATACGCGCTCTCGAATCTCACAAGTGGATAAAATATCGAGATCGTTCCATTCGGATATCATCATAGAAACAACCGCTTGTTGCTTTCGACTAAGTGCATCCGCAACGCAATTTCCCTTTCCGGGAGTATAAAGGATATCAAGATCATATGGTGCAAGAAATTCGAGCCAACGCTGTTGACGCAAATTAAGTTCCTTTTGAGAGAATAAATACTTCAAGGACTTATGATCGGTATAAAGAACAAATTTCTCTCCTAAAAGATAATGACGCCAAATACGAAGGGTGAAAACAATAGCCGCGAGCTCTAAATCATGAGTGGCATATCTAGTCTCAGCAGGCTTCAATTGCCTAGAAGCATAAGCAATAACACGTTCTCTTTGCATAAGAACGGCACCCAAACCAACGCGACTAGCATCGGTATAAACAACGAAATCTTGATTCCCCTCGGGAATAACGAGAATAGGATCATCAGAAAGAAGTTCTTTTAATTCCTGAAAAGAAGCTTCACATTTGTCCGACCAAATGTATTTAACACCTTTCTTCGTCAAGCTAGTGAGAGGCACGACAATCTTAGAAAAGTCTTTGATAAAACGACGGTAATAGCCCGCCAAACCGAGAAAACTACGAATCTCTGTCACACTCTCCGGTCACTTCCAATCTTGAATCTCTTCAATCTTTGAAGGATCCACGGAAATTCCGGATTCGGAAATAATATGACCGAGAAACTTCACACAAGATTGCCAAAAGTGGCATTTTGAAAATTTTGCTTTTAATTGATTACTCCTAAGAGTTTCCAACACAATCCGAAGATGTTTTTCAAGCTCCTCCTCGGTTTTAGAATACACAAGAATATCATCGATAAAGATGAGAACAAACCGGTTGAGGAAGTCTTTGTAAACTCTATTCATAAGGTCAACGAAATAAGCCGGAGCATTCGTTAGACCAAATGGCATAACAAGCCATTCATAAGATCCATAACGAGTACGGAACGATGTCAAAGGAATACTATCCTCTGCAATACGAAGCTGATGAAATCCAGTAGCTAAGTCTAATTGTGAAAAGACTCTAGCACCACTAAGTTGATCGAATAGATCATCAATCCGAGGTAAAGGATATTTATTTTTGATAGTAAGATCATTAAGCTTGCGGTAGTCAACGCAAAGCCTAAGTGTTCCATCGGATTTCTTCACAAAAATAGCTGAAGCTCCCCAAGGCGAGGAACTAGAGCGAATAAATTGCTTCATCTCCAATTCGGATAATTGTTTATGCATCTCCTCATTTTCTTTATTGGAAATACGATACGGAGGACGAGTGATAGGTTGAGCTCCAGGAATAAGATTAATTCTGAACTCAATTGCTCGCTTAGGTGGTAATCCTAAAACGGGCTCGAATACGTCGGAAAATTCACGAACGACGTGAATAAGAGAAATAATATCACCCTCATCATCATCATCGTCATCACGAGGATTTAAAGAATATAAAGATGCAACCAAGCTGGAATATGAATCTTTAAGATTAATAGAAATCTGCTTAACAGATTGAGGATGTCGAAGATGAATAGTCCGCTCAGGACATAGGATATGAGCTTCATAAAGGTTAAGCCAATCCATTCCCAAAATCATTCCAAAGCCTAAATAACGCATGACATGCAAATCGGCTCGGAAAGAAAAATCACACAAAATAATCTCGACATCTTTACCCAATAAACTGATTGTCGCGGATCCACCAACCGGATTCGCAATTCTCAAAGAAGTCATTAAACACAAAACATCTAAAGAAAAAGTATCAACAAGTTCTTTTGATATAAAAGAATGGGACGCACCCGTATCAAAAAGAACTCGAATAGGATGATCACGAAATAAAATATTCCATCCAGATTAGAATGAGAAATACCTTGGCCACGAGATGTGTTGCCAGGGACTTGAGCAACATTAAGCTTTCCCTCCTTCCTATTTTGAAGTTTGGGACATACATGCATAAAATGGTCCGGGCTTTTGCAATAGCGACAAATACGAGGCTTTGAACACTTGTTCGCAAAATGGTCTTTCGAACCACAATTATAGCATTTCCCTTGAGTAGAGGAAAAGGTCTTTTCAACAGGAGTTGCTTGCCTCCCTTTCTTATTGGGATAAGGGCCTTTGAATTTGTTTGGCCTCTTCTTGTTGTTGAAGTTTGGTTTGGAACCCACCACTTCAACATCATTCTCCCTATCCGCCTCTTCAAGATGAAGAGCGATATCAACGAGTTGGTCGAAAGAAACTTCTAATTTTAGAAGTAATGGTTTCTTAAGATTTTTGTTTAAGCCATAGATGAACCTATGGTTCTTCTTTAAAGGGGTGTTGATGTATTCAACCCCATATTTGGAAAGTGACTCGAAGGAGGCGACGTACTCAGTCACGGAGGACTCACGTTGAACAAGGTCTATAAATCGTCCAGCCAATGTCACTTTCTCTACTTCTGGTACAAATTTCAACTCGAAGCGTTCCCGGAATCGCTCCCAAGTGAGATCCGCTTCATTAATCTCAGAAATAAGATGCTCGTACCAGTCCAATGCTCTTTCTCGGAGCATACTAAAGGCCACCTGAACTCGGTGAAGGTCAATAAGATTCATGCGAGAAAAGATTCGATCGCATGACCTTAGCCAAGCCTGTACTTCAATAATAGTTTCGGAACCTTTGAATGGCTCCCCGCCCAAATTAGTGTAATCGCTGCACAAGCGTGCAAATCCCGACTTTGGGTGAGTATGTTCCGGGTTAGCTCCAGCTGCTTGAGCATTCGTCACTAAATCAAGAAGCTGTTGAGCAGTCATAAAAACTCCATCCTGGGGTGGAGTGCTAGATGGTACGGCTCTGGGGGCGGCCTGGTCTAGACATTTCTCTTTCTTTAGAAAGAAAGAAGAAGAAGAAAAAGGTTATTCACCAAATTCAATATCAAGCAATTCTTGATAGATAAAACAAGGAATCATAAAAGAAAATAGGATGAATCGGTACTAAGACTCGAATAAAATCCTAAAGCATGACTCCTAAGAAAGACTTAGGACGATGATCCTTGTTATAACATTCCATATTGTTCCGAAGTTTCGCTCTGATACCAAGCTGTGACGCCCCACCTCTATACCCACGCTAGCCAAGAACATTACGGTGAATGCTGTCAACTAGCACGGAGAATAAGGCTGTTGAGGAGCGACCATCCGTGTAGTTTCTTTGTGCGAGCATCAATATGTCAGATAGTATAACATGCAATACTTTATCAAGAGGAAATCCGACATACCGACACAAACTCAAAGCTACTACACAGTGGCTATAATATCTTCGTAAACAAGTACAGAAATAAACATAACATAAATCAGTCACAGATAATTCATGTCGCAAAGGCGGAAGAAGATATGAATACATAATTAACACATGGAAGTGTATATCAGAGTAGTGGTAAAAAAGATCTGCAATAATACAAAAGAATAGCAACACGTGCTATACAAAAGAATACAACTATGAGTCTATATCTCAAGTGTATACAACAAAATAAACTACTAATCTAAGTAGTTTGCCAAAAGTCAGAGTAATGAATCCCTGGGGAGAAGTCAAGCAGAAGCACCTGTAACATCTCGGTCTGACCCGAGTATTATTTAATAAGAAAATAATAAACGGATCAGTCTAACTATAAATATCAGATGAAACGATATAGAATAAGAGATATAACTAAACACACAATAATCACAATGCCAAGCTGTGATATATATATATATATATATATATATATATATAAGTAGTTGAAAATCATCAAGGGATTAATCAATGTCACAAAATCTACACAAGAATCAAAGAAAAGTCATACTCCTTATTTCATTCATCAAACCACAATTATTGACGATTATATCAATGTCAATCACAAAAGTCAATGACACACAAATTCACCAATGCACAAATATTGATAAAACTTATCAATGGAAATCACGAAAATTGGTGAAGCATAGATTCTAGAAATCATCTCAAGAAATCCAGTCAATGACACACGAATTCACCTATGCACAAAAATTGATAAATCATATCAATAGAAATCACAAAAATAGGTGAAGAAGAAAATTCCAGAATTCGACACACGAAATCCAGAAATCACACAAAATAGGGGGGAGGCCTATCACACGAACGGGAGCATGAAAACTCACCAACATATGTATCACATGAACGAGACGCTATCTCATGGTAGCTAGCCATTAATTTTTGACACACGAACGGCCCGAAGACCATGGGGCGCTACCCCACATATGTGAGTTGAAACTCACACAAATGGGGTTTAGTCTCCCTCGTAGACAAAGAGACATCGCACATTGCTAGTCTAAATCCCAAAAATGATCGTCATGATCATCAAGAAGTGTCAATTACAGTAAGCTAGTAAATATATGAGCTTAGCTTCATGTCTCATAACCACTAGCTTAACTTAAATATTTACGAACAAATTGTAGATCTCCACTAGAAAATTGTCACAAGAGATTCAATCGAACAAGTCCGAGAATTAACCGCGAGGTAAACGCAAGCGTTTCATACCACTTGTTTTACTAAGCCGTTTAATTAGATTTCTCATACGAGTGAGGTAAAGGTTTGTATATACTAATAGATTGGAAAACAGTTTTATAAACGAATTTGGTATTAAAATAGAATTGAAATCGTTTGAGGAAAGAGTTTTGATATTTACTACTAGTATTGAAACCTTTATATTTTTTAAAGTGACAAAACACGAAAATGATTGTAGAACAATCAACCACCAAAATTTACATTCAAAGACGTGAATAAAAGTCCAATGAAATCGATCCGAATCAGTCAAAATGGGTATTCCCAAAAATTCCAAGAATAGAAGTCATTAAAGTCGTAGCAACAACAAGTGGGAAATAACACGAATCGATGGAATTTGGGAACCAAGCAAAAATATGCACAAATATGCACAATTAGGCAAATAGTGCAGGTCAGTCGACTGACTAAAAGTCCAGTCGACTGGACCAGAGGCATGAAGAATAATTTCCTGCTGTCAGTCGACTGACCTAAAAATTCAGTCGACTGAATGCAGGGAAAACAGAGGACCCGAGCCTCTGTTAGTTGCCTTCGGAATGCCTATGTGCTACAGCCAGTCGACTGACTCAAAGGTCCAGTCGACTGACTGGCATCAAGGCTGCTTTCCAGCCTATAAAATGAAGATGCAATCTTCATCAAAATGCAATCGAGCGAGCACGGTCACTAGGGGTTTATGCAAATCGACTACCCTGCCCTATAACCTCTTCGATGCATCACCAAAAACAAGTTCAAACAACAAAGTTATGATTTTTGAAGATTTGAACTCAAAACACTAAAAATTTGGAATGTTCACAAAACCTATCCAAATCAAAATCAAATACACATGAATATGTGTTAGGAATTTATTCCTAACAATCGAAGATAATCATAGACATAGATGTGAGATAAAAATCTCACCTTTGAACCCAAACGATTGAAGAAGATGCTTGAAAGCAAAGGAGAATCAACCACTCTTCAAAATGCAACTCAAGAAGCTTGATTCTAAGCTTTAAAAGAAGAACATTCCCAAAGTTAGGTTTAGGAATTTCTGAAATTGATAAGAGATTGAGTTGGAGAAGAAGAAGAGAAGCTTACCAATGGGTTCTTCTATTAGTTTAGAGCTAGAACTTGATTTGCAAAAGAAAACTAGGGTTTTAGAGTTTTAATTTCCCATCTCTCCCACCATTTTTGCTAAAGCTTGAGTATTAGGAATTGGAAATGAAGTAAATAAGGAGGAGAGGGGTCGGGACTGAATACATAAGTGGGCTCAGCCCAAATCAAAACCCTAAGTGAAAAAGTAGCAAAAATTAACTTTCTCCAAACATATCGAAGCTTATACTCAAAAAGGTCGCAAACGGCATTTTAAACTCAATGGGAGTGGTCCCGAGTCCTAATTCGACCGTATGCAAAAAGTAGCTTTTCGGACTAAATTCCGAGTATCAAAAAAAATATTTAAATATAACATCAACAAATATGCGGGTTGTTACACAACCCGTAAGGGTAGACCCCCCCCCCCCCAAGTGTCTAATTATGGATTGTGTTGGGTCAGACAATTTAGTTTCTTGCATAGAAAGAACATCCGCTTTATGAGAGGATAAAGTGAGACTGACTGCATATCTCATTGATGGGTCCCCCAAACCCCGTACATTCCAGGAGATAATTTTCATTGGGAAAGAGACAATCTCTCTGATTCTAGGGCCTACATGGCGGTGTAGTGACTATCACTTAAATTAACACCCATGCAACGTGCCATTTTTTTATTTAGTCTTTTATTGGCTGAAGAAAAAATAACAGTTTTATAGAAACTACCGGGGAGGGAGGCCGCTCTATTAATCTTGGAACTCCTTCGAATTGAAGCTGGAGAGAACAGGGAGGACTGAGGGCGCTATTGCTGGCGAGGTGGAGAGGATGCCTGGACCAAGGCATGGGACGATTGAACATTTGGAGGAGCAGGGAGGCCGATGTCAGCAGGGGGGTCAACGTGTTGGTCTATAGGCCAGGCTTCCCAGCGGTGAACCGCATTTTTATTTTTAAATTGCGGATTGAAAGGATAAATATCTATATCACTTGACCATAGGATAGAAAATTTTATACAGGCACCGCGGTATATATATAAAATTATTTTTGAAATGAATTTTATGGTTTTGTAAAGATATATATGTGCTATACAGATATTGATTTTAGATGTTATATAAATGCTATTTTATTATTGACTTAGCTATGTATAAATTTGTTTTGAATTATAAAATAAGCTAAATAATAAAGTTTGAATTTCTTTTATATAATATGGTTAAGTGTCTATTTAAATTCTATTGTATATAGAGTTTATAATGACTCAAATAAAATTAAGGTTGGAAGATAAATGTGAATTTGATTTGAATTTAAGATTTAAGGATCATCCTCAAAAAAATTTGATTTGAAATATAAATAAATTGAGATTTAAAGGGTATGATTTTATAACTTGATTTTTGTTTAGAGGATTTAAATGAATATCAAATTGATTTAATTGAATATTATCAAGTTAATGTAATTGAAAGAATATCCATTTATTTGAAGCCTAAAGGTTTTACTAAAATAATATTTGATTTATTAAGTAAACATTTCAAATCTAAATAATAGTAGTTGAAATTGATATATATGAAATTATCAAAAAATAAGTTTTGAAATGGTGGAATAATTACAGCTTTGAAATATATGAAAATTATATTGGTTTATTTGGGAATTTAAAATCCATATTGGAATTGATTTGTGAAGGTGAAGAAGCTATTTTACTATATAAATTAATTAAATATTTAAACCATTTAAGTGGTATAGTATGTTTTAATGTTATGAAATTCAAAGTTTTATGTTTTGAAAGGCTATATTTCAAGTTTTGGTTCTGAAATATTATAACTTTGAAATGTTATAGTTTTAGAAAAGGATATATTTGAAAATGATATCAAATTTGATTAGGGTTTTAAAAGGAGGAAATGATATTGTATTTATATGGATTCAAAATGGATATTATATTCTGGTTTTAAAAGTACAAACTATTTTGATAAGACCGCGGTGTTATAATAACATTTGGTTGTTGAAGAGGCCGGGATTGGAAGTTGTCATACTCTCTGCCAACTCCGAAAATCACTTTAACAACCGTGTACGCGGCGGAGATTCCAGAATGAAATAGGATGGTGGCAGCGTTTCCTTTTAGGTAAATACGTGGACCTAACTCCCGTGAGTTGGCATAAGGTGGCTAAAACAGGAGCGATTCTCAGGCCAATGAGGTAGCACCTTTGATCGGACACATCCCTTCGATATTATACTTTGACTTTTGGATTGATTCGGTGGCCACTTTTGATTTTTTTTTATTTGGGGGTGTGGCTCGAGGTGGGCGGTAGTTGCGCGTTACCACCAGCTCGGATAGCAATAGGTATATCTACCCTAGCATTGCCTAGTTGTGCCATGTCACCTACCCTAGCGCGTCTTGTACGAGTTTCTATTCGTGTCGTACCTATGGAGTATCCTCTGGTAGCCTCTCGATCAGGAGGTATTACGATACTGTATAGACTATTGGCATTATTTGTGTTAGGGGGAATATTGGGTCACTCCTTAACGCTATTTAAAAGTAAGTTTATTTTACTATTAGACACTATTATAGCTAAATATTACTATATAGTAATTAGTTTAACGGATCATTAGGAGATGTGAATCCCGAGCATCTCTTAAGTTACTGCATTCACGTTAGACACTGGATAGGAGATGTCAAATCCCGTAAACATCTCTGACGCCGTTTCACTCATATTTGTTTCTGTTGATTTAATTTGCATAAGATCTTTTAGTTCTGACTAGAGTGTTTTGTCTTCTCAATTCGCTCGGGTCAGCCTGAACATTTCAATGTTTGAAGGCCTTACTTCTGGAGGACGAAGACGAAGATTTTTTTACTATTATATATTATATTAGTCCACTGCATCACAATTTTTCCGCTGCATTAATTATTATTCTCTGATATGTGTACTCTGATATGTATTGTATAAGTATAATCGAATATTTTGTAAACAGCTTCATGAACTGTATATTTGATTATTATATTTTATCTTTCTGCTGCAGATTCTATTTTGTTTTTTTCTTTCTCTACTTTTTCTTATTTACCCCATAACAATCCGCCCTTCTGTATGGTTTAAGTCTGATGTGTGTAGTTTATCGTCGATTTAAAGCGTATGAAAAGGCGGGGCGTTACATCTGGTATCAGTGCTTTGGTTTAGCGATAAACCTTAGCTTTGTAAGGTTTGACTCTTTATCAATATGGTAGTAATACCCTATGATGAGTCGCTAAGTGTATATATATGAGAGAGCTTATTTGATGGTGTTATAAAAAGGTTTTAATATTGTGTTAATTTGTTCCGTCTTGTATTTATAAACTCCGTTCGATGCATGGGATGTTATGACATCAATAGGGATTTCTAAACACTTAATAGGACAGACCGACATAATATTTGGTTTTGAATATAGGTGAATGAAATAACTTTGCCTATTATATTTTCTATATATAAAATAAAATTTTTATAAAGGTTATATATGGTTGCAATAGATTGGTTGTTAGGTAATGAAATTTATAAATCATAGTTGAGATGAGACTGAAAATAAAATAAATGAAAATTGGAAATTTTAGAACTTAAGTTCCGGGGTTTGAAAATTCTTTCGAATGATTTTTTAGAATATAGCAATAATATTATTAGAAGTATTTTCTGATATAAATATTTCAAAATGATTTGAAAGAGTTGTTTTAAAGAAACTTTGGAAAGTAATAAGTCCTGTACTCCCCTCTCTATCGTCGAAAAATAATTTCGGTGATGAGTGCATGCATCATCGACATTCATTTTTGAGTTTTGAAGTGGGAAGGTCACGGTGGTAGTTTTACTACAGATTATTTTAATGAACAAATATAAATTTTAAATTGTTTTAAATATAAGTAGAAATATAAGTTGTAAGTATAAACCTTTATCTATTGTTTTAAAATAATTTGAAATTTAAGCCCGGTATTTAATTCTTAAGTTTCCATTAATTAATAGTTTCAATTATTGTAGTGAATTGGAACGTAGGTAATTAATAATTAAAACCTCTAAAGGAAATATGAGATTTAATGCTCATTTATAAATTAAATAAAAGGAAAATTTAAATTTGCAATATATAAAACAAAGGATATTATTTTTGAACATTTAATTAATTGAAAAAATTGAGAAAAACTTGTATAACTTTTAATTACATTCTTAAAGCATATATGTATAACTTACCAAATATTAAAAGTTAAAATGTTAAAGATTTGTAATGGAAAATTGTACAAGTAAACTTATGTAATGAAATTATTCAATAAATTGCTTTTATTAATAAGAATGGATGTTCTAGTTGTTATGGACTTAAGTATCATCGAAATGCTACTAATGTAACAGGAAAGAAAGGTAGGTATTATAAATAAATAAAAATAAACTCAAGTAAATAGGTTGAAGTTACCTATGAATAAAATTAAGAATAAAAGATGAAGTGGAATTGATAAAAAAATAAACTTGATTTATTGATGAAATTGTTGTTGTTTGTTTTGGTTTATGGTTGTTTAGGTAAGGATACTTTAAAATTGTTTGGATGAATGAATAATCTATTTAGTTTCACATAAGACTGTTGAGTGAAGGGTACACTTAGTAGTTTATTTTTCATTCTTTACAATTTAAAGTTTTGAACCCGAACAACTATTTGTTTTGTTTGATAAGAATGAATGATTGATTTGTGTTGATTTCTATGTAATGGTTGTATGCCTTGTTGCAAGGGACTGTTGTTTGTATTGATTTATTGTTTATTGGTTGAAACCACTTTAAATATTTCATTTTATATAATTGTTAACTCTTTTGGATTATATAAGTGAAATACAAATTATGGAAGCAATTGCTACTGCTTTTGGTTTCGTAATTAAGCGTAATTGCCCGACGAATAGGGACGTTTTCGGATTACGGTTTATAGTATTATTATTTTGTTTTCCCGTGTTGGGATATATATTATTTTGGAAAATATATGTTATATATTGTTATATTTTGATATTATATTTTCTCCCAAGCCTCTCCGTACAAAGGAGACTCTGCCGAAATTTTCCATAAATTTTGGACATCGAAAATATTTTGAAAATGTTTCCAAACCTTATTAATTTGAATATAAAAGATTTAATTGTTTATAAATCTATATATTTTATTTAAATTATCAAATTCATTAAACTTATTGTTATGAATATAATAATATATATTGATTTATAGGTTCCTCTTTTCCCTTCTTTTCCATTTCGGGGACGAAAAGTTTTGAATTGGGGAGAGTGCAACGACCCGTAAATTTTGATAAATAAATTGGTTAATTTAATTAGATTTTGTAATTAAAATTAAAAAATGTATAATTTATATTATAGTAAATGTTAAGAATGAATAGTAGCATTGGTTATTAAAATTTAAAATTTGACAATTGAAGTGAAACTCCAATAATGTAAAAAGTGTAAATTGTTACACTTGGTTATAAAATAGAAAATGAGTAAATAAAAGTAGATGTGAAGAAACCAATGCAATAATATATTGCTTAATAGCAACTAAACGTAAATTAAGGAAACAAGGTTACGGCAAGTTGATAAATGACAAATTTAGTGCAATCCCAATTTATTGAAATAATTGTAAGGTTTAATTGATTGGAATTAGTAAATTGGGAAACGAATTCAAAAGTTATATTTACTGATGAAGCAATATGGAATAAATTGAAGATTTATACAATCAATGTTAGAAAAGTAATTTTAATGTTCGTTGTTGATAATAAACCTTACTTTAACGATTATTAATATAGTAACGGAAGTGTGAATGAAAACTTAATAGAAACAATGCTAATTAAAGTTAATGATTAATGAACTTGCATAAAATTCCAATTATAGAAAATAATCTAAATGTTATGTTTGGCTATGAATTGAACATAAGTGAATGAAATTAGTAGTATGAAAATTAATGGCAACATTGATTTGTAAGTAATAAAAGCTTATTTATGTGATTAAAGGGTAATGGTAATGCTTATTGTATGTTACCTATTGTTAATTGAAATTTGAAATGAAATTTTAATAAATGAAAATTTAATAGAAACATAGATTTATTAATAAGGTAGAAATTGATGTAATAAAAGTATAAAACCAAGTAAATAAATTGATTGAGAATATAAATCGTAGTTAATGTATACATTTGGCTTGTAAAAAAATATTATAAGTTGCCTGTTGAATTTGTTAATGGAATTAGAATTGGAAATAAATGTTAATAAAATAAGTAAATGTACATTAATGTGAAAGGTAATACAATGGTTAGGAGTTGTTAATATTTGGCAATTGACAAATTATGAATTTGTTAAGATCGTAAAGTTATAATTAATTGAAATAGTAAGTTGGGTAATAAAATTCAGAATTACCTGTTTATTTGGTTTAATAATAAGATTTGAAATCAATTTGAGTTAAATGAACATTAATGTTACATTAATGAGAATTAATGCAATAACTAATTTAGTGCAAATAAATTAATGGAACCAATGGTGAGATCTTAACTGATTGTAATTAATAATTGGAGATAATGTCAAACTTTATTGGTTGAATAAAAGGAATGGAAATTAAGTTTTATCAATATATTGGAATTTAATTTATGATAAAAAGAACAATTGCAGTTAAATGAATTAAATATTTAAAATGGGAATTTAGATGAGTGAGAATATTTATGTAATGGTTTTGACTCCAAGGTTTAATCAATCTATTTGACAGGAATGAATGGAATAATAATTAATTTATTCAATAAATGGATTTTGGAGTTTTATTTTATAATTTCTAAATTTAATAAAATTGAAATTAAATATTGAAATTGAGGTTAATATTGAAATTTATAAATTGATCATCTCTAAATTGACATTTAAATTTGTTTAAATCATTGTAAATGATTGAGGAATCATAAGTGATGAAATTTATTAATTTTCGAATTGAAATTGGAACTGTGATTTAATTAATTAATTTTTAATTTATTTAATTAATATAAAAATAGCCATTTTGGCCACTGACTCGAATTTCGACGAAACCAGTTTCATCGGATCTGTAATGGTGAATTTTTGTAGGATTTCAAGTTTCGTAACGATCGGACTTGTCGTTTGATCGTACGAACACGAAACGCCTTGAAATCGATTTAATTGAAATCAATTGAAATCAATTTGGAAAATATTGATTTTAGCATAACTTCTTCATACAATGGAATTTGGACTTGAAACCTTTTCCATTGCGTTTAAAATATTTTAAAACATCTATTTTGATATATGGGTTGACCCAATTTCATTCCGGAGTCGAAACGGGCTTTTTGGGCCACTTTGTCGTTAGCGCGTATATTCAACCCGATCCATCTATTCTATTTCAACCCTACCTATAAACACCCGGTTATAAACCCTAGCCTACTCCTATTTCTCATTTATCTGTACATATGTTTCAACTATCTCTCCTCCTTAATGGCAGACAAACAAATTCTAGATCCATACACAAATCAAATTTCAATCCAAAGCAAAAAAAATCAATCTCCTCAAATACTATCAAATTTTATATGGATTCGAAGCTCTCGAAGAACGTAACTCACATCTATAATTCAATTTTCAATTTGGATTGAGGTTTGAACGGAATTCAGGCTTTTATTTCCGACCGTTCGTTTATGGTCGTGTTTTTAATGCCTGATCTTCAACGTTGACTAGATCGGAAGGCATGAGGGCAAAGAGGTTGACTAGTTGAATCCTTCCATACGGTTGATTTGCCAAGATTGGCCACGATTTGACCTAAAATCGATGGAATTGGAGTGTAAATCACTCTCGGCCGGAAATTGGCTACAGGGCATCGTGGTGGTCGTAGGTGGGTCCGGGCATGCGGCGTGGCCAGGCGGCGTTGAAGGAGATGTTTGATCAAGGCGAAGGACCTCCGGACGACGAGCGACGGTAGGGTTTCGTGGCGGCTACAGGCGTGTTTGGGTTCGTACTGTGTTTCATTTGCGTTGCTGGGAGAGTTGCGCGTGATAGGGATTGGTGACGTGGCTAGGGTATAGTTGTTTATTTTATTTTATTTTAAATTAATTTCAACGTCGTTTAATTGTCATATTTTTCACGTGTGATATCTGATTTATGCGCATTTTCTTCCGCTAGGTTCGTATTGGAATTCCGAACAGTTTGACGCTAGTTTGGACGAATTCTGAGACTGGCCAATTTTTGGGTTTAAATTGAATTTGAGTTCATTTTAAATTCAAAAGGTGAGTGTTTTAACCCACTCACAACTTCTAAAATTTCCTGTGTTTGTTAAATTAAATTTTGTTGTGATTATGCATTTATTTATGGTTGTTTTGCATATTTTTTATTCATCATCTCAGTTAATTGCATTTATTGAAATTAAATCGTTATTTAATTTATTTTTGAATATAACTGCCAGTTAATTACTTGTTATATATATTATCAGTTATATATTGATATTGATTGATTGTTTTGATTTTGATGGATATATGATTTTATGATGGATGAATGGATGTTTATTTATATCATCATAATCTACAGGTTGTTATGCATTTATTTTGATTTGGGATTGCGGTTTGAAATGATATACAACCGCATTTTTATTCTTAAATCGCGGATTGAAATGATAAATATCTGTATCACTTGACCATAGGATAGAAAATTTTATACAAGCACCGCGATATATATATAAAATTATTTTTGAAATATTTTTTATGGTTTTGTAAAGAAATATATGGGCTATACAGATATTGATTTTAGATGTTATATAAATGCTATTTTATTATTGATTTAGCTATGTAAAAATTTGTTTTGAATTATAAACTAAGCCAAATAATAAAGTTTGAATTTCTCTTATATAATATGGTTAAGTATCTATTTAAATTCTATTGTATATGGAGTTTATAACTACTCAAATAAAATTAAGATTGGAAGATAAATGAGAATTTGGTTTGAATTTAGGATTTAAGGATTATCCTCGAAAAAATTTGATTTGAAATATAAATAAATTGAGATTTAAAGGGTATGATTTTATAACTTGATTTTTGTTTAGAGGATTTAAATGAATATCGAATTGATTTAATTGAATATTATCAAGTTAATGTAATTGAAAGAATATCCAGTTATTTGAAGCCTAAAGGTTTTACTAAAATAATATTTGATTTATTAAGTAAACATTTCAAATCTAAATAATAGTAGTTGAAATTGGTATATATGAAATTATCAAAGAATAAGTTTTTGAAATAGTGGAATAATTAAAGCTTTGAAATATATGAAAATTATTTTGGTTTATTTGGGAATTTATCCATATTGGAATTGATTTGTGAAGGTGGAGAAGCTATTTTACTATTTAAAGTAATTAAATATTTAAACCATTTAAGTGGTGTATTTCAAAGTTATGAAATTCAAAATTTTATGTTTTGAAAGGCTATATTTCAAGTTTTGGTTCTGAAATATTATAACTTTGAAATGTTATAGTTTTAGAAAAGGATATATTTGAAAATGATATCAAATTTGATTTGGGTTTGAAAAGGAGGAAATGATATCGTATTTATATGGATTTGAAATGGATATTATATTCTGGTTTTAAAAGTATAAACTATTTTGATAAGACCGCGGTGTTATAATAACGTTTGGTTGTTGAAGAGACCGGGATCGGAAGTTGTCATACTCTCTACCAAGTCCAAAAACCACTTTAACAACTGTGTACGCGGCGGAGATTCCAGAACGAAGTAGGATGGCGGCGGCGTTTCCTTTGAGGCAAATACGTGGACCCAACTCCCGTGAGTTGGCATAAGGTGGCTAAATCAGGAGCGATTCTCGGGCCAATGAGGTAGCACCTTTGATCGGACACATCCCTTCGATATTATACTTTGACTTTTGGATTGATTCGGTGGCCACTTTTGATTTTTTTATTTAGGGGTGTGGCTCGAGGTGGACGGTAGCTGCGCGGTACCACCATCCCGGATAACAATTGGTATATCTACCCTGGCATTGCCTAGTTGTGCCGTGTCACCTACCCTAGGGCGCCTTGTACGAGTTTCTATTTGTGTCGTACCTATGGAGTATCCTCTGGTAGCCTCTCGATTAGGAGGTATTACGGTACTGTATAGACTATTGGCATTATTTTTGTTAGGGGGAATATTGGGTCACTCCTTAATGCTATTTAAAAGTAAGTTTATTTTACTATTAGACACTATTATTATAGCGAAATATTACTACATAGTAAGTAGTTTAACGGATCCTTAGGAGATGTGAATCCTGAGCATCTCTTAAGTTACTGCACTCACGTTAGACACTGGATAGGAGATGTCAAATCCCGTAAACATCTCTGACGCCATTTCACTCATACTTGTTTCTGTTGATTTAATTTGCATAAGATCTTTTAGTTCTGACTAGAGTGTTTTGTCTTTTCAATTCGCTCGGGTCAGCCTGAGCATTTCAGGGTTTGAAGGCCTTACTTTTGGAGGATGAAGATGAAGATTTTATTACTATTATATATTATATTAGTCCACTGCATCACAATTGTTCCGCTGCATTAATTATTATTCTCCGGTAGGTGTACTCTTATATGTATTGTATAAGTATAATCGAATATTTTGTAAATAGTTTCATGAACTGTATATTTGATTATTATATTTTATCGTTCCGCTGCAAGATTTTATTTTTTTTTTTCTTTCTCTACTTTTTCTTATTTACCCCATAACAATCCGTCCTTTTGTATGGTTTAAGTCTGACGTGTGTGGTTTGTCGTCGATTTAAAGCGTACGAAAAGGCGGGGCGTTACATCCCATCTCTTACCAACTCTTATCTTCCAGGTATAGTCTCCCGACTATCGTGTTTATCACTAACCTTCCACCGGTCCACGCAGACTCCTTAGCTCAACGTGGCGCTAATCCTCGGTTGGGGTCAAAAGTCCCTTGCCCTCCATCCTACGGGGTTTCACAAATTGTTGCAACTTATTTTCTCGAATCAGTTTTTCTATAACATCCTGGAGATGCTTGCATTCATTTGTGTTGTGCCCATAACACTCATGAAACCAACAATACTTCCCGATCTTCATTTTCTTCTCCGTTGACCCTTTTGGAGGCGGCTTTCTGTACTGCATGGTATTGCAAGTAGACAGATAATTATTCTCTAGGGATGTATTCAATGGCATGTAATTATCATACATTGGAATCATATGCTTCAACCGTCTATAATTCCTCTTTCATTCTTCGTTTCTATCTCTGCCTCTCTTTTGTTGGTTAGGCTTATTCTGAACGTTCACTTGGACTTTCCCAGAACTGTCATCAGCCTGTTTGATTGCAATGTTACTCTGAACTCCTTCTCCACTCGATCTTACAACATTCTTTTTTCTAGAGGGCTTAGGTTCTTCCTTCCTTAAAAATTGCGCCGTTTTCGCATAAAAGCATTCCAACATTGTGGGTGGCTTTCCGTCTAACCAATCGCCAAACTCAGACTTTGGACCAATCCCTTTCGTCGCCGCAATGAGTATCGCATGATAATTTGGAGTACTGACCTCCGTAACAGTTTTACGAAACCTCTCTAAATAATATTTCAATGACTCTCCTAGAGCATGAATCATGCTAGAAAGGGACATCACGTCTGTAGGACAAGTTGCGTGCATCCTAAATTGCTATACAAACTTGGTTGTCAAATCATCGAACCTGGAAATTGATCGTGGGGGTAGTCTCGTGAACCACAACATCCCTATTCTGGAAAGAGTTATGGGAAAGCATCTACACTTGGTCGCATCATCAACTCATGCGGAATCTATCAACAATTCATATCTTATGATGTGCTGCCTGGGGTCAGTTTTTCCCTCATAGGCAGGCACCGATGGCATGATGAACTTCCTTAGGTGTCATGCATGTAATACACTATCAGTGAACAGGGTATGACTTCTTAAGATTCCCCAGTCATCATTAGTTAAGCCTTGGCTCTCCCTTACTAACTGTCTGACCATTACCGATAAGTCTGGCGTTTCAATGGATGGTGCCAAGCGATGGTCGCTTTTCACCTCACGCGAATGGTCCGATCGATGTCTTTGGCCCATTTCACACCTTCTTGGTTTACCATCTTCCCGATGTGCATCTTGTACATTCATTCCGTCATCATTCCATGGAGATAACTGGTTAGCATTTAATCGAATTCCATCATCCAAATCTTTAGAAATAGTTCTAGCTCGATTCCCTAAGTGTATGGGGGGAATCCCTTTTTTGGAGGAGGGATCGACACCAATCCCTAGGGAGGGATCGGCAACGAACGATCCTGATAGACTGCGATGGTTTGTCAAGCGACACTACGAAGCTTTTGCTTGATTTTCTTCAATCCTAGATGCCTAGTGCCTATGATATTCATACGGTGAGCTAGAACTCTCCGATGTCGAGTAAGGAGTGGATTCCTACCTAGCTTTCCCCCACTGCTACTGAGTAGTTTGGTTCATCAAGTTGATATTAATCTGAATTTGCTGATTCATTTGTCAACAGCTTTCCATTAACTCTCTCATTAAATTATGGAATTCTACTTTGATAGTAGAATCGGTGGGATTCTGAACTTCAACTGGATCAGCATTCACATTTTTTGGTTGATTGCTTCGGTCTTCTTGTTGAATGCTAGCAGTCTCATTTCCATCCACGTTCTGAGAAGTAGATCTAGTATGTCTCACCATTATCAATCTCCTTACTTATATTTTAGCAAATATGAGTAGTATAAAAAACTTTATGAAGATAACTACGGATCTCCTTTAGGGGATTTATCCAATGCAGTAGCAACAAAGGGATCCTAGCAAACTAAGAATCAAGGTTCTCCATAAAAGCACAAAAATGTTTGCAACCAAATTGGTCATAAACACCCAAGAATATATTTTTGTAGAGAAATAAGTGGGGAATATAAAATTAAAATGAGGAACGGATCAAGAAAACAACAAATAAGAAGCAATAACCAAAAACATAGAGATTTATAATGGTTCGGCGTTGTATGCCTACGTCTACTTTGAAGATTATCTTTGTTGATCACTTATAAATCTGATTACAGCTGTAAGCAGCAGGGAAAACTTGATTATAATAAAGACTAAAGTAACAAGCATCGTAAAGATCCTCAGAATGACCCCTTAGGCCAGTATTTATAGGTAAAGACGACCTCTGATCTCTCTGAAACGTCGACTAAAGGACTTCCAATCCATATGAGCCCACTAAAGGAGTCACTGGGCCTAATTCCCAATGAAGAGTGATTGGTACTAATCCCATCGTTAATTGATTTTTGGACAGCGATCCCAATGGTGGCTTCTTTATGCTTAAATATGTCGGGCCTCCGATTCTCATATCATTTGGACCAAAGGAGCTCAAGTTATCGCATGATCTTTAATTCAATATTGCTTGTGTGATATCTTTTGCCAATCCCTCTTATGGGATGCATACTGATCCCTTTATCTTTGTTCATTTGATGTGCGATCCCAAGGGTATGTTCCCTAGGGTCCATATGCCTTGCTCTCCAAATCTATAAAATCATTGATCTCGAGATAATGATTGTTGTATACGAGAATGTACTTGGACTTTGATGAATGCCGACCATATCCAATGAAGTATGCTGATCCAATGCAACCAATCATGCCGATCCCTTTTCAGTGAGCTGAATTATGCCGACCCATATTTAGCACTAAAACATGCCAATCCCTCTTTTATAAAATATGTCAAGTCATTTTCATTCAACAATGCTGATTCGTACTTGCCATCTATGTTGATCTATACTTCTAATAAAGTTTGTCAAACCCGCTATAGGAGCCAACCCATATCGATCCCTTCCATTTGCTAAGCTATACTCCATACTCTAAGAATTCGGCATTATTCATCTACCAACTCTATTCAACTCTGACTTCATACAACCATATGTACTCGACTTTCGGGTCCCATAATCAATGCTCCGGAATCATCGACCTCGATAGTAGTCAAGTCTATCTCGTGAAATCAGTTCGATATAGCCGGGGTAGAATGTTGAATAACATCAACATAAAGAACATCAGTCAAGAAGATAGTATTGTTACCTACTTTATCTTTTCCAATAATCTTACATTTACCATTTATCCTATAGTAACACTCCTACTTTATAGTTTTCTAGCATAAGAAGCTTTAATTTATCATCTGTCATATGTCTCGAATAGCATGAATTTAAATACTATTCTTGATATTCTTTAGCCCGCCAACATACATACACAAAGGGATAAGATGGCTAAGAAAACTTCATAGTCCATTAATATTTGCAATTGAAGAGTTTAGTAATCCAAAATTATCAATAAAACCTTTAGGAACCAAAATTTTCAAATATTTTTACATTTGTTCCTATATCAACATCTATCAAAATTATGTCCAATTGTACCCTACTCAGACATTTTAGAAAAAACACTTCTACCCCAAGCATTATTTGTTTTATTATCCCTATTATGTTGGATTTTCAAGAACAAAGTCATTTTCTATTATTTGCATATAGTTGATTTTCCAAAAACACTCAAGGCCTTTCACCTCTAGCAAATTTATTAACAGTTCACTCAAGGGTGCACTTAAGTGATGTGTTTTCTTTCATTAGCATGGTACATATGTTGGAAATTTTTCTCTCCTTGCATCCATTTAAAAAAAATCAAAATCTCATTCTTAAGTGTCTCAACATTTGTCTTACATTCATCCAACTCCTTATTTAAAAACTTCCAGCTTTCATATTCAAATTTTAATCTTCTTCAATTTTTTTAAGTTTGATTTCTAACCTATCATTCATGCAAAGTAGCTTAACTTTTTAGATTTTAATTTTTTGTAATGACCCGGAATTTCACCGCTTTGATTCAAAAATACTTAATTAATTTAAATAATTGAATAATAGAATTTATAATGAAAATAAAACTATTTTTAATGATTAATAATGATGGTAAAATAGTTTTCAAAATTTGTTTAAAAAACTATTTCGTTGGAAGAAAGATTGAAAATGTGATCGGAATTCATTTTTTGAATTTTTGATTTTTCGTCAACTAAAACTTGTCGGAAAGGTCATGACACTTTGGTATACACACACACATTTACAAATATTTAGACATGAAAATGTACATGAGTATATGTATGCACACTTAGATATACAAGTGATATAATACATGATTTATTATTTTATTAAAAAAGTAAACATATTTTAATATATAAAGATACCATTAGAAACATAAGTACAGCTGCATTAAAATGGTGTTGGCTTTGACATAATGGTATGGTGGAAAGGGGTAGTGAGGTGGAATCCAGGAGAGGAGGGCAAATGACAAGGGTAAAATGGTAATTTTCTATTTCTATGTCACATAAAACATATTTCTTCCATTTTATTTTCCCTTCATTTTCACCTTTTTAAATTCTTCTTTCAAAGATCTCCATCTTCTTCTTAGCTTTATGAAACCATGTTAATGGTTCCTATTTTAAAATTGTGAAATTTAAATTTAAAAATTTATTTTGTTTTAAATATTTTTAAACTTTATTTTAAAACTCTTTCTTCTCCATTTTTACTCACATTTCATTCGGCCAAAACTTCCTCTACACTACTCCAAATTAAGATTTTCTTTTTTTAAACCATATAGAATTTCAGTGGCTAAAACTTTTAATTGAATGGCTTTACCAAATTTTGAATATTTTTGGGTCAAATTTTCATTTTTTATGACTCGTATTTAGACCCATATTTTCAAGCCCGAAAATACTACTTCTTCTTTTGACCATATCTCCATCAAAAGAAATCAAAATTTAGAGATTTTTTTTTCTAAATGATAGAGAAATTAATTTCCTAAAAACTTTTTTTTTCTACCACTTGTCCAAATTTGCTAGTAAGATGGCCTTAAATTGAGGGGAAGCTGACTTATTTTGAGTGATTTTTGTGATTTTTCAAGATTTCCAATTCTAAATATTTAGAGTTTTCAAAGATTTCTATTTAGTAAAATTTTGTTGATTTAAAATTTTAAGTTTTACTTCTAAATGTTGCATAAAATTATGTATGATATGTGGGTTGATGTTGTTAAGTTTTGATGTAGTTGAATATGTTTGAATAACGTTGTTATGTGTGCGAAAAGTTAGGCTTTGATTTGATGTATAAAGCATTGGTTATGTATGCATTAATATGTGTTTGCTTATGTTTGGATGGTGAGATGTATATGTTATGATGGACATGATTATATGTTTGCTGTTTAGAAAGTTAGCATTTTGGCCTGATTTATCGACAAAGTAATCCTTTTGCAAAATACGAGCTTTGATTTAGAAATCAAAAATCATTTTTCAAAGTTAGGAAACTTTGCTTTCTTTTTAAAATTCCTACTTTGTATTTCAAAGAATTAGAATGCTTTTAAGCAATAGTTACCAAAGAAGAAAGTAGGATTAGTACTTAATCATTAATTAAGTTATGGAAATTAGTACTTAATAATTTTTAAGAAAGTAATTATATTTGTTAATTAATAAAAGGTTAATTATTTTTAATTTATTATTATTTAATTAATATTAATTCGATTATTTATTTATTTAAGAAAGGGTTTAATTAGTAATTAATTACTAATCAAGTTAAATTTAAGTTAAGATGTAACTAAAACTTAATTATGATTTAATTATTTTAATTTTTTATTTAAGTTTTAATTAAAGAATATTTAATTAATTAATTGATATTAATTAATAATTAATTAATAATTAAAGGTTTAAATTATTATTTAATAATTAATTAAAGATTAATTGTGGTTTAATCATTTTTAAAAGGATAATTATTATTTAGTTATTTAATTAATAGTTAATAGTTAATTATTATTTAATTATTAATTAAAGGTTTAATTATTAATTAAAGGTTTAATTATTATTAAGTGAAGAGTTTAATTGTCATTTAATTTCTATATAAAGTTTTAAATTTTTATTTGTTTTGAAGTAACTTTCTTTTAAATAATATTTTTAATCCAAGCTATTTCTTTGTCGACTATCCTTAAGTAAACCCAATTGAATGTGAAACCCAATGACATCCATTTAGCAGAATAAATCACCATTCTGCTAATCAACTTGTATTTGACATCTGTTTGGTAGAATAAATCACCATTCTACCATAGTTCACTAAGTAGATTATGTTGGCATCTATTTAAGCAGAATATCATCCTGCTATTATATTAACTTGGACATGTGTTTAGCAGTAACAAATTCTCATATACTATTATAGTAACTTGAACATCTTACCTATATGTTGATTTGTTTGTTGTTGGCCGATTCCCTTATACATATTGTCTTGTTATGTAAATACCCATGTTGTAACTTGAAAAATAAACTTAATTAAAAGAGAACCATTATGGTCACTAAGCTTCTTTCTGATTTTAGTAAAGGTGTTTTACATAATCGTTTTGTTTATCAAAAGGAATTTATTAAATGATTTTATTAAAGGAATTTTGTTTTAATTAATAATATTTATAGGAAAGTTTTATAAATGATTATTGGATATTTATAAAGGAAGTTTATAAATAATTTTAGAGATTTATAAGGAGATATGTAAATGGTTTTGATATTTTTAAAAGAGTTTGTAAATTTAACTTGGTGATTTATAAAGAGTTTTATAAACGGGTTTGGAATTTAAGTAAAGAAGCTTTATGACTAAAGGAGATTTATTAAGAGGATTTATGGAAGGAAATTTATTAACGGATTTGAGATTGGATTTCCTTTAACTGACCTTCTTAATTCTAGTGGTATGGACATTCATTCTACACTTAACACCAAAGGAATATTGTTTGAGGTTATCTTTATCATTAGTACAAATAACATTTTGTTTTGATCCTTTGATAAGATTTGGAAATGAGAAACCTTTCACAAATGCTTTGTGAATATACTTATGTCAGTGAGATAAGTATATGAATGTTTTTAATAAATAATTTTGAAAAGAGTTTTAATAAATGAAAGATTTAGATTGAGGCTTAGTGGTTACTATGAGTAATTGAATCTCTAAATTGTAGCTTGTTTGTTTATTTGATAGTTAAATAACCAAATATCAAATCTGGACCAAAATATAACTCCGGAAATATTTAGGAGAAACACGTGAGTTATAGGCACGGTCATCTTTGATGTTGCTGTACTATGCGTGTATATCTCGTTTTGTTCTCCTAGCACAAATGATAGAGTGATTAATCCACTTAAATGGTTAGGGGGTGATCCCTGCTCCTATATATTCTCCGATTAGTTCCAAAAGAACTAGGGTTGAGTTTACTGGAACTATTGGAAGTTGTACATAGAGATTTGGATTAGATAAGTATAAATAATCTGAAAACCAGTTTGTTCGAACTCAAATGTTTAGAACTGAAGATGTCTTGAAGATGATTGAAGATGAATCTTTTGAATTGCAAGGGCTACTTATAACTAATCTTAAGTGTGATTCCAAAATAGTTGTAGTAGAGGTAGTGCCTTTGGTTTCGTTTAGACCCAAAACGAACTTATATGGATGATTGCTAGCATTGCATTTCTTCCTAGAGGGCGGTGTTAGCATTCTAAGATGGTTGCTATATAAAAAGGCAATCATAGCCTCAAGCCACATCAATCGAAAAAATGAGTAAAGCAGTGATGTGCAACAAGGCTATGCCGGTCGCTCCCATTAGGGTATGATCATCCCAAGGTCTAGTGTCGATATTTCTATGTATGCTTTGGGGCCCATTATGGTTGTTCGATCACAAACAAGGGGTGATCATATTCAGCACTATCCAGTAAGGGGTCTGGCCAGTCTTGAGTAACAAAGGTGCAATGAATTGTGACCCTCATACATTTTATCTAGAGGTGTACGGATTTGGTGGGTAGACCCTTACCCTTTCATGGTTGGAATCCATTCTCCAACAAGTGCCTTCGAAATTGATTGTATACCTATTATGCTGGAATTTAATAGTGCAACAATTTTGGATACGATTGATATGTATTGTATTCTAGACATTATCATAATATCACTGGATTTTCTATAAAAATATTTTGGTTATCGTAAGGTAAAAACTCATCCATATTTATATGTGGCGCGGTCTTACGAGATACCTTTGATGTTAAAAGATTTTACAAGTTATAATAAATTAGTTCCTTGAGATTTAAGTTTCTAACGCTGCTTTTACTAGACTAATCCGGGCGTTATTTTCCTTATGATGCTCGGGTCTGCCCAAGCATATTTTCCAAATTTAGTTAGATCCTTTTAAGCTTTCCGATGACAAGCTGGATTCTCCAAGACATATTCACTTACATTATATTCTTCCACTCTTTTCAGTTGTTTATTTTTTGTCTTTGTCTATCAGCAATTGTAAGGACAGGCTATTATAACTGTCCAGGCTGATATTAGGTCGATGTACTATGATGATGTGTATAAATAAGATGACTTCTTTTTGTAAAGACTTGCTCATATTACATATTACGCATCACGTTTTGTGAGATTCGGTTCTGTCTTTTCTTCTTTCACCCCCATTGACCTGTCTTTCGGAGACTTAAATGATTAGCACATAAATACATGTATTAAGTATCATCTTTTGGTGTAAGGACCTACCTTTTCGACCCCTAGAATCGACACTAATACATCCACGGTATTCACGTGTCGAGCTTCCATGCGCCGGAAAGATAGATTGTTGGTAAAAAATGAAAGAAAAGATAGAATATAATCTCACATCGTAACAAGTAACATAATATACAACATATCTTTACAAAAGAAAATTTGAACTTTATTACACATGTTATCACACCTTTTGGCAAAGCTGAGATACCCACAAATTAACTGAAAATTGATAATAAAAAGTCATGAATATCAACTATGCATTGTAGGGTAACCATGGATATCGATGAATTTTTTCCGAGTCCGGATCGGGCTGCAATTGATTAGACATGACAAGCAAAGCCATGGAAGCCTGTATTCCAAATTTCAAGTCAATCCGAGTTTGTATGCTCAAGTTATGATCGATGCAAATTGGAAGAAAAAGCCATATTTTCGTATCCATCAACTTCACACCGATCGGGTCCGTATCCATCAACATGACATACGCTTCGTACCGATCGGCAACGTCCTGTTTCGTATCCATCTAGCTAGACACGGTCTGTATCCAAAGATAAGCTTCCAATCGGATCCATCGTCTTCGTATCGGTCAGGGATGCAAGTCCTTCGTATCCATCTGTCTCGAATCCATCAGATGACTTCGCATCCATCAGGCGTTGACCACTTCATATCCATCAGGAGTCCTTGTTCGAATCCATGAATAATTGCTTGTTCGTATCCATCGAGTCAAACAGGCCAGAGATGACGCGTGAGTTATGGATGCGAACATGGTGAAATACTCGGAGTGACTCCATTAAACCGGAGTGAAAAGCGGATCGACACGAAGAGCGTGCGCCACGTCAACTTGCTCACGCGCGTTTCCATCGAATCGAAGTGATCGGTTCGAATTAATGGATTCGAACCAAACAGCCATCGAGCAATTTGAATTCGTATTGATCATATCTCCTATACCATTGATCCAAATGCAATGAAATTTTCACAGCTTCTTGCATAGATGCTAAAGACCGATCCTGCCAAATTTCAGCTCGATTGGATCATTTTTTGATGGATACGAAATTATTTCGTATCGATCACAGGTTGAGTCAAAACTTGGTGAGGTCAGTCGCGTGGGCCCGCTCATGTGCCAGAAGAAGTCTCTCGAAGTTTGAGCACGATATCAGCCTCCTACACCTATAAATAGATCCCTGAAGCCTATAGAAAAAAGATCTTTTTCGCTATTCAACATCCAGACTCTGCTGGATTCGATTCTACTTCTTTCCATTGCTATTATAGTCGAAATTCAATCGTTGTAACTGCGGCAATCATTTGTAATCAGCAAAGAACATCAATAAAAGATAAAACTTTAAAGTGGACGTAGGCCGGAGATAGCCGAACCACTGTAAATCTTGCATTTCTGATTGTTATTTCTGGATTGCTGTTGGTTGGTGGCTTAGATATGAGACTTGTGCTTGAATATTGCTGATTTACATTCATTGTTTGGTGCTTTCACGATACTCGGGATTTGTGACCATTTTTGGCGCAAACACTTTGGTGCTTTCATTGAGAAGAACTGGCACCCGCTACATCAGATTGAAGTTTAGATTTGAAAAGCTTGAAGAATTCAGACTTAGAGAAAATGACTAGACAAAACAGTAGACGGCAGAGGGCTGAGAGAAGCCAACAAGGAGGAAGCCAGGAGGCATCCTCTGGAGCTGGAGAAGGACAAGCTTCAATCTACATCACCAGGGATGAGATGTAGGCTATGGCTAATTTAATGCATGAAAGAATGATGAAGAGCCAACAGGAGATGCTGCAGAATTTCTTTGAACAGATAAGAGCAGCGAACGCGCAGAACCTTGGGCCAACTACAACGGCTGCAAGTGCAGGACAAGGAGTCAGGATTGCGGAAACCAATGAAGGATAGGATCAAAACTGGAATGAAGGACCCGAAGGCAATCAACAAGGACTTTGGGGCAGACCCTCAGGATCAGACACTAGAAGACCTATAGATGAAGCTCAGCAAGCTGGAGTCAATGCAAATGTTACTGAGCCACATGAAGAGTATGTACGAGAGTTCCCTTCGAGACTTGGGGGCAGGATAAAAACATGATAAGGGGGCAGCCCCCGGATGGAGATGAAAGAATGATTGGTCTGGTGCGACGAATCATGAGAGGAGGATTGTCGAGTGGAGGTTAAGAAGAAGTCAGTCGGAGTCCGTTCACTCCGAATATCAGAAATGCAAGGAACCCTCCAAAGTTCAAACTGCCTATGCTAAATCCTTATGATGGGAAGTCAGACCCAGCGATGCATATTCCAGATACATCAGGCACATGGAAGTGCTAGGAGCATCCGAGGAAGTGATGGCTCGATACTTCCCTCTATACTTGTCAGATTTGGCTACGCTTTGGTTTAGGCAGCTAGAGAATGGATCAATCGGAACATGGGGCGAGCTTGTAGATTGCTTCATGAGACAGTTTAGGGTTCATGTGACCCGGCCCAAGAGTGTGATGACTTTAGCTTCAATAAAGCAAAGGATCAGAGAGTCCATAAAAGATTTCCTACCGCGGTTCAATGCCACTGTGGCTTCTGTAGATCGCTCGGATCCATCGACGATATTGATGGTGGCGATGGCAGGAGTTAGGGAAGGCACCGAATTCAAAGATTCTTTGGCAAGAGATCCCCCGAAAGATCTGGGAGAATTTTATCATGAAGCTGAAAGATTCATTCAGCTGGAAGAATCCCGAGCCGAAAGGCGAGAAATAAGTGTTGTGCAGGGCGAAGGAACCGCCAGGGAACAGTCCGGAGCGGATAAAGGAAAGAGAAAACAGGACGATAGACGTGATGGTCCTGATAAACGGAAGAAATTCCAAGAAACCAGATTCAGACAATACACGTATCTGACGGCAAGTCTAGAAAGGATTTACACTGAAACTCGGGGGCAGCTCCCCTATCGAAAACCACCCAGGAGAGATCCCACTGAGCGGGAGCGTAGAACCGGAAAATATTGCCTATTCCACGAGCTGAATGGGCACAATACCGATGAATGCTGTCACCTAAAAGATGAGGTGAAAGAACATGCCAGGAGTGGTAGATTACCACAGTATATCAGAGAATGAACGACGGCCGTAAGACCTGAACAACTGCCGCCTCCACCTAACAGAACTGATCCTGGATCGGGATCATGACTCATCATCAATTGATTATGATGGCAAGGGCCAAGTTCAGGATTTGGACTTTGGTCAATTAGATTTCTTAGATTTGATTTTAAAAATAAATGGCTATTCCACTTACTCATGTACAGGAACCGGAGAGATCCCTTGGCACGCTCTGAGATGGAAATAGACCGATCTGCCCGGAGAGGCAATGTTTAGCTTTCTCCTGATGTTTGAGATTGAACATCTAGGACTCGAATTTAATAAATAAACTTGAATTTCTTGAAATAAACCTTTGACCGGAGAGTTAAAGGATGAATATTAAATACCAACATGAAATTGATTGCTTTATGACCCTACCCGGAGAGGCGGGGCCCGGAGTGCAAGAAGTGAGTTGCTTCGTCGAAGAGCGACAGGATCGACTCACTTAACGTCGTTTCCCATTCACCGGAGAGTGACAAGACCGGGATTCGATAAGAGCCCGGAGAGGCTGTGATCGGCCTACGATTTAGGCCATGACATCACTTAATGTTCAGATACACTGAACTGGAGTGCAAGAAGTGAGTTGCTTTGCCGGAGAGCGACAGGATCGACTCACTTAACGCTGCTTCCCCTTCGCCGGAGAGTGACAGGATGGGATCCAGCAAGAGCCCGGAGAGGCTATGACTGGTTTAGAACAACCAAGACATCACTATATGCCCTAGCTCGGGCCAGAGTGCAAGGGATAGAAAGCAACGCCGGAGTGCAATGGGATCTTTCTATTCAATCGCTAAGTCTGGAATGGGGTTGGCAAGGGTCCGGAGTGACCACCGATAGTCCAAAGAGACGGTAGAATTTCATCTTTGACTTCCATAGGAGGAAATGGATAACGATTTGGCTGAGAACAGCCAAGAACTTGACTGAAAATGCTATAAGCTTTGAATAAAACATGAACTCACTGCATTCGATTTGAGACTGATCAAAACGTACCTTTTACCAAAAGGCATGTTTTGGGGGGCAAAGTGTTATCACACCTTTTGGAAAAGCCGAGATACCCACAAATTAACTGAAAATCGATAATAACAAGTCATGAATATCAACTATGCATTGCAGGGTAACCATGGATATCGATGAATTTTGTCCGAGTCTGGATCGGGCTGCAATTAATAAGACATGACAAGCAAAGCCATGGAAGCTTGTATTCCAAATTTCAAGTCAATCTGAGTTCGTATGCTCAAGTTATGATCGATGCAAATTGGAATAAAAAGCCATATTTTCGTATCCATCAACTTCGCACCGATCGGTTCGTATCCATCAACAAGACATGCACTTCGTATCGATCAGCAACATCCTGTTTCGTATCCATCCAACTAGACACGGTCTGTATCCATGGATAAGCTTCCATTCGGATCCATCGTCTTCGTATCGGTCAGGTATGCAAGTCCTTCGTATCCATCTGTCTCGAATCCATCAGATGACTTCGCATCCATCAGGCGCTGACCACTTTGTATCCATCAGGAGTCCTTGTTCGAATCCATGAATAATTGCTTGTTCGTATCCATCGAGTCAAACAGGCCAGAGATGACGCGTGAGTTATGGATGCGAACGCGGCGAAATACTCGGAGTGACTCGATCAAACCATAGTACATCAACTTGCTCACGCGCGTTTCCATCGAGTCGAAGTGATCGGTTCGAACCAATGGATTTGAACCAAACACCCATCGAGCAATTTGAATTCGCATCGATCGTATCTTCTAAACCATTGATCCAAATGAAATGAAATTTTCACTGTTGCTTGCATACATGCTAAAGAACAATCCTGCCAAGTTTCAGCTCGATTGGATCATTTTTTGATGGATACGAAATTGTTTCGTATCGATCACAGATCGAGTCGAAACTTGGTGGGGTCGGTCGCGTAGGCCCACTCACGTGCCAAAAGAAGTCTCCCGAAGTTTGAGCACGATATCAGCCTCCTACACCTATAAATAGCCCCCTGAAGCCTACAGAAAAAGGATCTTTTTGGCTATTCAACGTCCAGACTCTGCCGGATTCGATTCTACTTCTTTCCATTGTTGTTATAGTCGAAATTCAATCATTGTAACTGCGGCAATCATTTGTAATCAACAAAGAACATCAATAAAAGATAGAAATTTTAAGTGGACGTAGGCCGGAGATAGCCGAACCACTATAAATCTTGCGTTTCTGATTGTTATTTCTGGATTGCTGTTTGTTGCTGGCTTAGATCTGAGACTTGTGCTTGAATATTGCTGATTTACATTCATTGTTTGGTGCTTTCACGATACTTGGGGTTTGTGACAATTTTTGGCGCAAACAATACATATATCAATCAGAGTCAACTAATTAATCAACATCTTGGACAGTTATAACAACCTGTCATCATAATTTTTGTTAAATAAACAACTAATGCAGTGGAAATAAATTATACATGAATACAACTTGGGCGCATCCAGCTCATCTCCTGAAGCTCCAAGTATCCAACCTAAATCTATAAACATGCTCGATATGACCCGAGCATTATAAGAAAAATAGCTTCTAGATCAATCTGGTAAACCAGTGTGAGAAACTCACCTCAATTGAATTTTACTGTTACAAAAATATTTTGAAAATATAAGTATCTCATAGGACCATGTCGCATAAACAGGATGGGGTTTTACCTTATGATAACCAAAACATTTCTATGAGAAATCCATTGATATTATATTAATGTGTAGGTTTAAAATAAATATTAAATATAGCTGAAATGCTTGCATCTCACATTTTAGTAGTTGGGCATAACTAAGTCTGTAAATGCACATATTGAAAAATAGATTCCATCAATGACAAGGTACTGGGGTACAACCTATCACTGTGCATCTCTAGATAAAACATCCAAGAGCCACACACGGACACCCTATGGTCAAGACCGGCTTTACCCCTTACTGGATAGCACCGAATATGTCATCACCATGGTTGGGATCAATAACCAAAATGGGCCTCGAGCATTCATGATCTATAGTATTGATCTGGATTCGGTGATGACCATAACCTAATGGTAGCAAACCACATAGCATTAAAGCATATCCCTTAATTTTAGTCATTGCTGGGTGATGAGGCCTAAGGTTATGATTACTTTTTATATATAGAAAACCATCTTCGAATACTAACATTCTGCTCCGGCAGAAATGCAATGCGAGCATTCATCCATACAAGTTCGCTCTGGTCTGAACGAAACTTAAGGAAGTACATCCACTACATCTATTTTGGAATCACCCTCAGCATTAAGAGTAAGTAGCCCTTGCACTTCAAAAGCTCCATCTTCAATCATCTTCAAGATGTTCCATTTCGAACGCTTATGCCGGTTTGAAGTGGTTTTCGGATAACATATTTGATTTTGGTCTCTCTGAACCGACAACGACAATTTAAACATGCTAAGTTTGATAGTCGGTTATTTAACTATCAAACATACAACAATCACATCAGGGTTTATTTCCATAAGGAAACCAACATTGGTTAAGTGCATAAGCAAACATTAAGCCCCTTTTTAAAAAATCATTTATTTAATCTCTTCATAAATACTTGATTTAAATATCATTACAAAAGGATATATTCACAAAATGACTTTTAATACTTGGAAGATATCCATATACTTATTTCATCGATATAAGTATATTCACAAAAAAATTGAGAAAGATTTCCTAGTTGGTGTTAAATATGGGAAGATGTTCACACCACCATAATTATTAAAAGATCACTTATACAAAATCAAATCCCATCTCGTTTATAAATTTTCTTTTATATAACTCAAAAATCATTTTTATGAACTCCTTTTGTAAATCTACAAACCCATTTATAAAACCTTATTCTTTAGTAGAAGTCTTCTATAAAGAACCTTTATAAAAATTCTTATCAAAACCCCTTTATTAAAGTCCTTTAAAAAATTCTTTATAAAACCCTTTTAAATAATTCTTATAAACTCAAACCCTATTTTCATTTATAAAACCTTAATAAATCTCTTTTACAAATGAGATACCTTTTAAAGTCAATTTATTATCTATACATACAATTAATCAGATGCTTAATTTACTTTAAACATCCTGAATAAATAATAAATTAACTTTCCAATCATTATTTATAAAATAATCTATTAACTCCAAAATATTATTAATATAATAATTAATAACTTCAAAACCTTATAAATAAATAATAATTATTTACTTCAAAACATTATTATATAATAATACTTAGTAATAGCAAAACATTACTAATAAATAATAATTATTTACTTCAAAACATTATTATATAACAATAATTATTAACAGCAAAACATTACTAATAAATAATAATTATTAACTTCAGAACATTATAAATATAATAGTTAATAACTCCAAACCTTATTAATGGACAAATAATAATTAATCTTCAAATATTGGTATAAATAATAATTATAAACTCCGAAACGTTATTAAAAACAAAACTATTATAACTTCCAAAACATTGTTAATAAATAATCATTAACTTCAAACAATGTTAATATTTAATAAATAATTTTCCACAATATAAAATATTGATAAATAACTTTAAAACGATATTAAATATTAGAAAACAACTTTAAAATACTATTAAACAATATTAAATCACTTAAGACATTATTAAATAATTTAAACAATTTTATAACTTTCTAAATGATTTTAGAAAAGAAGATAAAAAGGGTTGGGTAAAATAGAGAAGTTTAAATTTTTCTTGAAAAAATTTATCCAGAAAACCCTAAGGTATGATTTGAAATCCTTCTCAGAACCAAAACCAATATTCAAGCCAAAATGGAAATCAATAGTATTTCAAAATACTAAATTTAGGCCAATAGTTACCAAAACATTTAACCAATACTGTTATTGATTTTTATCACTACGTGGTTAAGTTTTGAACATATAACAATGTCATATCAAATAGAGCTAAATAATCATGATTCAGCAATTAACAATTTAGATAATACGGATAAAATTGGAATAGAATCAATGGGTATATATAATTGGAAATTAAATCACTACGATCAGAAATCTGGATTTCTCAATAAATACTTGTATTTAATTTTTTTTAAATAAAAATCGCTTGTAAAAGTGAATATTTAACCCAACGGCCAACAATTTCATTCAAACATCAACATTAAAGTTAAGTCTACTATAAATTATTGATTAACCAAAAAATGAGATAAACTCACCTAAGTTCCAATTGGCATCGAAGTGTTCCGGTTTGAACTAAAATCGAGCGACCTCCAATTTTTAGCCAAAATTTCAACATACTCCAAATTCACCCAAACCAATTCCACCGCGAAGCTTCCGTCATGATGAGCGCAAGGCAAAAAAATTCATCTTGATTCGACCTCGTATGAGAGAGTTGTATAATATATAAGTTATATGGATAAATTAATTTCCATTAAGTCCTTAAACACTTGATTAACAAATTAATTACCAATCAATATTTAAACCTTCTTCCTAAAATAAAAAAAACTCCTGCTCCTTGCAGTAGCCATACTTCACTACAGTCGATTCCTCACCTAACCTCATCTCCAACAATACTTGACAGAATTGCAAACCAACTTCGCCATCGCGTTGCTACTCACCTTCTCTCCATGCCTATACCCTCAATCCTTCAGTCGGCCTTCCCCTTCAAAATGCGACGACTCCCTCAGTACATGACCTAGCCCGACAACGCAACCCTCCACGATGAACCGCACCCCTTCAAATCTAATCTCTAGATGCTATTTGAAATGAGAAACGACCCTATATCCTCCAAATCGCCTAACTTGACCTCAAATTTCCTCAAATCAAAACCCTAATACCAACAAGCACTGCTCAAACACTTGCACACTCCAAATCTAGGCCAAGCCCTTTAAAACTCAAACCTAAGCGTAGATTTAACCTCAAGGAGTTCCAGGATACTTACTTTTAAAATTTTAGATTTTCATATGTTTTGTTTCGATTTTTCAATCAAAGAGGATTTTTATTTTCTTTCCTTTCTAAGTGGACGGAAAGGTACAAAGAATATATGAAAAATGTGTGTTGAGGTTAAGGATTGACTTTAGCTTAAATTGAATTTTCCGACATTTTCTCGTATGGCCCCTAACGACAAAATAAAAATACGGTCACACTCAAAACAGCTGCCTGACCTCAAAAAATAATAACATACACTGGTTATTTAATTCTGCAAAATCATAAAACGCTGCTATTTGTCGATAAATTGTCAAATAAATAGTTCCAATATTTTTCAAATTAAAAATTTGGGAAAAATCAAACAAATTTAATTAAAAATATGTTACATAAATCGAGTCGTAAAAATAACAATTTATTTTCTGATCATTTATTATTGTAATTAAATTTACAAAAGGAATTAACCATTATTATTTATAATTTAAAAGGAGTTAAATAAATCCATTAAATCCATATAATTTATATTCAATTAAAATCCAGATATTTAAATCACTATTCAAATAATTATGCACAATTCAAAAAATTTAAAAATAATCCCCTATTTAATTCAGGTTTTAAAGCTTATAAACCAATATTGCAATAATTAAATTTAGTTAAATATCAAAATTAAATGACTAAAATCCCAGGTTGTTACACTCTCCCCCTTAAAAGAATTTCATCCCTAAAATTGCCAAGGTAAGGAAAATGCCTCCAAACCCGTTGACTTTTCAAAATCAGTTGGTTAAAAAAAAGAATTATTTATTTTTCTAAGTCTTTAAATTATTGAAAATTGTGGTAGCACCTCCTTTACGGGCTTGGTTGGAAAAAGTACAAATCGCCCCTACGGGCACAAACCAACAAAAGAAAAAAAAAGCCAAACGGCCTACCATATTAATGGCGTAAAATTTCAAACCAAACCAAAAATATAAATGCGTACCTACTTGTCGGGAAAACAAACTCAACTTATGAAACCAAAAGCATCAAACTAGCCTTTGCTTCCATACACCTGCATTCATTTATAAATATATCCAACCAAATAGTTTGCATTTATGATGTCAGGATATATAATTTATTAAAACCTGTACGATGTACATATACCATCCATCACAATACCAAATTAAATCGCTCGTTGGTCACACAATTCCACTACCGAACTAGTACGCTCACTCGACTTCACTAGTGCCGACTCCATTCCGATTTCTGGATGAAAACCGGCCATTCTCCTTGCATACCATATACTATGATAGGATACTTTGGATTCAAATCAAAAATTGGTATCCAGTATTCGCTGTCAAGAATCAAGTGAAAAATCCTGAATCGAGTCGATGTACATTACCTCGAAATCATGCACTTGAATTTAGATAAAATTAGTTATGAATAGAATGATCTATGAACAACTTATGTATTTATTCCAATTGGTTTCTTAATTACACTCAATTTTTTTATTTACATTCATTTTTAAATCACAACTAATTTTCCAATAATATTTCCTTGAATACTAAATTTCATTTACACCATTTAATAAATTATTTTATTTAACTTTATTCAAGTTAAATCTCATCCCATAGCTCAATTTTCAAATTTATTTTTAACTATAACAATTATTTTAATTATATTTATTATCCCTTAGTATATTTCTTTTAGTACTAAAATTATTTGTGAACTATTTCATATATCCATTAATTAAATTCACAAACATCTTATAACATCACTTACGCAAATCAGCCACTTTGAAACTCAGGTTTATTCACATTTCAAAAGCCACAACTTCATCTTAAAGCTCCTTCAAACTTAGGTTTATTATAAGCATTTTATAAAGCATACATAGGTTTATTATCCACTTTAAACTTTAGTATATATATTTTTAATTAACATTAGAATTTATTTTCTAAGTTATTTTATAAAATATTACTCCAAGCCTATAAACACTTTATAAAGATGTATCTTCATTAATAAATCATTTCCTAAGATTTTAATTACCTTTTTAAGGAATTATTATCGTACTTAAGAAACATTACTTAAGTATATTAACATTCTATAAATGAAGTTTATAATTGCAAAATACTCTTCTGTTTCCTAAGAGTATATGTATACAATATTCAGAATTATTTTACGTAACTAGAATGTTTTACAAATTTAAAATCTATTTTAAAATCTCTATCTCGTCAAATTTATAAGTTACAAAAACTTATTTTGTTATGTTTTCACAAAACACTCGACTTAATTTTTTCCAATTTAACTCGGAATTTTTGACTTTTCAAACCGTCGAAAGATCCATTTCATTTTGTTACACGAAAATTTATCAAACAACCTTTAAAAACTAGATGCATAAACCAGAACATCCAAATGGTTAAGATACGTGAGTCTATAATATTACTAGACTGAAATTTTTCGAACCAAAACACCCAGTTTGATTGTAAACCTGCTTTTTGAAATATTAAAAATAATAATATACATATATTCCTTTGCATAGCCAATCATACTTTCAAAAATTTAAAGAAAAACTTGTTTTGCCCAAAACAATTTTTAAGCAAAACTACCATGGTAGCAATCCATTACTTAGAAACTCAAAAATAAACACCGATGATGTTGTTGTCATCATTGGAATTATTTTTCAATGAACGAAGTGAGTTCAGTGCTTTTTAACTCTTCCAAATCCATTTATAATATTTCTATGAATCGGTATTTCGAAATAATACCGTTATTTATTATTTATTTATTTTCAAATATTTGAAAATAATTTCCAATATACTTTCCAATAATACTATTACTTTTCCTCACAACACTTAGGAAAGAACAATTTCAAATCTTCGGGATTTAAGTACTCAAACTCTCAGTTTTAACTCCTTATTTATAAACTATATTTATAAACCCTATTTATATAATTAACCTCTTATATAAGATCATTTCATAATTGTATCATTTTGTGTAGATTTTAATAGACAACTTTTATTGTTATTTACATTTCAACTCAATATTATTATCGAACATCTTATATTCAAACTATAAAACTGAATTCATAAGGTATTCGTGCTTAATTTCACTAAACAAAATGCGCATAAACTATATGAATACAGCTAATCAATAATAAATGATAATAATCAAATATTATCATTCTTTAGCAACTAAAACACTATATATAACTATATTAATTTCTGAAAATTAATCCTTTTATATATCTAATATAATTTAGGTAAAATTATTTCATTTATCCAATTTCAAAATAATACCATGTCAATTTGCCTTATTCAAGTGTTCAGAAACTCCTATCGTTACAGTTTTTCCTTCTATATCGACCTGAATTCATAACCACTCAATCGATAAATCAACACAATATAAAACTTTTTTATATCACTAATAGATTTGTGCTTATAAATGTAGTACACTCAAACTCTTCCTAGGGTCTTACTTATCCTATCTCAAATGAATTAACCTCACCAAAGCCTAGGTGTTCGCTCAACTTAAGCTATAATACCACGCTGTAACAGTCTAGGCTTTTCAACCATCAACAGTGATGACTGGTAGGCTTTTCAACCATCTCGACACCCACCGTGGAATTACACCGGTTCTTCGAATATGCTTTTACAACCAGCCTCGTGAATGTAAGCACCTAGCAAACCAACCTATAAAGGCCTCATACTACCTCTCCGGAACTTGTAGGGGTAAGAGTCTCTTACTCGCCACCAAACAGAATATGAGAACCCCCTATCACCTTAATCTAACCAATGGAAACAGTTCTGATCCCTCACCCAGCCTCATCTCTACTAATACTTGACGGAATTATGAGCTGACTTCAACATCGCGTTTCTACTCACCTCCTCTCCGTTCCCATACCCTCAATCCTTCACTCGGCCTTCCCTTTTAAAATGCAAAGACTCCCTCTATATCTGACCTGGCCCGACAACACAACCTCCCACGATGAACTGCACCCCTTCAAGTCCAAGCTCTAGATGCTACTTGACATGGGAAATGACCCTATATCCTTCAAACCACCTAACTTGACTTCAAGTTCCCTCAAATCAAAACCCTAATACCAACCAGCACTGCTCCGACACTTGCACACTCCAAATCCCGGTCTAGCGCTTTAAAACTCAAATCCAAGCGTAGATTTAACCCCAAGAAGTTCAAGGATACTTACTTTAAATTTTTTAGATTTTTATATGTTTTGTTTCGATTTTTCAATCAAAGAGAATTTTTATTTTCTTTCCTTTCTCTGATCAATGAAGTGGATGGAAAGGTACAAAGATCAAAAGAAAAATGTGTGCTGAGGTTAAGGGTTGACATTAGTTTAAATTGAAGTTTTTGACATTTTCCTATATAGATCAATATTTGCATATGGACTCTTTTCGACAAAACAAAAATACGGTCATGCTCAGAACAGTTACGCAACTCCAAAACAGTAATAATATACATTGGTTATTGAATTCTGCAAAATCACATAACGTTGGTATTTGTCGATAAATTGTCAACGAATAGTATCAATATTTTTCAAATTAAAAATTTAGGAAAAATCCAATAAATTAAACTAAAAATACATTAATATAAATCGAGTCATAATATTAATAATTTATTTTCTAATAATTTATTAGACCATTTATTACTATAATTAAATTTACAAAAGGAATTCACCATTGTTATTTATTAATTTAAAAAGGAGTTAAACAAATCCATTAAATCCACATAGTTTATATTCAAATTAAAAATTCGAATATTTAAATCACTATTCAAATATTTATTCACAATTCAAAGATTTTAAAAAAATCTCTAATTTAATTCAGGTTTTAAAGCTAATAAACCAATACTGCAATTATTAAATTAATTAAATATTCAAAATTAAATAACTAAAGTCCCGGGTTGTTTCAAAGAGACCGAGATCGGATTTGTTTCCATTGGCTGGACTAACATGATAGGGGGTTTTTGCGTAACATTTGGTGGCGAGCAAGAGACTCTTACCCCTACACATCCCGAAGAGCTAGTATAAGGCCTTAATGGGTTGGTTTGCTAGGTGTTTACAATTGTGAGGCTGGCCATAAAAGCAGATTCGAGGTACCAATGTAATGCCATGGTGGTGCTAGGATGGTTGAAAAGCCTATCGGTCATCACTGACGGATGGTTGAAAAGCCTACGTTCATTACAGCGTGGCATCAGAGCTTAGGTTGAGTGAACACCTAGGCTTTGGTGGGGTAAACTCATTTGAGATAGGATAAGTGAGACCCTAGGATGATTTTGAGTGTATATATAAGATCGCGTATCTGTTAGTGCTATAAAAATGTTTATGTTGTGTTGATTTATCGGTTGAGTGATTACGAATTCCGGTTGATACAAAGGGAACAACTGTATTGATAGAGGTTTCTAAACACTTAAACTAGGCAAATCAACATAGTATCATTTTAAATGGGAAAATGAAATAATTTTACTTAAATTATATTTTATATAAAAATGGATAATTTTCAAAAATAAAATATAGTTATATATAAGTGATGTTATTGGGAGTTGATAATATTTTGGTTATTATCATATAGGGTTCGATTAACCATGATCGTCTAATTTTGAGCATTGACTATTATTTGATTTATTGGTAGTTTTCCCTTTTCCATCACAATTTGATTGAAACGAACACCTTGCGAATTGAGTTTCATAGTTTGACTATAAGACGTTCGATGATAATATTGGGTCAAAGAATTGAATTTTAATAAAAGGGTGTTTATTTAGAATAAAGGAAACATATTTTAAAAATGAGTATTTAAGGAATGATATTATATGTAGTGATTTATAAATCAAAATTATGAAATACATTTTAAAAATAAGTTAGATTTTCAAAGAATCTAAATCCCGGTGACTTTGATAAAGTTTCCAAATGATTTTTAGAAAAATTGTAATAAAATTTACTAAAATTTCTTTAATGTATAAATATGTTGAAAAATAATTTAAGAGTAAGAGTTTTCTTTGGATAGTTTGGGAAATGAGTCTCGATCTGTTTTGGGATGATCTGAATAATCTTCCAAGTGACAATCGAATGTTTGCTTAGGGAGATGTGATTGTGCACTTAGTAATTTATTCACTTTGTTGTACAATCGAAACAAGTTTAAATCCGAATGAATCCAAAGCAAGTGGATGATAAATATTTTGTTGAAATGATTTAGCTAGAATATATTGTATATATTATTGTTTCAAAAAAAAGGTTTGAAAAGAAGTACTTTTATAACTAACTAGCTCGAGTGACTCAAAATTGACTAAAAATTGGCATGAAATGTGTTTGGATGGTAAACACATCTCTTGAGTATTACTCTTCTTGATAAAGGGAACTTGTGACACTATTCGGTAGTACCTAGTTCCTTGATATCATTTTGGTGTTACTCGGGCTATATGTGTGTGTGTTTTTGTGTGTGTGTGTGTATCTTCAAAGGGTTAAAAATAAATTATCATTTCAAAAAAAAAATTAAAATAAAAACTGGATATTTCGCTCCTTTATTTCAAAATAATAAGGCGTTTTGATTAAAGATTGGGTAAATAAATGAAGTTTTAAAACCGAATCAACTTAATAAGGAGGTTTAATAAACAATGTTTTATTAAACCTTGTCTTTTGATTTTTGACATTTAGAAGTGAAAATTTATTTGATGTTATTAGGTCGGCTAATAAATGTCTTTATCTTAGAGATGTCTAAAAAAAGTAGACTCTAGGATGGAGTTTGGATACTAGCATCCTACTCTTCTTAGCTACTTACTAGACCGATTGCGTAAATAGGTTGAATTGATCGGCCCGGTTTTAAGACCTAAAATTATTTTCGATAAGCATCTTTAGTTAAAATCTGAATAGTCCTAAAAATCAGATGTTTTTTGTATACTCTTGGAATGTAGAAGAGTATTATACAAATTAATAAATTAAAATGATTTTATGAAAGGTTTCATAAAATAGCTGTATCTTTTAAAAATGTTTGAACCTAAGTTGGTATTTTTATGAAGTATTTCCATAAATATTTTAGGAGGGTATAAAGTTGTTGGATAATAAGAATTTTAGATCAGTATGCAAGTTGTACATAGAACCCTTCCCTTTTCGCATAGTTCTCAATCCAAGATTCGAGTACATGACTTGAAGTGTTTCACACCATTCCGAACAAGGATTTATCACTCAATTTTGACGGCGAACACTTGGTGAGGGTTCTTAACCTAGAACCAAAGTTTTCTATCAAAGTATATGGCTATGTAAGGAGAATAGAGGTTTGTAATAGAGAAGCCTGATCAGAGTCTGCACTAGGAAGTTGGGTGAGCAATACTAGTTCAAAAATACAAGCTATATATTTGAGTGAGTAGTCAAATCAAATTTTTGGTATAAGAATGACTATGTACATCATACGAACTGATGACTACTGTTAAGTCTTCTATGGTTAGATGTTTCTGAGTTTAGGGCCGTGGTAAAATTTTGAGGTCAAACTTTTTTTAAGGGGGAAGAGTATAAGGACCTGGAATTTTACCCCTTTGATTTAGGAATATTTAATTAATTTTAAATATTCAAATAATATATTTTATAATGAAAATAAAACTCTTTTATGATTGATAATGATGGTAAAATAGTTTTCAAAATTTATGTACATAAAATATTTAGTTTGAAGAAAGATTGAAAATGTGACAGGAATTTGATTTTTGAATTTTTGATTTTTTGTCGACTAAAAGTTGTCCGAAAGGTCGTGACACTTTGGTATAGACACATACGTACATTTACAAATATTTAGACATGAAAATATACATTATTATATGTATGTAAACTTAGATATACAAATGATATAATATAAGATTTATTATTTTACAAAAAAGAATTAAACATATTTTAATATATAAAGATACCATTAGAAACTTAAGTACAAGTGCATTAAAATGGTGCTGGCTTTAACATGATGGTATGGTGTCTAAGGGGCAAATTTATGGTAAGGTGGAAAGGGTTACTGAGGTGGCATTCAAGGAGAGGATGGCAAAGGATAGGATAAAATGTTAATTTGCTATTTCTATGTCATATAAAACATATTTCTTCCATTTTCCCCCTTCATTTTCACTTTTTTAGTTCTTCTTTCAAAGCATCATCGTCTTCTTCTTAGCTTTATGGAACCTTGTTAATAGCTTCCTATTTTTAAATTATGAAATTTAAAGTCAAAAATTTATTTTGTTTTAAATGTTTTCAAACCTTTTTTTAAATGTTTTCAAACCTTATTTTAAAACTCTTTCTTCTTCATTTTTACTCACATTTCATTTGGCCATAACTTCCTCCTTACTACTCCAAACTAAGATTTTATTTTGCATTAAACCATATAGAATTTCAGTGGCTACAAGTTTCACTCGAATGGCATTTCCAAATTTCAAATATATTTAGGTCAAATTTGCATTTCTTTATGATTCATTTTTGGACCCATATTTTTAAGCCTGAAAATACCACCCTTATTTTGACCATTTTACCTCAAAATAAATCAAGATTTAACGATTCTTTTTTTTAAAATCATAGAGCAAAAAATCTCCTAATACTTTTCTTTTTACCACTAGTCCAAATTCCAAGAGTAAGATGGTCAAAAATCGAGGGGAAGATGACCTTTTTTGGATGATTTTTGTGGTTTTCCAAGATTTCCAAATTCTAAAGCATTTCAAGTTTTCAAAGATTTTTGGTGAGTAAACTTGTGTTCATTTAAAATTTTAAGTTTTACTTCTAATTGTTGCATAAGATTGTGTAGGATATGTGGCTTGCTGTTGTTAGGTTTCGATGTGGTTTAGTATGTTTGAATGATGTTATTATGTATTTGAAAAGTTAGGGTTTGATTTGAAGTATAGGGTATTGATTATGTATTCATGAATATGTGTTTGCTAATGTTTGGGTTTTAAGATGCACATGGTGTAATGGATATGATTATATGCTTGTTGCTTAGAAAGTTAGCACTTTGGCTTGGTTTATCGACAAAAGAATCCTTTTGTGAAAGTACGAGCTTTCATTTAGAAATCAAAAATCCTTCTTTTTAAAGTTAGGAAACCTTGCTTTGTTTTTAAAACACCTACTTCGTATACCAAAGAGTTAGACAAATTTTAATCGATAAGTTATCAATGAAGAAAGTAGGAAAGCATTCCTAGGAAATGGTATCCATAGCGATAGTCGCTACAGATGCAGCTTCGATAAAATTTGAATTTTTCAAAAGTAAGTACAACTTTGAAATGGTTTGAATGTTTTCTAAACATAACAATGATGTTTTAAAATGTTAGTTAAGAATTTAATGATTAATGTATAATTAATTAAGTTTCAATAATTAATTAAGTATTAAACAAGGTTTATAAATTTTAATGAAGTGTGGATTTGTACTTAATCATTAATTAAGTTAGGGTAATTAGTACTTAATTATTTTTAAGAAAGTAATTATAATTTGTTAATTAATAAAAGGTTAATTATTATTTAATTTATTATTATTTAATTAAGATTAATTCGATTATTTATTTATTTAAGGAAGGGTTTAATTATTAATTAATTACTAATCAGGTTAAATTTAAGTTACGATGTAATTAAAACTTAATTATGATTTAATTATTTCAAATGAAGATTTAATTTATTTATTCAAGTTTTAATTAAGGAATATTTAATTAATTGATAATTAAGGGTTTAAATTATTATTTAATAATTAATTAAAGATTAATTATGGTTTAATTGTATTTAAAAGGATAATTGTTATTTAATTATTCATTTAATAGTTATTTATTAGTTATTTATTAGTTAAAGGTTTAATAACTATTGAGTGAACAATTTAATTGTCATTTAATTTCTATATAGAAATTTTAAAGTTTTAAACCGCTTAAATTCTGAAGATCGGTTTCGTTTTAAAGTAACTTTCTTTTAAAAGAATATTTTTTATCCAATGGATTTCTTTGTCGACTATCCATAAGTAAACCCGATTGAATATGAAACTCAATGACATCCATTTAATATGATAAATCACCATTCTACTATTATTCACCAAGTAAATTATGTTGATGACGATTTAAGCAGAATAGAAACTCATTCTGCTACTATATTAACTTAGACATGTGTTTAGCATAACAAATCCCCGTCTACTATTATAGTAACTTGGACATCCTACCTATATGTTGATTTGTTTGTTGTTTCATGATTCCCTTATACATATCTGCTTGTTATGTAAATACCCATGCTATAACTTGAAAATAAACTTAATTAAAAGAGAATCATTGCGGTCATAAACTTTTTTCTGATTTTCAAGGTCAATCATACCCTTAATAATGGTTTAAAGTTAAGTAGTGATTTTAGTAAAGGTGTTTTAAATAATCGTTTTGTTTATCAAAACGACTTTCTTAATGATTTTATTAAAAGAGATTTGTTTTAAATAAGTAATATTTATAAGAAAATTTCATAAATGATTTTGGAGATATATAAAGAGATATATAAATGGTTTTGATATTTATAAAAGAGTTCTGTAAATCTAACTTGATGATTTATAAAGCGTTTTGTAAATGGGTTTGGAACTTAAGTAATGAACCTTCATGAATAAAGGAGATATATTAAGAGGATTTAAAGAAGGAAAATTATAAAAGGATTTGAGATTGGATTTTCTTTAACCGACCTTATTAATTCTGGTGGTATGGGCATTTATTCCACACTTAACACCGAAGGAATATTATTTGAGGTTATCTTTATATCTAATTCAAATAACATTTTGTTTTGATCATTTGACATGATTTGGAAATGAGAAATCTTTCACTAATGCTTTGTGAATATACTTATGTCAGTGAGATAAGTATATGAATGTTTTTGATAAATGCTTTTGAAAAGAGTTTTAATGAATGAAAGACTTGGTTTGAGGCTTAATGGTTGCTACGGGTAATTAAATCTCTAAACAGTTGCTTGTTTGTTTATTTGCTAGTTAGATAACCAACTATCAAATCTGGACCAAAATATAAACTGGGAAATATCTAGGAGAAACACATTAGTTATATGGTACAGTTATCTTTGATGATGTTGTACTGTGCGTATAAATCCCGTTTTGTTCTCCTAGGACAAATGATAGGGTGATACATCCACTTAAATGGTTAGGGGTGATCCTTGCTCCTATGTATTGTCTAATTATTTCCAAAAGAACCGGGGTTGAGTTTACCGAAACTATCAAAAGTTGTTTCGAAGAGACCGTGATCGAAAAAGTATAAATTCTCCGAAAACCACTTCAATCCAACTCAAGCATTTCAAACTAAAGATATCTTGAAGATGATTAAAGACAAAGCTTTTAAATTGCAAGGGCTACCTAAAACTAATCCTAAGAGTGATTACAAAATGGATGTAGTAGAGGTAGTGCCTTCGGGTTCATTCAGACCCAAAACGAACTTGTATGGATGAACGCTAATTTTGCATTTCTGCCTGAAGGGTAGTGTTAGCATTCCAAGATGGTTGCTATATAAAAAGGTAATCATAGCCTTAAGCCTCATCAACCAGGAAATGACTAAAGCAGTGACGTGCAGTAGGGCTATGTGGGTTGCTCTCATTAGGGTAATGATCATCCCATAATCTAGTGTCGATATCTCTATGAATGCTTCGGGGCCCATTCTGGTTATTCGATCACAATCAAGGGGTGATCATATTCGGCGTTATCCAATAGTGGGTAAGGCCGATCCTGAGTAGCAAAGGTGCAATGCATTATGACCTCCTGTACATTTTATCTAGAGGTATACGGATTCGGTAGGTAGGCCCTTACCCTTTCATAGCTAGAATCCATTCTCCAATAAGTGCCTTCGGACTTGATTGTGTGCCTATTATGTTAGAATTTAATAATGTAACAATTTCGGCTATGATTGACATGTATTTGTATTCTAAACATTATCATAATATCACTGGATTTTCTATACAAATGTTTTGTTTATTGTAAGCTAAAAACTCATCGGTGTTTATATGCGGCATGGTTTTATGAGATAACTCTGATGTTTTGAGTTTCTCATGCTGTTTTTACCAAACTGATCTGGGCATTATTTTTCTCATAATGCTCGGGTCAGCCCAAGCATATTTTTTAGATTTAGCTGGATCCATTGGAGATTTCAAGTGACAAGCTGGATTCTCCAAGATGTATTCGTGTACCTTATATTATTCCGATGTTTTCATTTTTTTTGTCTTTATCTATCAGCAATTGTAAGGACATGTTGTTATAACTGTCCAGCCTGATACTAAATTAATGTGCTCTAATGATATGTATAAATAAGATGATTTCTTTTTGTAATGAATTGTCCATATTATATATTACTCGTCACGTTCTGTGAGATTCTATTCCGCCTTTCCTTCTTTCATCTCTAATGACCTGTCTTTAGGTGATCACGATAACCGAGGATGTATTGAGTGTCATCTTTAGGTGTAAGAAAGGCAGATTGTTACATTTTTATTCTTAAGGTTAAGACTATTTACTGTTCTAGTAAGTTCATGACACATTAAGTGCTAATCTTGAAAAGTAAAATGTAATGCCTTGCTTGAGTCATCATCACTATCATCACGGATAAAATGTCCCAACAAACAAAAATTTGTTTCGGCTTCATCACTACCAGTGCGCTCTTCTCCTTCTTCATCGTCCCAAGTTGTAATGAATGCCATTCTTTTCTTTTTTTCTCCTTTTGAATCAACAGTTGGTTTTGATATGACATGTCTTTCTGCATTTGTAACAAGTGATTTCTTTACCTAAATTACATAAGTTCCTAAATAACTGTAACATCCCTACTTTTGGATAACATTATTCAAGAGATTTAATTAAATAAATTAATTAGAATAATGTAAAATTAAGTGATAAAAGGATTGAGACATGTAATAATTAATTAAGTCCATGCCTAATAGAATAACTAATGGGCTAAAGAAGGGTTTTTAGGTTAAACAAATTACATAAGGGTATTATTAGAAATTTCCGCCCAATGGTTTAGATCCCTATATATATTTTCATTCCTACCTTTTCTTCCCATTCACGTCATTTTAAAACTAACGCATATCAAAAGAGAAAGAACGACCGGCCTTAGAGAAGAGGAAATTCAAATTAAAGCTAGGGAATTCAAGCTTGGGGGATTCAATCTCAATCCAATCTCCTTATTTAGATCAAGATGAATAATAATTCCATCTCTATTTTGTTTTAAGTCATATATTTTTGGATTTAAGGGATAAATTCGTTCTTATGATATATTGGATGATGATATGCTTGATTCATGATTTATTTGATTTAAATAAGGTTGTTTAAAAGAGTTTTGTATGGTTTTAGGTCAAAACCAAGATTTAATGTTTATTAAATGCCATGGGAAAATTTTATGTTATGAGAAACATGATTTTGGAGTCAGATTTCAATTTTGGGAATTTTCCAAGCTATGGAAAGATTATTATGAATTATCGATGGAAAATATGATTATTTGGGTTTATAATTTATTTTGGAAATATATTGAGAATTTGGGACTGGAATTTTGATGTGTTAGATAACATGATTAAAGTGAATTTTTGAAATTTTTCGGGATTTTTTTCTAAATGATTTGTTATGCAAAATAAATTATTTTAGAAGAGGGACTTCTTTGCAAAAATTGGAAGGGCATAATTAGTTAACTTAACCATGGTTTAGATTTAGATTAACGGTAATTATTTTTGAAAAGAAATTTGAAAAAGTTAAGACAACCAATCTAGTGTTGACACGTGGCAGGTTACTTAGAGAAAAGTTTACTTAAACAAGAATTAAATTTGGTTTGCTTAGAAAAGTGGTTCTGCCAACTTAGGAAATTGCATTTTGACACGGTAGCTTCTGCCTTCATCCTTGTCAAAACCAACTATGCTGAAACCAATACATAAGATATCACTATAATGGTACGCAGTGGATTGGAGATAGGCGGTAAGGTGTCGAAAGGATAGCTCCCAAAGGGGTCGAAACCCTGGCTTGTATCAAAAGAAAAGCGCATGCCATTATTTTGTTTTAAGCCTTCAATAGAGTCAAGGCATAAAGTTTCGAATGAGGTTTTAAAGGGTTTTGAAAGGGTTGCCATTAACCTATAATCGCTTTCGACTGGGTTCCTTACTTATAACAGAATGTTTTGAAAGTATAGAGTTCCAACCTAGTCGATACCACGCTGCCGTTTTATACCCTTTCGATGGTATTGAAGATATCTATGTTGTTGATAGGTATTTTGTGTTGTAAAGTTTGAGCCACTTCCTAAAGCTTTCGAAAGTGGTTAGGGGTTTCAAAGTGATGGTTTCAATAGGGGTTTCGATTCCAACCTCCTAATGTTTTACTCGGATGGTTTATGCTTTCGAAAGAGATGTTGCCGACACCATTATGTTTCTCCAATGTTTTATTAATGATGAAGGATGGTTTCAAAACAGACGCTTTCGCCTAAATTCACTTTGACCCAAATAATGTTTTAAGTATAAACTTAATGCTTTCGAAAGGGGTACTTTCAATGGTTTCGGAAGGTTTACTTCCATAAGCGTCAACAAAGGTACTTTCAACTGATTTCGAAGCTAAACTACTAATGTTAAAAGCTAATACTTTACTGTATTCGAAAGATATTTTTTAATGTATTATAAGGCAGGAGCCTAAGATTTTAAAGATATATTTTTAAGGCTTTTGTAGGAGGCTATCCTATGAATTCAAAAGTTAGGTTTCGATGGTATCGAAAAGCTTTATAACCCAAACTCTTTTTATAAAGGAAAAACTCATGGCTATATTTCAAAGGAGTTTATATAATGGTTTTAAGAAGAAGTTATCTTTGTAAAATAGCCTGTAACACCCCTAATTTTTGATAATATTATTCAGAAAATTTAATTAGATAATTAAATAGAATAAAGTAAAATGTAAGTGATAAGGGGATTGAGACTTGAAATAATTAACTAAAGTCGTGCCTAATAGAAAAACTAGTGGGCTAAAGAAGGATTTTTAGGTTAACAAATTACATAAGGGTGTTATTGGAAATTGCCGCCCAATGGTTCATACCCTTATATATATTTCATTCCTACCAATTTTTTCTATTCACGTCATTTTAAAACTAAAATGCAAATCAAAAGAGAAAGAACGGCTGGCCTTCAAAGAAGAGGAAATTCGAATTAATGCTAGAGAATTCAAGCTTAGGGGAATCAATCTCAATCCAATCTCCTTATCTAGATCAAGGTGAATAATAATTCCATCTCTATTTTGTTTCAAATCATGTATTTTTGGATTTAAGGGATAAATTCGTTCTTATGATATATTGGATGATGATATGCTTGATTCATGATTTATTTGATTTAAACCAGGTTGTTAAAAGGATTTTGCGTGGTTTTAGGTCAAAACCGAGATTTAATGTTGATCAAATGCCATGGGAAAATTTTATGTTATGAGAAACATTTTATGTTATGAGAAACATGATTTGGGAGTTGGGTTTTAATTTTGAGAATTTTCTAATCTATGGAAAGATTATTATGAATTTTCGAAGGAAAATATGATTGTTTGGGTTTATAATTTATTTTGGAAAATATATTGAGAATTTGGGTCTAGAATTTTTATATGTTAGATATCATGGTTAAAGTAAATTTTTGGATTTTTTTGGGATTTTTCCTAAGTGATTTGTTGTGCAAAATAAATTGTTTTAAAAGAGGGACTTCTTCGCAAAAATTAGAAGGGATTAATTGAGTAACTTAACCATGGTTTAGATTTGGATTAGAGGCAGTTATTTTTGAAAAGGAATTTGAAAAAGTTAAGGCAATCAGTCTGGTGTTGATACATGGTAGGTTAGTTAGAGAAAAGTTTATTTAAACAAGAATTAAACCTAGTTTACTCAGAAAAGGGGTTCCGCCGACTTAGGAAAGCTCCTTTCAACACAGTAGCTTCTGCCTTCATCCTTGTCAAAACCAACTATGTCGAAACCAATACAAAAGGTATCACTATGATGCTACGTAGTGGATTGGAGATAGGCCAAAGGTAAGTTGTTGAAAGCATGGCTTTCGAAAGGGTCACAACCTTGTTTTAAAAGAAAAGTGCCTACCTTTGTTTTGTTTTAAGCCTTTGACAGAGTCGAAGCATAAGGTTTTGAAAGAGGTTTTAAAGGGTTTCAAAAGGGTTGCCATTAACTTATAATCACTTTCGAATGGGTTCCTTACTTATAATAGAATGTTTTGGAAGAAAGGAGTTCCGACCACGTCGATACACTGCTGTTGTTTTATAGCCTTTCGATGGTATTAAAGATATCTGTGCTGTCGAAAGGTATTTTGTTTTGTTAAGTTTAAGCTACTTCCTAATGCTTTTGAAAGGGGTTAGGGGTTTCGAAGGTGGTGGTTTTGCAAGGATTTTTAACTCCATCATTCCAATGTTTTACTTAGATGGTTTATGCGTTCGAAAGAGATGGTGCCGACACCATCATGCTTCCCTAATGTTTTATAAATAATGAAGAATGGTTTCAAAACAGACAGTTTCACCTAAATTCACTTTAACCCAAATAATGTTTTAAGTATAAACCCAATGCTTTCGAAAGGGGTACTTTCATTGGTTTCAGAAAGGTTACTTCCATAAGTGTCGAGGAGGTACTTTCAACTTGTTTCGAAGCTAAGCTTCTAATGTTAAAAGCTAATACATTAATGTATTCGAAAGGTTTCGAAAGGTAGCTTTTAAAGTATTATAAGGTAGGAGCCTAATATTTTGACAATAAGGCTTTCGAACGAGGCTATCCTATGAAGTCGAAAGCTAGGTTTTGATGGCATCGAAAGGTTTTATAACCCAAACTGTATTTTTAAAGGAAAAACCCATTATTATATTTTAAAGGAGTTTTTACAATGGTTTTAAGAAGAAGCTATCTGTGATGAATTTAAACTTACTAGAGTGGTGTTGCTATATTATTATGTTGCTTCTTCTAATATGAATATATTCGCTTTATAATGGACTCATAACTGCATTTTAGAGAGAAAGGGCAGGAGAACCGGTTAGGTTAACCTAGTAGTGAATATAAATTGATAAAACTCCTGAATGAGTAGAATTGAACCCTGGAGGTCAAGAAGACTAGAATATAGGATACTAAAATATAAAAGAAAAATATTGGCGGGGGACAATAGGTTCTCAGTAAGCCCATGAAAACTATGTGTAAAAGAAGATGTCAGATAGACAGGTTCATAGTTAGCCCATGAAAACTATGTGTAAAGGAAGATGTCAAATAGACAGGTTCATAGTTAGGCCATGAAAACTATGTGTAAAGGAAGATGTCAGATAGACAGGCTCATAGTAAGCCCATAAAAACTATGATAGGATACTGGCAGGGCCAGTAGGTTTGTAGTTATCCCATGAGAACTATATCCAGATGAAATATTGACAGATCTCAATAGGTTCCTAGTCAACCTATGGAAACAAGGGCAAGAACAAAGGATATTGTGGTTACCAATAGGTTCTTAGTCAACCCATGAAAACTAGGATAAGAGTAAGATATTGGAGTTACCAATAGGTTCGTAGTCATCCTATGAAAACTATGTAATTAGACAGGGAGTCCTTAAATGTTTAACCGGTTATTAGTCAGCCCATGAAAATTAAAGGTTAATAGTAATCCTAGAAACTATAATTGAGACAGATAGTCTAAAATGAATGTGGATGGGTAATTCAGAAATGATTCATTTGTTTTTACGTACCATCATATTATACTACTTTGAATTTTTTTTTTAACAATTGTGGATGCAGGAGCATAATATATGGTTTTATAAAGGTTTTTGAGATACTAGTGAGGGAAAACCCATTTTCTAAGCGGCGTGGTCTCACTAATTTGAGATGGTAGATTATTATTCATACCAGGCATTATGTTTCCCTCTTAAACTCTCGGGTACTCAATTGATTTCGAATAGTTTGAGGGTTGAGGTTTTCAAGTACCTCTTAAGACGAATAAGCTTCTGGAGACATGCAGGAGGCATGATAGCTATTTAGAGTTCTAATTTCAATTGATTCCGCTGTAATTGAAAAGTTTTTATATTGTTTGCATATACTCTGATCATACCATGGGGCATCTTCATATGGTACTCTAGGCGTATGTGGTAATAAACATATTTTCTCTGAACGTGAGTTGCGAATTTGGGATTATGTAATGAATTGGAAATATTTTGAGATGAAATATGATTTTGTTTGAAGTTCAATTTTTTTTCATATTCATGTGTTTCTGTGTATCAATGAATCTAACTTCGCTGTATTTGGTCACCGAAGATTAATAACTATGGATGACTGCAGCATCGATAGCCGTTAGTTTTGGGCCTCCAAATAGGGGATGTTACAAGTTGGTATCAGAGCATTGGTTTATGAAACTTTAAAACAAAGTTAAACCTAAAAGTTTTTAAAACATAATCCAATTAATTTAAAAATATGATTGGGGTTTGGGTTAATACTATAGTAACATACTTGTATTTGATATATATATATATATATATATATATATATATTAGTACGTGTTCCTCTCTCTCTTAGACCGTTCATCTGAATCTTACTAAGGCTCGTATGCAGGTTTACGAAAAAGAAGATATGGAAGTAAGAAATGAAAGAGGAAATCTAGGTTGGGGAAGCACCATAACCAACAGAAATACTCAACCTAATACCAAAAGGAATCAAGGTCGACAGGCTAATGCTAATCCAAATGCTGAAGCCAATATAGGTGTCGGTAGTCCGCCAATAGATGCTGGGATGGTGTATCAGTTATTGGTCAATCTGCTGCAATCTAGAGTAGCTGGTAATGTTGGAGGAGCTAATCATATGGATCTAATTGGGAATAACTATGCTAAGCCAAGTAGAGACTACACTAGTTTAGGTGGAAAGTCGTTTGTTGGAGCAGAGAATGTCGTTGAAGTTGAGAATTGGCTACTGAGTTGTGATAGGATTTGTGCTGATCTAGGCTTAGATGATGGGAAAAAGATAAGATTAGCCTCTATACAGTTGCAAGGGGCAGCGCTTCATTAGTGGAACAGTATGACCGCTGGGGTCCCGAAGGAAGAGTTGACATGGGTTGGTTTCAGGAGAAGGTTTGAGTAGAGTTTTCTATCTGAGGTTGCTAAGTCTAGATTGATGAGGAAGTTTATGGATCTTGTTCAAAGAGAAATGGCAGTGGTCGAGTATGCTGCTAAGTTTGATAAGCTATCTCGATATGGTTATGCTTTGGTTGACACTAATGTCAGAAGGAATGAAAGGTTCATCCAAGGGCTGAGACCTGAGCTTGCTAGAATGACCATGACCCATATCCGAGAACCTTCTAATGTGGTGGTGGAGATGGCTATTCACCGTGAAGAGATGCTTGTTATTTCAGCTAGAGAGAAACCAGTTGAATCCTAGGGTCCTCAAGGAAAGAAGAGGAAATTCTTTAAGAAGAAGGGAGCCCAGAAAGGGGATGCTGAAAAGAAGGAAAAGGCTAATTTGGTTTGCTACAAATGTGATAAGAATTGTCATTATGCGAATGAGTGCTTGTCAGGCAAGGAAAAGAAGGCTGTCGATAAAAAGAATGTAAAATGCTTTAACTATGATCAAGTGGGGCATTACAAGAACTAGTGTCCAAAGCCAGCCGGGGCGGACAAAGGGAAAGTTTTTTATGTTGGATCATCAGCTAAGCCCGCTGCAACTGATGAAGAAAGACTATGATGGAAGATACATCTTTGATTCGGAGTATACCAGTTAGGATACTTTTTGATACCAATGCATCACATTCATTTATATCTCTGTGTTTTATAGGTTATGTATAGAGCCCACATACATTGCTACTTTCTTAAGGGTTGTGAATCCAATAGGAGGGTATGTAACTTTTAGGATAAGATGTGACCAGTTAGAATTTGGTTTGTTAGGTCATAAGTTTGCATGCAGTTTATATGTTTATGATTTCGTAGATTTCGGAATCATTTCGGGTATGGATTGGTTAAGGAGATAAGAGGCCAGGATATTTTGCTAGGATGGAGAGATATCTTTGAGATACCCTGATAGACATAATCGAATTATATTCTCAGTGGAGAATTCTGACCAGAGCTGTTGTGCTTTTTTAAGTGCAACGGAAGTGGGAGAAGAGCTAAGTCGGGTTCGTATTGCAAAAGGGTTTGCAGATGTGTTTGAGCCAATCACAGGACTACCACCGAAACAAGCTATTTAGTTTCGAATAGATCTTGTGCCAGGAGCTGAATCTGTAATTAGACCACCTAGCAGGATGACACCAACAGAGATGATGGAACTAAAGTTGCAGCTAGTGGATCTAGAAAGAAGGAATTTTATCTGACTAAGTGATTCGCCTTGGGAAACAACCGTGGTATTTGTGAAAACCCAGATGGGTCGTTAAGGATGTGTATCGACTATCGTAAGCTAAACGAAAGGACGATAAAGAATAAGTATCCTTTGCCGTGAATTGTTGATCTGTCTGATTAGTTGAGTGGAGACAAAGTGTTGTCCAAATTCGATTTGGCGATGGGGCTCCATCAGTTAGGAGTAGCAGAAAATAGCATTCCTTTGACTGCATTTCGGACTAGATATGGTTCGTATGAGTGGTTAGTGATGCTATATAGATTGACGAATGTACCTTCTTTCTTTGTGGATTTGATGAACCGAGTCTTCCAAGAGTATTTGGACTGATTCATGTTGGTACTTATAGATGACATTTTGGTATAATCTAAAATTTGAGAGAGGGTATGAAGAACATCTTAAGGTTGTGTCAGAGACGCTGATGCAGAATCAGCTAAAGGTGAAATTTTCAAAGTGTCATTTTTGGAAGAAAGAGGTTAGGTTTCTTGGTCATTTGGTTTGAGAGAAAGGATTGTCAGGCGATCCAGATAAGATCAAAGCTGTAAACAATTAAGAGACTAGAGACGATGATCGAGATCAGAAGTTTTCTTGAACTTGCTGGCTATTATCGGAGATTCATCAAGGATTTCTCACAGATAGTAGTGCCTTTGACTAAGCTTACCCGGAAGGAAGTGAAGTTTGTTTGGTCTGACAAATGTGAGGAAGCATTCCTTAAGTCAAATAATTTTTTGACTAATGCTCCAGTGCTAGTAGTTTCAGATGGTAACCAAGGTTTGGTAGTGTACACAGACGCTTGTAGGAATGGGTTGGGAGCAGTGTTGATGTAGAAGGGAAAGTTATTGCTTACGCATTTAGGCCGCTTAGACCGCACAAAGTAAGATATCCTACTCATGACTTGGAGTTGGCTATGGTAATTTTTTTCTTAAAGATTTGGAGGCATTATATCTTGGGGGAGAGATTTGAGTTGTATACTGATCACAAGTTTTTGAGATATCTATTTTTTCAGAAGGAGCTAAATATGTGACAACAGAGGTGGCTGGAATTTTTGGCTGCTAATGATTTTGATATAGATTATACCCTAGGAAAAGGAAATAAAGTAGCAGATGCTCTTAGCAGAAGACAACAGTATACGGTGTAGGCTATGTTGGCAGAATGGAAAGATCTAGAAGCTTTGGCTAGTTGCAGTGTGCAGTTAAGATCGACTACTAGTTCTAGTTAAAGTACTGTCAGGTTGTCCTGTTTAGAAGTTCGACCAGTATTGATCGGGAGAATTGCTTCTAAGCAGAAGGAGGATCCATTATTAGCTGAGAGGATCAGAAGGCTTGAGGCTGGAGCCAAGGTCGATATATGAAAGATTTTTTCCTTAACCAGAAAGGATGGTTGAGAAAGAAGGGACGGTTATGTGTTCTAGATGTGGAGAACTTGAGGAAAGAAGAAGTCCTTGAGGAATGTCATCGGTCCAAGTTTATGATTCATCCTGGAGTGACTAAGATGTATCAAGATATGAAGAGGAGCTTCTATTGGGAAGGTATGAAGAGGGATGTTGGCTTGTGGGTTAGGCAGTGTGTAAACTGTCGACAAGTGAAAGTCGAACATAAGAAGCCAAGTGGGTTACTTCATCCTCTAGATATTCCAGCTTAGAAATGGGATTCGATATCCATGGATTTTATAGATGGGTTGCCAAGCTCAAGGAGAGGAAATGAAAGTATATAGGTTATTGTGGACAGGTTGACAAAGAATGCACATTTCATTCCAGTAAAGTTGACCAGGACGGCACTAATTTTGGCGAGTTTGTTCATGTAGAACGTAGTTAGACTTCATGGAGTTCCTAGTAGCATAGTCAGCGATAGAGATGTTTTAATCACTAGCGAATTTTGAAAGAGTCTACAGAATGTGTTAGGCACTAAGCTCAAAATGAGTACCGCATATCACCCACAGATGGATGTGCAGACAGAAAGAGTCAATAAGGTGCTCGAGGATTTGTTGAGAGCTTGTGTGTTGGATTTTGGTGGATCTTGGGAGGATCACCTGCATTTGGTTGAGTTTTCCTACAACAATAGATATCAGATAAGTATAGGAACGATGCGTTTTGAAGCTTTGTTTGGAAGGCCATGCAAATCCCCATCATGTTAGTTGGAGACTGGAGATAGATTGGTCTTAGGTCCAGATTTGGTAAGGGAGGTATTAGAGAAGATTGAGTTGATCTGAGAATGGATGAAAGAAGCTTAATCCAAATAGAAAAGTTTGTAGAAAAAGGCATAAGGACTAAGAGTTCTTAATAGGAGACAGGGTTTTCATTAAGGTATCACCGATGAAGGTTGTGGTACGGGTCGGAAAGTCAAGGAAACTGGCACCGAGACATGTTGGTTCATTCCAAAATATAAAGAGGACTGGAAAGCTCGCGTATAGAGTTGAGTTGCCGATCAGTATGGCAGGTGTTCATAATATGTTTATGTGTCTCTTCTTTGCAAGTATGTGCATGATCCTAAGGCTACTGTTCCTCAGACAATGATGGAGGATTTGGTAGTGGAGCCTGATTTGTTTTTTGATAGACAGTCAGTTCGGATTTTTGCAAGAGATGAGAAAAGATTGAGGAGGAAGATAGTCAAGTTGGTGAAAGTTCAGAGGAGCAACAACGAGAAGGACTGTACTTGGAAGACGGAGGATTGGATTCGAGATATTTATCCTGATCTGCTTTGAGGGTATGTCTATATTAGATTCATATAGATATTTTGTAGTCAGGTATACTAGTATGGTTGTTAGGAATCATTACAGATGATTGCTATGTCTGGTATTTAGTCCGTACTGAATTTCGAGTACGAAATTCTTTAAGGAGGGGAGCCTGTAACGCCCCTAATTTTTGATAACATTATTCAAGAGATTTAATTAGATAAATTAAATAAAATAATATAAAATATAAGTGATTAGGGGATTGAGACTTGAAATAATTAATTAAGGCTGTGCCTAATAGACTAACTAATGGGCTAAAGAAGGGTTTTTAGGTTAAACAAATTACATAAGGGTATTATTGGAAATTGCCACCCAATAGTTCATACCTTATATATATTTTCCTCCTACCGTTTCTTCCCATTCATGTCATTTTAAAACTAAAACGCAAATCAAAAGAGAAGGAATGGTCAGCCATTAAAGAAGAGGAGATTAAAATAAAGTTAGAGAATTCAAGCTTAGAGGAATCAATCTCAATCCAACCTTCTTAACTAGATCAAGGTGAATAATAATTCCATTCCTATTTTTTTTTAAATCATATATTTTTGGATTTAAGGGATAAATTCGTTCTTATGATATATTGGATGATGATATGCTTGATTCATAATTTAATTAATTTAAACAATGTTTTTTAAAATAATTTTGCATGGTTTTCGGTTAAAACCGAGATTTAATGTTGATTAAATGCCATGAGAAAATTTAATGTTATGAGAAACTTGATTCTGGAAGGGGTTTCAATTTTGAGAATTTTCCATGGTATGGAAAGGTTGTTACGGACTTTCGAAGGAAAATATGATTATTTGGGTTTATAATTTATTTTGGAAAATATATTGAGAATTTTGGTCTGAAATTTTGATATATTAGATAACATGATTAAAGTGAATTTCTGGAATTTTTAGGGATTTTTCTTAAGTGATTTGTTATGCAAAATAAGTTGTTTTAGAAGAGGGACTTCTTTGCAAAAATTGGAAGGGTTTTAATTGATTGACTTAACCATGGTTTAGATCTGGATTAGCGGTAGTTATTTTTAAAACAGAATTTAAAAAAGTTAAGGCAACCAATCTGGTGTTGACATGTGGCAGGTTAGTTAGAGAAAAGTTTACTTAAACAATAATTAAACCTAGTTTGCTCAAAAAAGTGGTTCTGCCTACTTAGGAAAGCGCCTTTCGTCGCAGTAGCTTCCGCCTTCATACTTGTCGAAACCAACTATGCCGAAACCAATACATAAGATATCACTATGATGGTATGCAGTGGATTGGAGATAGGCGGAAGGTAAGATACCGAAAGCATGGCCCATGAAGGGGTCGAGACCTGGGCTTGTTTTAAAAGAAAAGCACTGCCTTTGTTTTGTTTTAAGCCTTCGACAGAGTCGAAGTATAAGGTTTCGATAGAGGTTTTAAAGGGTATCAAAAGGGTTGCCACTAACTTATTACCGCTTTCGACTGGGTTCCTTACTTATAACAGAATGTTTTGAAAGAAGAGAGTTCCGACCTAGTTGATACCCTGCTGATGTTTTATAGCCTTTCGGTTGTATTGAAGATATCTTTGTTGTTGAAAGGTATTTTGTTTTGTAAAGTTTAAGCCACTACCTAAAGCTTTCGAAAGGGGTTAGGGTTTTCGAAAGTGATGGTTTCGAAAGGGGTTTCAACTTTAACCTTCCAATGTTTTACCAAGATGGTTTATTCTTTCGAAAGAGATGGTGTCGACACCATCATGTTTCCCCAATGTTTTATATATGATGAAGGATGGTTTCGAAATAGATGGTTTCACCTAAATTCACTTTGACCTAAATAAGTTTTAATTATAAACCCAATGCTTTCGAAAGGGGCACTTTGAATGGCTTCGGAAGGGTTATTTCCAAAAGTGTCGAAAGGGGTAGTTTCAACTGGTTTTGAAGCTAAGCTTCTAATGTTAAAAGCTAATACTTTAATGTATTCAAAAGGTTTCAAAAGGTAGATTATGATGTATTATAAGGCAGGAGCCTAATGTTTTAAAGATAAGGCTCTCGAAGTAGGCTATCCTATGAAGTCGAAAGCTAGGTTTCGAGGGTGTTGAAAGGTTTTATGACCCAAACTCTCTTTTTAAAGGAAAAACCCATGATTATACTTTAAAAGGAGTTTTTATAATGGTTTTAAGAAGAAGCTATCTATGATAAATTTAACCCACTGGAATGGTATTTCTATATTGTTATGTTGCTTCTTCTAATATGAATGTATTCACTTTATAATGATCCCATAATTGCACTTTGGGGGGAAAGGGTAGGAGAACCAGTTAGGTTAACCCATTACTGAATATGAATTGATAAAACTCCTGAATGAGCATAATTGCATCCAGGAGGTCAGGAAGACCAGAATATAGGATGCTAAAATATAAAAGAAAGATATTGGTGGGGGACAATAAGTTCTCGGTAAGCCTGTGAAAACTATGTGTAAAGGAAGATGTAGAATAGGCAGGTTCACAGTTAGCCGATGAAAACAATGTGTAAAGGATGATGTCAGATGGACAGGTTCATACCATGAAAATTATGGGTAAAGGAAGATGTCAGGTAGATAGGTTCATAGTAAGCCTATGAAAACTTTAATAGGATATTAGCAGGGCTAGTAGGTTTGAAGTTAGCCCACGAGAACTATATCCGGATGAAATATTGACAGATATCAATAGGTTCCCAATCAACCCGTGAAAACTAGGATAAGAGTAAGATATTGGAGTTACCAATAGGTTCATAGTCATCCCATGAAAACTATGTAAATGGACATGGGGTCCTTAAATGTTTAAGCGATTATTAGTCAGCCCATGAAAACTAATAGGTTAATAGTAATCCTAGAAACTGTAATTGAGGTAGACAGTCTAAAATGAATAGGGATGGGCAATCCAGAATTGATTCATTTTTTTGCATACCATCATTATACTATTTTGAATTGTTTTAACCATTGTGGATGCAGGAGAACAGTATATTTTTTATAAAGATTTTTGAGATACTAATGAGGGGAAACCCGTCCGCTAAGCGGCATGGTCTCATTAGATATTTAAATCAATTGAGATGGTAGAATATTATTCATACCAGGCTTTACGTCTGACTCAAAATTTATGTTTTCCCCTTAAACTCTCTGGTACTCAATTGATTTTGAGTATTTTGAGAGTTGACATTTTCAGGTACCTCTTAAGAAGAATAAGCTTCCGGAGACGTGCAGGAGGCATGATAGCTATTCTGAGTTCTTTTTTCTTTTGATTCCGCTGTGTTGTTTGTAATGGCAAAGTTGTTATATAGCCTGTATATACTGATCATACCAGGGGCACCTTCATATGTCGCTCTGGGTGTATGTTTTAATAAACATGTTTTCTCTGAATGTGATTTGTGAATTTGGGATTATGTAGTGAATTAGAAATGTTTTGAGATGAAACTTGATTTAAGTTTAAATTCTTTCCATATTCATGTGTTTCTATGTATCAATAAATCTAATTTCGCCATATTTGGTCGTCGAGGATTTATAACTATCGATGACTACAGCATCCATAGCCGTTAGTTTTGGGCCTCTAAATAGGGGGATGTACAGTAACTTTGACTTGGAACCTATCCTTTTGATTAACGATTTGATGTTCCTTCTGGACCATTTCTTAAGACCATTCATCAACATAGCTCGGTGGCAGGATTACCTTCATCATCGCTGTCAAGAGTGCTGCTAAGAACAATTGATTTTTTTCTTCAAGTTTGAGTTGTCATGACATCCCCTAGCTTTTAGTTCTATTTCTAAGGTCATGAGATTTCCAATCAATTCCTCCATGCATTGTTTGTTTAGATCTTTGAATTATTGTATTGCGTTACCTTTGCCTCAATTTTTTTGGAAGAATTCATGGTTTTTTCAAACAAACTAAATTTGGTGTAAACCTTGCCTAAGGCTTTGGAATTGTATACCACCACTGAAAAGCGTATGTATATCTCTTTTATGCTTTCATCCAATAAAATTGTTAAACCAAAAAATGGATCAACACCCTGGATTGAGTGTGAAAGCACCAGCTCTTTTTACCAAGGAAAATAAAATAGAAATATGGAATAATAACTTGCAGATAAAGTAAAGAGACAAGAGATTTTATAGTGGTTTGGTTGTTAATGAAGCCTACATCCACTTCATAACTTTTATTATCGACTGACTGCAATTACAAGTTGAATCTAATAATAATTTGATTGGATCTTGTAAGTTAGATCAAGTCACTAGTGTTAGAGGTCACTGAAGAATCATAATGGATCCTTTAGGTGACTGTTGTGTCACAAGAGAAGTGTGAAGAATAGTTTCAGCAGTGTTTCAGCAGCCAGTCTAAAAGATCCTTCTTATGTTGCAGATGGGTTAGTATTTATAGGGATTAGAGAGCTATCGGATCAAATTTCTTTGCTAGACGACCACACTTGATGATACAAGACACTCAAGAAGTTTCACGGCGACCTGACCCTGTATGATAGATCGCTAGCAATCCCTAGGTCATGGATCGCTAGCGATCCATGTAGTTTGATTATTTTTTAGCTCGTTTTAATTGAATCATGTTCCCTACTTTATGTAGATGCTCTCCATGTAATTTTATGACTAAATGCCTTGTTTTTATGATTATTCAGGTACTAGTTGCATCGAAGTATTGCTGGAATCAGATGAATGCTCACTTCTCGGTCTAGCTAGCTTGGAACATCGTGAAACTTAACAGGCGTACCTAGAAAGATAATGCTTCATGATGCAAGTAGAATAGACGATCCACGAGTAATACTTAAGTGTCGCTAGTGATCCATGAACAATGGATTGCTAGTGATCCATCACCTAAGGCAATTTTTTCACTTTTTCTTTTTTTGTCTTTCTTGCTTCCTTCTTCTGGTCCTTCTGGTTGGTTCTCGATTTGTTTTGACTTGACATAGATGTTCTGATTTTCTTTGAATTCGATTGGGTTAAAAGCCTGGATAACATTTTCCCCTCAGAGTATACTGTCATTGGAAAAAAGGCGTGCTCTAGAAGTAACTACTATGAATTCCCACTTTGCGAAGCTTAACGATATCGTTGAGGCTATCATACGATTTTGGCCTTGGTTATCCAACCGTTTATTGAGTTTTTACGTAAATCACTGTTACTCGTTATAATAAATAAATTTCAATCCCACAAATTTCAAGATGCTTGCAAAAAATACATAGATCATGCTTGGTGTGTTTGGCAAAATTTTATCCCTAGTGACCCATAGTCCATGGATCGCTAGCGATCCAAGGACTTAGCATATTTTTCCTATGCAATGTCTTATTTAGTTCATTGGAGCCGACCTTCTTCCATAGGTATTTTCATTCGTGAACCGATCCTTCTGCCTTACGACCTGACCTAGAATATTCAAACCCTAAATCTTCCTTTTCCATCACCGCCGCTGTTTTTTCGCCACCGGAGTTTCTCGCCTTCAACCATACTTGACATAGCGATCGCCTTGACCTTACCCCTACTTCCCATTGCTTCATCTTTTAGATCGCCATCGAACCTAACCCCTTGGATCGCCGCCGATCTTACCTGCTTCAGGTCACCGACATCCTAAGTTCAACTGTATTCTCCTTTAGATTCTTGACTAGAGGTAGGTATGCAGATTTTGGAGTTTGTTTAGAAATTTGACCGTGAGGTAATATTGGTGGTGATTGTTATGGAGAACTCGAGTTGATTGCGATTTTGTGAAAGAAGATAGTAAATCAAGTCTTGAGTTCTTCACGGAATGAAATTCGGGCTTTGCCCCGGTGCTTAACATATTTTTCTATCTTTGTCCATAGAACTAGAATTAATTTGCACCGAGTTTACATTGTTAATCCAACATGACATCTCACGGAGTGGTTTTGGTTTTTCTAGGGGGTGATAATAGATTAGGGTTGTGTCCCATGTGCATCTTATACTATTATCACCTTTCGAAGAGCTAAAATCGACTTATGCTAAGAATTCTCAACTTTATTTGAACCCATTAATCTAGTTGCACACTTCGAATTGGTCCTATTATTGCATAATCAGTGTACCTGGAATGGGAAGAGCTTCCCTCATCGCTTCAGATAGCAGGTTTTTTATCGATCATCTATTGACAATGGGAAATTGTAAGAGAAATAACTTTAATAAATGATACATGAAGCTCTTTTCTTTCTTCACTGCAAGTGAACGACCTACATAGGATAGAGCATTTGTAGTGTCCAGGACACCGAGCCTATCCCACGTAGATAACACCCTATGCTTGCCCCAGTCAACACTTGGAACCTATTATGTCGGCATAAATCGATATATTTTCGGAGTTTAAGTGTCATAGGGGAACTTTTAGTTAAAGATAGAATTACCAGACCGCGTTAGGTATAATTTCTATTACATAGAATAAAGCACCCGTCCTCTTGTTGTAAGACCAGTGAAGGATGTCCAGCACTTTCAGAAGCTAAATCATTATCAGTTATGCTTTCGCAAACAGTTTCTGCAGCACCTACTTCTTCATTATTGCAAGATAAATATAGTTAATTGGTTCTGGTTGGTCCGGTTATAGATCGGACTCCTCCAAATTTTAGAGTGCTACTCAATCCTTTAGAGAGAGCTTCTTACATAATCTCTACTAAAGTTCTGCATAACATTTGCTTACAACACGGCATTACGAACGATGATGTGCGCCTTCCGTCGAAGAATGAGTTTGCACATACGCCGCCTTCGAGGTACACCACTTACCATCGGTATATGTGTTTAAATGGAGCAGTGTCCCCCTTCAATCACTTCTTGAAAGAAACTCTTCTGAACTTGGGGATTACTCCATTTCAAATTCATCCTAATGGGTACGCGACTTAACTTGCCTTCACGTCTTGTTTATGTGGATGTTTAATCATGCCTCAAGTTTTGATGAGTTGAGGTATTTTCCCTGATTCAAGAAGAGAGACGAAAGTCTGTCTCTTGTTGTCATCGAGGCCCAAAGAAAATGCAAGATCGTGCTGCAGCTTCAAAGCAACCTATCTCAATTCAAGATCCACTATTTCTTCATTAGGTTCCCTAAGGGATTTAATCATCATTGGACGACGGGGGTAGGTTCTCTCTTTTACTTTTTAAATTTTAGTATGTCTCTATGGGATATTTGATAGGTTGAACACCTCTTGCAGTTATTTCGAGGCCCAACAATGATCCATCACTCGATCCAATTTTCCATACTCTGAAGGTCGTAGACCCCAAAAAGAGATCAGTCAAGTTTTTGCTAACGGACGATAATTTGCTTCGATATGGGCTATTGCATCATGGGAGGTCTGCTGTGGCCATTGAAGTTCTATCTCCTTCCCATTCCAAAATTCGAACACGTTCCACTTCTTCATCACACGGCTCCGAGGAGGGTGATTTTCCAAAAGGAGAAGGTCCGCCCGGCGGGTCGATCGAAAAAATCCATGATGAATGAGGTGTTACGACTGAAGCCAACTGCCTGCCCAGGATGCCTTTGATTCCAGAGGAGGATGAGGAAGAATTCAAGCAGCATAAGGGCAAGGCTGCGGTGAAAAACAGAAAAGGAGGGGGTGAAACTGAGGGTAGTAGTAGTTATGATTCCTCACGATGAATTCGATGCAAGTTCTGGTGATGGAAACTTCTTATTATGTGAGGAAACTCTGGGAATGATTCAAGTTCTCCTGTATTCGCCTCCCCAAGAGATTGTGATAAAGATGCTTCCCCAACAGCAGAGCGACTTAGTGATTCCCTACTTGAGGAAACTGGTATTGACTTTAGGGAATTGAGCAATATTTGTGTAGATATCAATGAACTTCTAGGAGATGATTTTGAATTCAAGGGATCGTCTCCTCGTCCCAATCATATTGTGTCAAGTCAACCAGGTTTCTACCATAGTGGCTTCCTGATCCAGTTTGTGACGTCCGTTTAGACCATCTATGATATGTTACACAATTCACTAGGGTCTTGTTCACTTATACATGCATTATTTAGGTCCATTTTTGGTCGCTAAAGATCTTCATTTATTTTTTATATCAGGTACTATGAGAGGCTGTGGACTTTTATGAGGATCTTGAACAATTCACTGATTCGCAATGCTGGTCAAGACGATTGTTAAGCCGCCATTAGCCCCGTGAAATCGAGGAAGAGTGGAGAAGGTGGAAAGACTTGGAAGCCAAAGCACATTGTTGGGATGACAAAGAATGGGGTATGGTTTGTAAGGGTGGTTATAAGAAGAGAAAAAATCCTAATGACCGAGACGAGCTGCCCAAGAAGCCAAACGTTGAACGTGGTTCTCATCCCTTTGAGCACCAAGCTTTTGCCCTGGCCCCGATCTCTATTGGAATTGAAGTTCCGACTTCCACAGTTCAAGTTTCATCTTTTATCCCAAGTTCAACCGACTCATGTGGTGCTCGCTTCTGGTTCTTCATATCCATGCATGAGGCCGGCTTATATTCTTTTGTCTGGTCCCCTTAGACTTGAAGCTACGCTCCCTGGGTGGTTTCTAAAGGGAAATAAATTTGACCGCGACCTGCGCCTAAGCCGTAAAGATTCCTATATGCCCCATCTCCAATCAATTGAAAGTGATTTGGATCAATCTGAGGGATGGTAAAAGTTATGCAAGCAACTGTCATACACGAACTGCAACAAATATCAAGAGATCCTTTCCTTTGAATCAAAAAAGAACGATTATGAGAGGGCGTTAGTAGAACGTCACGCTGGAATTGAGCAATTAACACAGGGGAGGGACGGTGCACTCTGAGAGAGTAAGAGGCTTTAGCTTGCTAAAGGAACTAAAATAGGCCCACGCAAAAATAGAGATCATATTTCAAGGTGAAATCAAGAAGACCCACATGGATGAGGTTAAGCTGAAAGAGGAGCTTGAAGCCTGTGCGTGACCATTGAAACTGAGAAGAAAACCATCGCTGATCATAACGAAGTTGTTGAAGCCTATAAAAAGGTGACTGTTGATTATGCGGGAATGGTGGAATCCCATGACAAGACCATTTCTGATAAGTGTTAAATGATTGCTTCACTCTAAGAGAAAGTCATGCAGCTTAATGCTGAGAAGACCCATGTTGAAGTTGAGAAGGCAGCTATGATAGAGGACTACTTGGAGTTGCAAGATAATTTGAAAAAGAAGATGGATGACACCATCTTAAATTTTTATGTTAACTCCTTGCTGCATCAGGGGAGCCTTAGCTATCTGTGCCCTAAATTCCCACATACTCTTGCTGTGATTTGGGAAGAAGTTCTGGCATGTTTCCAAGAGAACGGGGATGTATACACCGAGCAAGAGTTGGAGGATGTCTATCTCAATGAAGAATCGAAGAAAGCTTCGATAGAGGGTCGGGAGATCATTCGAACTGAGAGGGAACAGGAGGCCATCGATGCTGCTGTGCCTGCAACTGCTAAAACGCTGTCAGGGCCTTTCATTTTCTGGTCTGGTAAACCATCAAAACAGCCTCGCAATCAGTTAGCGAGTTAGACCGGTGCTGCCTTATTGCCTGCACCTCCAATGACCATTTGTGAAGCGTTGGGTGGTCCTGGAACTTCTTCGAAGATCGTGCAGCCAACCAAAGAAGGAGAAGGTGGGGAGTATGAGATTGAAATTCTCAGCCATTCTTCTATGTAGGTTACCTTCTTATTTCTCTTGAGTTTGAGAATTTTTAGCTCACACCACAAGAACAAGATGAACTGAATGCTTTCATTTTTGATCTTATAGGTCCGTCTTCTTTAGCTACTGACCTATCGATTTCTTCGATACCTGGGCTTGCTGATATTTCAACTTCCTTGATGCTCATTTCCATAGCCTTCTGATTTCTACACCTGTGTCTAGCTCACAACCGAAGCCGGAATCCAAGAAGATTGCTGCATTGCATGGTCTGGATGACCCTTCTCTATCTTTGGAGGGCGATTTCACGATAGCTAAAGCTTGAGAGCAGGAAGACCAAGCTGGCCAGCTAAATAAATATGAACAACAGATGGTGGCCTTTAAGAAGAGAAGGATCGAGGAAAGAAAATCTTTGAGGAGCTTCCGCAATTCCTGAAAATGCAAGACCAAGGAGGAGTCTTCCTAGAAGGTCTAAGAACAAAGTGGTGATGCTGGCACGGAGGAGATAATTGATATTTCAAGCAGTGACACAACTCCTGGGAAGGATTCTGAGAGGAAAAAGAAACTTTCGACTAGAGGTGGGAAGGGGAGTGATGGAAAGAAGCATTGATAGGCTCGAGTAATAGTGGAGCTAGATTTTGGGACATTCTGTTTTTCTTGAAACGTGTTTTGTACGAATGCAGAGTTTGCACTTATTTCTTTTGTTGCTGTAGCATCTATATTTTCGTTTTTTGTTGACTGATAATGTGTGGGTATGACCCCACATTTTGACTTTGTATAGAAAATGCTATAAGTAATACAAGGTTGACATTTTGATTGTAACTCTATCTATCTACGTTTCATGCACTTATGCCAATTTTTTTACTGCTATTTTATCTAGTCCTATAATTACTAACAACATTCTTTGTTTGGAGTAACAGAACTGTGAAGTACTTAGTTTTTGTTTTTGAATATCGGTGTGTGTTCCCCCAAGTTCACGAAGTTGTTTACCTCAAACACTTGACGAATGAACGGTTGATCCATGTGATTCTTAGAAAATTTGTAACTGAGTCTATTTTTCGGTTCCTATCTTCGGGAACTTGCAATTTGAGCATCTCGATTCAAGAAATTTTGTCAGTCAACAATCGGAATTCTATCCTAGCTCGTGGTCATTTGTCATTGCTGGATTCATACCCATTACTCCTGATAGTGGGAGTATATTGATTCTTGTTAGTCCTACAATAGATGAGTCTCCCGGTACTACTAGGACAACGTCGGTACTTAAGAGTGTCCGCGGCTTATGAAAGCACAGCTTTTAAGTGTACACGTGGCTTATGTGATGCGTGGCTTTTGGGATTGACATGACCCATCCATCCGGAATGGTTTGGATTCTCCCGACGTTACCAATCTTCGGGCAACGTAAGGAGTTCACATTTTGAGAGCATAGTTCCATGACTCTGGAAGCAATGCATGGCTTATGAAGGCGCGTGACTTTGATTGGGGCCTTCTCGGTGTTGCCAGAGTAACACCAGTTCTTAGAAGGCAGGGATCAAGTTTCATCGATCCAACAGTTTGAGTTGATTTGTTTCCATCAAGCCGGTGGGTGGATGGGGCATACTTGAGCATGATTCTATTATCTCAAGCAACGATTGGATGGTTTCGAGTCAATTTGACCCCGTTAACTTAGCAGGTTACTTTTGTGGACATAGTTTTATTGTTTCAAAAAGAAAAGCAATTTACTAATGAAAGTTGGGCAAGTTCTGCTTATTTACAAGACCTCCAGTATTCCGGGTGGCTTATTTGCTGGAAATAGGAAATATATAAGATAGTCTTAGATAAAGTATGTACACAGTGATTCACTGTTCCATGCTCGGGGAATTTGGGCACCATCAACAGTCGTTAGCTTGAATGTGCCATCCCCTTGCTTCTGACTGATCACATAGGATCCTTTCCAGTTTGGTTCGAATGCTTCTAGTACATGGTAGACCCTTTTGAGGACAAGGTCTCCTACCTTGAAGGTGCGGTTATGAACTTTGGAGTTGAAGTATCGTGCAACCCTTTTTGGCGAGCGGCAGTCCTTAATTTAGCTTCTTCCCTCTTCTTATTGACCATATCGAGTGACTCTGGTAGTGGCTATTCATTTTACCTTTGATCGAAATTTTGCCTCCGATGAGAAGGGACTTTTAGTTCAATCGGGATCATTGCTTCTGAACTATATGCTAGGGTAAATGGAGAGTGCCCAATTGCAGATTTGTGCATTGTCTTGTAGGCCCATAGTGCGAGTGGAAGTTCATCGACCCAATTTCCTTTTGCTTTAGTTAGCCGCTTTTTGATGGTGGACTGATGATCTTATTTACTGCTTCCACTTGCCCTTTTGCTTGTGGATGTGCGACAGCGTAAAAGCTTTTCTCGATTCGGAAGCATTTGCAAAAGTCTTTGAACTCAACGCTTTCAAATTGAGCCTCATTATCCATGATAATTTTCTGTAGAACCCCAAACCTGCAAAAAATATTTTTAATAAGAAAGTTAACGAATTTCTTTTTGGTAATAGTGGCCAGCGATTTCGCTTCGGCCCATTTGGTGAAATAGTCAACGGCAATGATAGCATATTTGGCTCCTCCTTTAGCCATTGGTAATATACCAATAAAATCGATTTCTCAACTTGCGAACGGGCCATGGGCTGACCATTTATGTTAGCTCTGTCGAGGGGGTTCTTTTGATCTCGCTGAATCTTTGGCATTGATCACACCGTCTGGTGCAATCTGTTGTGTCGCGGTTTACTATTGGCCAAAAAGTACCCATACTAGAGAACTTTCTTTGCAAGGGTTTGCCTCCCAGTATGATCTTCATAATCACCTTCATAAACTTCTTTTAGGATCCTTCGAGTTTCATCGTTGGTCACACATCTGAGCAAGAGGGTAGAGTATCCAATCATGTATTACAAATCACGATACCTTTTGGAGAAGCATTTTCCATTAGTTCCTGTCTGCGGGGAGAGATCTTGTGAGTAGGTAATCTTTGATCGGTGTCATTTATACCTTTGGTTCCTTGGTTGTCTCAAAAATCCAGTTGATATCCATTTTGCTTATGCTCAGAGTGGTCAGGGTCTCAATTGGGACTAGACTCAATGACTGAGCTTCTCCGGAATTGGCCTGTTTGGCTACATAATCCGCCTTCGTGTTCTGTTCCCTTAGGATATGAGTCATGGTGTAATGCTCGATGTCGTTTAGAATTTCCTACACATTAGATAGATACGGTGCGAGGTTCTCCCCGAGCCTGGTATTCGCCTTTCACCTGACAGAAAACTAGCTGAGAGTCGCTATAGATGTATACATATTTTATCTCGAGTTCCCTCACAATCTTTTGCCCAACTATCAATGCTTTGTATTTTACCTCGTTATTTGTTGCAAGGAATTCTAAAAGCAAGGCATAGAAAACAAATCATCCTTTGGGAGTCTCGAGCACTACCCTTTCTCCTGAGTAGAAGTTGTTAGACGTACCATCGACAAACATCTTCCAACATGTCTCCACTATGAGAGTCATTCCTTCCTCGTTATCTCGTACACTAAATTTGGCAACGAAATTTTCCAACGCCTGCCCGTTAATCTCCTTTCAAGGATGGTATGGGATTTCACACCGACTTAATTTGATGTTCCATTTGATAAGCCGTCCAGAGGTCTCACGGTGATACAACACTAGCTTCAAGGGTTGATCCATTAGCTCTCTGATCGGGTGTGCTTGAAAGTACGGTTGTCACTTTCTAGATGCGATCAAGAGGCAATATGCCAGTTTTGGATAGTTTTTTAGGCGTCAGTAAACCGTTTACTAATGTAATATATGGGTCACTGGATCTTAGCTTCTTCTCATATGAGTGCGGCACTCAATGCATGTGGCAAGACTACTAAGTAGATGCACAAATCTCCTCTGTCTATCGCCTTGGACAGGATTGGCGAGTTTCCATATGTCGCAATAGTTCTTCAAACATAGTTTGACAATCTTGATTCCATTCGAATTTTTTATTTCCCTTTTTTTAGCATGTTAAAGAACGGTATACATTTATCGGTTGCTTTTGAGATAAACCGGCTCAGTGCTACAACCATTTTATTCAGGTTTTGTAACTCTTTCCTATTCCTCGAGGACTCGACTTCTCGCAAAGCGGTTATTTGTTTGGGATTTTCTTCGATGCCTCTGGCACTTATGATGAATCCAAAAACTTTCCAGAGGCTACCTCGAAATGACACTTAAGTGGAAAATTTTACTAAAACATAAAGGCATCTTTTTGAAAACTAAACAAGTTTTTAAACTAGAAAACACTTGAAAATATAGAAACCAAAGATCAAATTTTACATAAGGGATTCTAAGTCGCTTCACCAAGTAAAGGTGATAACTTCTTAGCATGAAATCATGTATTCATGTTCAAAACATTCATAATCACAACATAAAATCACATATAAGCATGCTATAATCAACATATACAAGCAAGATTATAACTTGCAAACTAACTTGGCCATTTAACTTCAAGTTTCAACCATATATCGTTTCATCACAACACGTGCACATGTATCCAAGTCCACATAATTTATCCAAATGAACATCATATATTACAACAAGTAAAGCATATTTTTTAAGTTTAGAAAACTTAGTTAAGTTTAAAACTTTACTCACTAAAAGTCGATGAGACTGAGCGAAGTTTTATTATAATTTAAGCAGGACCTAGATCTTCGCTTCTTTCTTGGAAAAGTGATATTTTTACAGACTTAAAGAGGAAATATGGCCCGATTAGGGGAAGGCGCTGCACGACCAAGGTGGTATGGGGGTGTGTATGGGTTTGTTTTGTAAGGAAGAAGTGTAGAAGTGGAAGGGAATGGTTTTAACAAGGATTTAACACTTAAAAGTGAATGAAAATTAGAATTTTAAACTAAAGAATTTATTTTGGATGCCATTTAAGTGTTCATGAAGATAGGAAGGAAGATGTAGAAAGTAGAAATGAAAATATAAATGAAGAAAATAGTTGGAAATTTGCATATATACAAAGTGCACATTTTAAATTGCTAAATACATAACCTTCATTCTTTGTTTGCCACCTCACACACTTGTCTCGTCCACCCCTAAAAACTCACATGAATAGGTCCCCCTCCATTCTAATGATCCAACATCCACTTAATGTTTGTTAAGAAATGATATGTTATGACAACTTCCACTTTAATTTTTAAACTAAATTAAACTTCGTAAATTTCTTTCCATATTTTGATAATTTTAATATATGTATGTATGTATGTATGTATGTATTGCTAACTTACTAATAAATGAATTTTGAACATTTGTACCATATGGTTTACAATGTTTCGGCAACTTTTGAACACTGTGAAGTCAAAAATTCGAAAAACAATTTTCGGTCACATTTTCTTTTTTTGAACTAATTATTTCTTAAAGAAATTTTGAAAACTATTTAACCGTCAATAGTTATTATTCAAAAAAAAATTATTTGAGTTATAGAATCAATCAATTAATTACTAAAAATATATTTTAAATATACATATTTAAAGTTGTCAATTTTCAGGTCGTTACACTCTCCCTTCTTAAAAAATATTTCATCCCAAAATTAGCTAACAAGGAGATAACTCAAGACAATACAAAAAGGCATATATTATATCATAAAACCAATACAACAGACATACTAAGCATCCATAGCAAAACAATGCATACACTATACATACAACAAACAATGACTATCGTAACATCAATTCTGGATAGGCTTCCCTTATTTGATCCATCATTTCCAAGTACAATCTCTAGGATCCTAACTCCACTGAACATTTACTAATTTCACCACCTTATTACGCAACCACTTCTCAACTTTGTGGATGCTGATCACCATCAAGTTTAGTTCTATTTTCAAATCCTCTTGAACTGTCGGCTCTACAATCAACAATGGGTCATGAATATACTTTCTTAAATGAGACATATGGAAAACGTTATGGATCCTCGAAAGCCATTTTGACAAGTCAATTCTGTAGGAGAGTGGTCCAATCCCCTCAATAATCTTAAAAGGCCTAACGAGCTTAGTGCTAACTTTCTATCCCTTTCGAATCAAACAACTCCTTTGATTGGGGAAACCTTAAAAAACATAGAATCTCCGACTTTAAATTCCAAATCTCTTCTCCTTTTATCGGCATAACTTTTTTGTCGATCTTGATCTTCTTTTATCATTCTCTTGATAACCATGACCATTTCGTAGCTTCCCGAATCAAATTCGGTTCAAGTACTAGCCGATTTTCAGTCTCAACCCAACATGTGGACGACTTACATAGATGTCTATAAAGAGCTTCGTAGGGTGCCATGCCAATGCTCACTTGATAATTATTGTTGTAGGAGAATTCTATCAAGTGCGGGTGATCTTCCCTTGATCATCCAAAAATCCAGAATACATGCTCTTAAGAGATCTTATAAATTCCAGCCACACTCTCCATTTGTCAATCTGTTTGGGGTGGTAAGCTGTGCTCAATCTTAGCTTTGTTGATAAAGCTACTTTCAATACCTTCCAAAACTAATTGGTAAAGATGGGATCTTGATCACTTACAATGATTACTAGAACCCCATGTAATTGAACAATACCGCTTATATAAATTTATGTCAAAGAAATTGCAGGTCTTGTCAGCTTTACCAGAATAAAATGAGCACTCTTTGTCAGCCGATCCAGGGTAACCCATACTCCTTCATTTCCTTTTCTTGTCCTGGGTAATCCATCGATAAAATCCATTAATATCATTTTTTGTTTTCAATTTGGAATCTCCACGGGTTGAAGTAAACTAGCCGCCTTCTGGTGATTGCCCTTCATCTGCTGATAGATCAAACATCTGCTGACATATACTGAGACATCCTTCTTCATTTCTTTCAACCAAAACACCTGCTTCATATCTCGATGCATCTCAAAAACACCTGGATCGATATTTAATTTGGATCGATGACATTCTGATAAAACTTCATATCTAAGGTCATCGACATTAGGGACATAAATCCTCCCATTATGCAAAATGCCTTAGTTATCCATCTTAAGACTTGCACACTGCCCCTCCTCAACATCCTTCATGATCTTTATTAAGTACTTATCTTCCTTTTACTTACTGGAAATCCTTTTCAATAGTGTCGTTGTAACTTCCAAGAGAGCCAACACTGTATTCCTACTTAAAGCATCCGCCACTACATTCGCTTTCCTTGGCGTATAGAGGATATCCAAATTGTATGTCGCCAGAAAATCTAATCATCATTGTTACCTCAGGTTCAGATCCTTCTAAGTGAAAAGATACTTCAGGACTTATGATCTGTGTAGAGCTCGAACTTTTTATCTATTGAAGAAGGTAATTACTAACGAGGTTCCTTAAAGATTGGAAATAAACAAAAGAGGAAAAGAAGGATTCTTACCCAATAAGTAATGCCTCTACATCTTTAATGCAAATACTACGGCTAACAGCTCCAAGTCATGCATTGCATAAATCTTCTCATGGGATTTAACTGCGTATACTGCATGGGCTATAACCTTCCCGTGTTGCATCAACACTTTACCCATACCAACTCTACATGAGTCCATATAAACAGTTAACCCTTCTCCTCTATCAATAACAGCCAAAACATGGGCACTGGTCAACCTTTCTTTTAACTTAAGGAATGCACTCTCACACTTCAAAGTCCATTCGAATTTAGCATCCTTTTTCATCAGCTTGGTTAGATAAGCGACGAACTTGGATTAATCCTTTATAAACTTTCTATAGTAACCAGTCATCCCTAAAAAGTTTCCCACTTCTATAGCATTTTGGGCTCTTTTAAAATCTTGCACAGCAACTACCTTAGCTAGATCAACTGAGTTACCATCTCCTGGTATCTTACCTCTAATTGCCAAAAGTTGCACTTAGAAAACTTATCCTTAATAATGTTTTTCATTAATGTTTCAAACACCTCTTCCAAATGGTGTTTATGCTCTTCCTCGGTATTTGAGTAGATGAGAATGTCGTCGATGAAAAAAACATGAACTTATTCAACATATCCCTGAAAACATGATTCATAAGATCAACAAAAATGCAAGTGCATTGGTTAGCCAAAAAGGCATAACCAGCCACTCATAGAAAAAATATGACCCTCTAAAAGTAGTTAAGGGTATGCTATCTTCGATACCCTCAACTGATGGAAACCGGTAGTAAGGTTCATTTGGAAAAATACTTTAGCCCCATGATGTTGGTAAACCATATCATCTATTCGGGATAATGGATACTTATTTCGAATGGTCTGCTTTTTCAACTCCCTATAATCCATGCACAATCTTGAAGAACCATCGGACTTAGAAACAAAACTACTTTCGATTCCTAACTCAAACAGCTTGTTCCAATCAATCCTCTTCTTAATAAATAATCAATTTGACTTATTAGCTCCTATTTTTCTCTTGGGGCGATTTTACGTAGAGGATGAATGATTGGTCTCGCACCGTAAACTAAATCAATACGAATTCAATTTGCAAATTGGGGGGCAAACTACTAATCGGCTTAAAAGTATCAGGGAAGTCTTTAACAACTTTTGTCGATCCTAATTCTTCATGGGATGATTCTAAGGAATAAAGGAAACTATTCATATGTTTGTTAGGCTTCTTACAAACTATCCTTTCCAATATATCTCCAAAACTAGCTTTCAACAGTATCCTCCTCTTAGTGCAGTCCAGTATAGCTCCATATCTCAACAACCAATCCATATCAAATATAACATCAAACCCCCTAAAATTAAAGACAAAATAGGTCACAAAAGAAAGGATGTTTTCGGAAATCAATTTGTACTCTTTCACCAATCAGGCACATATTAGTTATACCACCTATGGGGTTGGACATACAAATAGGGATTTCTACAAATTTTGAGATAAGCTGTAACCTATCTACCAATTCTTTAGACATAAAACTATTCGAGGTATCAAATAAAACATGAAATAAAATACCATTAATAAGTAAAGTACCTTCCAAGACTCCCTTCCCTTTTATGTCTTTAGAAGTTAATGGCTCATCCTTAATAGAATAGATCTTAATCTGCTGGCCCTTCTTCAATAGTGAATTGTCCTTAACCATATGTCCAGGCTAGTGGCAACTATAGCAAAGTGTCTTCTAGACCATTGGAGAGATAGCTTTCGCCTGCTGACAGTGCGTTGAAATGTGCCCTTTTTCTTACAATTGCAAAAACAACATCTTTGTACTTATTTCTCTGATCTCTTCCTTCTAGTTTTCCCTTATCCTGTTCTTTTTCTAGTTTGGGTTAAACTTCATTTTATTTGGGTTAACGGTATTGCCACTGGGTGTTGCTGCTACCGATGGCTTCTTCTTCAAAAGAACTTCATACCTTAAGGCCAGGTATACCAAATCAACAAATGATTCCTTCACATGAGTGGTCACCTTTTCATGGAACTCTTCTCTTACACCCAATATGAACAATTCATTTTTTTAGCGGCATATCAATAGATCTAGGCCAAAACAAGATAGCTCGTTAAATTTCATCTCATATGCCACCACTGATAAGTCTTCCTGTTTGAGATCCAAGAAACTTATATATAGTTGAGTTTTTTCTGCAGTTGGCATGTTCTGGTTTTTGAATACTTCTTTGAATCTAGCCCATGAGAATTCATGTTCTAAAACATTTATAGTGGCAGAATCCCACCTTGCCATTTCCCTCTCTTGCAATTGCCATGATGCCAAGAAGCATTTCTGATCATCAAAAATGTCCCAACCTTTGAAAATCTTCTCACATGACCGTAGCCAAGCTTGTACTTAAATGATGGATTATGTACCCTTGAAAGGTTTTCCTCCGAGGTTTGTAAACTCCTTGCATAGAGTTGTGAATTTTACTCGGGGCTACATTGCGGTCTAACATTTAAGGATCAATCATTTATGGTTTTTGTGCTACCGTTTCCCCTTCCTCGTCCCCTTCTCGTACTCATTCTTACTACCTGAATAAAATAAGATATCTTTGGAATGCAGACGAGATTATCTTAGGAAAAAGAGCATAAAACCAAACATAAAAATGTCGAGCAGAACAACATGAAAATGCACTCTTAAAGATAGAACTCATTCTAGGGCTGTGCAGTCAAAGCGCTCGGCAGATTCAAAGTGGTGGAGGTGCAAAAAAAGTCATAGCGGGGATACAGCGAGGATACAACGAGGATATAGCGGGATATAGCGGATAGCTCTAAAATAGCATATAAAACTCGTACTTAATATTTTTACAATATATAAATGGTAATTAAATGAAAAGTTATCATTCAATTAAATTATAATTAATACATAAATGATTTTAAACAAAAAACATGTGCGAATATACTTTAAATAAACGTAAAACTGTTATATAACATAATTGAATTTAGTAGAATTTTAGAGTATTTTCATTTCTAAAAATATATTAAAGATTACATCAAATAAATTAGTTTCATAATTTTTATAATGTATAAATGCAATTTTTTAATTCATTTTATTAAAGAAGATATAGCGGAAATAGCAAAATATAGCAGGAATAACGGGATATAGCGGAAATGGTGGGTTTAAAGCGGAAAGGCTAAATTTTGGGGCTATATGAAAAAATCGTAGCGGTAGAAATCTGCTATGAGATATTGCGAGGTTATAGCGGGGCATTAACTACACAGTTCTAGGGTACTACTAACACTATCTCTAATGAGTTAACCCTAACCAAGGCCTAAGTGTTCTCTTAACCTAAGTTCTGATACAAGTGTGATGACTTTCCCTTCTTACATCCAATGATGACGCTTAATACATCCTCGGTACTCATGTGTCAATCATCTAAGTGCTCGCAAGATAGATCGTGGGATAAAGTAAAATATAAGACAAGGAAACAAACATAGATTTTTTTCACAACATCAGTTACATAAGCATCATCATAGAATAGTACATATAGTTACTCCAAAATGTTACATCAAAGTTACAACAAGTACTATTCCCAATAAGGATAGTTATATCAGCTTGCCCAAACTACTAATACAGTATATACAGTCACACAGAAATAAACATAACTACTAGATGATGATGAAAGCTTCTACTCCATATTTTTTCCAAAATGCTCCAAAGAAACCTGACTACTTGGATACTCATAAAAATTTGAGTACCTAAGAGTTTAAGGGAAAGAAATAAAACTTCAGGTCAGATATGGGTCTGCGGTGACTAAAGTATAAGTTTAACTTTATAAAAACCTTCAAAACAAAGATATCTCATAAGACCATGCCACACATAAACACTGACGGGTTTTTACCTTATGATAACTAAAACATTTCTATATAAAATCCTTTGATATTATCAAAATGTCTAGGCTTAAAATAAATATGGAATTATATCAAAATTGTTACATTAGTTAAATTCCAGCATAATAGGTATACAATCAAGTCCGAAGACTCGTATTGGAAATGGATTTTAACTATGAAAGGGTAAGGGTCTACCCACCGAAGTAGTGCACCTCTAGATAAAATGTACTAGCGGCTACAACACATTGTGCCTCTACTATTTAGAACCGGCTCTACCCCTTACTGGATAGCGTCGAATATGATCACCCCTTGGTTGCGATCAATAACCATAAAAGGGATCCTCAAGCACACATAAACCATAGATATCACTCTAAATTAGGCCATGACCATACCCTAATGGGAGTGTCCCACATAGCCCGATCGTATGTCCATGCTTTTGTCATTTACCAGTTGTGAGGCTTGAGGCTATGCTTTACCTTACCTCCTAGCAAACCATTTTGGAATGCTAACATTGCCCTCTAGGCAATCAATGCAATAATAGTGTTCATCCATGCAAGTTATTTCAAGATCAAACAAGCATTCCATAATTACTATTTTCCATTTTGGAATTTCCCTCGACAAGAATAGTGCAGCTCCACAACATACTTCATAACGATCCATCGTGAGTTTAGAGTGGTTTGAATAAATCATACTTATCTGAAAATCGTGTCTCCAAACTAAGCGGTAATTCTCTGCTTCTTTTAGAAGTATGCAACTAGTATTCGAGTCCTCACCAAGGAACTTGAATATACACAACATAATTTCTGAGTTAAAATAGGTCAAGTTATAAATAGCAAACAATCAGCTATTTAGGGTAATTACGCAAAGTTCGCATATGGATAACCATATACTTAATTTAACGTGACCCGTTGATAGAAATTAACCCTCACATATCTATAATGTTTTTGATATTTCTTCCTTACTCTAATAAATTCAACATCTCACAAATAAAGGACCAGCCTACTCATCGGGTTTTAGTTCAAACTATGGGATGACATACTTCCCATAAATGTATCACCATATTAGCAATGGTTTCATATTTGTTTGAGGTTATTCAAGGGAAATCGACAAAGAAATCCCTTGATGTAAAATATCTTTGCAAAAAAAAATAGTTTAAACAAAACCAATATTTAGAAATAAAGTGATTTAAAATTTAAGCCCTTGTTAATTAATTTAATAATAAATTAAACCCTTTAAATAATAAGTAAATATTAGTTAAGTCCTAATTCAATCTTAATTAAACTTTAACTTAATTAGTAATTAATTAATTATTAAACCCCTTTTTAATGAATAAATAATTATTAAATAATCTTACGTAAATAATTAAATAACAATTAATCCCTAATTATAACTATATAATAATTAACTTATAATTAGTTAACTAATTATAATTAACATAATTAACACTTAAGTACTAATTACCTTTGTTAATTAATGATTAAGTACTAATTACCTTAGTTAAATAATAAATTAAATAATAAATAAATAATCGCTTTTTTGAAATTTAAGTTATGTTTGAAAAATAATTCCAAAAAGATTCCTAAGTGAAAACACTTTTAGATTTCAAAAAGAGTTTGTTTTCACGAACTGCCCTTATAGCGACAATCACTATACGACCCGTGATTTCCAGAATTAAAATTTTGTTTTCTAAATCTTTTCTTTGACTTTAACCATTGGAAAACTTTACTAAATTGTAAAGGTGTGCTTTGAAAACTAAATAAATTTTTAAACTTGAAAACATTTGAAATTTTAGAAACCAATGATCAAAATTTGACATAAGGATTCTAAGTCGCTTCAACAGGTAAAGATGCTAACTTCTTAGCATACAATCAAGTATTTGTATTGGCCTGTATTTTAATTATCAGATATTCAAATAGTTTATCTAAATATTTAATCTTTAATTAAATGAAGTCCATAAAATGTGATTTTTCACATACGACCGAATCATACTCCAGGCCACTTCCGTTGAGTTCAGATTTATGTTGTGAATTTAAATAAGGATCGCTATATTTTGAGATCGGACGATCCGATTGCAAAATGATGTTGAAATACATGAAATTAGCCTTCCGGGGAATAGTCTCATATGGAGACATGGTTAGTGCTATTGGATCTGAAAAAATAAGGCATGTACGCAGACGAATTTCGTGGAGATCGATCGCGTTGTGTGATCGTATGGACTCGAAACGTACAAACATTTATTTGAGAGAATAAATAAATGAAATATAAAAATATTATAGATAACCCAAATCAAAATCTCTCCCTCCAAAAATCAAATCCATTTAACTTAGCAAACTGGAGAGCAAAATCATGGCTGAACCCTCATCTTGATCTTTAAAAATCAAATTCTCTTCATCTACTTCACGAAAAATCATGTCGTTGATTCATTAAGTTTGTATCCAAGAGGATGCTCAATTTGGAGTTTTGTGATGTTTGATCGAGATCGATGTTTATAGCCAAGGTTAAGGTTCAGCCTTGACAAATCTTGGGGGGATGAAATACGAATCGGAGATTACGGATGGAATTCTTTCATGTAATAGAACTTTTCCACCAACACTTGATTATCGCGGTCAAGCCTAGCAATTTTTGTTTGTAGCATGGAAGAGTAGAAGGCAAGAACGGGTTAGGGAAACAGGATTTATTTGGGATGAGTAGCGAGTAGTCGATCAAAGTTCGGGTGCGAATCATAGAGACCGTGAAGAAAAATCATTTGGCGAAGATGGATTGCATTTTTGTGGATTATCGAACGCAAAATCAAAGAGAGAGGAGAGGATGTTGTGCATGGCAATGTCTTTGTACATGCACAGGCTAACTGGGAAGAAGAAGGATTAACGATTAATAAGGTAATTAGCTGATTTAATTAGATAATTAATTATCTTGTTAATTATGATTCTTATTTTGGCCATATCTTCTGCATACGAGGTCTGTTTTGAATGCAGTTTCTGATGCTGTGCTTGTGATGGAGAGATCTACATTTTGGCATTGATTTAGACGGACTTGGCTGATGTAAGTGATATTATATCTCATTTTACTGTGATTGGTTGTTTATTGTTATACTGATGCCCGAGAATGATTTTTTTGGGTTTTAAAACATGATATTATATATATATATATACACACACACATATATATATATACACACATACAACAACAACTATTATTTTATAAAAGAATATATAATTATTTTTAATGACTTATAAGGAATATCACAAATTTTCCATCGTTATGCCATAATTAGGGAATTATAAGATTTGACTATTATTGATGTTATTTTCCACACTAATTAATATAGATGGATTGTTTATGTTGTATGTATGTTGTTTTGGATGGATGTTTGGATGTATTTTTGATTGTTTGGTTTGTTTGTTATTTGGCTGTTTTGGTTGAAAATACTGATTTGTGGGGATTGATTTTAGGTAGCATCTTGCACATTGGAGTTCCACACACACGAGAATTTGATGAACGAGATGAGCTGCAAGAGAGGATTAGGATACATGCCGATGGATCTGGATTTCAGGGTGAATGTCGCACGTTTTTGTTTAGTCTGTACTTAACTGTTCGGTTAAGTATAAGACCAAGGTGGATGGCATTGACTGTGGTAGAGTGGTCAATGTCCATCATTGTTATTGATTGGCGATTTGGCCAATCGGTGGCTTTGACGTTGATGAGATACCGAGGTGTGTGACATGATAGTTTGTTCGTGCGACTAGTTTAGAGATATAATGTTATTACCCTATGGCGAGTTGTATTGATGGTGAGGTAAGGATGTGATGCTTCGACTTAGTGATTTTGATGGTGAGGTAGGGATGTGATGCTTCGACCTGGTAGTCTAACACTATGGATAGTGATGTGATGATGTATGGAGTAGGCTTCAGGATGATAGTATTAGAACTGTATGGATCATGCTAGATCTCGTGTTTTGGATGGCAAGATAGTAGGGTTCTTCGATCGAAAGCTCAGGCAGAGAGCAGGATCGAGGATGGAAGCTTGGATTGGAGCGATGCTATAGATAGTGGACTTGATTGAATGTTAGGGCATGTGACTAGAAATTGTAGTAAGCTAGTACACGTCAGATCTGTATCGAGTGAGTAGGGCTCGATGGATGTGTTTGTGCCTAGGGATTGTTGATGACTCGGAGTGTTCTTGTTGCGTTAAAATCGAGGGTATACGGGGGAACTCGAGGGTTGGTAGCGCCAGTTTACTCTGGACAGATAGGGTCTAGGTCAGGTGGTACGGAAGTATCACAATAGACAACTATGCGGGGTTTCTAACTAATGAGTACGGTGAACACAATCGAGAAAAAGGATTTCCACTAGTTCTTGATAGTCGAAGATGGCCATATGAGTCATCATATATCTAGCACATTGGGTGACGGTTAGTATTGTTTAATTGGATGATATGTTTGTTATGGTTGCTTACTAGTCTCCTGTCACTCTAGCGATGTCACACTGGGTAGGGATTGTGGTAGGGATACCTAGATACCCTGACTGGACTTAGTGTGGACTAGGTATGGATGGAGATATCTAGATACCTAATATTTACTTAGCATGGAGTAGGGGCTATATGTGGAAATACCTAGGCACCCTGACATATATTGAGTATGGTATACCCTTTTTACGATGTTATAGAGTAGCATATTGCTTATGTTTATATACTGACTCTGTAGTTGCAGGACAAGTTAGGTATGGTTTATATACCCTATTCCGTATATTATTGAGTTTTATAGTATTTTGAGATTGATATTGCTCACACAGACTGTTGTCTGACCAGAGTTTTATGCTTTGCTTCTTATTATCTTGGTACTCTTAAATGAGGAGATTGAGAGCAGGTGGATGATTATGGAGTTCTACAGGTGGACCGACAGGAGGTGATGGTTATCTATATTTATATGTGCATTTGTTATTATATTTCCGCCGTGTGACACTGTGGAGCCTTGATAGTGTTGATTTACTATTACGAGATAGTGTAACAGTTGAGTATACTTTCCCGTTGTGTAAACTCTATTATGGTGTTGTATAACTTTGAAGATCTTATATTCAGATGATTGTTTCACATTGTTATTGTTGTCTCCATCGTTTTATACCTGTATTGATATTATATTTACTATGTTGCAATGTGAGATTTGCGACAGGTAATTTGGTTATTTGATGCTTCTTTTTCTTCTTTTCCATTCTTTTCTCTTCTATTTCTTCATCTTATTTCTTTTTCTTTCTTTTAACTGTCATTCTGCATCGTAGATGTAGGGCGGTCCTTACATTTGATATCAGAGCAAAGGTTACCCATTTAACCTTAGTTGATACCATGGTCTAGTAGATATAGGGTAGGAGTTATCGTCTTAGACTGGATCTAGAGAGTGTATATATACGAGAGATTTTGTATTTGTTATATATTTTGGTTTTTCAAATATATATAGTGGTATATATATTATATGGTTAGGTGCACACATGAGCACTCTTGATGCAGTTTTCTTTGTGAGAGATGGACCATCCTTATTATATGATAGTAGTGATTTGGCATGGAAGAAAAATTGCTATCGACTCTATCTTTAGAGTTAAGTATTGGGTAGGATTGGGGCGACTATCCCCGATTTATAGGATATATTCGTAGAGTGGATGTGTATATTTCTTGGATGCCCAGTTTGTTCTGAATTGTTATAATGCTCTAGTGCAGTGGCTAGGGTTGACTTTGCCGAGCTGTACATAGGCCATGAGAGTCTAGAGGGTAGGTTGTTCCTTGGAACGGAGTCCGCTATTGGGAGGCAAGATAGGTTAGAAACTTGCGGAAGGATCTTTAATGATTTGGAGTTAGATGATGCATGATGTAGAAGTTAGCCTCTCGATGACTTCAAGGATGGACGATGAACTAGTGGAGTGTTTCTATAGCTCCGATTCCCAAGGATCGATTTCCTTGGGACTAGTTCATTGTTCACTTCGAAGATGATTTATCTCGACATTTCTAAAGTCAGGAATGGTTATGGAGTTCGCCGTTTTAAAGTATGACGATATGTCTATGTTGGAGTACGAGGTTGGATTCGATATGGTATCAAAATACGGTCTGTTCCCATTGATACTCCATATAAAAAGAATTGAAGTTTATCATTGGATAGAGAGCTCATCTTAATGGTCAATTGATTCGTCACATGGATGAGCACTTTGAGAGGATGATCGATAAGTACCCAGTATTGAAGGTTTAACATGTACTAGTCGAGTAGGAATAGATCAGGAAGCATATATATTGATTGCCTTTTTAGTTTCATCGATTTCTCCATCAATGAAATAGAGGGGAAAGGGCATCACCATTTGAGATATGCTTTCTGCATATGGTGGTTCCATATGTGTTTTATTTGACGTTAATGTTTCATATTCCTTTATATCTAGATCTAATGGTTAAATATTGGGATAGAGACTTGATATAATTACCGATATTTGATCCTGATAGATCTAGTTAGGGGCTCAACCAGCCTATATGTGGTTTGTCGAGACCTTTCCCTATCGAGTCATAGTTGTTTGTTTGTTAGACATTGATTGTTTAGGGTTTAGTTAGATTAGCATTATAGTTTAAAATGGACTGGCTGAAGGGGATACAGAATAATAGTGGACTGAGAGTGGTCATTGATGACGATCGGGGTTATAGTGGAGCTGATAGTAGTAATTAGTTACCAATAGGGGAGCCTTCTATATTCGCTCAGTATTCCACATAATGGGATGTTATCTGTGCCTATAGCTAGAGATCCAAAGAGCTTAGGAAATAAGAGGCGCTAGCGGATGACCTATTTAGGTGATGGTTCATCCATGGGTGTATATTTGGGTAGGATGCACCTGTTGTGTTCGTTGGTAGGACGGATAGCTCTTTGGAGTTCTTTGTTGGTTGTTGTGAGCTAGATGAGATGACGAATAAGTTCATACTCCCGTTTGTTAATAACTTGTTTGATCGGCTCAATGGCATGAGTATGTTCTCCTAGTTGGACCTTGTGGTAAGGTTCCACCAATTGAGAGTTTTTTGGGTGAGTATGCCGATTATAGTGTTACGTACACTATCTTGATTTTAGGTTGTATGTCGTTCGGAATAACCAATATATCAGCATATGTTGTGGATCTCATGGACCATGTTTGGAGAGGTTGCTTGAGTGGGTTGTGCTTGTGTTCAGTGATGATATTTTCGTCTACCCATGGATGAAAGAGGAGCATAAGACACCGATTAGTGATTAGATTTTTGATGGTATCACTCTTGAAGGAGGGAAGTGAGATGCTTGGGTCATGTTGTTTTAGAGTAGGACGATATTGTAGATCCTTTACTTATGGAGGTCTGAAATCTGAATGGACCCAAGGTAGCAGTGTCGTTGACCTATTGTTTAGGAGAGGATCAGGCTTTCGTTTGAGACATGAGGTGTAGACAAGCATTAGTGAGACTGACCAAGAGGTCAACGAGTGCATCGACGGTATTCATTTTAAGTGGGAATGAGGAGACGATAGTACGCACTTACCTATAGTGCTTAAATTCATGCGGTACCGACAGGTGGTATCCGACTCTTGATTCGGAGTTGGAGGCGATGGATTTCACTTTGGGGATTTAGAAGCACTGATTGCTAGGAAAGGAGTTTGAGTTGTTCAGTGATCCCTTGTCACTACAACATCTCTTCTCCGAGAAGGATCTTTACCTTCGTTGGTAGCGATGGTTGGAGTTCTTAGCCTCCTATGGATTTGACTTTTCCTATACGTTTGAAAGGGAAATATAGTGATTGGCATTTTGAGTGGGAGACATACCAGTTTGGGAATGATATTCCTAGGTAGGTATTGATCGAGCTTGTCGCTGGTTACGACTTAAGAATTCAATTAGCCGTGGCTAGGTGTGGTGGTTAGTTTAACCGTCAGACCTACTTTGATTTAGCCAATTGGAACAAGTAAGAGACGTTAACCTAGACTATTGGAAATCATAGCTAAATTAGAAGAGTGGGTAGCGTCCGATAGGGAGATGTTGTGCAGACCTGATAGAGACTGTTGGTTCCATAGAGGTTATTTGTTCTCAAGTAGCGGGAATAAATGTTTTAGGACTGCATTGATGGATTGTGGATGACTAGGAATAGAGAGATAGCATTTGAGTCACAGTTGATTGGTTGACAGATGATGCTAGATTTGTATTCCTTAAGTCTACCAGTCGGCATCCGTATTTGTTGTGCCGTTTGTTGGATGGTTGGTGTGATTCCATTATGCCTAGAGCATTGTAAGTGGCCGAGACCCATGTTTTGATAATGGGTGTTGGGAAAACATACAGGAGGCGTTTGGATTTGGCACTAAATGGATTAGATGATATCAATGCTGAACCATAGACTTCGAGACCTTGTAGGCTTATTCGTGCCGATAGATATAACATGAATCAGGTTAGAAGGAGGATAGTGGAGTAGTCGGGGTTCAGTAGAATGAAAGTGAAGGCGATAGGGTATGGTAGATCGTGTGGAGCATGAGGACAGCTTGTTCGAAACTCTTTAGACGATGGGAGTTTGTTTGTATCGTCAGCTTTCATTATGGAGATCGTATTGGGAGTTTATCTTAGATAGTTTAGTATTCCGCATGCTAGGATAGGCATGGATGTTATTTTTGGATATTAGATCTTATGTATACATGTTTGATTTGATTGTTAGCATTTGAGATGATAGTTTATGCTGTATGGTTGTTAGGCATGCGAGATAGTTATTATTTGGTATAACATTCTTGTTTGACGATTGGTATATATGATCTACTATTGTTAAAGATATGAGTTGTATACATATCTTTGTTGTAGAAGAGTTTTGCAGACTTATTCGCCCAAAGGAGATTCTGTCGGAATTTTTTCGACATCTGGAAGATTTTTAAGGGCCGATGGGTTAGGAGACATTCTCTTTGCTTTGTGATTTCAAGGATAAATTCTTTAAGGAGGGCATAATGTAAGGACCCATATTTTTAACGAACGATATTTAAATAGTTAATTTAAACGTTTAATCGTTAATTAAATGAAGACCAGAAAATGTTATTTTTCGCATACGGCTGAATCAGGACTAGGACTGTAGACCACTATTGTTGAGTTTGGATTTATGTTGCGAATTTAGATGAGTATAAAGATCGCTATGTTTGGAGATCGAACAATCCGACGGCCAAAAACATCTCAAAATATGCTAAATTAGCCTTTCGAGAAGCAAACTCAGATGGAGATATGGTTAGTGCCATTGGATCCGAAAAATAAGGTGATGTACACAAATGAGTTTCGTTGTGAACGGACGCGTCGTGTGATCGTACGGACTCGAAACATACGGCCATTTATTTGAGAGAATAAACAAATGAAATATAAAAATATTATAAATAACCCCAAATCAGAATCTCTCCCTCCAAAAATCAAATCCATTTAACTGTAGCAACCTGGAGAGCAAAATCGTGGCCGAACCTACCTCTTGATCTTCAAAATCAAATTCTCTTCATCTACTTCACGAAAAATCAGGTCGTTGTATTCATTGATTTTATATCGAAGAGGATGCTTGATCTAGAGTTTTGTGATGTTTGATCAAGAATGACATTTATGGCCGAGATAAGGGTTCGTCGTTGACGGATCTTGGGGTGGCGAAATACGAATAGGAGATTACGGATGGAATCATTCATGGAATTCATTCAGGAAATAGCACGTTTCCACCAAGCCTTGATGATCGCGGTCAAACCTAGCAATTTATGTTCTTAAATTGGACGAGCAGAAGGTAAGCACAGGTTGGGGAAACGAGATTTGTATGGGATGAGTAGTTGAGCGAAGTTCAGGTGCGGATCATGGAGAGTGTGAAAAGAAATCGTTTAGCGAAGACGGATTGCGTTTTCGTGGATTATCAACTGCGAGATCCAAGAGAAAGGAGAGGATGTTGTGCATGTCAATGTACTGTAAATGTAAAGCCTAATTGGAAAGAAGAAGGATTAGCGATTAATAAGGTAATTAGTTGATGTACTTAGACAATTAATTATCTCATTAATTATGATCCTTATTTTGGCCATATCTTTTGCATAAAAAGTCCGTTTTGAATGCAGTTTCATGTGTTGCGCTCATGATGGCAAGGTATACATTTTGGCACTATTTAGAAAGATTTGGCTGAGGTAAGTGATATTGTCTCTCACTTTATTATGGTTGGTTGTTTATTGTTATAGTGACGCGTAGGAATTATTTTTTATGGTTTTAAAACGTGATATTATTACATATATATATATACACACAGTAGCTATATTTTTATAAAAGAATATATAATTATTTTTAAATGATTTATAAGGAATATCTTATATTTTCCATCGTTGTGGCATAGTTAGGGAATTATAAGATTAGATCTATTATTGACATTACTTCCTACACCAATTGATATGGATAGATTGTTATGTTGTGTATACGTTGTTTTGGATGGATGTATGGATGTTTGGATGTATAGATTGTTTGGTTTTTTTGTTATTTGGCTATTTTGGTTGAAAACGTCGATTAACGATGATATGATTTTAGGTAGCATCTTGCATGCTGGAGTTCTGCATACGCAAGAACCTATTAAACGAGATGAGCTGCAGGAGAGGGTTAGGATATGTGCTGATGGATCTAGATTTCAGATTGGATGCCAGGCGTTTTTGTTTGGTCTGTACTTAACTGTTCTGTTAAGCATAAGACCAAGTTGGAGGGTATTGACTATGGTAGAGTGGTCGATGTCCATCATTGTTATTGATTGGAAATTTCATCGATTAGTGGCTTTGACGTTGATGAGATACCGTGGTGCGCTACGTGATGGTTTGTTTGTGCGAACAGTTTAGAGATATGATGTTATTACCTTATGGTGAGTGGTATTGATGGCAAGGTAAGGATGTGGTGCTTCGACCTAGTGATTCTTATGGTAAGGCAGGGATGTGGTGCTTCGACTCCGTAGTCTGATACTGTGGATAGTGACTCGATTATGTATGAAGTAGGCTCCGGGATGATAGTATCAGGACTGTATGAATCGTGCGAGATATCGGGCTTTGGATGGCATAATAGTAGGGTTCTTCAATCAGGAGCTCAGGTAGAGAGCAGGATTGAGGATGGTAGCTTGGATTAGAGCGAGCCTATAGATAATGGACTAGATTGAGTGTTAGGGCTCGTGACTAGAAATTTTAGTTAGCTAGTAGAGCACGGAAATCGATGGATGTGTTTATGCTTAGGGATCGTTGATGACTCAGAGTCCTTTGGTTGTGTTCAAAGAATGGGTAATATATTCGGGGGGCACCCGAGGGCTGGTAGCGCTAATCGTGTACTCTGACCGGTAGGCCCTAGGTCAGGCGGTACAGAGATATCACAAGAGACAATCGTGTGAGTTTCTAACCGGTGAGTACGGCGAACAAAATCAAGAACCGGGATTTCCACTAGTCCTTGACAGTCACAAAGGTTCATATGAATCAACACATATCTGGCACATTGGGTGACAGTTAGTATTGTTTGATGGATGCTATATTTGTTATGGTTGCTCAATAGTCACCTGTCACCCTAGGGATGTCACACTAGGTAGGTATTGTGCTAGGGATACCGAGATACCCTGACTTGACTTACTGTTGAGTAGGTATGGATGGAGATACTTAGATACCTAAAGTTTACTTAGTTTGGAGTAGGGACTATAGGTGGAGATACCTAGGCGCCCTGACAGATACTGAGTATGGTATGCCATTTTTACGATATTATAGAGTAGCATATTGCTTATGTTTATGTGCCGACTCTATAGTTACAGGGGCAGGTCAGGTATGGTTTATATACTCTCTGTTTCATATATTAACGAGTTTTATACTATTTTTAGATTTGATATCGCTCACACCAGACTGTTTTCTGACCCGAGCTTTTATACTTTGCTTCTTATTATCTTGGATACTCTTAAATGAGTAGATTGAGAGCGGGTGGATGATTATGGAGTTCTACAGGTGGACCTACAGGGGTGATGATTATCTATACTTATATGTGAACTTGTTATTATATTTCCACTACGTTGCACTATGGAACCTTGACAGTGTTGATTTACTATTATGAGACAGTGTACCAGTTGAGTTTACTTTCCCGTTGTATAAACTCTACTATGGTGTTGTATAACTTTGTGGATCTTATATTCAGGTGATTGCTTCATATTGTTATTATTGTCTCTATTGTTTTATACATGTATTGATTATTATACTTACTCTGATGTGATGTGAGATATGCGATAGGTAATTTGGTTATTTGCTGCTTTCTTTTTCTTCTTTTCCATTCTTTTCTCTTCTATTTCTTCATCTTATTTCTTTTTCTTTCCTTTGACTACCCTTCTGCACTGTAGGTTCAGGGCAGTCGATACAGTATTCATGTTCACAGCATACATAATCATAACACAATCACATATAAGCATGCTATAACCAACATATACAAGAAAGATTATAACTTGCAAACTAACTTGGCTATTTAACTTCAAGATTCAACCATATGTCGTTTCATCACAACACATACACATACATCCAAGTCAATTCAATTTATATCCAAATGAACATCATGTATTACAACAAGTCAAGCATATATATTTTAAGTTTAGAAAACTTAGTTAAGGTTCAAAACTTTACTAACCAAAAGTCGACGAAACTAAGCAAAGTTTCACTATAATTTGAACACGGCCTAGATCTTCGCTTCTTGCTTGGAAAAGTTATATTTTTATGGACTTAAAGAGGAAATATGGCTCGGCTACGGGAAGGGGGGACTCAACTAAGTTGTTATTGGGATGTGTATGGGCTTTTTTTGTGAAGAAGAAGTGTAGAAGTGCAAGGGAATGGTTTTAACAAGGATTTAAACTTAAAAGTGAATGAAAATTAGATATTTAAACATAATAATTTATTTTGGAGGCCATTTGAGTTTTCATGAAGATATGAAGGAAGATGTAGAAAGTAGAAACGAAAATAGAAAATGAAAAAAATGTTTGGAAATTTGCATATATAAAAAGTGCATATTTTAAATCACTAAAATGACCTAAGTACGTAACCTCCATTCTTTGATTGCCACCTTACACCCTTGTCTCCTCCTCCCCTCAATACTCATGCGAATAGGTCCCCTCCCTCTCCATTCCAATGAGCTAGCATCCATTTATACTTATGTACGTAATGCTTTTTAAGAAATGGCATGCTATGACAACCTCCATTTTAATTTTTAAACTACGTTAAACTTCATAAAATGTCTTTTCGTATTTTAATAATCTTAAATATAAACAAATATATGTAGTTTATATTGCTAACTTACTTATAAATGAATTTTGAAAATTTATGCCATATAGTTGACGACTTTTAAGACAACTTTTAAACATTGAAAAGTCAAAAATTAGGAAAATGATTTCCGATCACATTTTCTATTTTTCTTTGAACTAATTATTCTTGTTAATAAATTTTGAAAACTATTTCACCATCATTAGTTATTATTTAAAAGGAGTTTATTTAAGTTATAAAATCCATTAATTGATTACTAAAAATATGTTCCAAATATCCACATTCAAGATGGTTAATTTCCAGGTCGTTGTATTGATGAGACACAATCCTTGATGTTCATGAGTTCATTACCGAAAAGTTATGAAACACTTGTGATTGCATTGAACAACTTAAATTTGGATGGAGCTGATTCAATAGGTTTGGTGTTTGGTAGTTTCTTAATGATGAGATGCAGAGGATGAACCAAATGGAAGGAAAGGATAAGGAATGTAATAGCCGGCTCCAAAATGGGCCTAACTTTCAACTTAATAAAAGCCCATCAAACCTTAGACCCATCTCAAAACGAGCTATTGGGTTGGTAAAGTTGAAAAAATATGCAGTACACAAAGTTATCTAACTATACTTTCAGAATCTTAAAGCGGAAGGGAATAAAATATTATATTTGAAATAATTACCCATTTCATAAAAGAAATTTCAAAATTATAACATCTTATCACCAAATCTCAAAACATGTCTACATAAAATATCCATAGTATAATATTTCAAAATAACATAATTGTCTGAACTGGGTACACTAAAAATATTTAAAAGTATAAATAGATAGATAGCTTCCACGAGTGTTCATCTCCATATTCGTTTCCTAAATCAACATGGTCTCCTCTAACCCGTGTGTTGTAATGAGGAGGGAGTTAGAACAACAAATGTCTGTAAATGAGAATCTCAGGCTTTACCACATTAGTATTTGAGCAGTATCATTTAGATAAGTAATATGCCTTATGTATTTAAAACTATATCATACCAGAACCTTCAAATGTAAGCTCAAAGGCATTTCCAGTCTAATTCCAAAATTCTAACGTAACCATCGTTAACGATGCAAGAGAAAGCACCTAAACCACTTAATACTTTTTAATCAGAATAAGGAAGAATCTATCAATTTAATACCTATAGAATAGGCAGGTCCCTATAATTTAATACCTAACCTAAGACGAGTCCCTCTGTGGTTCTCCCTAGCTGACATCGTAAGAAATCACAATACTTCTTACATGGAAAATAATTAAACCCTACAATAGTCACTTAATACCTCAAACTAGAAGCAGACATCTCCATGGATCTCCAACCTTCCATATCCAAAATGTGACTACAACCCATAACTCAAACTGCAATGTCCCTGGTTAGTCCGACAACTTGTATGTGCTATTAGCCAGACTAGCTAGGCAGACTTACCCTATAGAATTGGGACTAACCTCGCATCCATCGAGGTTATATAGTATAGAAAATGTCTCACATCAGTCCCCAAAGTTATACTGCTGGTAGCCAGATTTAACTGGGTAAATTTTCTATGTACTTTAGACTAACCTCCCATCCCTATAACTTAGCCATACTTCCTTTCCTTTAACATACGATTATATATATGCTCTAATTGTATATTTACTATCTTACAACAATCAATGCTTAAGGCTATATAATAAAAATCCATTATTACACCTTTTATAATATGGATTAATTTCTATAATTATCATTAACTTCCTTCCTAAGGTATTTAAAGTTATTTATTAACCTATTAATTATATTCAATACGATCAACATACCATTATTAATATGTTTATAATACACACATGCATGCACAAGATCTAAGGTTCAAATAAACATTCCTAATCAAACGAAAATAAATTCACTTACCAAATTAATTAAAATGTCAAACTCATACAAGTCCCAAGCTCCAAGCAAAAATAGCTAATATCCTTAGCTAACGCAATAAAACTTCTATATAAAAAATCGAATAACACCAAGCTTATCTCATATTAATATAATAGAATTAACTCGGAAAAAATATTTCAATTTAAACATTTTATATTCTATTCAACTTTTGGAATTACCACCTTGGAGTGAAAAAGTGATTTGTACTTATTAAATTTACAGAATAGGTAGTGCAAATTACAAATAGCCAAATTCATACTTTGTGCACCATTTCTAACTTTATTCTCTTTTTGAATCCTTTAACACTGCAAGAGAAATCAAAAGAGATGAAGTGGAATAGATTATAATTTGCTTAAATCTCAAACACAGATCTAATCATATACAAAACAATTGAAATTCCAACAAATTCGTAGATTGACATTTATTTGGGTAAATTCTGGGGGTTTTAGTGTTATGTTTTCGTTTACCATAATTTCCCAAGAATATATCAAATCCAAACATATACTACACGGTTGCTAAAATAAGAAAAACTGAAATCTCCATGCATAGATAATTGTCTGCTTCTAAATTGAATTTGATTCACACCGCTCCTATTTCTCTTTCAGATCTTCTTCTTTTGGAATATACAACAAGTGGATTGTGTATAGAGATTATATTAGATTAGATTCAGAATCAGATACTAGAGAGGAATATAATTTGAAATCAAAAGAGGTAAACATCAAACCTATTACCTAAAATTCCTAACTGATTCTGAAATCTAGAGAAAAAGGAATCTGGTAGAACTTTGCTGTTGTCACCAAAATTTTATGAAGAAACATGAGGGGTCTAAGACTATTTATAAAGGCAAGAAGGGACCAGAACCATCAGATTAAAAATAATAAATCAGGTCCCTTTAGGGCCTTAGCGCTCGACCGCTTACCTATGGGTGGTCATCGGTCTTTGTTTGTGGCCGTGTATTATTTTCTGTCGTTTTCTTATGTTTATAGCTTAATTTATTAACTAAATTAATTTAACGTTAAACGTTATCTTTAACATTTACTTATACATTAAGCCTCGGTTAACTTTTCAATTTCAAATTCAAACTCATTTGAATTATTTTAAACCTGGGAACTTCGAACTTCTATAACTTCTTCGTTTGAACTCCAGTTACAAAACTTTATATATGAAAATTGATTAGAAAATCACCACGGATGCAATGGTGACACATCCATGGCCAAAATTTAGACATCCATAAAATTTCCATGTTCAGTCTTATTTTAATTATTTAATTTCTTATTAAATTTTACGGGATGTTACGCTCCTCCCTTCCCCCTTAAAATGGACTTCGCCCCCAAAATCCCTAAGGGAAAATGGTGTAATACACACTCAACAACCATGTTATACAACCAAGTTATTATACACCTCCTACTAAATCAAAAATGTAGTATGATTATGTATGCAACGTACTATACGTAAGCTCAATCCTAGCGTGAATGAAAGATCGTGACATATATACATGAATGCAAGCATCCTAAATATCATGCATCATAAATATACATGAAATTCTATATTAGTGCAAAAATAACAGTATAAACTATGGCAGTCCTCTCCTACTATCCAATTTAGCAACCAGGATGCAACCAAATATTAAATTTTAGATAGAAAAGTTTACTAGAGAAAACTCGAGATGGGAAATCTTTATATTTTCTTCGACTTCTCATGTGCTTTCCACTGGGTTTTCTCCCCACTATATTCTAATCAACCTAATTTCTTTGTTACAAAGCATTTTAATACTGTGCTCCACTATGCAAGTAGTGGCACAAGAGGCTATCGACTCCATCTCAATACCTATTAACTGATCAGGCTCTACTATAGTGGCAATGTCATATAGACATTTGCTCAAGTGTGAAACATGAAAGACGCCATGGACTCCCACTAATTTGTCCAAAGCTTAACCAATAAGCAAGTTTCCCCACCCTCTCTAGAATCCGAAAAGGCCAACAAACATCGGTGCCAACTTCCCAGATGTACCAAGCCTCATAACCTTCCTAAGAGGGTAAACCTTGTCGAATACTACGTCCCTATCTGAAAAATCCAATTCCTTTCTTCTCCTGTTAGCATAGGGCTTTCTGACGGTCCTGTGTGGCCTTCATTTTCCACCTAATCACTTCTACCTTTTCTTTTTGGCACGTCAAATACCTGATGGAAAATTCTGCTACCTTCTTCTTCATCCCTATTCAATAGAAACTTCTCTTCATATCCCTATTCATCTTATTTCCTTTAGGGTGATGGTGATGCTCCAAAAGCTTTAGGATTAAAGCATTCTATTCTAATTTCCTCAATAACTTCCACTCTTACCCATGGTTTATCGCTAGTTAAGTGTCATTATGAAATTTCATTATTTATGTTGTCCCTCAATAGGTATATAATTATTTAATGGTCTTATCTCATCCATAATATCAATACAGCGATAAAACAGAAATATGTCTTATACCATATCGATCACTTTTCCTAAAGAGACAACTAGCGATTATAACCTTAAAACTCTAAAACATTGTTGGAAGCTGCCATTAATCATCAATTGGTGTCAATGATGTTTGGGTCCTAATGCTCCTTATTAAATGAAGATTAACATTCCTAGAATGTCATTCCACCATTACCCACCTTCCTTAATTTTTCTTCTTAGTTTCTAATAAATATATATCACCCGTATTAGTTGGTCACTAATGTCAAAATTAGACAATCTCTAATTAATCCTCATTTAATTCCTTTAATTTATTTACCAATTTCAAAATACTCGTAAATTCCATATTAATCTCATTAATATGTTCTCATAAATGTCTTGTTAATCTCATTAATCAATTCTCATAAACGTCATGTTAATCTCATTAATCAGTTCTCATGAATGTCATAATAAATCTCCTAATCTCACCGATTAATTCCTTTTTTTCTCTATTAATTATAAACTTATTACCCGTTAGATTTGTAATTAATGTCCATAAATCATAATCCGTTAATTACTAACTAATTCGTATATAGTCGTAAAATAGGCTATTTATATTTTTTTTGTTTTTGTACATTGAGTGCAGTTATATGTACGTTTATATAATTTTTTCTATTAATTCTAAACTAGAATATTTGTTTTCACATTTTAATTTATCAAAGCTATCCTTCTAAAAAGGATTATTTTTAAAATTTTCAATAAATTAACCAAAGTGAGATCTTTGCTTCGTTTGAAATCATAAGGAATTATTTCTTTTCTTTTTATTGAAATAGACAGTGTAAACTATGGAAAAGAATATCATATCTTTTCCTTTTTGGTATGTTCCTTGTTAATTCGAACGACGCGTTTTTATACGTATTTTGGAGTTGGAAAATTTATGGAATTTACATGGAACGTGCTCCAAATAAATCAAGACATAGAAATTTATATTCCAAGTTACCTAACTTACAACCCAATTTTAATTGTGGAATATCTTTACAACATTATGATCATTCTACCACTAAATATTTGGGACTAATTTGAAATTTTCAGATCAGGTTGTACAAACTATTCATGTTTTATTCATATCACTAAAACCTTTACACTATCTTACCTAGGTAGTGGTCCTTATCAATTCCATAAAAAATTATTATTACCTTATCCCAAACCTTTATCTCTAAAAATTGATTAGTTTGCAAAAGGCGCCATGAAAAAAAAAAATTCTAACCAACTTTTCCTTTTTAAGGACTTTCTACAAAATGGAATTATTTCTTTAAAAGTTGGACCTTTAATTCAAATATTTAAATCTCAATCATTAAACTGAACTATTATTAAATCAGAAATTATTTAATTCCATAAAGGAGCAAAATAATTTCCTTTCCCGACAACCCTCTACAACATTCAAAAAAATTCAATAAATTATTTATATAGATAAACTTGTTACATTAAATTCAAAATCACCATTTATTATTCCATGAAATGATGACCTATACTTATGAAAAGTTCACTGACTGCCATTTTAAAGATATATTGTTACTATTTTTCAAATTTAGCTCTTTCTAAACCTATTACAAAGATTATAACTTTTATAACATTACAAAATAACAGGTTTTTCTTTATTAGACATTCATTATTTCAAAGATATTTCAAGTTACACTATAATTATTTTGGTAGACCACGTGCATGCCAAATTTCAAATTTCAAATTATTATATAATCCCAAGGATATACATCAATTTCTATTGCTTTATTACTCAAAGTGTAAAGTCACTTAACTAATTACTTTTTATAACTTTGTTTAGGTCTTATTTAAACTCATATAATCTTTCATTATCCTTTTCTTATCAATTCCAATTTATTTCTTTTTCATTACCATTTTAAATTCAATAATACTTTAATCTTATTCAAATAAATTCTAAATAGGAGAATATGTATAAAATTCTCGTCCTCACGTGGATGCTTTTACATACAACATTCGCAAAATTACTCCAACTCATTTACTAATTATCATCATTTCATTCCATCAATATTTTTTCAAATACATCTTCTTTTACCATTAATAATGAAAATTTGAGCAGACAAGGATAACTTTTATCCTCATTATTCTTATCCTTTTGTCTTTATTCTTTAGTTAAGTTCCATTTCCATTTGTTCCCTTTTTTGAAAGAACTTAATATTTCAAAACGAAAAAATCATCGAGTCCAACCTACACTTTATTCTTCATTTATTTCAAAAATGAAAAATCCCTTTATCAACACTCTTCAAACTAAAAAAAATTGACTCAACCAAATTAAATTTAAAAACTTTTGACTCAAAAAAATTTCTAAATAATGAATTTGCAATTTTTCTTACTTTTTCAAAACAACAACTTCTCAATAAACCCTTTAAAAACCCATTCAAAATATTTTAAGCAAGTTTCCAAAAATATTATTATCGGATTCTTTCACATGGGGTAGATTTAGAAATTGACTTGAATTGTCCTTTATCTTGAGCTTTCTTCTTCTTTCATACTCAATCTTTGTAAAATTCGGTTATTTCTCATGGTGATTAGTGTACACCTTCTTACTGGAACTTGCTTCTCTCTTATCTTCCCTCACTTTCAAATGTTACAACAATACTTCCTTAAACTATTTAATTACTACCTACCATGCTTGTATGATATTTCTTTAAATGTCAGTTGTCCATAATAAATGATATTCTAACCATACAATTTCTAAAGACATTTTTTTAGTCATCCCATCTTTTCTTATTATGACTTCCTTATCTCTCCATGTTTACCCTAATAATCTTTTTAACTGGTCCATTTATATCCTTATTAAATTCTCTTGACTCCCTATTTATCACACATTTACTATCCTATTAACTTTAGAGTTAAAACCTTTTCCATTTACATTCATTGAGATATGACCTATGCCTTATGGGTAATCGGGGTAGAAGTATAATTTTAACTCTATTTATTTTTCAACCCATAGTCACCTCATCCATCCTTTCGGAATATGGTCGTGACTACTTATATAGTCGGCATTTATAGAGTAAGTTCAAATAAGTGTGTGTGTGTGTGTGTGTGTACATGTAATAGGGTTTTTGAAAAATATTTTCAAAAAATAATAAGTATGCCACTCGGACGTATACATATTCCTGTTGATCGAATAACCTAAGATTAGACACCAAATGCAACAAACCACTCCATAACGGGTCTAACTTTCAATTCAATAAACGCCCATCGAACTTTAGACCCATCTCAAAATGAGCTATTGGGTTGATAAAATTGAAACGATGCACAGCACATAGAGCTATCTATTTGTACTTTTAGAATCTCATAGCAGAATGGAATAAAATAGGATATCAGAAACAAGTACTCATTTTATAAAAGAAAACCATTTCAAAAACATAAAATGTTATCACTAAATCTCATAACATATCTACATAAAACCTCCATAGTACAGTATTTCAAAATAATATAATTGTCTGAATTGGGTATATTAAAAATATTTAAAAAAGTATAAATAGATAGATAACTTTCAAAAGTATTCATCACATCTTTGTTTGCTAAATCAGCATGGTCACCTCTAACCTTTTTATTGTAATGAGGAGGAAGTCAGAACAACAAATGTTTGGTGAATGAAAATCTTAGGTTTTACCATAATAGTATTTGGGCAGTATCATCTGGATAAATAATATATCCTACGTATTTAAAACTATATCTTGTCAAAAACTTCAATTGTAAGCCCAAAGCCTTTTAGAGACTGATTCCAAAATTCTACCTTAACCGTCATTAACAATGCAAGAGAAAGCACCTGAACCACTCAATACCTTTTAATGGGAATTAGGAAGACTATGACCATTTAATACCTATAGAATATGCATGTCCTCATCGTTTAATACCTAACCCAAGGCAAGTCCTTCTATGGTTCTCCTTAGCTGACATCGTAAAAAATCCCATATGTCACTTAATACTTCTTATATGGAAAAGAGACGGACCCTATAATAGTCACTTAATACAACCAAGCCAAAAGCGGATCCCTCCGAAGATCTCCAACCTGCCGTATCCAAAACGTGACTTGTACAACCCAAAATTTTAACCCATGATAATTAATTCATTAATTAATTAAATAATAAAATAAGTTTGTGAAATTATCAGAATTGAGCTACGGGAGTTGAACCATTGTGTATGTGGTAATTTTTTGGTCAATTTCCATGTATAGAACATCAAAATCCAAGCTAAAATGAATGAGATATGAATTAAACAAAATATAAAGAAAAAACAATACATATATATATAGGCCAGGTCGACCTGGGCACAAAGGCGGTCGATCTGCCTGTGTTCAAGAATGAAGAGAAAAAATTCTTCGTTCCATTCATTCCAAAGGCTTCCTATGACGTGTTTTGCATTCTTTATTTCAATCCGGTCCTTCTATTCTTGCACCTGATGGCACCTATTCAGCCTATGACGTGGTTGCATCTTATACAATCTCCAAATCCAACGGTATGAGATCAACTACCACCCCTACAAATAGAACCCTAGGCCTAACACTTTTTCTCATTTTAAGAGTTTCTCCAATTGTGTTCGCCTATTTAGGAAGGACCCTAAGCGGAATAATTTTCCAAGGAGGAAATCATTTTAAATAAAAATATTTAACAACCCTAAGTGGATCCGTGATGGCCCAAAGGAAAGAGATAAGGACTAGATGTGAGTGATTGTAAATATTTTAAATTTCTTTAAGTAATTTAAAATAATAGGGTTTCCAATAGTTGTAGTTTTACTATGATTTTTGGAGTAACCTTTTTAGTAATTTATTTATGGTTTTTAAAATTATTTTTAGTTAATTTTAGTTTGTTCCAAGATTTTCCATTTATTTACAGTTTATTTATAGTGTTTTAGTTATTTACTGTTATTCGTGTGTTATTTACATCTTCTTCTTACGCCTTGGATTTCCTTCTATTTTCAGTTTTCTTTTATTCCTCCCTCTTCTTCTTCGTGTATGGATTGGAATAGAATTAACGCAAAATTAGATTAAATTATAAGAAATCTGAAATAATGGAATATAATATGTAAATTATAAAGACTGTAATATAAATGGAATTGGACTGAAATTATGCCTAATTATGATATTAATTGGACTGAATTAAAGAGATTGACCTAGTTATAACTTAGTATTATAACTAAAAAGAAGAAAAGAAGAAAAGAAGCTTATTTTCACACTTAGACCTTGGGTAGAGTAATAAGCATGATTATAACGTAGGTTATAATAAGAAATAAAACATAATAAGGCTTATTTTAAGATTTAGGATAAATTAATAAGCACAGATAGTAAGAACAAGGGTAAAGGCTTATTTAAATAATTTATCTAACTCAATAAGCAAAGAATTAAAGTAGGACCTGTACCAAATAGCGTTCCCCTATTATTTTCTATGGGTATTATGTTTCACATAAACTTGAAGTGAGACGAGGGGCACGCTTATGCTAGTAGTGGTAGTAATTGGTCAATATAGAGATGTTTAAATCATGGGGGATTTGGATAAGGGCGCTATTAGATATTGTTTGTATGAGGGCCAGTACTGCAGTATTACCCTATATTTTCTATGGATACGGTGTTTCACATAATCCTAAAGTGGGACGAAAGGCACGCTTGTGCTGAGTCCAGGTAATAATACGACCCAATATATGGAGCAACAGGTAGCATGAGCATGGTAGCAGTTACGCGTTCGACTTCCATTTTGGTGCTCAGTAATCGCTATGAGTTCCAAGCGCTTAGTATGTATGTCTTTCGTAGACAGCATTTCCTTTTGTTTAGAGAGCTATGTATCATCTAGTCCACAGTAGGTGCTTTGTGTATCTTTCGTAGTTACCATTGACTACTGTGTAGGAAGTTGTATATCGTCTAGTCTACAGTAAGATCTACGGAGTAATAGGTCGATCAAAGGGTAGAATTAGGATTTCAGCCTAATTATAAAATTAGGATTTCAGCCTAATTACAGGATTAGGAATTCATCCTAATTATAGGATTAATCAAAGACAAGTGCAAATAATCAAGGTTGACCTATCTTACCAATTGTAATAGTTTAATCGTATTTTCCTGTTTATCTTTTTCCTATTTCCTTTTGTATATACTAGAACAACTGAAGAGTCTATTTCCTTTACTTTGCTTAAAGATTCTAGTAGTTACTATCACTCACCAGACTTTTAGTCTAAACCACTCCTCTATTTCCCCATCCCCCCCCCCCATATGCAATCAAGGGAGAGGGCTGTAGATTGCAGTTGCTTGGAGGATTTTGGGAGTAGATCTATACCATGTATTTCTTTTATTCTAGCTTTAACTCTTTATGTGTACAGGCTTATTTTGAATAATATTATGTACTCTGATTTTGAGGTTGTGAGTTTTTATTTCATGAGACATTTTGGTATTTGGGACATATGTGTTAAATTTAGTATTAATATTATTTGCTTTATGAGTAATTATGAAGCTTTTTTTTAAATAAGTACTATTTTAATTTCCGCTGTTTTTATCTGTTATGTCTTATGAATCTTAATCTCTGTTAGTTTCAGTTATACCTACAACGCACTACGATTTTTAATGTGTCCTATTGGGTATATTAAAGGGTGTGGGGGTGTTTCACTTGGTATCAGAGCCTAAGGTTACAGGTTCCTAAAAATTTATTTTAAAAATAAAGTATTTTCCAAAATAACTTGTTTCAAAATGTATTTTTCAAAAAAGAACTCTTAGAAATGTTTTTTTAGCAATAAAAGAGTTTTTATAAATATGCCCTCATAAGTCAAGTTCAATCTCCCTTTGACTCTTTCCAAAACTATCTCTTTCTTTTCGTAGAATGGTTCAAGCCCCGAACCATCCCAAGGGCATTCCAGTACGAGCCTGTTTTCGTAGGTACTTACATGCCATGACTCCAAAGGTGCATGGGTCAACACCCAATCCTGCACCAGCGGGTGGGAACTCCATCAACCTACCCGCCGCCATCAATTTTGCTATGCTTTGTAAGGATTTTGCGAGTTTGGACAGAAAGACTTTTTCTGGCAAGGAGACTTTTGTGGAGGCGAGAGCTTAGCTTAGGGACACCGAGAGGATATTTGGCTTATTAGGATTAGAGGAATAGCAGTGGGTTCAGCTAGCCTCTTGGCAGTTGAAAGATGAGGCTTCTTACTGGTGGGAGGTTGTTGAGTTAGAAGGAAGAGAAGTCTTTTGGAATGGATTTAGGCAGAGGTTTGAGAGGAAGTTTTTGTCTCAAGCGAAAGAGAGTGTTCACCTGGAGAGGTTTATCAATTTAAAGCAAGGGAGTTTGTCCGTTAAGGAATACATCAATCAATTCAATGAGCTATCATTGTTTGGTATGGAGTTAATGAACACGCCGCATAAGAAAGCTATGAAGTTTGCAAAGGGATTGAATCAACCCCTTCAAGGATTATTGTTGACTCACGTGCCGATGGGAGCTACTTATGAGTCTTTGGTTGAGATGACGCTTATGTCGGATGCGGTCAAGGAAGAAGAGTCTAAAAAAGTGGTTAAGTCAGAAGGTCTAAAGAAGAAGTGTGGAAAAACAACAAGGAGAAGAAGAAAGGCAATGTCCCTCATAAGAAAATTAAGAAGGGATCGAAGTGCAATAGTTGCGGGATTGTTGGACATATCACCAGGGATTGCAAAAGAGAAAAGTTGAAGTGAAAGTACTTCAATTGCGGGCAGCCCGGTCATATGAGTAGGAGTTGTCTCTAGAGAGCTAGCCAGGGAGCGAGTGCACTAGTCGTACAGATTCAGGCATTAAACGCGACACCTTCCAGTAGCATTCCGGATAGAGGTAGGAAAGTCATAGTTGAAGGTTTGATTTCTATATCTGATTTTCCTATTCGGACTTTATTCGATTCTGGATCATCACACTCTTTTATTTCTAGTTCTCCTGTGGATTGTTTGCACTTGGACATTTCTTTAGTAGTGGACCCCATCGTTGTTTCAAATCGCATAGGTGTATCGACACACTTGTCTATTGTTTGTAGGGTTTGAAAATTTATATCCTAGGCATAGAATTTGACTTCGATGCCTATGTTTTGGGATTCTCTAGGTATGGGATGATCTTGGGTATGGATTGGCTATCCACATATGGAGCTACTTTAGACTACGAGAGGAGAGTTGTTAGATTAGAGACTTGCAGTGGTAGGACTCTCAAGGTATCTTTCAACCCGCAATGTTCAGTCATGTTGAGCTTTTTCTATTCCCTCGATTCATCTTCAGCAGAGTTTGATTTGGTTCATGCCTTCAGAGATTTTCTCGATGTCTTTGAGGAGGTTAGGGGACTGCCCTCTAAGAGAGAAATTGTTTTCATAATTTATTTGACCGAGAATGCTAAGTCGGTGGTGTTACTTGTGCGGCACATGTCACCTAAGGAGAGGAAAGAGTTAAGCAAACAAGTCAGTGAGCTTTTAGAGAAGGGTTTTATAAGAAGGAGCATATCGAGATGGGGAGCACCAGTCGTCTTTGCTACTAAGATGGATGGTTCTATTCGACTTTGCATTGATTAGAGAGAATTAAATAAGCTCACCAAGAAGAACCAATATCCACTTCCTAGGATTGATGTTCTTTTTGACTAGCTAGTTGGCTCTTCAGTTTTCTCTCAGCTTGATTTAGCCACGGGATTCCATCAGCTTAGGGTCGTCGATGACAGCATAGATAATACTGCGTTTGGGACTCTAGACGGACTTTATGAGTGGTTTCTTATGCCTTTTGGGCTAACCAATGCCCCAGCCTACTTTGTTGAGTTGATGAGCTATGTCTTTAGAGAAGTCCTAAATAAGTTCGTGGTGATATTCATGGATGACATCTTGGTGTTTTTCAAGAATATGGAGGAGCATCCTGTTCATTTAGAAGAGGTTCTTTACACACTTCATAGTCATCATTTAAGAGATAAGTTTTCGAAGTGTCACTTTTAGAAGGAGGAGGTACGTTTCTTGGGGCATGTGGTCTCGAAGGAAGGTTTGGCGGCTGACCCCGCTAAGGTGATAGCTGTACAAGATTGGATGGCCCCCAAGAACGTCACTGAAGTTAAGAGCTTCCTAAGATTGGCTGGCTACTATAGGAAGTTCATTGGGGACTTCGCCATGATTTCGGCACCACTCACGCACCTTTCTAAGAAGAATAAAGCTTTCGTGTGGGACGTAAATTGTGATAATTCCTTCACAAAGCATAAGAAAGCCCTTACTAGTGCACCGATATTAGTACTACCCAATGGTGCTAAGCCTTTTACTGTATACACTGATGCATGTGGGATGGGCTTAGGAGCGGTGTTGATGCAAGAAGGAAGGATGGTATGTTATGGTAGTAGGCAGTTGAGGACACATGAGAAGAACTATCCTACCTACGATATGGAGTTGACCACCATAGTTTTTGCACTCAAGTCTTGGAGGCACTATTTTCTTGGAGAGAGGTTTGAGCTTTTCACTGACCATAAGTCATTGAAGTACCTATTCTCACAGAAGGACTTGAACTTGAGGCAATGGAGATGGATGGAGTTTTTAGCCTCGTACGATTTTGAGATTGCTTATACCCCTGGCAAGGGTAATGTGGTTGCGAATGCATTGAGTAGAAAGAAAGCAACCTTTAGTCCTTTTTTCATAGAGTGGAGGAGCTTAGAGTTTATTTCTACTTTTGATTTTAAGCCCTCTATGGACATTACTCTCGAATTGTTAGCGACATTAAAGGTGAGGCCTACCCTTATGGATCAGATTGGCTCGAGGCAGCAAAGAGATTCGGAACTCATTGACATTATGGATAGGATTAGCCGAAGAGAGGTCTCTAGACATCTCCAACGTTATTCCATAGATAGCAAAGGGTGGCTTATGAGAGATGGAAGGCTTTGTGTTCCACCCGCTAGAGATTTGTTGAGAGCGGTTTTGGAGGAAGCACACCATTCCTGTATGACTATTCATTTGGGTGGTGACAAAATGTATCGGGATATGAAGAGGTTATTATATTGGAATGACATAAAGAAGGACATGGCAGAGTTCGTAGCTAAGTGTCTCATATGCCAAAAGGTAAAGGCAGAGCAACAGAAGCCCAGTGGACTACTTCAGCCCTTAGATGTGCCAGAGTGGAAGTGGGATAGCATTTCTATGGATTTTATAGATGGTTTACCCCGTATTAGGAAGGGGAATACTAGCATTTGGGTGATTGTTGATCGATTGACCAAGAGTGCCCACTTCATCCCAGTTAAGAACAAGCATACAACATCATATTTGGCACCCCTTTATGATCGGGAGATAGTTCGACTTCACGAAGTCCCTTCTAATATAGTGAGTGATAGAGATCCCATTTTCACTAGTGAGTTTTGGAGGAGCTTACAAGAGGTGCTAGGGACGTAACTTAGATTAAGTACGGCCTATCACCCTCAGACGCATGGCCAAACGGAGAGAGTGAATAGAGTGCTTGAGGATTTGCTACGGATGTGCATTTTGGACTTCAGAGGAACTTTGGAGGAACATCTTCCATTGGTTGAGTTTGCGTATAATAACGGTTAGCAAGCGAGCATAGGAATGACACCATTTGAGGCTTTATTTTTGAGACCTTACAAGCCCCCTTCATGTTGGGTGGAGTCTACGAAGACATTGCTACTTAGGCCTGACATAGTGAGGGAGACATCGGAGAGAGTGGATTTAATTCGGTAGAGAATGAAGGCAGAAGTCTTGTGCGGATAAATGGAGTAGAGACATTGAGTTTGAGGTGGGGGACTTAGTTTTTATCAAAGTGTCCCCAAAGGTGGTAAGATTCGGATCGAAGGTGGTAAGATTCGGATCGAATGGAAAGTTAACCCCCAGATTTGTTGGACCATTCCCTATCATGGAGAGAGTTGGGAAGAGGGCTTACTGGGTGAAGCTACCAGAGTGGTCGCAGGTGGTTTTCCATGCTTTGCACTTGCGAAAGTGCTTACATGACTCAGCGAAGGTTGTAGAGCCCAATCAATTATAGGAGGGGAAGTAGAAAGGGAAGCATCTGTTCGGCGTATCCCCGCGAAGATTTTTGGAAGAGATATCAAGTGAGTAAGGAATAAGGAGGTTCTGCTTGTGAAGGTGCAATGGGGGATGATATAGCAGATGCCACTTGGGAAGCTGAAGAGAAGATTCGTACTTGCTATCCTCATCTTTTCGATAGTAGGTTTTTAGAATTTCCTATTTCCATCTTTAGTTTTGAAATCGGTTCTTTCCTTTATTATTCTTTGGGAGGGTAGAACTTTGGATTTAACCTATGGATGGTAGGATTGGATGTAAACATGTTATTAGAACATGTTATGAATGATGTATGCTAGTGAGTGCAAGTGTTTGCTAGTGGATGCTAATGGATGCATATAGGTAAAGTAGGCACTATTATTCTTTAGGGATCAGCCTAACTAGGACACCAGAGCATATGCATATGGATGTGTACGCATTTTTATCCTAATTTTCATGGTTGCTATAAATGAAAGTTTAACACATGATTATTGCATTTGGATGATGTATGCAACACACATGTAGAACTATCGGTTATCATTGGGGAATTTTTGCATTCATTTGGATACATGTCATGGACATGATTGCAAAAAAAAGTAGGTCAACTAAATCAGTGGACCGCCCAATCTTTTGCATTAGTTAGGGACACTGACACTACACTAATTGCATAAGTATCGTAAATCGTATTAGAAAAACTTAAGGATAATAGATGTAATGGTAGATGACTGAGTAGTTGGTTGTAGAACTTTGATGAAGACTTTTATTTCATTCTTCTATCCTTAGAGATTTCGGGGACGAAATCCTTTAAGGAGGGAAGAATGTAACAACCCAAAATTTTAACCCATGATAATTAATTTGTTAATTAATTAAATAATAAAGTAACATTGTGAAATTATCAGAGTTGAGCCATGCGAGTTGTACCATTGTGTCCGTGGTACTTTTTTGGTCAATTTTCATATATAGAATGTTAGAATCCGAGCTAAAATGAATGAAATATGAATTAAACAAAATAAGAAGAATATATATATATAGATATATATATATATAGACCAGGTCAACCGACGGGTCAACCTAGGCATAAGGGCGGTCGATCCCCCGGTCGACCCGCCTGTGTTCAGGAACGAAGAATTTTTTTCTTCGTTTCATTCTTTCCACAGGCTTCCTATGATGTGTTTTGCATTCTTTATTACAATCCGTTCCTTCTATTCTTGCATCTGATGGCTCCTATTCAGCCTATAATGTAGTTGCATCCTATTTAATCCCTAAATCTAATGGTTTAAGTACTTCTAACCCTATAAAAAGAACTCCAGGCCTAATACATTTTCTCATTCTAAGTTTTTCTCCAATTGGGTTCACCTATTCAGTAAGGACCCTAAGAGGAATAATTTTCCAAGAAGAAAATCATTTTAAATGAAAATATTTAACAACCCCAAGTAGATCCATGAAGGCCCAAAGGGAAGAGCTAAGGACCAGAGGTGAGCGATTATAATTATTTTAAATTTCTTTAAGTAATTTAAAATAATAGGGTTTCCAATAGTTGTAGTTTTATTACGATTTTTGGAGTAACCTTTTTAGTAATTTAATTACAGTTTTTAGAATTATTTTTAGTTGATTTTAGTTTGTTTCTAGCTTTTCCATTTATTTACAGTTCATTTACAGTATTTTATTTTATTTACTATTATTTATGCGTTATTTACATCTGCTTCTTATGCCTTGGATTTCCTTCTATTTTTAGTCTTCTTTTATTCCTCCTTCTTCTTTGCGTATGGATTAGAATAGAATTAACTCAAAATTGGATTAAATTATAAGAAAACTAAAATAATGGAATATAAGATGTAAATTATAAAGACTGTAATATAAATGGAATTTGACTGAAATTAGGCCTAATTATGATATTAATTAGACTGAATTAAAGAGATTGACATAGTTATAACTTAATATTATAACTAAAAAGAAGAAAAGAAGCTTATTTTCATAGTTAGACCTTGGGTTAAGTAATAAGCATGATTATAACGTAGGTTATAATAAGAAATAAAACAGAATAAGGCTTATTTTAAGAATTATGATAAATTAATAAGCAAGTAAGAACAAGAGTAAAGACTTATTTAAATAATTTATCTAAGTTAATAAGCAAAGAATTAAAGTAGGACCTGTACCAAAATAGCATTCCCCTATTATTTCCTATGGGTACGATGTTTCATATTAACCTGAAGTGAGACGAGGGGCATGCTTATGCTAGTAGTGGTAGTTATTGGTCAATATAGAAATGTTCAAATCACGGGAGATTTGGACAAGGGCGCTATTAGATATTGTTTGGATGACGGGCCAGTACCGGTAGTATCCCCCTATATTTTCTATGGACACGGTGTTCCACATAATCCTAAAGTGAGACGAAAGACACGCATATGTTAAGTCCAGGTAATAATACAACCCAATAGGTAGAGCAACAGGTAGCATGAGCATGGTGGCAGTTACGCGTGCGACTTCCATTTCGGTGCTTAGTAATCGATATGAGTTCCAAGCACTTAATATACGTCTTTCATAGACACCATTTACTTTTGTGTAGAGAGCTATGTATTGTCTAGTCCACAGTGGGTGCTTTGTGTGTCGTCCGTTGTTACCGTTGGTTGCTGTGTAGGGAGTTATATAATGTTTAGTCCGCAGTAAGGTATATGGAGAAGCTGGCCGATCAAAAGGTAGAATTAGGATTTCATCCTAATTATTGAATTAGGATTTAAGAAAAATTATAGGATTAGGAATTCAGCCTAGTCAAGCAACAATCAAAAACAAATGCAAACAATCAAAGTTGGCCTATCTTATCAATTGTAATAGTTTAATCATATTTTCTAGTTTATCTCTTTCCTATTTCCTTTGTTTCCTTTCATATATACTAGAACTATTGAAGAGTCTATTACCTTTACTTTGCTTAAATATTCTAGTAGTTATTATCAGTCACCAGACTTTTTAGTCTGACACGCTCCTCAATTTTCCCTTCGCCCCCATAGGCAATCAAGGGAGAGGGCTGTAGATTGCGGTTTCTTGGAGGACTTTGGGAGAAGATCTCTACCATGTATTTCTTTTATTCTATTTTTAACTCTTTTTGTGTACATTTTGGTTTCAAGAGACATTTTGGTTTTTGAGACATGTATGTTAAATTAAGTATTTGACTTATTTGGTTTACGAGCAATTATGAAGCTTTTGTTTTAAATAAGTATTATTTTAATTTCCGCTATTTTTACTTGTTTTTGTCTTGTGAATCTTAGTCTCTGTTAGTTTCAGTTATACTACAATGTACCACGCCTTTTAATGTGTCCTATTGGGTATACTAAGTGGCGTAGGGTGTTTCATGACTATGACCTATAACTCAACTACGATCTCTCATGTTAGTCTGACAATTCGTAAGTACTGGTAGCCAGATTAGCTAGGCAAACTTACCCTAAAGAAATGAAACTAACCTCACATCCACAAATGTTATTTATTATAGGTGACGTCTCACATTAGTCCCCAAAGTTACATTACTGGTAGCTAGATTTGAATTGACAGAGTTACGTGTACTTTAGACTGACCTCGCACCCTTATAACTTAGCCACACTTTCTTTCCAATATACTATCACACATACACACACACACTCTAATTGTATACAAAAATCTTGCCACAATCAATACTTAAGGCCATATAATGGAAACCCCTTATTACGCCTTTTATTATGGATTAATTTCCATAATTATCATTAACTTCCTTCATAAGGTATTCAATGTTATTTACTAACCTATTAATTATATTCAATGCGATGAATACGCCATTATTAATATGTTAATAATAATATATATGCGCATGAGGTTCAATTAAAAATTCCTAATCAAACGTTCGCTTATTAAATTAACTAAAATGTAAAACTCATACAAGTTCCAAGCTCTAAGCAAAAAGAGCTGATATCCTCAGCCAACACAACCAGACTTGTATATATAAAAATGAAATAACACAAAACTTATCTCATAATAATGTAATAGAATTAAATCCTCTATTTCAAGGAACAAATCTTTCAATTTTAACCATTTATATTCTATTCAGCTTTCACAATTACTACCTTATAGTGAAAAAAGGATTCATATTTATTTAATTTACAGAAATAGGCAGCGCGAATTACAAATAGCCAATTTCATACTTTGCAGACCATTTCTAACATTATTTATTTTTAGAATCCTTTGACATTACAAGAGAAATCACTCTCAAACACAGATCCAATTCTATACAAGACAATTGAAATTCCAACATCTTCATGGATTGACATTTACTTGGGCAAATTATGGGGTTTTAGTGTTATGTTTTCATTTACCAAAAATTTTCAAGGCATATATCAAATCCAAAAAAAATACTACATAATTACTAAAATGGGAAAAAACTTTCCACTCATAGATAATTGCGTTCCTCTAAATTGTATTTGATTCACACCGCTCCTGTTTTTCTTTCAAATCCCCTTTTGGAATATAAAACAAATGGATTGTATACAGAGATTAGATTATGTTAAATTCGGAACCAGAAACTAGAGAGGAACGAAAATAGAAATCAAAAGAGATAAAAATCTAAACCTCTTACTTGAAAATCCTAACTAATTCTGAAACCTAGAGAAGAAAGAATCTGGTAGAATTTTGCTGTCGTCGCCAAAATTTTATGAAGAAAAGTGAGGGGTCAAGGGCTCTATATATAGAGGTAAGAAGGAATCATAAACATCAGATTAAAAATAATGAATTCGAGTAGTTCAAGGCCTCAAAAACCTAGCCGCTGTCACCAATAACCAATCGACCGTTAACTACAAGCGGCCGATCGCTTGCCTATCAGCGTTCGACCGGTCTGCGTTTATGACCATGTATAATTTTATTCCGTTTTCTTATATTTATTACTTAATTTATTAACTTAATTAATTTAGCATTGAACATTATCTTTAACGTTTACTTAAACATTAATCCCCTATTAACTTTTCAATTTCAAATTCAAATATTCAAATTTAAACTCAATTGAATTATTTTAAATTCAGAAACTTGAAGCGTCGGTAACTTCTCCTTTTAAACTCCAATTACAAATCTTTATATGAAAATTTATCAGAAAATCACCCCGGATGCAGCGACGCAACTAAAATGATCAAATTCCAATGTTTGTAGAATTTCTATTTTTAGCCTTATTAAAATTTACGTGGTGTTACAAGGAAGAAAGGAAAAATCGAAATTTGGTTGAAGAGCTCCATCTTGCAAGAAGAGATAACCATCGAAATATGAAAAGATGATAAATTAGATCGAATATGTAAAAGGGATTTCATTTGCTATTATTGTGTAAAAGCATGTCATCAGCTAAAATTTTGCAATAAGCTGAAAAGGGATAAAGAAAGGATGAAAGAATTAGAGGAAGGCAATGTAACAAGGTGACTTTTGGTATTAATAACGATATTTTATGTTGACGGAAGAAAATAAGTTGAGTGGATGCTTGATTCGGATGCATGTTTCCATATATACAACCAAAGAGGAGTATTCATTGACTGTAAGGAGTAGGAAAGCAAGATGGAATCCACTGAAGGTGGAGGTGTTTCGATGAAGGGTAATGGTTTAGTTAGGTTAAAGATGTATAATTGAAGGGTAGTGAAACTCATGAGAGTTAGGCATGCACCAGAATTCAAGAAGAATCTACTTTCAATAGGGCAACTAGAAAAAAAAACGCATGTGATTACCTCTTTCTCTTTGGCTATGACTTCTTACATTTCTAGTTATCTCGTTCCTACTAAAATTGAGTTTGCTTTGAAAAGTTTGCTCCAGTGGCTCTTCTTTTCTTTAATTTTTCTTACGGTCATGAAGCGATCACATGAGTTGATCAACAATTATGATTTTTAGAATTTTAGATTCTTTAATTGCTATAGTTATGTAGTCAAATTTGGAATCTAAAGACCATAGAATTTTCTCAACTATCCTATAATTCTTATTTTTTTTTGTATTATATCTTTTCATTTGATTGACAATAGATAAAACCGATGAAAAATAGTCATCCACTGGTTACAGTGGTTTCATATATACAGTTCAAACACACCTCGAATAATTAATGTCGAATTTTCTTCACATTGTCAATTCATTTGAATGAATTATCCAAAATCTCCTATGCTTCCTAACTCGTATGTGCATTTGCTACCTTCTCAAATGTAACTTCATCTAAACTTTGATGAGATGGTAAGAGCTTGTTGATTCTTCTTCTTCAAACTCTTCAAATTATCCTTTTTAGTTTAGGATAAAGTGGTGACATTGTAGGTTACTCATACTCATTTTCAATGACATACATTGTATCTTGTGATCTAGATAACGTCTTTATGCAAATGCTCGAATTCTCATAATACTATTTCTTGAGCAAAGGAACTTTAGCAAAACTCAATTCATTTGTCATTGTTCATTGATATGAACCTAACTTTGATACCACTGTTGGAAATTTTAAGATAAAGATTGATAGCAATTGTTGAGAATTTTTAGTAGAAGAAGATTAAGAAATGAGAGATAGGAGGGAAAAATACAATTGTTAGTAAGTGGGAACCAAAATTTTACTGTAATTTTTTATTACAAATTTTTGGATTTTCCTTGGATACCAAATCAGAGAATCCTATTTATATTCATTTATATCTCAAAGAGACGATGAAGATTCATTTGATTTAATAGTTTAAAACCATTCTCTAGAATATATATGCATACGTGTGCAGTAAACACGCACACATACATACATACTTAAGACCAATACCAACAATAGACCTGTTCAATCATTCTCTCTCTTCCTTTTATACCGAGCGAACGAGCTCTGCACCCAAATGAGAAAAAACCAACCATGAAACTTTTCTTTTTTAAAATCACCAATAAATAAAACGGCAAAGATTTTGTCGTTTCATGTAGATTAAATAAAATGGCGATATCCTTGCCATTTTATTTAATTTACCATCAAACAGTAAAGACTTTGTTGTTTTATTGCAAAATAGTTAAAACGTCAAAGTCTTTGTCATTTTAACATATTTTCATAATAAAACGGCGATATATTTTCCGTTTTAAAAATCAATACTCTGTTCAGTTCACTAACCACGATATCATCTAGAATTAACCATGGATAGCCGAACAAGTCATAACGACTTGCGCTGTGACTTGTTCAGTTCACTTTTTCAACTACACAATCTATTGTTGGTTGTGCTCTAACTCTTTCGATATTAGGCTTAATAAATTATCTACATTTGTTTTTTTCATAAATTCTAAATATTTTATATATATGGAGAATTTTAGATTAATAAAGCTCAAAATCAAGTTCAAAATAAATTATGTTTAAGCATTTTGTTAACATTTTCTTTAGATTTTAATATGAAATCTAATCGTACACTCTGTGAAGTTCATGCTCACGGTTCATCCTGAATTTATTCTAGTATTTCCATGAAACATACAAAGATATATCTTGAATAGAAAAAAACCTGAGAATATCCAATATATTATTCGCTGCAATATATAATTGATTAATTGCAAAAGACTCATTCAAATCTAGGTCGCTAACTTGCTGTGTAGTGTGGTTGATACCTTCCTACATATTTAAGATGTGTGCAAATTGACTTAAAATATTAAAGAACTTGATATATGTATTTAATTTGATTGTATAATAAGATATTTAATCTACGACAAATTAACAAGAACCAGATAGTCTATAAAGAATGTTTAGTACAACCTTTTACCTTGGATAAGAATAAATCCAACCTGTTATCTAACAAGCATGCTGACTATAGTATAACTTAGTTGCTTAGACATTTATACTACTTGGTAATCTTGTTATTTGCTCAATACCTTGTCATATACTATATAAATAATATCTTGAAGCTATATGATTCACATGTGAAGAAAACTAAGACATCATAACTGTACATTAATATTATATGCTAATTTTGTTTAGTGACAGTGCTTAGCCTAATTTTGATAATTATCAAAGACACGATCATTTAATAAATAACAAAAAACTGACAGGATTGTTGCACAATTCACAGAACCTCCACAGAGAAATAGGGCTGCAAAATACACTGCAATTTTTGTTTTCTTTTATGAAAATGGTTGATAAAATCTTAATAATACTTGTGAAATTTTATAATCCCTCCACTTTAGATTTCCTAACTCCGTTTTCATTGCCTAATTTAGTCATGAGTTTGAAGGAAAAATTGAAACTATAATGTATGGTGTATAACATGCATATAGATATGATGATGAACACAGCTCTCAAAGAAATTTATCAAAAGCTAGCTACTAAGAGTATATACAGCATTAACTACACATAATGAAATAAAACTCTATCACAAATAAAGAAATTATACGCTTATACAATTTTCTACATACAGTTTTTATTTTCTTTTTATCATCAGTAGCTCCATAAATTGTCCAAATCAAACAAAGGATCATGAGAAGTAGATCCAACTTCATATGATGAGATTTCAGCATTATTATTCCAATCACAGCTCAATCCAGTATCCATTGATGTACTTATCTTAATCCCATTTGTCAATTGCGGATTCATTGAGTAATCTTTCTTTTTCCCTTCATCCTTGTGAAATACCTTCACCACAACCCAGTTATCCTACAAAAAAATTTCATGAATAACACAATTAATTTTCTATGTAATACAGTAACTGATATAGATGATATAATATGTAAATTTACCTTTAAAGAGCTGTAGCCATAACTTCCTTCAAGCCTGAATTCATGCATGACCCAGTTAGTCTTTACACCTTTAGGTGCTCTCCCTGTGTAGAAAACCAAGGTTTTCTTCATTCCAACAAGTACAGTATTTCCATTATTGCCCTTATAGATCTCTTTATCTTTTCCAGTTGCTTTCCAGTATCCTGATTCGGTTGCTCTATTTGTTCTCATTCCAGTTGGGTATCTTCTTTCTCTATGGCTGAAGAAGTACCACTCCTTTTCTCCAATATTAGCTCTACCTATATATGCACAACATCATAAAAAATATATACATACTTAGCATGCATAAAAACGATAACAATAGTAATAATATGTATGCATATGATATCAAAATTACCTGGAAGATCCCATGGCTCGCACTTGTTGAGGTCAACTTCACCCATAGCTATCGCGTTGAAGTTTTGATCCATAACTTTGTTAATGAGATAGCAAGTTATGATTTCTTCATCTGTTGGGTGAAATCTGAAGCCCGGAGGCAAGAACAAGTCGTTAGAAGTTTCTATATTCATCACTTTTAGATTGAATTGATATATGTTTTTCTTAAGTAATTATGAGAAGAAGAAGAAGGAGGTGGAGATTGAGATGCAGAAAGAGATAGATGGTATTAAGAAAGAAAGAGAATTGATAGACAACGAGTGGAATATATAAGGGAAACTAAACTTGGAGTGCAAGGAACTTTCTGGGTTAATTTTTTGATTTACCATAGCAGAAATTCACCAAGTAGTTTTTAAATTGTACGATTTATAATTTTTTGTATTACATAATACATTCACTTTTGCATAAAAAATGAGCTTTGTATTACAGCTAATTATGTAAACTAGGGGATATGAAGTCTTCCAAAGGAAGCTACAAAGGTATGGGGTTCTCTTTGTGATCTTGACAAAGCTAATTTGTTATGTTATTGCTTTCATTTCCCATTGACTATCTTGGTGTAATGAAGTTTTTTTTTTCTTTTTTTTCTTTTTTTTCTTTTTTTTCTTTTTTCATGGTATTTATTCAAAAATAATAATGTTAAATGCACAGTAGAATCTCATCCAGTTATCCATAAAAGTAGATATTAGAGTACTCAAGTTTAGAAGAAATTACATATTTGGTATATTTTGTAGGGGATGAAAATTGATTTTAATTTGTGAGAAGTATGGTAAGTTTTGTCTTTCCATACCTCTGGAGTAACTGACTTCAAATGATAAATAATAATAGATGTAGCTTCCATGCATTTTACAACCATTTGACAATAGTAAATGACTTGGACCATATATCTTAGGAACTAAAAAATGAAAATAGAATAAATTAAAACTGTTGGCACCAAATCTCATACTTGGTATTTTTATTTGACGCACTATATACGCTTCTGTATTATATGTATCTGTAAAATTCCGTAACATATTGTGTTTTTTTATCTGTATGTCGGTATTTTTTTTTATATGCAGCAGACATACAAGTAATCTATAGTTGATGGTAAATCTTTCGCTGTTAACATATTGCGATACCTAGGACTGTTCCCTTAGTAACCACTACGTTTTAAAGAAAAATGTTACCATACAATTTTACATTGATATGCACAAAATGCATAGCGAGGATGGTATACCGATAAATCATTAACTAAGTGGAATGACAACGTCAATAGTGAACAATTTTTTTATTTGTAGGCGAAATGTAAAGAAATTTACTTTGACGTTGATTAGGGGAAAAATTATTAACAAATGTTTATCCCACATACTTACCATTTAAGTTTCTTTTACCTTTTTTTTTTTAATACTCTTCGGATGGATAAAACATATAAATAACATTTGAGTCCAAGAAAACACACATGAGTGAAAAAAAGCTAAATATTGCCAGTTAAAGACGCAGCACTAGAAAATGTTTATGTGGCCAATTCAACGTCATGATTCTTAACCATTGTTTATGTTGCAAATAAACTTAGATCTAATCAACCTAAATAATTTAGTTTCTAGTGGCTATAGAGTTCTGAGGTGGTCAATTATAGAACACAAGTAGGGCTCTATAGTATGAATTAGCCCAATACGTAATTAATTTAATGGCCGAACAAGAGTGTTTACAAGTATTTGGCCCATAATTAGCCATGATTGATTAAGAAATTTCATCGCTATCTCAAAGAACATGTTGACATGTAATAATATTACGTATACATGATGCTACTTGGTCGGGTAAATGACATATTCATACGAAAATATCTTCACTCCTTTTCAGTTTTTCGACTGCTTGCAATTTACATGCATGTATGAATCATTCATGTTATGTTCTTGGGCCAGGTGAGCAAAGAGAACTTGGGCCTCAAAAATGTTATCAAATGAAACAAACAGCTACTGGTAATATCAGCTGTTCTGTCACAACAGTCTTTCTGTCTTTGCTGCTAGATGGGCCTTTATTAAGGCCTGTGGTGATGTTCGCTTATTAGTTTTTTCCACCAAAACCGCTTTTTTATGTGAGTTTAATCGGCTGACTGACCCTGTTCTGGCAACCAATTGGTGGTCCGTGCACATGTAAGGTTTTACCATGGAGACTCGCGGTTCACATTAAACCGCAGTTTAACCACGGTCCAGTTCAGTTTTCTAAACACTGCATGTTGCTTTATTTCGAGCAGCCTTTAATCCACGAAATGTCATTGCTACAGAATGACAAATAATGTACATATTTGGATCTATTTTCTTTCCGCGACACAGATAAGAAATAATTTTGTATATGCAACTTTGTGTCAATTTTCTATTGGCCCATAACCTAGTCCGCTGCAACAAAACAAAACAAAACAAAATAAAAAATAAAATAAAAAAAGGATTGAAGATCTTGTAGCGAGATAAAACACGTTGCTAATCCGCTTCTAACATGTTATTAGCGACAGATTTAGACATCAAGAAAAAATTGCAGTCGGTAAAATATTGTACGCTTAGTGGTGGAATATATCGCGAAATCACTGACGTTTTACCAAGATATTTGAAACTGAGATTGAGTTTGATATATTCGTGAATTCAGAATGTTATTTTATTCATTTAGGAAAACTTGTTGTTACATACAACTATCTGTTGCTATTTATAAAGAATGTTGAGTAACACATGTGGGTTATTGGGATTATACAAAATACGACTCATTACCCAGTTGCAAAGATAAAAACCCTACATCCTTTTGACACAGCCGTTCATCTCCTTCGAATGGTTATGTTTCTTCATTTTCTTCTGATATCTTCCCGCAATTTGGGCTAGGGTTTTCGTCTCTTCTTCATCTCTTCTCAAATGTTCCAAATCTTTTCAGATCTTCGAAGATAAGTTTATGCTTTGTCTCTGCTGAGCTTTGCTTGACCTGTGACGAAAAGATTTGAGCTAGGGTTTGATAAGTTATCTGATATGAAGCTGCCTGGATATTCATTTCTTGTAGCGATTGGTCGGATCTTCAAGTAACAGCATAATAAGGAGCTTTTGTGGTCAGATCTGGCTCTAAACCTTGAAATCAATTTCAAGTTTAGGGTTTAGACTATTTGACTACTGAAGTCTTCGACATTCTAGTGATTGTTCAAATCATCAAATAACAGCATCTTATAGAGCCTTTGTGGTCAAATCTGGCCCTAGATTTGAAATATATTTCAAGTCTAGGGTTTAGATTATTTGACCGCTGAAGTCTTCGACATTTAATTCTTGCTTCAGATGTAAGAAGTTTTTAGCCGATAAGGCTTTGGTGAGTATATTTGCTTTTTGGTAGGTGCTCGGTAAGTGATTTATTTCGATTATTCCTTGCAGTACTTACTCTCTGACGAAATATAAGTCTAATTCTATATGTTTAGTTCTTGAATATGAATTGGGTTTGCTGTTAGGGACACAACGCTTAAATTATCACACCATACTGTAGATGTTGATAGCCCACTTAATAATGATTTAATCCACATTATTTCTCTTGTTGCATTTGCCACACTCCTGACTTTGCTTCTGTACTAGACCTTGAGATGGTTGTTTGGTTTTTTTGAACACCACGACACTGGATTTTTGCCTAAGTAAATGTAGTAATCAGATGTTGACCTACGATCATCTAGGTCATTTTCCCAATCAGCATCTGCAAAGCCAAATAAGTTTAGATTAGTACGGTTTCTTAAAGTTAAACCATGATTTACTGTACCCTTTAAATATCTGGGAATCCTTTTTACTGCTCTTCAGTGCTCATCTAGAAGATTTTGCATAAATTGACTAACTTTATTCACACTGTATGCAATTTCTGGCCTTGTAATTGTTACATATTGCAGTGCTCCAACTGTACTACTGTATTATTTAGCATTAATGATTGGTTCTCCTCTACTCTTTGATAAATGTAGGTTAGTTGTCATTGGGGTAGGTAGAATGTATGCCCGATCCATTTTGGCTTTGATCAGAATTTTAGATATGTATTTCTTTTGACTTATTTGTATAATTGAATTTGATAACCTTTTGACTTCAATTTCCAGAAGTAATGTAGGTCTTCAAGATCTTTGATGGAAAACTCTTTGTTAGTTGTTGAATGAGATTTCTAATTTCACTGTCACTGTTTCTTGTAACCATAAAATCATCTATATATTAGTACATATATGACAATGTTTCTAGCAAATCAAGTAAATAAAAAGTTATCTGATTTTGCAAGATTGAAGCCAAGTTTGATCAATGTTGTTTTAATTTCTCAAACCACACCTTTGGTGCATATTTGAGTCCATAAATTGCCTTATTAAGTTTGAAGACCAATTTACTTCTAACTTGTTTATAACTATCAGGCCGCTCCATATATACTTCCTCTTAAAGAATTCCATTAAGAAATGCATTGTTGACATCCAATTGCTTTATTTTTCAATTTTTATGTAAAGCAATTGTGAGAATAATCCTAATTGATGTTGGTTTAACAACAAGTGAAAAAGTTTCATTGAAGTCAAATCCTTATTGTTGTAAGTAAATTTTGCTACCAGTCTGGCTTTATACTTAGATATTGATCCATCATCATTTCTTTTCAATCTGTAGGTCCACTTACACCCAATGGTATTTTTATGACTTGGCATGGTAACTAAGCTCCATGTGTTGTTTTTTATGAGTGTTGTATATTCTTCATCCGTAGCTGTTTTCCATTTTTCACTTTGTATAGCTTGCTGAGAAGTATATGGCTCCTCAGTATCAAGATTTGCGGTATATAATTTTGACTTGAAAATTACACTCTTTGCCCCAGTAATCATATGATGACCAGTTGTTGCAGGTACTGGGGATTGTTGACTTGATCTATCCTAAGATTCAGACTATGAACTTGATGTCTGTACTTGATTGCTTCTTTGTTGATCAACTGACTGATAACTAATATCCTGATGGGTTGCATAATAAGGATTCATGGGTGATTTGTCTGACATATGACCTGGCCCAGCATTGGGTACTGTGTGTTGTGGTCCAGAATCACTGAGTTGATCCTCAATATGCATTTCTTGGTTATGTGGTAAGCGAGGTATTGAGAACTTTGAATTGTAAATCTTCTAAGTTGTTTTAATCTCCTTTTCATTAAATGGAAATACATCTTCATTGAAGATAAAATGTCTTGAAATGAAGACTCTTCTTTGCTATCCAGACATTTATATCCTTTAATATTGTTTGCATATCCTAGAAATGTACAGGGTGAAGATCTAAAACTTAGCTTGTGACTATTATGTTTTCTTAAGCATAGAAAACATAAGCACCCAAAAACTCTAAGACCTTTGTAATCAGGTTGCACATTGAACAGCATCTCTGTTAGACTTTTTCCTTGTAGAACCTTGGTTGGCAACTTGTTAATCAAGAATACTACTGTTGCAAAAGCATCTGGGCAGAATTTCAGTGGCAGAGATGCTTGAGCTAGCTTTGTAAGTCCTGTTTCAAATATATGTCTGCGTTTTCTTTCTATTAATCCTTTCTGCTCTAAAGTGTAAGGAAAAGTATTTCTCTATGTATTATCCCTCTCCTTTGAAAGTACTCCTTAAGTGTTTTGAATTCAGCACCACCATCATTTCGTATGATCTTGACCTCGTTGCCAGTCTGCTTTTCAGCCTGTGCTATAAATTATAAGACTGCAAAATATGTTTTAGACTTTTCTTTTAAAAAATATATCCAAACATATCCTATGTAAGCATCTATAAATGATATGTATATTTGAAACCATAGTCTGTATCAATAGGATCCAGCCCCCATAAATCTGTAGCAACAAGTTCTAGTGGTTTATTATATTTGGTTTCAGAATTTTGAAATGGCAGTTTATGAGTTTTTCCTAATTGATGGTATGTACAGACATATGAAATCGATGCATTGTCAAAAGAAATTTTATTATTATTCAATACTTTCTTTACAGCATCTACACTTGGATGATCTAGCTTACAATGCCATATGTCAAAAGTACTCATTGTTATCTCGCTTTTTGGCAAAGCCGTGATACCAAAAGATCGATCGAAAACAAAAGACAACTCGTCTCAAAGAATGGTTATACATTGCTTCGCTATGGATATCGATGAATTTTGTCCGAGCCCAGATCAGGCTACAATTGATAAGACATGACAAGCAAAGTCATGGGAACCAGCGTTCCTAATTTCAGGTTAATCGAAGTTCATATGAACGAGATATGATCGATGCAAATTAGCCAAAACACATAGTTCGTATCCATCAAATTGTTGAGGAGATGCCCATTTCGAATCGATGGGATTCGTATCCATCAATGTTTTCTTTGTTCGAATCCATCAGGTTCTGCATACTTCGAATCGATCGAGTTCGAATCGATCAGTAACATGATATCGATCATTTCGAATCGATCGGTTTCGAATCGATCAAATAGGCATCCCCTCAGCTTGTTCGTATCCATTCTAAGAGCACTGTTTCATATCCATCAGTAGGACGCACTTCGTATCGATACACAGATCCATCACCACACCTCGGTTTGTATCCATCGGCTTCGTATCGATCACCTAACATCAACTTCGCATCCATCAGAGATTCGCCACTTTGTCTCCATCCCAAGACCGTGTTCGAAACCATGCGCAGAAGCTTGTTCGTATCCATCAGGTCAACTAACCTTGGGTGACGTGTCATCCTCGATACGAACAAGGCGAATTTTATGGAGTCGATACGGTCAACTCGGAGTAAAGACCGGATCGAGGCGAAGTATGCGCGCCACATCATCACAAGACCACGTGAGGTGATCGATTCGAAGGAATCGATTCGAATTGATGGATTCGAAATAAACAGCCAACCGAAACATACTAGCTCGTATCGATCATATCTCCCATACCGCTGGTCCAAATGCAACGAAATTTTCACATTAGCTTCCATACAAGGTAAAGATTGTTCCTACCAAGTTTCAACTCGATTGGATCATTTTTTGATGGATACGAAATCACTTCGTATCGATCTCGGATCGAGTCGAAACTTGGTGCGGTCGGTCACGTGGGCCCACTCACGTGCCAGAAAAAGTCTCCCGAAGTTTGAGCGAGATCTGATCCTTCTACGCCTATAAATAGCAGCCTGAAGCCTACAGAAAGGGGATCTTTTTGTCATTCGACGTCCAGACTCTGCCGGATTCAATTCTATTCTTCATTATCGCTGTTGTAATCAGATTTCAAAACTAACATCAACTGTAATCCGCTGTAATCGATTGAAATCATCAAATGAATTAATAAAGACATAAACTTCAGAGTGGACGTAGGCAAGATCGCCGAACCATTATAAATCCAGTGTCATTTACTGCATTATTGTGAATTTGCTGAGTGATTTTCAGTACTTATTTCTCTACATATTTGTTATCTGTGATCTGTGATTGTGAACGGGTGCTTTCAACGACTATCGGGTGTTTGTGGCTAATTTTGGCGCAAACACTCATACTCCTTTATTTTGAGATAATTGACAAACATTAGAACAAAGAATTTTGTTTCAAGTAGTTCTTGAATCAGCTAGAGTAAATTTGTAAAGGCCCTTCACTGTTTTACCCTGTAGAAGAATTTTATTTGTTAGTATATCTCTTATTAAATAGTATTTTGGATAAAATTCAAAATATACATTATTATCACAAGCAAATTGAGATACACTAAGTAAATTCTTTTTAATTTGTGGAGCTCTTAAGAGATTATTAAGATAGAGTATCCTTTCACCTTTTATATAACCATTACCAATATGAGTAATTTTAGTTGACTCACCATTACCCATGTGTGTACACCGTTTACCTTTGTATTCTTTGTTTTTCAAATTTAGATTACTCGGATTTTTCGTAACATGATTTGCAGCTCCTGAATCTGCATACCATGTATCATCTTGAATCTCTTCTATTTTGGCTGTATTATTATAACTGCCTTTAAGGAAATCAGTTTGGTGCCTGGTTTCTTGTTGTATGTTGGCCATATTTGCATTTGGCTTTTGACTACTTTGTTGCCCAGGTATGTAGTTAACATCAAATCTGAAGTAACACTTTTTTGCTGTGTGTCCAAATCTCTCACAAATCTGACATTTTGGTTTGCCATTATTATTGTTACTCCATCTTCCACCTCTGTATCTATATGATTGATTACCTCTTTGGTTGTTATTATTTGACTCATTTCTTGACCGAGTTCTTTCTTGATTTTTGCCTTTCTTTGTGATGTAACCGACTGATAGGTTAGAGACAATTGGTTTTCTTTGCTCCAATCTATCTTCGTGAGCAAGGAGAGTGGAGTTTATTTATGATAAGGATGGTGTAATATCCTAAGATGATATTAGTGCCACAATGGCTTCATATTCATCATCTAATCCACCTACGATAGACAAAATTTGCTCAGTATCACTCACAGCATACCCTACTGCATCAAGTAAGTCACACAATGTTTTAATTTTAAAAGATACTCTCTATCATGCATGCTATTTTTCTTTAAGTTTTACAATTTTCTTTTATAATGCATGTCTCTTGTTGCTGATTGAGAACCGAATACTTGTCTATAGTAAACCAAATTTGATGAGAATTCTTGCATCCTATTAGTTGTGGTAACATACTTGCACTTATTTTAGACGGTACCCGTGTACATAATAGACTGTCTTTCCTTTGATAAATTATGTATTCTCTATTTAAAATTGAGTTTCCTACAGTATTTGAGATATACTACTCTGGCACATGTTTTATTCCAAGAATATATTCTTCCAAGACATATCCTCTTACTACTATTTGAACTTGAAACTTCCATGGTAGATAGTTTGTTTCATCCAACTGGGTTTGGATTAACCGAGGTTGTGGACTTACTATGATTTTTGATATGTTTTCTGCAGTACTTAATGGTGCAGGACCTGATCTTGGATTTGCAGACGTTGATGAATTATTGCTTATGTCCACATCGACCATGATTAAAATTTAAGCAAGAATGAATAACAAGATATTCGAACGAAAGAGAGAATCAAGAACATGATTTGTAGACAAATGCTGAATGAAAGCAAATTATTCAAGTGAATTTATCCAATTTATTAAATTGGATCAAAAAGCAGCCAGTGATCTTGATCATTGGCAAGGCTTAATGATGATCCCAGTTCAGATTTCTTGATTTTTCTTTTAAAATTGAAAGCAACCGAAGAGTCGAATGATGATAGTTTTCTGACAACTTTTCTTGGCACGGCTTGATGATGATCTTGATGAATTAATGATCTAGAAAACTGAAAATCTAGTAGTTTCAAATGATAAGTGAAGAGCTCTGATGATCTGCAGCCAATCCAAATGATGAGATGATATCTGATGGATCTTGGCAATATACTTATCTGTTATTAAAAAGTTTTGAGTGGCTTTAATACCATATTTGAAACTAAGATTGAGTTTGATATACTTGTGAATTTAGAATGTTATTTTATTCATTCAAAAAACTTGTTGTTATATACAACTATATGTTGCTATTTATAAAGAATGCTGAGTAATGCTTGTGGGTTATTGGGCTTATGCAAAATACAACCCATTACCCAGTTGCAAAGATAAAACCCTACATCCTTTTTGCACAGCCGTTCATTTCCTTCGGCTGCTTATATTTCTTCATTTTCTTCTGATACAAGATGTTGTACCCAAATAAAGTATGAAAAAACAAAACATTAACAGGTCGTTGATGAACTGTTTCTATATAGTGTGGGTTCAGTGACGTAGCACGCTATTAATTGTGTGATTTATTTGTTTCAAAATTTTTTCAGTCTAAGCTATCAGTAATCGGTCACTATCTGTGACATATTAGCGACAGTATGCAAATTAAGTCCGTTTGTATTCGCATTCCATTCCGTCGGAGATAGTTATATAGTTTTACCACCTGTACAAATTCACCTTTTTACCAGCTATGCAGATAACACATAAATAATAGCTACCGATAATAAAATTTGAACAGTAAACAATAAAATCAGTAATGACATTATTCCAACCAGCTGATAAAGCCCTGATTGGTAGTGAGGCACGTGATCCAGCCATTGATAACATAATGGTCCCCTGATATCAACCAGTCCACCTGCCTCCCCGTATGTTCCGTTCCCTCATTCCTCGGTTGAAGCAGCAAAGCCTAATAAAACCATCGATTTGATATAGATATTTTATTTGATAACAGATTGTTCCTCTATATCATAGCTTATTCATATATATTTATTATAACATAGAACAAAAAACTACCAACATGGACCAAACATAACGATGCAAAGAGCAAGATTAATGATGATCAAATGGAAAAATATAACGTCCAATGCTAAATAAGCTATGTTACAGGTATGATGGTTGTTTATGCTCAAATCTCTATAATAGTACCATTAAAGGGAATTAATTTTTCCGTTTGGAAAGAGAAAATTAAAATCTATCTTGATGTTCTGAATATTGACCAGGCATTACGAATAGATAAATCTATTATTATAGCGACAAGTACTGATGATGAAAAAGCTAATTTGGGAAAATGAGAGTGGTCAAACCGCATGTCTCTCATGATTATAAAATGTACTATCACAGCTGCTATAAGAGGAGGTATTCCTAAAAAGGATGATGCAAATAATATTTTCACTGCAAAATAATATTTGGCTTCTATTGACGAGCATTTTAAAAGTGCTTCTAAGGCTAATGCAGGTAATCTCATAATAAAAATATTCACTACTAAGAATAAGGGAAAAAGTGTTGTATATGAACTTTCACGAAGATGAATGATATGGTCGCAAAATTAAACGATGTGGATATGGAAATTTCTAAGGTTTTTTAGTTTATTTCATTATGAATTCTCTTCCTGCATAATTTGGTCCTTTCAAAATCAATTATAATATGTAGAAAAAAAATGGCAAATGAGAGAATTAATGCTCTGTAGGTTGAAAAAGAAGAAAGGATTAAGGCTGAGAAACCTGACTATGTAGACATTGTTGTTCAAAGTCAAAAAAGAACAATAATAAAGGTAAAAACAAAATGAATATGACTACTGGTATTAATAAGACTAGTATATCTGGTACAAAACTCGTGCAAGTTCCTAAATAACATCGCTGCAAAAAGCATGGACACATGAAGAAGGACTGTGTGAAGTTTAAAGGTTAGCTCACTAAAATGAATAATGGTTTAGATTTCATGATTTGTGAAACTTTTTAGTTGATGTTACCTTAAATACATGGTGGGTTGGTACTAGTGCCTCTGTGCACATTACGAACTCATTGTAGGGATTCCATTCCGTGAGGATGCTTCAAAGGGGAGAAAGAACTTAAATTTACTAATGAATTAGAAGCTAAAGTCAATGTTGTTGAAAATCTTTGTTTGGTTTTGAAGAATGACTTTATTCTTGACTTGTATGATGTAGTTTATACTCCTAGCATGATTAGGAATTTAATTTCTATTTCTAGACTTGATGCATGTGGTTTTACATTTTAGTTTGGAAATAATGAATTGAAACTATGTCAAAACTCTAAGTTAATTATTTCTGGATTATTGTGTGACAATCTATATAAATTATGTTTGAACTTTTCCTTTTGACGTGAATCTCTGTTATGTATGAATATTACCAGTGTTAATCATAAACGTAAAGTCAAGAGAAATCATGATGTTGGGAATTCTTCCAAATTATGGCATCATAGGTTGTGTCATATTTCAAGAGATAGAATGCAACACCCTACTAGAAATGAAATTCTCTTAGCATTAGGTTTTTCTAATTTCGACAATTGCATAGAATGTGTTAAAGGAAAAAATTTCAAGGAAAATAAGAGAGGAGACACTCAAAGTAACGGGCTATTAAAAATTAATCATACCGATATATATGTTTCTTTTCCTACTTTGGGCATTAATGGGCATAAGTCATTTATTATTTTCATTGACGATTATTCTGCTATAGTTATGTGTATCTAATTAATGAAAAATCTAGAACACTAAATAAATTCAAAAATTTTAAGGTTAAAGTTAAAAATAAATATAACCTTAAAATTTGAATAGGCGATCAGATAGAAGCAGTGAATATTGTGGTAGAGTCAGTAAATACATCGACCTTGGTCAAAATCCAGGCCCGTTCGTTTTATTTGTTCAAGAAAAGGTATTGTTCATCGGTACTTTCTGCTGGAAGATCCTTGAGAGAATGGAGTTGCTGAAAGATGCAATCGTATACTATTGGATATGGTACAAAGTATGATATGAAACACCACATTGCTGGATTTTTTTGTGGAAAAAAGCTTTAAAAGCAACCACACATATTCTAAATTGGGTTTCTAGTAAATCTGTTTCAAAAATACCTTATAAACTTTGGATTAGCAGAAAATTGTAATTAGGGAACTTATGTGCGTAGGGTTGTCTTGCTGAAGCAAAATTCTATAATCTGCAGCTAAAGAGACTTGATCTCGGAAACATTAGTTGTTATTTCATGGTTATTTGGAAAAATCCAAAGATTTCAAATTTTATTGCCCATCGCATATCACTAGAATAGTATTGACTAGACATGTATTTTTTAAAGATGATAATGTAAGTGGGAGTAATATAAATAGAACAATAAACCTCAAAGAAAATCAAACTAATGTTCCAAATGCGATAATTTGAGAGGTTAAAAATTCTATACCTCTTTTTTAAGAGACTAATGAAGAAACTTATGTTCATGATGTTCCTAATGTTTATCAAGCTCATATACTGCTACAAGAACCCTTACAAAGATCATAAAGAAAAAGAAGATCCGTCACATCTAATGATTATATCATATACCTTACCGAGGAAGGATGTGATATGGGTACTGGAGATGATCCTATCTCATTTAAGCAAGCAATTATGAATGATAAATCATCAAAATGGTTTGGAGACCTGAATAAAAGGATGAAATATATGGAAATTAATGAAGTATGAGATCTTGTTGAGTTAACTGTCGGGTTTAAACCTACAGGCTATAAATGGGTCTACAAAAATAAAACTGATTCCAAAAATAATATTGAAAGATTTAAGGCCAAGCTAGTCGTTAAAGGGTTCACACAACAAGAAGGTGTACATTTTGATAATACATTTTCTTCTGTCTCAAAGAAAGAATCGCTAAGAATTGTTTTAGGCCTTTTAGCTCATTGTGATTTAGAACTATGTCAAATGGATGTGAAAACTACATTTCTTAAAGGTAACTTGCATAAAGAAGCTTTTATGCAACAACCTAAAAGGTTTGATATAGAATGCAAGGAGAAAATGGTATGTAAATTAAATCGTTCAATATATAGGTTAAAACAAACTTCATGACATCGATATCTCAAATTTGAAGAAGTAATAACTGAATTTGAATTTAAAAAATACAATAGATTAATGCATATACCTCAAGATTAGTGGGAGTAAATTTATCTTTCTTATTTTGTACGTGAATGATATTTTATTAGCAAGTAGTGTTTAGACGTGTTATATATATGAGACAAAACATTTTCTATCAACTAAGTGAAATGAAGAATCTTAGTAAAGCCTCCTATGTTATAGGAATTAAAATTTATCAAGATCAACCTCACGGGATCTTAGGCTTATCTCAAAATGCATATATTGAGAAAATGCTTAAAAGATATAACATGTACAATTTCTCTTCCAGTGTTGCTTTTATTGTCAAGAGTGACAAATTAAGCAAGTTTCAATGTCCTAAAAATGAATTTGAACGTCCTTAAATGAAGCAAATTCTTTCTGCTTCGGAATGTATCCAAGAATAGAACATTGAAAAGCTGCCAAGAAAGTGCAAAATTATTTGCAAAGGACAAAAGATTATATGCTTACTTACAAGAGGTCGAATAGCCTTAAAGTTATTGGTTATTCTAATTCAAAATTTTATGTATGTATCAACAATAAGACATCTACATCAGGTTATATATTTATGCTTGTAGGGAGACCAATTTCATGTAAGAGTGCTAAACACTCTATAAGGGCATCTTTCACCATGCAAGCAAAATTTGTGGCATGTTATCATACTGTTGGTCAAGCGGTTTGATTTAATTATTCTACATCAGGACTTTAAGTAATTGATAGTATTGCGAATCCACACACCTCATTTTGTGATAATGAAGCTGCTTTTTTTATCTCCAAAAATAATAAATCAAGTTGTGCGTCTAAGTGGATTGATATCAAATATCTTGTTGCTAAAGGCAAAGTCAAATATCTTCTAACGACTCTTTACAAAAACCATGTTGTTGGCATGAATTTAGTTAATGTATTATAATTTTGATGTTGCAAACTATATATATATATATATATATATATATATATAATGCTATGTACTAAGTCTTTAATTATGTATTGACTTTGAATTTATAAATTTACTTAATACGATGCATATAATTTTGTTTAATGTAAGCAAATTACTTATGAGGATAGAATGAATATTATTAATCATTGTTGAAAAGAGTGCTAATATTATAATTAATGAAAATTAAATAACGACATTTATTATTCAGATTACATTACTTTGGTTTGGTATTTCTAACTGAACACAGGTTTATGATTAATAAAAACTGTATTGGCAAAATTTGAATGCGTGGTTTATTATGTTATAACATTATGACCAAGTGTGAGAATGTTAGTTTATTTATTATGTGGTCTATCTTATAATTATGTATCAATTTCATTTAAAGAGTTATTAATGAAAATGCATCTGAATTTTTGATTGGAATTTTCAGATTGCTATTAATAGTTATACTGATCTCAAAAGTTGCATGAGACTATACATAGACTCATTCTCTATTGATAATATTTCAAAATTAAAACATTCTTCCGTCCATTTTGTATTTAAATGAACTTTCTACATAGCGTGGGATTAGAGACGTAAAGTTTTTGTTTCAGTCAGCTTATTGCATGCTGTTTTGTGTGGGACAAGCGACGGATTGTGTGGTTTATGCGTTCTAATTCCGTTGGTAGTCTAAACTGTCAGTAATCAATCACTATCTGCGACGCATTAGCAACGATGTGCAAATTAAATCTGTCGATATTCACTTTCCATTCTGTCAGAAATAGTATAGATATTTTTACTAGCTGCACAGATTCACACTTCTGCTGACTGTAAAGATTCACATAAAGAATAGCTACCAATGATAAAAGTTGAACAGTTAATAATAAAATCATCTATTTGATATAGTTATGTTTTTGATGAGAAAGTATTTCTGATACATACGAGGAGAGTACACATATGTATTTATTATAAAATAGAAAAAAAAGACTATCTACATGCCCTCTAAGTAGTCAAATATAGCAATGCAAAGAGCAGGATTATCAATAAGGTGATCAAATGGCAAAATATAATGTCCCATGCTAGTAAGCTACAGTACAGGCATGATGATTTTTTGTGTGAAGAAGTTAAATAATAATATATAGCTGCAGAGCAGTGAGACGACTGAGCGGATAGTGATGTGATGCGCTTTGGTCGGATAATGAACTAAAGGAAGAATGTGCCGAACGCATGTGGTGCAGCCTGAAACAAAAGGCTGATCTATACGGATATCGTTGCACGCCAGATGCTGCAGAGAGCGCAAATGTACTTGATGCACGGAACTGGGACAGTAGGCTGCCACAAGGTCGTGGAATGAACAAGGCGAAACGCACCGAGATCAGCATGAAGATGACGAAACGAGCGGCATAAAAAAAGTGTTGGGACGTTAGAAGTGGAGTTGTTTGCTGCTGAAGCCTGCACGCTCTAGACTGAAATTAAGCCTGGAGGGTATGGTTAAACATGTGCTCTGAATGATTGTGTGATGCAGGGGACCAAACTGGGCTGGAATGATGTTGTTTCATGATGTTTGTTGCTGAAACATGTTGCGCGGAACAGGGGCAGAGCAAGTTGCAATAGCAGATAAGAGGAGAACGCGGACGAATGTTGTTGTAGTATTAATATAAGGCCAAGAAATAATGTCAGGCACGGCAGTGCAGTGGAAAAGTGACTTGAGTTATGGTAAAAAGACCTAAGTTCGATCCTTACCATTCGCTTCTCTATACTATATAAATTTACTCAAGGGTATGGAGGCTTGGATCAACGGATGGCTTTACTGTACCATCCTCAAGAGTTTATCGGTCTGCGGGGTTTTTTGGGTCAAAATAATAATAATAATAATAACTGACCATATGCCGAGGAGTAAGGGTGCATTTGGTTGCATTTGGTGGTGGTTTCACATGCTATGTTGCAAAAATAACAAAACGAGTCAGAGATTTGATTTAAATATACATATACACCCACATGTTCTATGAAATGAACAGCATAAGCATAAACGCAAATGCACTTACGAACCACAAATCCACATATCGTACATTAAGTGTTGAATTCTAAACATCTAAACGAGTTAGCAACGACTAATATCTCATAGAAAAAATAAAATAAGTCAGCCATGCAGCCATGAGTATTTCAATTCTTAGCCACATAAAATCTCATTTACAACAAATACAAATGCGTCTAACATATTCAAAATACTTACAAAGTTGACATGACAAATGGGAATGGGTACGGTCTGTTAAATAAACTATTTTTCTTTTTATTATTTGACTTAACATGTCAAATCATACGAACTGAACCAAAAGTAATTTGAACGGTTCATGCCCGTCAAACAGTCTAATTTTAACCTTGGTTAACCATGAATGTTTAATAGTTAACCGCTTACTATGAACTTGTTAACCAATAATCAATTAACCATGGTTAATTGAGTTACTAAGCACGTTTAGCTGTTAAAATTTAGCCGATAACAAAAAAAAAAAAAAAAAAAAAATTCAAACTCAAAACAATAAATACCTCCAACTCTTAGTTCAAACTCAAACCAGTATTACAGTACATAATAATGAGTTCAATTTCTCTATCCCTATGTCTCCATGTACAGCTGGAATCTCAATCATTTATTTGGTATCATCAGTCATTCATCAAATATGCTGGATCTCATCAATTCATCAAATTTATTGTGACGAACGACTGAAATTTTTTGACACAGAGGAGAAAGATTTCATCTACATACATTAAAGTTTGTTCTCAAATCATAACAGCTCAAACTCAAAACAGTAAATAAATGTCTCGGTTCAAAGAATCATAATATAGCCTTATCGACTATTAAACAACCCTCAATCCTCAGCAATTACAATACATGAATACAAAGTTCAGCAGCAGTACATACACTACAAACTACGAAGTTCAACATGGCAGGCAGCAACAATACAATATTACAATACGGTACATAGTTCATAGCATGAAATATGATAGGGATATTAGCAGGGAAGAAGGTGAGACGGAAATTCAGGAGGAAAAAGAAGAAAAGGAAGAAAACAGAGAGAAATGAGCAATAACTTTCTTCTATATCTTTTGCATTCCGAAACCAGGTACATTTATAAGCCTTCTAATAACAAACTTCTTACGTGGCATGCCTATCCTATTCTAGAAAACAACTTTTGATTCCTTGGTTATCATTGTAACCGAAAAAAAGAAAAAGCATACTAAATACAGAATAAAGTAAGGATAGTACTGGTGCGTATTGCATGTGGCCTGTATCCGAATTGCAATTCACCATTCTTCAATCTAACAGTCTTTTTGGTATTTGCACAGCTCTTCTCGGACGTGCATTACTGATTGGTGCATCTGCATGGTGAGCATGTGGTGTGGTGACATTGTTGGGCGTATCAATATCCATCCCTTCGAGATCGACCTTGCCCTCAAGGTCGTTTGTAGCAGTGCTGTAAGGTAATGGTTGAAGTATTGCCGATGCTGGTTTAGGGCAGTGTTTAAGCAAAGACACGTGAAAGACTGGATGAATGCGAGAGTCGTGTGGGAGCTGCAGTTTGTATGCAACATTGCCTATTTTTTCACTAATTTGATATGGTCCAAAATACCTTTTTGATAATTTGTTGCAAGAGTTTCTAACTGAGGTCTGACGATACGGTTGTAACTTCACATATGCCCATGAACCTGGTTCAAAGTGCTTGTCTTGTCGGTTTTGGTCAGCCTGAGATTTCATTCTTGCTTGTGCCTTAAGCAGGTTTTGTTTAATTACTTCCAGTAGTTTGTCTCGAGATTCTGTCCAGTCAGTAAGGGCGGGTATTGCTGATGGTGAGGAAATGTAATTGGCGATGACGGGAGGCGGTCTGCCGTAAACAACCTGGAACAGAGACATCTTCAATGATGAATGTGTGGTTGTATTGTACCAATACTCTGCCCATGGTAAGCACTTTACCCATTTTGTTGGCACATCCCCAACGACCGCCCGTAAGTACGTCTCTAAGCAGCGATTGACCACTTCAGATTGGCCATCAGTTTGTGGGTGGTATGCGCTGCTCATGCGTAGTTTGGTGCCGTGGAGACGGAATAGCTCTTTCCAAAAGGTACTTGTAAATAAGCGATCTCTGTCTGAAATTATTGTACGAGGAAATCCGTGTAAGCGCACATATTCTTGTAAAAACTGAGAGGCTAGCTGAGTGGCTGATATCGATGGTGGGAGAGCACAAAAGTGCGCGTATTTGGATAAACGGTCGATAATCACCCATATTGTAGTTTTCCCTGCTGATGGTGGCAGGTGCGTAATGAAATCCATTGTAATGTCTTCCCAGATTTGCATCGGAATAGGCAGTGGTTGAAGTAATCCTTTATATCTGGTGTTTTCTGGTTTTGTTTGGAGGCAGGCGTGGCATGTTTTTACAAATTCCTGAACAGTGGTGGAGAGCTTTGGCCAAAAAAAATTACTTGAAATTCTGGAAATTGTTGCCTTAATGCCCGAGTGACCATCAGTGTGTGAGTTGTGAAAGTCGTTGATGATAGCAGTTTTCAGATCATCATTGTTTGGTACAAAAATCCTATTTCCCCAAAACAGCAAGTTATTTCGAAATTGGTAATTAGAGTTTGAACAAGTACCTGCTGCGATCTGTTGTATTATTGCCTGAGCTTCTGGATCGTTTGCAAGCGCGCGTTGAATATCGGTTAGGATAGAGAAGGATGGTCCCGAAATTGCTGCCATTGTAGCTTCACTGGTGAATCGCGATAATCCATCGGCCACCACATTTTGTTTCCCTGGGAAAGTGTATTGTAAAATCAAATCCCAAAAGTTTAGTGAGCCACCTTTGCTGTTCGGGCGTTTGTATTGCCTGCGAGTTTAATTCTCTCAAACTCTGATGATCGATGAAGATTTTGAAGGGTCGGCCAAGCAGATAATGCCGCCATTTTTTGACAGAAGAAGTTATTGCATACATTTCTCGTGAATAAGCGGAGGATTTTTGGAGGGTACGGGGAAGTTTTAGGCTGAAATAGGCGATGGGATGATCGGACTGTGATAGAACTGCACCTATGGCCATGGTTGATGCGTCCGTGGTGACTGTGAAAGGTTCGGAGAAATTGGGAAGTGATAGCGTGGGGGTGGAAGAAACAGCCTGCTTCAAAATTTCAAAGGCTAATTGGGCTTGTGGGCTCCATGCGAAGTTGTTTTGTTTCAGCAGATCGGTTAACGGGCTTGCAATGTGGGCATAATGTTTAATAAATCGGCGATAATACCCAGTCAAGCCCAGGAACCCAAGGAGTTCGGTAATTGTTAGGGGAGGGCCATTGTAACAATTATTCAATCTTTGCAGGGTCTACACGTACGCCTGCATTGGAAATTATGTGGCCCAAGTAATCTATTTCAGTTAGGCCAAATTTGCACTTTATGGGATTGGCGAAAAATTTGTTGTGGTCGAGTATTTCCAATGTAGTTCGGAGGTGGTTTAAGTGTGTATTCCAAGAGGGGCTGTAAACTAAGATGTCGTCAAAAAATACTAGGATGAATTTGCGAAGGTAAGCACGAAAAATGTTATTCATTGTGGCTTGAAAAGTTGATGGAGCATTGGTTAAACCGAATGGCATAACTAAAAATTCATAATGGCCTTCGTGCGTTCGAAAAGCGGTTTTTGGTATGTCGGGTTCATGGACACGGATTTGGAAATAACCGCTTCGTAGGTCTATTTTTGAAAAAAAAATTGCGCCTTGCAACTCATCTAATAGCTCATCAACAGTGGGAATAGGAAAACGGTCTTTGATGGTAATTGTGTTAAGTGCGCGGTAATCAACGCAAAAACGCCACGAGCCATCTTTTTTTTTTACCAAAAGGACGGGTGAAGAAAAAGGGCTAGTTGATGGTTGAATTATTTTGGACTTGAGCATGTCTTGGATTTGGCGTTCGATTTCATTTTTTTGAAAGTGTGGGTAACGATATGGCCGTGTGTTAATAGGGTTCGAGTTTGGTATTAGGTTGATGTGGTGTTGGAACTCACGTAATGGTGGTAGAGATGTTGGCGTGGTAAATATGTGGTTAAATGAACTTAGCAGGTCATCTAGTGTTGGGTCGGTTTGTGGGGTGAGTGGGCCTTGGGCTGATGGAATGTGGGTTTGAAGTTGGAGATAAAAATAGGTAGAAATGGCTGAAGTGTTGTCAAGGCGTTTGAGCTGTTGAAAGGATATTTGTGATGGGTTGCCGGCTGGGCCCAGCCCAGTAAGAATAATGGGCCTGTTTTGGTAATTAAAGGACATGGTTAATAACTTATGGTCTATGGTTATCGGGCCCAGTTGCTCTAACCATTGCACTCCAATTACTCCATCAGATCCGACAATATCGAGTAAATGAAAATCGATAAGAAATTCGTGCCCTTGAATATTGACACGCACGTTGGAGCAGCTTCCAGCGCTTTGAAGTTTCTCGCCGTTGCCCACCGTGACCGTGAACGTCGCTTTGGAATCAATGTCTAAGCCCAGAAATTTGGCCGTCTTTTGATGTAGGTAATTATGTGTGGAGCCTGTGTCCACCAAGATGGAGATTGCTTTATTGTGAATTGAAGCCGGGAGGCGAAGCGCTCGAGGATGGGATGAGCCGGTAAAGGCGTGGAATGATATTTCTTGAGGATTGTCATTTGTTGGTGGTATGGCTTTTTGTGTGTTTGTTTCAGCTGTGGTGTGCAGTGTAGGGTCGGAAGCTGGTTCGTCATCTGGATTTGTGTCTGGTAGAATCATAAGTATGTGCGTGGGTTTACAGCGGTGGCCAAACTGATATTTCTCGTCACAGTTGAAGCATAAACTTTGTTGCTTTCTGATATTCATTTCAGCATGTGACAATTGTTTGATTGGGACATTTGGTTTGGGGTTTTGTAGTAGAGGTGTTTGTGAATTTGCTTGTGTAGGTGGTGAAAAAGGTTTATAGTAGGGTTGGCTGGTTTTTGTGCATGGGAATTTCGCCAAATCTGTCAGTTTCTTTTCAATTAGGTTAGCTCCATCTATGGCGTCGACGATATTGGTTGGGTTAATGATGTGGAGTTCGTTTTGTATATTGGGTTTGAGGCCGGAGATAAAGCAATGTAGGATGGATTCATTGGATAGGGTGGTAATTCGATTGCATAAAGTTTCAAAAGTAGCTTGATAGTTTTCCACGGTGGTTACCTGTTTCAGCTTGAATAATGTATTTTCCGGATGGAGGAAAGTGGGTGGTCCGAAGCGCTTTTCTATTGCATTTTTCAATGCTGCCCATGTAGAGATTTGATTATTACGGTGCATCCATTGGAACCACGATAGTGCCTGGCCTTGCATGTGAAAACTTGCTAGATCTACCCGCTGATCTTCGGGTGTGGAGTAATACGCGAAAAACCGATCCGCCTGAAAAATCCAATCATGTGGATTGGAGCCATCAAATGTTGTGAGTGAACACTTTGGTGTTCTTGTGGGTTGTGGTGTTGACAGGATAGGTGGTTGACGGTTGTTGAAAACTGGTGGGTGTGTAGTGGATGATTGATTGGTTGGGGAGATGAGTGGTTGGTTGTCGATTTTGCGGTGAAGTCAGTTAATTGGTTGGTGATAGATGTCATTTGAGTAGTGAGGGCCTGTATGGCAGTTTTGATATCTGTATTATCGGTTGTCAGGTTTTGAAGCATGGTACCATGAGAGGACTGTGTGGTTTGAATGGTGTCAATGGAGGTTTGGTGAGCTGCTAGTTGTTGGAATGCATCATCAACTATGGTCATTGTGGTTGGGGTGTATGAGTGAAGGAGGAAGAGAGAGCAATCGGTGAAGGTTTCAGGGAAGAGGGAGGAGAGAAGCTCGGTGATAGCACCAAAATGATAGGGATATTAGCAGGGAAGAAGGTGAGAGGGAAATTCAGGAGGGAAAAGAAGAAAAGGAAGAAATCAGAGAGAAATGAGCAATAACTTTCTTCTATATCTTTTGCATTCCGAAACCAGGTACATTTATAAGCCTTCTAATAACAAACTTCTTACGTGGCATGCCTATCCTATTCTAGAAAACAACTTTTAATTCCTTGGTTATCATTGTAACCGAAAAAAAGAAAAAGCATACTAAATACAGAATAAAGTAAGGATAGTACCGGTGCGTATTGCATGTGGCCTGTAACCGAATTGCAATTCACCATTCTTCAATCTAACAGTCTTTTTGGTATTTGCACAGCTCTTCTCGGACGTGCATTACTGATTGGTGCATCTGCATGGTGAGCATGTGGTGTGGTGACATTGTTGGGCGTATCAAAATACCAGCAAGAGAATGACAACTAATAGCTTCATAACTTCAAATTCACTGTCACAGTCTCATGGCATGTCACGAAGTTGCGGCAGTTATTCATGAACTAGCCAAGCAAGAAGCGAGCTAATAGCTTCATAACTTCATACATAATACAGACCCCAAGTTGCATGAAAACTCCAAATTCGCTGTCACAGTCTCACGGCATGTCACGAAGTTGCGGCAGTTATTCATGAACTAGCCAAGCAAGAAGCGAGCTACAGTAGTATTGAGACATAAGTAAGAAGGTAGTTCTGAGACAATTAGTAAGCAGGCAAATTTTATAAACTTACACTTATTATGATGTAATATATAATGTTGTTACTAACTATACTGAAATGATACGATGTTGAATAATGAACTTCAACCTTAGAAGCACTATACTTGTGGATATAAATAACTGCTTAATCATTATATAAACTTGAGAATGCTGAGCATATATACCTACCAAATCATTGACTACTTAAGCATTATATAAACTTGAGAAGACCGTGCATATAAATAACTGTGAAGTGATTTATATTTTGGGTAACTGTGAAGTGATTTATATCTTGGGTAACTGTGAAGTGTCGGTTGATTTATGGCAAATTCTATTTTAACCCATGAAAATATCGAGTAGCTCCAAATGTTTAAAAAAAATGAAAAATCTTTCGTTTTGCTAAGTTACCCATTATTTTTTTTTTTCAAAAATTCTCTTTCACGCAGTCGCTCTAAGTGGTGCCTTTAGGCCACTACGGAGTGGCAGTGCATGATGTCCTGAAGGCACCACGTAGTAGTACTGCGTGGTGTCTGCAGGGTACAACGTAGTTGCTCCATGTGGTGTCCTGAAGGCACCACGTAGTTGCTCTGCGTGGTGTATACAAAATTTGAAAAAAAATATAAAACATAAGTTTAGACTTGGAGGAGTACTTTTACGCTTGATTTTTTGTAAAAACAAAGGTGCCACTCATCATTTTGGAGGTTTGAATAGAAATTTTCTTTATTTTGGATCCTCTTTCTTTATTTCCTTTTCAAATGCAATTTTGTCTTCTTTGTCAAGACAAATTTTATTCATACATCGTAAATTACTTTACTTATACCGTGAAATTTTAAATAAAACTTTAGACCAAAATGCACTTAATAAAAAGTAGAATCAATATTGAAGAGTGAAAATAGTATACGACTCTATTTTGTCTGCATTGCGTATAGTCAATATAATTTCTTTCATAAATTTACTAAAATTACTATACATCATGGATTAAATTTAATTTAATTTTCTTTCGAATATTAAAGTATATTAGTATCGTTTCAAGCTGTATTTATGCATAGTCAATTTTAACATTTTCACTTCAGTTAAATATATAAATTAAATTTTAAGCTTAACTACTAAAATTAATACGACTTAAAGCACTAAATTCTTCATTCTTTTATTTAAATCAAATCGAGTTTAAATTTAACATTAAAATTTAAATAGTTTAACATATAAATATTCAAAAATTAAATTCAAATTGTTGTATATAAATAACCATATATTTTAGATTCCATTTAAAATATATGAATTCGAAATTTGCAAAAGTCAATTTGTGGAATTTTGAAATTATATTTATTTAATTTGATTAATACATGAAAGGGGTTAGTAAAATGAGATAAATGCTTTGTTTTAGTACAAGTGAGGATAGTTTTGTAATATGTATGGTGTATACCAACTAAAAAGTGGTTGTATATGATTTTAGAAATTTTTTGTGTATGTATGGTAATTTGTATAAATAGAATTTTCCCTTTCTCAAATCAATATACCAAGTAAAAAGTGGTTGTATATGATTTTAGAAACTTTTTTGTGTATGTATAGTAATTTGTATAAATAGAATTTTCCCTTTCTCAATTGATTGGATAAATTTCTGTTTTTTAAGAAAATCCAGAGCCTGATGTTCTTCAGATCTAAAAAATGCTTCACTAGTTCATCTGATGTTTGCTACGCCCTAATCTGAAGCTGGGATCTGATGCTCGCATTATTGTTGTTGGAGAAAATCTCTTCAGATGATCAATTTAAGGGAATCAACGCGGCGGAAAACAACTGAATCATGATTGTAGCGAGACGAAACAAACAGAGATAAACACCAGAACATACGAAAAAAATAGAGATAAATACCAGAACAGACAATCACGGATCTATGCAATGTAAAAAAATAAATAACACCAGTATTTATAGTGGTTCCACTACCACGAGGCAATGTGCGTCCGCTTGAGGAGAGGAGATTTTATTAATCATTGAAAGATTAGAGTTATAAGATTGATTCACTTTTGGAGGCTGTACATAAGAAGAATTAACAATACAGACAAAATTATGTAGAGTTTCGGCTCTCCAGGATGGCTGTCATTGTTGTCCAGAAGCTCCTTTATTTATAGAGTGATGAAATGAGGAAGGGTAGCTGCTATGTAGCAATCCTGAGGTTTGGTTCGGCATATCTGGTTCGACAAACAGCACACAAGATCTGGACCGGCATGGTCCAATACCGAACCAAATATTTGGTTCAACCTTAACTTGATTCGACATCACTTGGACAGGCATTATGTTCAAAGCTAGGTTTAGCATTTGAATAATAAATTTGGGCTGACACTCATTTGGAGCGGCATTACAACACCCGAACGAATTTTTTTGGACCGGTGTGCTCCAAATCACCGAATGAAATATTTCAATTGGCAAATTTTTTTTTCCACCGCTCCAAAACTTCATGCCCTAATTCCCGAACTATATCCCTAACATATCTACCTTTAGCATCACCGATCGAGATCCAACTCCTCACACCAGACCAATCTAGTCCGACAAATCAGCTCTGCCACCGAACCACTGATTTGGTTTGGTACCACTCCCTCCAACACGGATCTGGTTTGGTACTTGCTGCTTATACCAGACCAATTAGAGTTCACGACTTCTAACTACTGCATTGCTTCTTCTTCTTCATCGATGACCAGCAAGGGTTTCAGCCACTCGGTTTGGGAATCTCAAGTACCAATTTCTAACAATCTCCATCTTGATACCAGATTTCCAAACAAGCCTTCCAACTCCATCTATACCTTTGTGCTTCAAGCAATGGATACTTATCCAATGAGCTTCGGTAATGTCATCACTCATTACACCCTATCAACGAACTCTGGCAAGGCCATCGCCCGTCAACAAGCTGTTCGAAGTACCAAATCTGTGTAGAATCTATAAATCTCCACCATGAAAGCAAACGTCTTCATGAACCATCTCAACTCTCCCCCGTTCCACCCTATGGCACCTAGCACTTCATTAAGCGAATCAAGTTCGAGCAATGCTCGAACTTGGCAACAAGCAATGACTTGGTAAACATGTTTGCTGCATTCTCCTTTGTGTGAACTTTCTAAAGACGAACTGACTTCTCTTCACTCATCGAGGCAAAGAACGACTTTCTCCTCTCAATATGCTTCATCCACGAGCTAAATGCTAGACTTTCAGCCAAGTGAATTGCACTTTGACTATCACAGCACGCATCCACACCTTCATATATGAAACCCAAATCACACAATGGTTGTCTCAAATAAAGCGCCTCCTTAGCTGCTTCAACCGCAGCTATGAGCTCTACCTTTATAGTAGATAAAGCCACAATCATCTGCAACATCGCTCTCCAATTGATCGCTGTCCCACCAATGGAGAACACATATCCGGAGGTTGACTTCATTCGATCTCTATCACCGACATAGTCGGAATCACAGAATCCAACCAAGCTGAAATCTCTACCTCTATCGCCAATGACAAGTCCATGATTTGGAGTTCCTCTAAGATATCTGAGATACACTTCATTGCTTCCTAATGTGTCTTTCCTAGATTTGTCATGAACCCGCTAACTAATCCAACAGTCTTTGTAGTGTCAGGCCTAGTGCAGACCATGGCATACATTAAGCTATCAACTGCCCTTGCATATAGGACCTTCATCATATAAGCCTTGTCCTTTTTCGAGAACGGAGAACCTTTACTAGACAGCCGTATGTGCAAAGGCATGAGTGTGATGATTACCTTTACTCCTTCCATGCTAAACCGAGCAAGCATCTTTCGAACGTACTCCTTTTGAGTGAGGCTCAAAAGTCCTAGCTTTCTATCCCTTTGGATTTCCATACCCAAAATTTTCTTTGCTTCTCCAGGGTCTTTCATTTCGAATTCTGCTTTTAGCTTTCCCTTTAAACTATCGATTTCAGCCTTATCTTTGGAAGTGATCAACATATCATCCACGTACAAGAGTAGATACGCCCATCCACCATTCTTTAAATGCTTGAAGTATACACAAGCGTCTTTGATACTATGATCAAAATCAAGTGGAAGCATAAAAGAGCCAAACCTCTTATACCATTGTCTATGCGACTACTTAAGTCCATACAATGACTTCTTCAATTTGCAAACCCATTTTTCTTTCCCTTCCACAACAAATCCTTTTGGTTGTTTCACGTAGATGGTCTCATCCAAGTCTCTGTGCAAGAAAGCGGTTTTCACGTCTAGTTGCTCCAACTCCAAGTCATGAGCTGCGACGATAGCGAGCAAAATGTGGATGGACGTATGCCTCACTACTAGAGAGAATATCTCATCATATTCCCATTCCTTTCTTTGTAAAAACCCTTTAGCAACTAATTTAGCATTATATCTCCTATCATCCTTCACCTTGAACACCTATTTGCAATCTATGGCTCGACTTCCTTGAGGAGGTGATACCAAATCTCAAGTTGTGTTCTTCTTCAATGACTCTAACTCTTCTTCTATAGAGCACATCCACTTCGAACTGTTACATGAATTTAAAGCTTCATCAAGGTCAAACAGCTCCTCATGAACCACATGTAGGGTATAGTCAAACTGATCACCAAAGATAAGGTTTGAAACTATCAATCACCATACCTTTCAGACGGTCTAATAGTCCTATGACTGACAGGTAGGTACTTCTCCGCCTAAACTTCTTTTAGCTCCACCGTGAACTGAACTTCCTCTAGATTCATGCACATCACCAGCACTACTAAAAGGTACCTGTGGACTATCCTGTGATTTTTCATCAACCGTGTTTCCTCTACAGTATCAACAACAACTCTACTATTTGGTTGGAATACGGAAACTTCTTCCATCTCCTTAGGCCTATCAGAATCTTCTGATGTGGTAAGTAGCTTCTCCTTACATAGTAGACTCATCAAAAGTAACATGTCTGGAATGAAAAATCTTTCGATAAAAAGGGAACCAAATTCGATACCTTTTGATACCATCAGTGTATCCATTAGTATGCCCTTGTATGCTCTAGCCTCCAACTTGTCATCACATGTATGGTGAACGTACATAAGACAACCAAAAATTCAAAAGTAACCAAGATACACTATATTACCTCTCCACTTTTCCTCTAGAATCTTCTCGTCTATGGCTGAGCATGGAATTCGATTTATGATATGAACAATAGTTGATAATGCTTCAGCCCAAAAGCCTATAGACAAGCACGCCGTCAATCTTAAGCAACGAGTCTTCTTCAGTAGAGTCATGTTCATCCTTTCTGCAACTCTATTGGATTGCGGATCTTCATATGTCGTGAAATGACTCTAAATGCCATGCTATCTACAAAAGTCAAAGAAATCCCTAGAGACAAATTCACGTTCATTATCAGATATCACCACCTTCAACCTAGAACTAGATTGGTCTCAACAAGAACTTCTCAGTTTTTGAACTTCTCAAAATTCTCTGATTTGGCCTTCATCACATATGCCCATACTTTTCGAGAACAGTCATCAATGAAAGAGATGAAATACTTTGCTCTTCCAAAAGGAGTAGCAGCTGGTCCTCAAGCATCTGTGTGCACGTACTCAAGTACTCGCCTCGATCTATGGAGTCCAACTCCAAAAGATACTTTCGTTTGCTTTCCTAACACAAACTAATGGCAAAAGTTCATCCTGTCAAAGCTTTTTCCTTTGATCATCTTCCGTCTCCGAAGCAACTCTAAGCCCTTCTATGAAATATGACCCAACCTCAGATGCCAAAACCTTATGGCATCCAAAGCATGAGAACTATCTGCTTCAACACATGACTCTCCAAGAACTGTGGTTTCTTTCAACAAATATAGATTTCGGAACACATCTTCTTTCATAAGAACTAGTGCACCTCTCGAAACCTTCAGACTATCCTTCTCAATAGTTACCTTGCATCCCAAATATGCCAATTTTCCTAAAGAAATTAAGGACTTTCGATGACCTAGAACATACCAGACACCTATCAAAGTGCGTATCACTATGTCAAACATCCTGATCCTCATTGTACCTTCACCTATTGCTCTACAGCTAGCATCATTACCCATAAAAACAGATCTTCCCTCTCGTCCAATAAAAGAACTTAAGTAAACCTTATAAGGCGCCATATGGAAAAATGTCCCTGATCCAACACCCAATGGTCTAAGACATTCAACACTGCTGTAGACAACACATCGTCAGATACAAACTTCTCCAGCGCAAATGATGAAGATCCGTCTTCTTCCTTCTTCTTCAAATTTGGATAATCCTTTTTCTAATGACCTGATTTCTTGTAGATAAAGCACTTTCCGTCCTTAGACTTTTCTCCCCTGTTATTACCAGGCTTTCTGGACTTGGATTGCCCTCTAGAGTGCCAATTCTTCTTATCTTCTCCACCTCTTTCACAAAAAGGTCGTGAATACTACTTCCACCTCTACTTCCGTCACTTATCTCCTTCATATGATCTCTTAAGCCCTCAGATAGAAGGCCTGACTTCACATCTTCCACTTTCAATGTGTCTCTAGCGAAGATAAGGCTATTAACAAAAACTATGCATCGCTTCGAAAGAGAACATAAAAGAATCATTGTCATTTGCTCCTCATCCATCTTCAAGTCAACAGTTTTCATCTTCATCTCGAGATCATCAATGAAATTAAGATGTTCCTTCATTGAAGTACCCTATCTCAAATGCATGGTGAAAAATTTCTTCAGCAATATCAGACGGTTAGTCAGAGTTTTCTTCAAGTAGAGATTTTATAGCTTAGTCTAAATGCCCCTAGCAGTGGTCTCACTGTTAATCTCTGAGATAGCATTCTCACATATAGCTAGTTGTAAAGTAGTAAATGCATATTACTCTATCCCCTTCCTTTCCACTACTGAGATGTCGGCCATCAACTCCTCAGGGGAAAATACTACTGGATGGACTTCATTCCTCATTAGAACAACCTTCGTCCTCCATTGCCATGTCTCAAAGTCTTTATCCACATTCTATTTCTCAATTGCCAATTGTGATCCTGACGCAATATACATCCCTCTAGTATAGGGTCTGGCAACAATTGGATTCGATTCATCTCCTACCATAATGTCTAACATTCCTCAATCAATCTTGCTTTTCTGATACAAAACTGTTGGGAAAAATCCCTTCAGATGATCAATCTAAGAGAATAAAAAAACCCAACGTAGCGAAAAACAACTAGATCGTGATTGTAGTTAGATGAAACAAATAGAGCTAAACACTAGAACAGACAGTCATAGATCTATGCAATGAATAAAAATAAACAACATCAGTATTTATAGTGGTTCCACTACCGCGAGGCAGTGTACGTCCACTTGGGGAGATGGTATTTTATTAATCGCTGAAAGATTAGAGTTACAAGATTGATTCACATATGGAGGCTATACATAAGAAGAATTAATAATACAAACAAAATTCTGCAGAGTTTCAAGCTCCTCTATTTATAGAATGATGAATAGCTAATATATAGCAGTCCTAAGGTTTGGTTCATCACATCCAGTTCGGCATACAGCACACAAGATGTGGACCCGCATGGTCCAATACCGAGCCAAATATTTGACTCGACCTTAACTTAATTCGGCATCACTTGGACCGGCATTCTATTTAAAGCTTGTTTCGGCAGTTGAATGATAAATCTAGGCTGACACTCATCTAGAGCAGCATTACAACACCCAAACGAAAATTTTTAGACCGGTATGCTCCAAATCATCGAACAAAATATTTCGTTTGGAAAATCATCAAACGAAATATTTCATTTGGGAATTTTTGTTTCCACCGCTTCAAAACTTCATGCCCTAATTCCCAAACAATATCCCCAGCATCTCTACCTTTAGCATCACCGATCAAGGTCACTAACTCCTCACCACCAGATCAATCTAGTTCGGCAAATCAGTTCTTTCACCGAACGACTAATTTGGTTTGGTCCCACTCCATCCATCACGGATCTGGTCTGGTACTTGCTGCTTCTACCAGACCAATTTGAGTTCGCCGTTCCTAACTTCTACATTGCTTCTTCTTCTTCGTCGCTGATCAGCTGGGGTTTCAGCCACTTGATTTGGGAATCTCAAGTATCAATTTCTAACAATCGTCATCTTGCATTATCGATCATGCCACTAGTTTGCCATGTATATTTTCACGAAAACGTGTCGCTGCCTAAAATTTCAAATCTCATCGTTGATTACAACTAGAGAAGATGTTGATGTTCAAAGTATTTTGCTCGGGTATTTTCATCATCTGAAGCTGCTTGTTGGTGTGCTTGAGATGTACGGTTCCTAGAGTTATGATGCTCATTAGAAAGCTTATTACTTTGATTGATGCATGCTAGCTGTTGTATACCCTGAGGAATCGCGCGGTGAGTTTTTGCATTTAGGTTGGTTCTTCATCTTGAGTTCTCTTAATACTTTGATTATTGATGGTTTTGCTTGTTCTACTGATATGCCTTGACATTTTATTGTAGATCGCTGCTACTTTGGTGTGTTGGGAATAAAGGATTTGGTTATGAATGGTAGAACGATCATCTAACTAGCTTAAATGCTTAATGGACCTTAATAAAACGGCCTTGACCGATTAAAACGGTTAACTAACGTTAACCAACCGACATTAGTTGACCATTTTCAGCTCGGCTAACAGTTAATGAAATTTGGGTGGTCCGTTAATCGTTAACCAATTATATTTTTCACATAATTTTTTCCAACTACCTAGCTCCACGAGCCCATTAATAATAGGTTGACCATGGTTGATCGTGGTTAACTAACTAACGATGGTTTAAAATCTTAGGATGCGTTCTTTTGTCAAGTGAAAGGGGCATTTGGAAGAGGTATGGAAGAAGATTGTTTAAAGAAAGACAAAGGAGTTGGAATAGATATTTTGATAAAGTAATGGAATACTTTAGGTTCAATAAAACCATAGAGGAAGTGTGTGAATATAGGAAAGAACGAAATAATGCTATTTTTTTTAGTTTTATACTCGACGATTTACTACTAATTGGTATTGATGTCCCAACGTTACAATCAGTGAAAGTATGGTTGTCCAATAATTTTTCGGATTTAGAAGAGGCATCCTATATACTAGGTATAAAGATCTATATAGATAGTTCTAAACTTATATTGAGATTGTCTCAAATGACGTATATTGATGTCACACTAAAAAGGTCAAGTATGGAAAATTCCAAGCACTGAAATGTTCCAATATTGCATGAAATTGTTCTTTCTAACAAAAATTTCCCATCTAGGAGTGAAAAGAGACAACATATGAGTTGTATTCCTTATGCTTCCACAATAAGATCATCACATACGTTATGCTAGTACTAAGCTAAATATCATTTTTTTTTACTCGGTGCAATTAGTGGATATCAATCAAGTCCCAAAAAAATCATTAGACGGTAGTTAAGGTCATCCTAAAGTATTTAAGAAATACCAATGATTTGTATCTAATACATGGAAAAGTTATTTATTTATGAAGTCGTACTAGGACCCAAGTTTTCAAAGTTATGTTGATGATAGTAAATTAGTCTCGGGATTCATATATACCCTTAATGGAAGGGCTGTAAGTTGGAAAAGCTTCAAGAAAGAAGTTGTTATGGATTTGAGCATGGTGGTTAAGTACATTGCCTTAAGCGAAAAAGAGTATGGTATGCAAATTCATTAAAGGGATATCAATGATCCCAAGTAAGGTCCAATGCTACTGTATTATGGCAATAATGCAACAATAGAAATTACTGAAGAACCATGAACTCATGAAAGATCAACACACATTCGTCGTTAACTCTGCTTGATAAGACAGTTTATTAATTATGGAGAGATAATGATCGAGTGAGTAGTTATTAATGATAACATAGTATATCCGTTCACTAAGGTCTTTCTTAGTCTAATTTAGGTAAAATTAGTAAACGTACATGTTTGTGGCTCAATAATTGATCCTAAGTGCAAGTGGAAGATTGTAAGAATTAAAAGTATGTCATGAGGGAAATTATACAATAGTTATATAACTTAACTCTATGAGAATCTTATTTGAAATAACCTGCTATTTTTTATCCTTTGATTTTACATATAACAAAGATGTGTAAATCCCGAATGCAAAAAAGGTCAAGTCGTTAAGATATGACAATAAGAAACAAAATATGCACTCTGACTATAACTTTTTAAATCCCACGGTGGAAAATAATTTTTTTACAATAAACATCACTTTAATTTATTTCATAACCAAACCAATCCAACCGCATACATTTGTTTGATACAATCCAATCCAATCCAATCCAAATACAAACAAACAAATAAGTCAATGTCATATGTTTATTTATATATAGAATTATTTACACTAGTAATGTCATCATTAACTGCACCTTCAAATTAATGGAGTTAGGGATATGCACTATGGACAATTTTGTAATTTAATATAGATTATCAACTATGTAATAAAATATTGTTCGAAATCAAATGAGTTTTTCATTCTATTATATACTTGTCATAATGTGTTGTGTTGATTATTTATTTAATTTAAGAATATTTAATAGAAAATCCATAAATGAAACTTTTTGTGATAGTAGTTACAATGTGTTATAATTATAAGAAATTTATCATAATGGAAATAAACATATCGTTTTAAGTATTCCTAATCAAGACATATCGAGACTGGATATCGTTACATCCATTAAGATTGGAGTACGTAACGCTCTCTAAATGTTAGACAATGTATTACTTATGGCTGCATGGAGAACTAAGGAGTTACGTACCGATAGTTATTGGAAAACTATGCAATGAATTACTCGATAGTTTTGTGTTAGTTAATATAACTAAGGTCAAACAGAGAATATCAAAGTGACAATATTACATAGTTCCCTCGAATAGAGAATATCATTGAACTTCAATGTGGACTCTTCATTTTGATTATAGTTAAATCATGGCATATATCCACCAAAATGATTGTAATTGGGTATGAGTTGAAGCATTGGAAGTGAAATATTATTCAATAAAGAATTAGTCTTCTCAATTCTATGAAGTTAGTATCACGACCAACTGTAGTCAATTCGAAATCAAAGTTTTCAGACATAGTAGATCAGTTAATAAAAACTGTTATTATTGAACTAAGTACTTAATGTTTGGATTATACAAGTCGAATGTGGACGATATTAGAATTTTGAGAAAAACCAAATTTCACAAGTCCTAATGTAATAAAGTTTTGATGAAACGAATTGGTGTAATTAATTGTCACTACCTAGGATCACTTAAAATGGTAGAATTGGAATTTTACCAAAATTATTTAAGAAAAAATATAGCCAAATCATCATACCACCGGCAAAGCAGAACGTTAATGTTCGAATTTGTTCGATATTAATTGCTGACTGAATTTACGCCCATGAGTCACACAACCGCAATGTTGAATACTCTGATTACCACTTGATTTAAATAAATTATAATTTTTATAATGAATTAAATTAATTATTATCTGTGAAATATTAATTATAAAATTTTATTTGATTTATTTTAGTTAGAATTTACTATTGTATGTATATAAAAGTTATATATGTACTATCAAGATACAATATCGATATGCATTTTAATTGGATTTAAAATGTGCAAATACTGATCGTGTTTGGAAACATGTGTAGGCCCATTAGCCTACTAGTTTTGGCCGACCATTATAGAAGGGGATTTGTGATATTTTATTTGAAAATATGGGTTTGAATTGGTTCAAGAAAGGTAGAGGTAAAAATAAGATATGGATCTCCTCTTTTCTTTCTATTCATTTTTCTATATAAACTCAGCACCTCCATCATTTTCAATTTTACACTCTAGCCTACATCTACCCAAGCTTTGGTTAGAAATAATTTTCCTATACCCCTCTTTATTTTCAATCCAAAATAAAATTGAATTAAATTCAAGGTGTGGTGATCCCTTCGATTAATAGCTTTTTGGAAAGATATTGGATTTAATTCAATGTATTTTTCTAATTCAACATTAAAGGTGCAACATCAAGGCTACAACATAAGTTATCTAATTTGTATTTTTATATACATATGTTCACTTATGTAATTAAATATGTGTAGATTATAATTTTATTTTTTCACGAATTGGTATATCTAGTTGTTGTTAGATCTGTTTATGTATGTGTGCATACATAAAATAAGTGTGTATTATACACGCACACACGTATGCATGTATGTATATACATATTCGACCAACAATAAAAAAATTTCAAAAAACAATACTTAATTTTAAACAATCTTAAAATTAAAAATTATAATTTATTCCATGACTATATATAAATTAATTTAAAACACTTATTTATACATATACTTTCTTGTATATATATACATATTTTTTTACATATATATATAAATGTATATAGATATATAAGTATATGTTATTCGAATTAAAAAGTCTTTTATTTTGAAATCGGTATGGATTTTCTTTTAATAAGTAAATAAAGCTTTCAATTTAAATCCATATGGATTTTCTAAAAAAATTGTTGAAAAATCGTTTGGCGGAAGATAAAAAATAGTTTTTTTATGTTTGAACATATAATGTTGTGTGTGTGTGTGTGTGTGTGTGTATATATAGAAATCTGTAATTTTAAATTTTAAAATATACACACAAGTACGACTTCATATTTTTTAAAAGAAATTTCAATCGTGTATATGTACATTAAATATAATATTATTTAAATTTTGAATTTGGATTTTAAATAAGATATTATTTTGGATCTGAAATTGTTTCCAAACATAAATTTGAATTTTAAATAAGATATTATTTTGGAACATTTTTTAAATTTAAATTTATCCTATGCTATTTTAAATAATAAATGTTTGAATTGGTTATATATTTAAATTTAAATTTATACATAATTGTTTTGCATGTGTGTGCATATATATATATATATATATATATATATATATTTGTATGTATGTATATACATGTCTATAAATACTTTATATTACATTAATATTGAAATAATAATAGACAACAAATATGTATACAAACGGGCTAATATGTCCGTTATAGAAGAAATCCTAGCACTTATATATGGGCGTAATAATTATGTACACGCTTATATATTGCTTATGCACCTACATGCACGTGTGTATTTCATACAAATATACATATCATATATTATATGTATACAAAATCAAATCTTTATATAAATTAAATAAACAAAACAAAGAAAACAAAGATTTTACTTAAAATTATTTATTTTAAATCTAAATTAGTTTAGGTTTCACAGGCCCAATAAAATCTAAAATGGTAAAAAAAAAAATTCTCATTTAACACGATGCATGTTTGCCTAGTTCCAACAATGGTATGAAAAACCAATACCCTATGCAGTCTAATTCGGCAGCCTATGCGGTCGAAGTTAGCAATATTAGGACTAATTTATTAAAACTTACTCATTTAGTAGGGTGCCTAAAAAATGGTGTTTAGGTTGGGTTTAGGTAATCAAGTACCCTGCCCTACCTAGCTATTGACCTGACTCGATAGGTAAATTAAGCCCAAAGGTTATCCATGGTATAAAGGCCTAAATTGATTTGGACATTGGAATAATTTTGCAAATATGTTTTGAAATTAAAAATAATATTATAAATTTTAAATTTATAATAAATAATAATTTTTAAAATTGTTTTGAAAATAACATAATTATTTTTGAAAATCATTTAATAATTAATTAATTAATTAATTAATTAAAAGTTAATTAATTATATTGAATAATATATATTAAATTATCCTAAAATGTTACTGTAATATATATATATATATTGAAATTAGTTATAATTAATTAAATTGTTTTAATTAAATAAATTAACTGAATGTAAGTAAATACTACGATACATATATATATATGTGTGTGTGTGTGTGTGTGTGTGTGTGTGTGTGTGTGTATAACTATAAATGTTATAGTGCACATATTCAATTAGAAATGTTTAAAATGAATAAAATAAAAGTAACCAAAATGTTAAATAATTAATTATTTAGTATTTAACTAATAAAATTAATATAAAATTAGACATAAGATTATTATATAAGTTAGTTAAATTGTAAAATATTATACAAGAATCAAACTTATATAATATGAATGTACAATAAAAGGTGGAACGGTATGAAACCTTAATTAGATTTAAGGAATAAATACATATGTATAATATGCTTGAATCACATTGGTATTTCATAAGAAATACATTAATTCATAAGTCAATATCACTCAATTAAATATATTAAAGATTTTTAAACTATAGTATACATGTATACATGATGTCCTCTTCCATATATATATATATATATATATATATATATATATATATATATATTGCTTGCATACTCTTTGATTGTTGAGCAAACTCAAACTTGGAATGTGATATGTAGTATTATCAGTACATAGACCAGACGAGGTAGACAATTATATGCATCCGTTGAGCAAACTCAAGGTACATACACTATACTTAGGCCGTCACGAAATGGTAGGTATGAGCGAATAATCTCTTTTGATTTGTTGAGAAAACTCAAGGTCGAAAGGAGATTAAGACAAAGACCATGAGTTATGAGTTGTATATAACACAATTAATAAAGTGTTATCCATCATATGTGGACCTATGATTTATTGAGCAAGCTCAATGTTAGAATCCTAAGACAAACAAGTCCTAACACCAATTACAGAATTCGAAAGATTTCTATATTTCATCTTAAGGGTTGGAGAAACATAAATGTCTAGTGGGAGCTTATTAGTAAAGTGAATGTAATGTTAACATTACTAATAATAATATAAGAACATTTTCTATGTATAAATTAAACTAATCGACATCGAAAAATTTATGCAAATAATATAATTAATAAAATGATTATCAATTAAAATATATAAACGAACTAAATTAAGATTGACAAAAAGAAATATAAAATATAATTACCAGTTAATTTTTATTCTTATCAATTCAAGACCTATAATTGTACAACTAAAAGTTCATAACTTGATCACACATGTTTATTTGCCTCAGACTATGTATTGTCTTCTATGAGTTTCGAACTCAAAAAACCACACAAGAATATGATAATTGATTTATATTCAATCACATGGAAATGTTATACAATGAACAGTCCCAATTCATGATATACAAAATCTCAGTGAAATTAGTTCGTTCGAAATGAGAAAGTAAACCATAATACCAGATCATATTTTCAATATGATTGATTATGGTAAGGTTCTCGCTATGATAAACGTAACATTAGACCAAGATCTACAAGGTTGATCTAAGAATTCGATTATTGAAAAGTCAGTTTGATCAGTTTTCGTAAAGCGCAACTTATTTGATATTCTTAAAAGTTAAAAATAACCAAATGCATTTTCTTAAAGAGTTCGTTATAATATATAGTAAGAGTTTCCTTTTGGATGGTTCGACCATTAGGAAAGGAAATGGAATGTATGAGAGTGGATGTAACTTAAGGCATAGTTGGGATGAAGAAAGTGAATGTTCACTTCTGCTTCATGAAAAGACATCGGAACTGAGAATTATATAAAATAAAATAGCTACTTAATAAGGAATGAGAAATGTGATTTCTATTCCAAAATTTATTTTCATATAGAAAATTGTTTTTTATGAGATTTTATTTCTTTAAGTGTAAGATATTTGATCCGATACTCTCTGTTGTATACTGGTTAAAGTGTATGCGTTATGAAATAATATTCTATAATAAGTGGTTGAATGGAGCTTTATATTTCATACGCATCATTGTAATAGTGGAAATAGTGGGAGCATACCATATTACACTTCTTTGGGGGCGCATCAAGTTACGAAAAATTATAGATATATCAAATATTATTTATGAAATAATAACTATTTTCAGTATTGACTGAAAATCGACACAGTTTTATTTCAACATGAATATTATTCGTATTCATTATAAGATAAAACTATAATAACGTTACCAGTTTTGATAACAAAATAATGCACTGGAAAATATAGAAGTATCTTAATATTTTACAATTATTTTGGAGTTATGGACTAAGCCATACTTTTGAGAAATAATTCTTTTATCATATGACTATAAATCATATGATATAGGTGTTAAATGTATCTCCGATAATTAAGGACAAATCACCCAATCCGTAGGAGCAACATGGGAGTTGGTAAAGTCTTTAGATTGATAAATATAGTTGTATGCAGTCACAAGTCTAATGATACCAAAACGGTTCGACATAATTCATTAAAATTCGCCGATGAATTATCATATAAATGAACATATGTATTTGATACACGTGTAGTATATCTATAATAAATTCATAAAATATAAAATAAAAGTACGTAATGTAACATCTAATAGGAAATTAAAGGACTTGATTTACTCGAATATGAAACGAAAGTAAGTAATGTAACCTAAAAATGAATAAAGATTAAATCTTAAAAGTCAATCCTTCTTATAATACATAATGATGTATTAATAAGGAGTAACTAGGCTTTGTTAAACAAAGTATGATTTATAATGAGTGAGATTGAGTAACCTTCTATCTGTAAGGTCGTGTACTTAAGAATAGTACATAAGGTTAAAATTGATGTCATCTAAAACACAGTTTATGATATCATACAAGGTAAGAATTTACAGGAAACCACTACATATCTTAGGTCAAGGAGTTGACATATAGTGTGAGTTGAAAGATTGCATGTAATAATTGTTCGTAAGGGATCTTGTATGAAACACCTAAAGGGGTTTGGGACCATTCGATATTGATTGACCATTTTATGTTTTAAATATAAGTTTCATAAACTAAAACCAAATCAGTTTTATAAATGTAGATACAATTCATAAAATGTTTATGAACACTTATTCCGTTGCGCTGAGAAACAACCGTTGTTTCAAGAAACACCAACTTTGTAGCGAGGGAATTTCTTTAAGAAATTATTGGTGGTAAAATGGATTTGGATACGATCTAAAGACAAAACTCATTATGAGGGATGAAATAAAATTAACTAAACTTAATTGGACACAACAAATTAGAGTGTCTAATATGTATTCTTGTACATTAAAAAAGAAACTATGAATTTAACATCGACATCGATAAAAGAACATCCTAAGTAATCAATAAACCATTAAGTGCATTGACTCTACCATATGGCATGATGCGTAAATTTAAAGTGGATTTCAAATACGTTATCAAAATAAATTTTTGATTTTTGTACCCAAAAAGATATGATCCACTGATCGAAATAGAGTTTTCAAGAAGATGACCAATGCAGTTGGAATACAGTGAGCAACATTGATAAGAATAAAATCATAAATTTCAATTGTTGAAATTAACATGATAGATTAATCTTCCAACATACTTAAGTTAATTCGGATTTTACTCGCAAAATTATTGCCTAGTATGACTTTGAGTTTGGTACATATGGGTTGAAGCAGAAATTTCTAAATAATGATTTAGAATAGACTGCTTTCACATAACAACCAAAGTATATCAAAGTCAGTGAGAGTGATACTAGTTTTGTGGGTTTCTTATATGATCTAAGAACTGATACGAAAGTATCGTTCGAGAAGCTTTAGAGTTAAAGAACTATTTTGAAAATAAAAATTGAATAGTTTGATTTTCGCTCAAAATACAGTAGAAGCACGTGTTTGTAAGAACGAACTATTAAGGTACTTGAATATTTCTAAACAGCAAACAATAACTTTTGATTATTAATTCAAGTTAAAATCATTATAATTTGGTTGTTTAATACTCGATATTAGATTTATAAATGATATCTTTTATAATTAGCATAAAAGAATGTTGCAAATGTCCTATTAATATCGCTGATTGGTAGTTAAGAGTATTATCCAGTATTTGTGAAATATTAGAGAATTGTTCGTAGAAACAATGAACTCCTTATGAAGAAGTGCTTGGACTTAAACTTCATAAGTGATATTGAGTATAATATGTCGGTATCAAATTCAGGTTCAAATCTTAATTACAAAGATTTAAGTTGAAAATATTCCAAACAAAAAAGTTGTGGTTGATTCAACCAAAAGGTTAAGTATGTAGCCTTGAATAGTGCCACAATAAAAGCAATGTATACAAATGCACAAATTTATAACTAAGCTAGGGGTACTTAAGTATTGAGATTATTATGCCTTTATTATTTGATAACAATGTCGTGATACATATCATGAAATAACATAAAGCTAACTAGAAGTCGAGAAACATACTCTGAAAAGTTTCACGTGATAAAGTAGTTTATCAGCATCGAAGAAAGTTGATTGACTAAGTAGGTAACTAAAACATAGCAGACCCATCCATGAAGGGACTAGCTCGACCGGTTCAAAGCAAACTGATCGAAAGGATGAGATCAAGATTCCATAATTGGCCTAAGTGCAAGTAGGAGATTGATGGAATTATTGTTATGCCCTAGGGGTAATTATAAAATTTACTGTAAATTATTACCTTTGTAATAAAATCTCATTTAAAATTAAAGGCATTTTTCATTCTATTATATACTCATCATAATGTGTAATAAAATCTCGTTCGCAATAAAAGGTGCTTTTCTTTTTATTATATATTTATCATAATGTGTTGTGTTAATCATTTATTTAACTTAAGCATGTTTAACAGAAAATCCATAAATGAAATGTTTTGTGATAGTATTTACAGTGTATTGTATTAGTAAGAAATTTATCATAATGAAATATAAATATCATTTTAAATTTTCCTAGCCAAGATGTACCGGGACTAAATATCAATACATCTGTTGAAATTAGAATACATATCGCTTTCTAATTGTTGGGTAGTGTATTACTCATTGCTACTGGAGGTACTAAGGGGTTATGTATCGACAGTTATTGGATAACTATAGAATAACTCACACGGTAGTTTTCTATTGGTTAATATAACTAATGTTAAACTGAGACTATAGAAATGACAATATTACATAGTTCTCTCGAGTTGATAATACTATTGAACTTCAATATGGACGTTCCACTTTGATTATTGTGAAATCATGGCCCTATGTCCATCAAATGAATATAGTTGGATCTAAGTTCAAACACTAGAACTAAAGCATCGTTAAATAGAGAATTCATCTCCTCGATTATATGTGGTTAGTTTCACAGTCAATTATAGTAAATTCAAAGTCAAAATTTTCGATCTGAGCAATATGGTTGATTATTATTTTTATTATTGAACTAGGGACTTTGTGTTTGGATTATATAAGTTGAATGTGGATGCTATTGGAATTTTGACCAAAACTAATTCCATAAGTCCTAATGTGATATAGTTTTGACAAAGAGAATTAATGTCATATTGTCATTATCGGTGACCGTTCAAAATAGTAAAATTGGATATCATCGAAATTTTATAAGTGATAAATTTGGCCAAATTGTCACACCACTAAATAAGGTGATATGCGAACATTAATATTCGAACTGTTCATTATTAATCACTTACCGAATTTACACATATAGGTTGCACAACCGCAATATTGAATGCTCCGATTGCCACATGATTTTATTAAATTATAATTATTACAAATTAATTAATATATGTGAAATATTAATTATAAAATTTTATTTATTTAAATCAATATTAATATTGTGCATATATAAAAATTATATATGTACATATAGATATATGATAACTATATACATTTAAATTGGATTTAAAAAGTGGAAATACTAATCGAGTTTGGAAATGTGTGTAAGTCCATTAGCCTACTTGTTTTGGCCAACCATGATAGAAGGGTAAGAGGTGTGATACTTATTTGAGAACATGAGTTTGAATTGGTTTAAAAAAGGTAGAGGCAAAAGTGAGATCCGGATCTCCTCTTTTCACTCTTTTTCTTTTCCTATGTAAACTCAACACCTTCCTTATTTTCTAATTACACTCTAGCCTCCATCCACCTAAGCTTTGGTTGAAAATAATTGTCCTCAATCTCTCTTTATTTTCAATCCAAAAATCAACTCAAATCGAATTAACTACAAAGTGTGGCGATCTCTTCAGTTAGTAGCTTTTCTAGAAGAGAATGAATCTGATCTAAGGATTTTCTGATCCAACTTTCAAGATGCTACCTCAAAGCTACAACATAGGTACTATTGATGAGACGACCCGACTTTCTCACCACAGAAAATCGCATCATCTTTAAGAAAGAAAGGGATAGAAAATAGAAAAGAAAGAAGAGAAAGAAGAAACAACATCAGAATCTAAACAACGGAACGAATAAATTATATTAATAACATAAGTATTACATAGTATACAACAACTATCAGAGTTACACAGATAATACATCACATACTAGACAGTTATAAACACCTGTCTAGTTATTACAACTCAAAACAAAATACAGAGAAACCACTCAGAGATACCAACACAGCGGAACACTATATATCTACACGCAGAAGCCTCCTGCTCCATTGCTCCTCCACAATTCGTCAAAGCTAACCTGAATCCCTTGGCTACTCGTAAAAATTTGAGTACCCAAGAGTTTAAGAAAAACAAAAATAAACTTCGGATCAGACATGGGTCTGGTGTGAGTAACAGGTTAAAGTTGCTTAACTTTTGAAAAACCTTTGAAAGGAAAGGTATCACGTAAGACTTCCCACACATAAACATGGAAAAGTTTTTACCTTACGCTAAACAAAACATTTTATAGGAAGTCCGATGATATTATAGTAGGTCTAGGGTTTTCAAATAAATAAAAAATAGCCGAAATTGTTATATGATTAAATTCCAGCTACTAGCCACAAAAGTGGATAATACGATCAAAACCGAGGGCACTTATTGGATTTTAGATTCCATACAATGACATGGCTACCGGGGTACGGCCCGTCACAGTACGTGGCCTAGATCAACGTACCGAGGATCACTCCCAATCCCCTGCAACACAAAGCCGGAACCATTCCTTATTGAACAGTTCCAAACAAGACCACCCCGCAGTTGTGATCAGCAACCGCACCACACAGCCGAAATAAAAGGGACATCTAGACAGGGGTAAATCTCGTCCTACTTGGGCATGACCCACTTAGCCTTGCTGCACCTCCCCTGTTTTAGCCATTTCCGGTTGATGAGGCTTGAGGCTACGATTACCTTTATAGAACACATCACTTAGAATGCTCATCGTCCACTTGACGATGTTCTGAAAGCATTCAATCCATACAAGTTCGTTCCGGGTTCGAACGAAACTGAAGGCATTATCTCTTTACACTCATTTTGGAATCATCCTCAGAGTTAACGACGATAATCCTTGCACTCTGAATCTTCATCTTCACTTGAGATTCACGACCTATCGTTAATTTGGATTGATGTGGTTTTCGAATATCCAAATATGGAAACCCGATCCCGGTCTCACCGAAATACAAAATGTGTCTTTTAAGGCCAAGTTGTTTTAAAGTTTAAAACAATTTCAATGCATTATCTACATACACACAGATAGATAATTCACAGATTCACAATAGATAATCAACATTATCATCATCACAGATAATCCATATCATCAATATAACAGATAATCCATATTATCATTCTAATGCAACCAAAGCATCCATAACACACAACATTTCTCATCTCATAGCTGAGATTACAAACCATTCAAGGTAATTAGTACCATCCATCTAACATAAGCAATGATCTAATGATCACTCCATCTATAATTAATTTAAAGTAAATTAAATTAATTACTTTATCCCTAATTAATTTAAAATGAATTAAATTAATTACTTCATCATTATAATCCTGCTTACTTAACCATTAATTAATTTCAAATTAATTAATTAATCACCATCCCATTTACTCATTTCAATTAATCATTCCCGATTAACAATTTTCTAATTACAATAAGTAATTAGCCTTTAAATTAATTACACAAGTTAATTATACTTAACCTTTTACAATAATTAACTTTTAATTACTTAACCAATTAATTAACTAAAATTAATTATATAAATCCTTTATTAATTATTCCTTGATTGATCAATTCTAAATTTACATCATTAACTCTATTAATTAATGATTTCTTATCACATTTTTAATTAATCTCTCTATTTAAATTAATTACACTAAGTAATTAATCTTCACTTAAACCACATATATTAATCACCCTTGATTAATAACATCCAGTAATTAACTACCATTGATTGCTTCATCAATAAATTACTCCTTAATTATTGTCTCGATTAATCCCTCGATTAATTTCAAAGTAGTTTAATCCAAATTACTTCCATTATTAAAACATCTTTAATTACATCCAGTAATTATCAATTAATTACTTCCCTAAGTAATTACACTCCCATTAATTACATAAAGTAATTGTCTATCAAACCATCAAGTGTTTAAATTAATTAAAATTAATTAATTAATCTAAACTAATCACCTTAACCCAATTAATTACATTAAGTAATTAATTCATTAATTACTTCCATTAAGTAATTAAACTTTAACAATTACAAAAATGATTATTATTAATTAATTAATCTAGTTGAATATTAAAATTAATCACATTAATTAATTGTTAAATAATCTTAGTTAATGACCTTCATTTACAATTCTTTAACTTCTTTCTTAAGAAATTAACTCAGATTAACCATTATTAACTTCAAATTAATTAATATTTAATTACCAATTAATTAATCTCTAATTATTAAATTAATCAAGTGTTAACTGCAACTTAATTAATCCTTAATTACTTGATTAATAAATCTTTAATCGTTAATTAAAATCTAATTAATAATCCTTAATTACAGATTAATTAACCTTAATTAATTAATCTTAATTCTTAATTACTTAATTAATCATCCATATTATTAATTCATTGAATAATAAATTATCCAACTTAATAATTTAATGAATCCAAATCATTAAATTTTAATTTAATTTAAGAAAACATTTCTTACTTAATCAGAACATTTAAAAACAATTTGTTATCATATTTACTTTAAATTTCATTTTAAACTTCATTTTAAATTTAAGATTTTAAAAATGAATACAAATTTACCTAAACAAAGTTCAAAACAATTTCAAACCTTTTTATCTCTTATGTTAAAGAAACATCCATTTTATAAATAAAAGTTTAAAAGAATATAAAACAAATTCACTTTAAACAATCCAAGTTATTTAAAAAAAATTCAATTTAAATTTTACTTTAATTTCAAAACTGAAATATAGCTTTAAATCTTTATTCTAGATTTAACTTAAATTTTAAAAGCTTTCCTTACATTTCAAATCTTCATTTTTAAAATTCAAATCATTTAACCATATTTTAAAGTGATTAACAATTTAAATTTAAAACTTATTTTATTTTAAAAAGAACTGAAATTCAACTCAACTCCAGATTTTAAAATCTCAGATTTAAACTTATTTTAAATTTCTATTTACAATTTATACTTTCAGTTTAAATTCAAACCCAAATACTTTTATACTTAAAAGTTTCCAAACCAAATTTAAATTTCAAAATTTAAATTATTTCAAAAATCAGATTCAAACAACTTTAAAATCAAATTCAAACTCATTTTAAACTTATTTTAAATTTCCAGTTTGCATTTTAAACTATACTTTAAAATTTAAAAACTGCAGAACAGGATTCTGTTTATTTTTTTATAAAACCTGAAACAATCATTAACTCGAGCCTACCCTAAATTTACTTCGAGTCCAAAGCTTATCAGCTTCGAGTTAGAACTTGAATACCCCGAGACCAACACGAGGCCATCAAAACCCAACCCAACATTTCACCAGCATATCCACATTCCTCTGTGCACCTGTACAGTACCTCCGGCCACCGCTGATCAACTATGCGACCACTCCACAGTCAAAAATCATCACCTCAGACCATCCAAACAACACCCCAGTCAACACATGCTCGAATTCAAAAATGCGACTAAAATTCCCCAAACCTGGAATAAGTGCTGGAACAGGAAATACCCACTCAACCAAAACCTGAAAAACTCTCGTTCACGTGCCACCGGCCACCGTTGCCTCTAAAACTCCGACGAAGTCTTCGACAACTCACCATCTTCCAATGCCCAAGAAATAGTTGAACTCGATCAACTGAGGAAATCGCACTAAAGCAAAAACTGTAACCCAGTAAAACTAGGGTTCCAATGCTTCAAATCACTATCATCATCACCAAAATGCAATTCACCTAAAAATGATAATTTTCTCATCCTCACTGATCATCCCTCCACCTCCAGGAGGAAAATCAAACCATTCGAACACTTAGATCATCAATTAGAACCCAAAGAGCAAAATACTGTAAAACTAGAACTGCTCCCAAAATCTAACACTAGAAATTATGATTTTTCTTTTAAAAATCATGATTTGGTAAGATGATCTGATTTGCAACCCTGAAACATCGAATCAAGGTACTTGAATTTTCACAAATTTAGTGTCTGATCATCTATTTATTAATTTCAGAGATGTTGCAGAGTTGTTTAACTTAAGTAATATTTTCAAACCATAGTTTATGATGAAATAAACATAATTTGTTTCAGCCTTAAATCTAAACCAAGATTTAATCAAGATAAAAGGGATTTTAAAATCAAGCAGAAACTTGAAATTGAGGAAACCGACATGTATCAGATAACAAGCATGCACACATAAATATATTCGTATATATATATATATATTCACAGCAGATTCATAATATATTTTCATTTCTAATTAAAAGCATGAAAACAACTTTTACCTACTTAAACTTTTTAAAAGTGGAGTTACTCACCTTATCAGAAGACAGAGCATAGATTTGAAAAAAAAACCTTGAATCCTTTAAAACTTGTTTGAATGCTTTTATTATTGTTTTATCAACCTTAAACTTGAATGCTTGCCGATGTCTTTAACTTGCATGCAGTGGCCACTTTCCATATTGCAGAAAATAAAATGCAGACTTTTGTTTTGGAAATATACAGGTAGCTTGATTTTCCAGATTTTTGAAGAATGCAGGTTTTTGTTTTGCACTTGGTTACAGGAGTTTGATTATGAAGAGTGGTTTTCAGATTTGCATGAGAACATGGAATGATTTTGCAGGTTTTACATTTTTATTTGAAAATGAACTATGGGTTTTGATTCTTCAGATTTGGGTTTTGAGGATTGTTTAAAGTGGAAGGGTTTCTCAGCTGAAAATTACTTTGTTTTAGAATTGAAAATGAGAAAAAGAAAGGAATGAAAAAATGCAAGTTTATATAACTAAATTTATGATAAATTAAAAATCAAAGAAAATAAAAATAAACAATTTGACACTTGGCTTAAATTTTAACACTTGTTAATTTCTTGTTTAATTAACTAACACATGTATTTAGCATGCATAAGAATTTAACACATGTTCTTTTAGGTAATTAGTATTTATATTTAAAAGTTAATGAATGTTTTAAACTTAATTAATTAGTTTTTAATACTTAGTTATATATATAAATAATTTTTAAAGAATAAAACCAAGTATAATTATAAATAAAAACAATACATACTTTATTGTTTGAAAATAATATTTTTAATCATTTTAAATAAATTTATAAAAGAGATTGTAAATTACTTATTATTTAAATGAATAAATGTTTCATTAATTAGTTGTATTTTAAACTTCATATCTAATTTACAAATCACATTCATTAATCAATATTTAAAAAGAAATAAAACAAACATTTTATAACTTTATTTTAATCTAAATTAATATTCAAATTAAGTTAAAATATATTTTAAACAAATAAAACAAATCTTATTATTAATCTTATTTAAATTTTAAGATAAAATCTTTTTTAAATAATTAAACATTTATTTTATGTATTTTAAAATCATATAGTTATTTTATTAAATAGCTTTGAAAAGCTTAACATTAAATAAATAATTATTTCCCAATTACCAAAATATTGGAATTAGAAAATATGCTATATTAATTAAATTTAAAACCAAACTCATCTATTTAAAATATATAAATATATATACATTATAAATAGAAAACAATTTATTAGCTTATTAAAAGATAAATTCACTAATTAAATATTTAATAAAATAAGATTATTAAATCAATTCAAATTTATTTACAAAAATTATCAAATAAATTTAATTTTTAAACACAGATTATTAAATTGATATTGCCAAAAATTCCGAGATATCACAATTGAATTTGTATTCCTATATATATCTGTGTGTGTGTCTGTGTCCATTCATTGAATTTAATATGCATAGATTAGAAATTTATTTTATCATAAATTTGTATGTCTATTTGCTATTGGATCTTTGATGTGTGTGTATATCTACATAAAAAAATTATATGTATATATATTATTTTCGGCCAATAATAAATTTGATTTTTATAAAACTATACTTAATTTTAAAAAATCTTGAAATTAAAAATTATGTTGTATAATTTATAAAATGTTTATATATATAAATTAATTTAAAGCACTTTTGTATGTGTATATGTATGTGTATGTGTGTGTATTCGTACATATGTGCATAAAAAGGTTTTTTTACATAAATACTTATATGTTATAAAATACAAAATTGAAACATTATTTTTTACGTACATATATATATTTTTTAAACTATAATGCACTAAATAATTTTAATATATATTTATGTATGTACGTATGTATTTTATTTATTTATTTCTAAATAAGTATATGTTATTAAATTAAAAAACATTTATCATGAAATCCGTATGGATTTTTTTTAAATGAAGTCTTTCTGTCCAAATCTGTATGGATTTTTTAAGATTAAATTTTTATTGAAAACACATTTGGCCGACGATGATTTTTTTAATTATTTTATGTTTAAATATATAACATTGTTTATATATTTAGAAATTAGTAATTATAAAATTTGAAATATACACACATATATAGTTTTTTTGTCCAAAAAAATTCAGTTTAAACATATGTATATAGTATATGTGTATATATATATATATTTGTGTGTGTGTGTTTATATATATTAAATATAATAATATTTAAATTTTGTATTTGAATTTTAATAAGATATCATATTGGATCTAGATTTGATTTCAAACTTGAATTTTAATTTTAAATAGGAGATTATTTTGGGTTTAGTTTTTTTCAAATTTAAATTTATCTTAAGCCAACTATTTCAAATAATAAATGTTTGAATCTATTTATATATTTAAATTTATATTTATACATAATTGTTTTGCATATATGTATATAAATTTATATTAATATCAAAATAATAATAATAAACAACAAATACAAAGGGCTAATGTGTTCGTTGCAGTGTACATCCCATCACTTATATACGAGCGTATTAAACCATGTACACATTTGTATGTTGCACATGCACCTATACGTATGAATGTATTTGATGCATATATACTCATTATAAATTATATGTATACAAAATCAAATCTTTATATCAATTAAATAAATAAAACAAAGATTTTATTTAAAATTATTAAAATCAAATCTAAATCAATTTATATTTCATAGGCCTAATAAGATCTAAAATGGTAGTATTTTTGAAATTCAGTGATTTAACCCGCTGCATGTTGGCCCAATTCCAACAAAAATGTCACTCGATAGATAGTAGTTGACTTCATCAACCTAAGTGATGAATAAAGAGGGAAAAACATAAAGGGAGTCAGACCGTAGTCTGAGTGAGTGGAGTATATCTACTTTACCATGTATTATAATCATCCCCATACAATACTACGATAACTATGATTTAAACACCATACCTCTATCTTATTTCACTTATAAATAACAAGTTGGGTGAGAAATATAACAAATATGGTTGACTCGTGAAACCCAAGTCTCAATCAGAAAACGATGATATGGTCTAACCCATATGCACGCCATGCGCCACCCTGTTGCATTAACACATGGCTTAGTCACAAAATGGATGCAGATCCATATACTGCATACGAAATCATTGTCATACATCAACGCAAACCTCATATATAACTGATTGAATCATGTTACAATGATAACAAATATGGGATACAAGTGATTAATCCATATATACTTGCCTATCACAAAAACACTATATATATATATATATATATATATATATATATGATATCGCTTAAAATTATAGATAGAAAACCAATGCATTGCATCCATCAAACATCAGTATCATCCCAAAGGTCCCATTTGATCCCATAAATAAGTTGAAGAACGAAACACGAGTCAATTGCCCATTTTGTATAGACCAAGCTGTGCCTAGGTTTACCCTGTGCCTAGTAGGTCCTATTTGGTAGATCGATCAGTGATTGTCAAGCATAGGAAACTCACTTTCCTATGCATTTTTAAATTTTATTTTCTTCTTCTTTTCTTATTTCTAATTTGTTTTTAACTTGAATTGATTTTAAATTATGGTATTTAATTCTTACATAATTTCACTACAAATTCGTCAGTGATTTCATGCATAAATCATCCCTAGATCTCTTCGTTTTACCATAACTTTAAAGATCAAATTTTCAGATTTTTGAATATAAAATTAACTTTTAAATACTTTAAGATATTATTAAAAATACAAATTAATTCAAAATAAAATCATTTTCAATATCTAAAACGTCATATCACATTTTATAAATAATTTTTATATGATTTAATGACATTTATAGCATATACATTGAAATATGACTCTCTCTATCATATATATTACAATTTCCTATATTTCAAGTTATAGCTCATACAAATACATTTAATATATGTACAATTTCATATTTACATTTTAAATACTCATATTTGTTTAAAAAATCCCATTTCTACAATTTTACTAACACTTATATGGTAATTTTCCATATACAATACATACATACATACATACATACATATATATATATAAAGGGCTAGGATCAACTACACCTTATTTCTGCTACACCTATATTCCCTTTTGATTTCAACTGCATATTCTAATTTATATTTTCAAAATGAGGTATAGCCGATCCAACCATGTAAGATTATACAAATAGGCCTACGAGTACTTGATGCTTCTAGTTCAATCTCAATATCATCAAGTTGATCCAGTTGGACTATCACAGCTGAGGCATGTACAAACTTCCGCAAGTGATATACGTGGAACACATTGTGTACGCCTGCTATCTTCTGAGGTAAGTTGATTCTATATGCTATATTCCTGATCCTCTCAAGTATTAGAAATGGACAAATGAATCATTGTGCTAACTTTTCCTTAGTACAGAATCGAACAACATTCTTTAATGGATGGATCTTAATGAATACCATATCGTCGGCAGAGAACTCTAAATCATGTCTCCTCCTATCAGCATAGCTCTTCTATCTATCATGTTCAGCTTTTATTCATTCCCGAATGATCTCAATCTCCTTCGAAGTCTTTCTAACCATATCTGGCCTAAGTATCGCTTTCTCGCCCGCTTCCCACCAACACAAAGGAGCATTGCATGGTCGACCACATAATGCCTCAAGTAGTGTCATATCGATGCTGGAATGATAACTGTTGTTATATGCGAACTCCACTAAATGTATATGATCATCCCATAAGCTACTAAAATCAAGAATACAAGCTCACAAGAGATCCTCCAATATTTGATTCACCCTCTTGGTCTGTCCATCGGTTTACGGGTGATAACTGTACTGAGATGCAGCCCCATTCCCAATGCCTCTTGTAACCTCTTTCAAAACCTGCTGGTGAACAAAGGGTCTCCATCGCTCACAATGTTTTTGGTATACCATGAGATTGCACAACCCATTTTACATACAAATTGGCCAATTTGGATACTGTTCTAGTTGATTTGACGGGTATGAATCGAGCACTCTTCGTCAATCTGTCAACTATGACTCAAATTCTAATATACCCTCCTTTGGACCGTGGCAATCCGTCGATCCATCAAAACTTGTTCCCATTTCCACTCGGGAATCTCAAACGGTTGTAACAAACCACTCATCTTCTTCTACTCTGCCTTTACTAACTAACAGTCCATGCATTTTGAGATTAATGTCCCGACATCCTTCTTTATCCCTTTCCAATAAAATGTCCGCCTCATATTACGATACATCTGATTGCCATCAGGATGTATAGTCAATCTCGAATGATGGCATTTGCGTAGCACCTCATCCCTCAACCCATCAACATCAGGAACAAACAATCTCCCATTCTTACGGAGCCAACCATCATGGATGATCTTGTATAGCTTTATCTCTTCATACTCTACCCCTCCCTCTATCTTCGCTATGATCTCCGCTAGTTTAGCATCTTTCCTCTGACTAGTACCGATCCGCTTAATCAAGGTAGGTTTTATCATTAGGCTAGCCAGTATATCTGGATCAAGCTCACATCGAAGCCTAAAATCATAGGCAGCAATAAACTCCAACTACTTCCACTCTAGGAACATCGCTCCCAAACTAGCATGTCTTCTACTCAATGCTTCAATGACCGCATTTTCCTTACCAAGCATATGGGAAATTTCGAAGTCATAGGAGGCCAGGAACTCCAACTATCATTGTTGGCAAAGGTTAAGGTCCTTCTGAGAGAATAGTTACTTCAACGACTTGTGATCGGCATACAATTCAAACCTCTCCTCAAGAAAATAATGCCTCCATATCATAATAGAAAATACTACTGCTACCAACTCCAAATCATGAGTCGGATACATCCACTCGTGCGATTTCAACCGTCGACTAGCGTAAGCGACAAACTTTCCACTCTGCATCAACACCGCACCTAGTACAGTACCACAGACATCTATGTATAATTTCATCTCCTCATTCCTGCTTGGAATGACTAACAAGGATGCACTCATCAACTTATCTTTCAGACTTATGAAAGCATGTTCGCACCTTGCATCCCAAATAAAAGTTTGATTCTTCTTTATCAAGTTGGTTAACGGCGTTGCTACCTTAGAGAATTCCTGGATAAAATGTCTATAATATCCCATTAAGCAAAGGAAACTTCTTACGTCTATAGGGGTCTTGGGTCGATCCCAGTCCTGCACTGCTGCTACCTTCATAGGATCAACAACAATGCCCTGCTCAAAGACAACATAACCTAGAAATCGCACTTTCCTCCTCTAGAAGTGACACTTGGAAAATTTCACCTTCAATCGTTGCTATCTCAACGCCTCTAGCATAATCCTCAAATTCCCCTTTTGTTCTTCCTCTATCCTCGAATAAACGAGGATATCAACCTCAAACACAAATACAAACTTATTTAGCTGATCCTTGAAAATATGGTTCATAAGATCAATAAAGCATGCCGACGCATTGGTTAGCTCAACGACATAACCAACCACTCATAGAATGAAGGTGGAGTATGGAATGTTGTAACTGGCACACTCTCCTTTTCCACTTCCGGTTGATAAAACCCCATCGCAAAGTTCAAATAGAAGAACACCCTAGCACCATGGAGCTTATCGAACAAATCACAATATGTAGGAGTTGGTACTTGTTCTTCTTCATCGCCTTATTCAGCTCACGGTGATCTACACACAACCTTAGAGAGCCATCTGCCTTAGTGGCAAATACTACAGTTGTGCACTACTCATATATGCTCTTAGGAATAAACCCTCACCTCAACAGGTCATTCACTTGCACCTCCAATTCTTTCTGCTCTCTGGGTGCCATGCGCCTTAAAGGCATAACCACCAGTCTGACTCCTTTACCAAATCTATGTGGAACTATCATCTCCTTATGTGGTGGACATCCGGTCGCCCCCTCAAATATGTCCGGATACTCTCTCGCTATAGGCACAGACGACAACTCATTGTGTGGGATCTCGAGCGAATATGGAAAGATACCATCACCTCATTGTTAGGTATGCAACCTATTTCCAAACAGCACCCATCATCCATCCCTACCATCAACAACTACCTCTCACAATCTACTACTACTCCATACCTCTATAACCAGTCCATCCCCAATATAATATCGAACCCCTAAAAACCCAAAACAAAGCAATCACAAGCCAACGAACATCTATGACTCGATGTGGCTAGGTCTCGACAAACCATGCAAAGGCTAGTAGAGCTCCAACTTGGTTCATCACAATCAAGGGCTGGTCAACAATTTTTGGTCTCAATACCAACTTATCTACAAAATCACTAGATATGTAAGAACATGAAGCCCCGGTATCGAATAAAACACGTACATGTGTATCAAAAATAGAAAGCATACCCTATGTAATGACGCTCTTCCCCTTCTCATTCGTCGTTGGAGCATTCGACGAAGTTGGAACAATGTTCAAAACGTAAGCATACACAACTTGCTTATTCCTCGATGGTTATGGACAATCCTATTTGATATGCCCTGGCTTGTTGCAATTGTAGTACTTCTTTCCCTCTACCTTACAGTCTCTGATAAGATGGCCCTTCTCCCCACAATTATAGCAAGTAGACTACCACTTGCCCTTCTTCTAACCACCCTTTTGAAATTGCTTCTTCTTCTTCTTTTCCCACTTCCTATTGCCTCCCCTGCCAACTTGCGACTTTGGGCCACTATTGTTGGTAACTATTGGCTTAGGCTTAGGATACAAACTCTCACTCGAATAGCCTTCTCCACCAACCTCTCATAGTCTCATTAATATGACTCATAAGCTTTTCCCCAAGATAATCATCCAATCTATAACAAAATTCTCATACTTTTTTAGTAGAGTGTCAATAAAAGATAGATCATATTTCGATAGTGTTTCGAATCATGCCACGTACTCCGACATGGATATATTCCATTACTTCAAGTCAGAAAATTTTCGAAAGAGCATCGACTTCTGGGCGTCTGGTATATACTTCTCTTCAAATCTCGCCTTGAATTGCTCCCAAGTAATCTGGTCCTCAGGAGTAGTTATCTTGATGGCATTCCACCACCCCACAGCTTTTCCCTGAAGCTTTCTAGAGACCAACTTTCTCTTCATCGCATTCTCTAACTCAATATCCTCAAAAATGAGTTCGTAAGAGTCCAACCAATCCTGCACTTCGATGTCTAATTCGCCAAAAAATGGCCTGCCACCTAAAACAGTGAAATCTTTGCTTAATTCTGCAAAGTCAGCCCTCGATGCTTGCACTGGAGCACCACCACCAACAGCTACAGCAGGAGCAACTTGGGCATTCTGAATCATGTTTCACACCATCTCAGCGAACATGTTCTGCAAGTTAGGGTTAGCAACCCCTGATACTGTCCCTACCTCAACTACAGAGATGGAGTTCCTAACAGCGTTCCTTGTTAGCTGGCTCATTCTTATAAGCTATAATAGGAATGATCGGTCTCTTTAAAATGAATAAGTAGTGACCATGAATGCAATGCGACTTTTGCCATATATATGTGTACTACTATACAGTTTTGAAAACCAAATATAACAATTATGCTCTCTCATATATCGCTAGATTCATTCTAAGGCGATAGCTCCTTCCTTATCTCCAATGGATCCTAGTATCAACTTAGGTCACCCACACAACCTAAGCTCTTATGCAAAATGTGACAACTGCCCTACATCTCTGGTATCCAATATACCTATGCGCTGCGCGATGGAGGTACACGACCGATGGAGGACGATAGCCAAGGATATAAAGAAGGGAAAACATAGCATAGAACCTGTAAAACATCTCACTGAGCACATATAAGATACAATATAGATGTAAAACAAGGGAGATAGTGATATAATCAAATGAACCATAAGTAAGTGCATCAGAGTGCAATAGGTTCATTGAATATACAAAAATTGAAAATAAAAAGTCTATACATCCCAAATCTCCAAAATAAACCATATAACTGTCTCTAATAATACAAGTACTAACATAACTTCTCAGTACTGCACATTAGAATATTAGCGATAAGAAGCTCCAAATATAGATATATGAAAGCATAGCCTACTGCTCATACTCCATTCATCTTCATGCTCTATCCAAACCTATTATCCTTAATCTACTCATTTAAGAGTACCCAAGGTAATAAGAAGCAACGCATAAAATCTCAAGTTAGACAACAGCCTCATGCGAACGATACATCATCTCAAAAATACTATAAAAATTATATGTAGTAAATATGGACATAGGGTACATAGAGCCATACCTGACATGTCCCTACATCCAAAGAGTTAGCACATAACAGTCGATATATGTTAATCTACCATCAAAGCCATATAAGTGTACTATAGTCGAAGTACGGTGTCCAGTGTCTAGGTATGCGGTCGGAATACCTATGTCGTATGACACCCTAAAGCGATAAACAACCATGAAAAACATAACATCCATTAAAAAATCTCACCGTTACTCGTGTACATTGGATATATGATAATTCGTATGGCACAATTGCAAACCAGGGACCTAATCATAATCCTAGCTCCGTTGGTGCTTGAATCCACGCCTTTCTGAAAGGCTAGTAACCAGACTCACAATCGTGAAGCCCAGTGTAATCTATTATTGGAAGATATGGACATAATCATAAATCTAGGTGGGTGTCCCAATATACCCGCTCTTTACGAGCACATTGGAAACCTCCGAGTTATCAATAATCCCTTTGCACGCGTCTCCAATGGAACTCAATTGTTATTCCATCATGGTTATGTCCATAGTAGGAAACAATCGTAAATCCAACTCCGAGCCCTCATCATTAAGCTTGCCCTTGTAGATCACCGTCACGACTCCCATCGTTAAGTCCCTATCTTTAGAAGACTTCTAGACCCCCATTGTAAGTCTTATAGTAAGTTCTAAAATCATCACATCATCATCTTTGAAGCATCACGTCATTGCCTCACTAGTCACTGTACGAAGCCCAGGGCTATCCTGAGTCGCCCTAGAGTCATCCATCCTTACTCCTTACTAATTCGTCAAAGATTCTTATACCCTACCTTACAATATGCCTTCGCCCTACCTAAATCACATAGTCTAGCTTCGTACTCCACTTCTACCGGCCTAATCCACGACTATACCAAGCTAGGTTCCAAGCACCGAACATGCCCTGCGTCGCAAACCCATCTTTACCCTCGACCACCAAACTAAATCCTCTACCCGATCATCAAACCTCCAACCCACTGTACAGAATTCGTTGTTCGATCACTAAATGAACTATCGAACTGAATTCAGTATTCAATCATTGAACCGTCCACCTTATCGAGCCAATCGTAACAACCAGACCTAAGCCAAGCACCATCGAACTAACGCCTCGACCAACCAAACAATGTCGAACCAATTTCCTACAACTTTGCAAAGTCTAAATTTTTTGTCGACTCCACCAATATGCTCCATTGCAATGATACAACTCTCGACAATCTTGAGTTAATCCATCAAAGCCCGGTTTCACAGTTTTCTAACTCTAAGTCACTCTGATGAGCATTTCAACGATACAAGCATTTACACAAACACGATACATGCAACAAACAACATTCAATCATTCAAGCATGAGAGTATATAATAATTCATTGCAAATCATCCTATAATATGTATCTAATATGGCTTAACACACAATAAGGCAACCACACATTAAGACAACCACACATCAAACCAATATGACTAAAACACACAGAAACATTTTAAATTCGTTTTACTTCAGGTTTAACTTCAAAAACACTTCCAAAATGTAATTTTGACTTTAACAATGAGTTTGAAACATGCCAAAATCAATAGATAGATGTATAATAAAGCGAGAGATGGTAGATCACTTACAGAAACCCCAAAAGTGAAGATTTGTACACAAATCAAGCCAAATCCGAAAATGAACATCAAAGGTGAAAATTTTCTTCACCGAAAATGTAGATTTGAAGATCTCTAATGAATCTCCTTGTCAATATAACTTTTATATATGATTTAGAGTTGATTTGGAAGAGAAATGAGAAGGTTTTGTATAGATGAAGGGTTAATGGAGGCTTATATCTAAGAGAGAAGGTGTAAAAGTGGTTTGGAAATAATAGTTCATATAAGGTCTCTAAGCACGAAATGAATTAATGGGCTTGCACCTAAACTCCCTAATTACCCATTAAGTTGCTCCAAAAAATTCCAATCTTCATATAACCATATCTCCTAGCTAGAAAGTCCAAATCGCTATTATGATCACTCGACGAAAAGGGAAACCATCGTGTCTTTCTAATGGAAGTGGTCTCAAATGCTAATTTGGCTCCTATCAAATGTTATGGACAACACAAGTTTTTAGGAATAAAATCGTCTAGAAAAATTCTAAATATAGGAAATGTCTTTAATAGGCATTTCCAAAATTTATAGAGTTATATGACCTCTTAAGAATTTAAAAATAATATTTTATGATCATCTGATACGTAAAATATGGATCCTACACTCTCTCTCTTTAGGAAATTTCACCCCCGAAATCCCCAATACAACCAAGGTAAAAGTTAAATATAGGTACCCCGCATGCCTATCATCCATGAGCTAACTTGTCAATTATCAAACATGCATACAGAAGTGAAAATTTTGTCAACACCCACCTTAGCATGCAGGATACTAAACTACCCTACACGATATCGACAATGAAAGAAATACGATAAACAGAAGTCTCACCAAGTAAAGAGCTCTAGATAAGTGATCTGCACACTCTCCTTGGTCTCCTAAGTACAATTTCCTTCGCTCTTACTTCACTGAAACCTCACCACTTCTACCATCTTCCTCCTAAACTGCTTCATATCACTTCTGACTGTATGAATAGGACTACGAGGTCTCGATGCTTTTAGTTCAATCTCCATATCATCAAGTTGATCCGGTAGGGCTATCACACCTGAGTCCTGCATAAACTTCCGCAAGTGAGATATATAGAGCACGTTGTGCACGCCCGCCATCTTTAGAGGTAAGTTGACTCTATATGTTACATTCCCGATCCTATCAAGTATCAAAAAAGGACCAACAAATCTCGGTGCCAACTTCCTTTAATATCGAATTGAATAACATTCTTTAATGGAGAGATCTTGATGAATACCATATCATTGGCGAAGAAATCTAAATCATGTCTTTTCCTATCAACGTAGCTCTTCTAGCTATCCTGAGCAGCTTTCATTCGTTGCCTAATTATCTCAATCTTCTTCGAAGTCTCTCTAACCATGTCTCGCCCAAGTATTGTTTTCTCGCCCACTTCCCACCAACTCAAAGTAGCATTGCACGGTCAGCCATATAATGCCTCAAATGGTGACATGTTGATTTTGGACTCTTAACTATTGTATGCGAACTCTACTAAATGTAGATGATCATCCTATAAGCCACTGAAATCGAGAATGCAAGCTCGTAAGAGATCCTCCAAAATTTGATTCACCCTCTCGGCTTGCCCATCGGTTTGCGCGTGATAAGCTATATTGGGATGCAACTCCATCCCTTCGTTTTTTGTACACTCTTCCAAAACCCGCTAGTGAACAAAGGGTCACGGTCACTCATAATGCTCTTTAGCACACCATGGACTCACATAACCCAGTTCACATACAAGTCGGTCAATTTGGATGTCATTCTACTTGACTTGATGGGTATGAATCAGTCACTCTTCATCAATCTATCAAATATGACCCAAATGCTATTGTACCCTCCTCCGGTCCTCGGTAATCCATCGATGAAATCCATCAAAAGTCTCTCCTACTTCCACTCGGGACCCTTAAGCAGTTGTATCAAACCACTAGGCTTCTTCTACTCTGCTTTATCAGCCAATTGTTCATGCATTTCGAGATGAATGCCCCAACATCCTTCTTCATCCCTTCCTAATAAAATGTCTACCTCATGTCATGATATATCTTATTGCCGCCGAGATGTACAGTCCATCTCAAATGATGGCACTTGCACAACACCTCATCCCTTAACCCATCAATATCACGAACAATCAATCTTCCATCCTAACCGAGAAAACTATCACGGTCGATCTTGTACTGCTTTATCTCCTCAGACTTTACCCCTCCCTCTATCTTTTCCATGATCTCCACTAGTCTAGCATCTTGCCTCTGGCTAGTACCGATTTTCTCGATCAAGGTTGGTCTGATCGTCGGGCTAGCCAGTACTTCCGACTCTAGCTCACACTAAGGCCAAAAATCATAGCCGTCGATAAACTCCAACTACCTCCACTCTAGGAACATTGCTCCTAAGCTGGCATGTCTTATACTCAATGCATCAGTGATCGCATTCCTTTTACTAGGCATATTGGCAATGTTGAAGTCATAGGAGACAACGAACTCCAACCATCGTTGCTGGCAAAGGTTAAGATCCTTCTGGGAGAATTGATACTTCAACAACTTGTGGTCCATATACAATTCGAACCACTCCCCAAGAAAATACTATCGCTGCCAATTCCAAATCATGAGTCAAATACTTCCTCCCATGCTGTTTCAGCTATTGATTTGTGTAGGCGACGACCTTTCCCCTTTACCTCAATACCGCACCTAATCTGGTACCACTGGCATCTGTGTATACCGTTAGCTCCTTATTCCTGCTTCGAATGACTGACACCAGTGCACTCATCAACCTCTCCTTTAAACTTATGAATTTGTGCTCCCACCTCACATCCCAAATAGAAGTATGATTATTCTTTGTAAAGGTTATTAACAGCGCTGCTACCTAGATAAAAGGTCTATAATACCACCCCATGCTAAGGAAACTTCTTATGTCTATAGCGGTCTTGGGTCGGTCCAAGTCTTACACTGCTATCACCTTTGCCAAATCTACAGCAATGCCCATCTCAAAGACAATATGATCCGAAAATCGCACTTCCCTCCTCCATAAGTGAAACTTAGAAAATTTTGCCTTCGATCGGTGTTTCCTCAAACCTCGAGCGCAATCCTCAAATTCCCCTTAGGTTCTTCCTTCATCCTCGAATAAACGAGAATATCATCCACGAACATAAGTACAAACTTATTTAACTGATCCCTGAAAATATGGTTCATGAGATCAACAAACTATGTCGATGCGTTGTTTAGCTCGAACGACATAACCAACCACTCATAGAATCCAAATGGTGTACATTACACTGTAATCAGCACATTCTCCTTTGCCACACTCAGTTGATGAAACCATGCCACAAGATCCAACCGAGAGAACACCCTAGTACCGTGGAGTTGATTGAACAAGTCATCAATACGCGGGGAGTGGGTACTTGTTCTTTTTCGTTTCCTTATTCAACTCACGATAACCTACACATAACCTTAGAGAGCCATCTTCCTTTATGGCGAATACTACAGCTGTGCCCCACTCAGATATGCTCCTATGAATGAACCCTTGCCTTAACTGGTCATTATCTTGCACCTCTAACCCTTGCGCTCTCTGGGTGCCATATGCCTCAAAGCCATAACCACCGGTTTAGCATTCTTTACCAAATATATACAAAACTCTATCTTCCTATGTGGTGGTATTCTGACCTCCTCGAATATGTATGGATACTCTCTCATTATAAGCACGCATAATAACTTGTCATGCAGGATCTCGAGCGAATATAGAAAGCTAACCATCACATCATGGTTAGGTAGGTAGCCTATCTCCAACCTACGCCCATCATCCATACCTATCGTCACCAATGACCTCTCACAATCCAACATTACTCCTACCTCTGCAGTCAGTCCATCCCCAGTATAATACCGATCCCCTCAAAACCCAAAACAAAGCAATCAAAAGCAAACAAACACATGATTCGATAAGGCTAGGTCTAGACGAACCATGAAAGTGCTAGTATAGCCTCCCACTGAGTTCACCATAATCCAGGGTTGGTCAACAATTTCAGGTCTCAATTCCAATCTATCTACCAAATCACTAGATATAAAGGAATGTGAAGCCCCGATATCAAATAAAACACATACAGGTGTATCGAAAATAGAAAGCATACCCTATATAATAGCACTCTTCCCTTTCTCCTTCACAGATGGATCACTCGACAAAGCTGGAATAACATTCAAAACGTAAGAAGACACAACTTGCTTATTCCTCGATGGTTTTGGACAATACTTCTGGATATGCCCTGGCTTTTTGCTGTTATAGCACTTCTTACCCTCTTATAGTCTCTAATAAGACTGCCCTTCTCCCCGTAATTATAGCAAGTAGGCTTTCATTTGCCCTTTTTTTGACCACCCTTCTGAAACTGCTTCTTCTTTTTGTTGTCCCACTTCCTCTTGCCTCCCCCGCCTGCTTGCAATATTGACCTATCATTGGGAGCAACAACTAACTTAGGCGTAGGATTTAGACTCTCATGTCGGAAAGCCTTCTTCACCAGCCTCTCAAATGTATCATTAATATGATCCACAAGCTTTTCCCCAGGATAATCATCCAAGACCATGATAAACTTCTTATTCTACTTGAGCGGAGTGTCAATAAAAGATAGATTGTACTTCGGTAGTGTGTCGAACTCGGCCATATACTCTAACATGGACATATTCTCCTGTCTCGAGTCGGTAAACTTCCGAAAGAGCACCGACTTTTGAGCAACTAGTATATACTTCTCTTTGAATCTCTCCTTGAACCACGCTAAATAATCCGGTCCACTTGAGTAGTAATCTTGATGGTATTCCACCACCCTATAGCTCTTCCCTGAAGATATCTAGAGGCTGAATTCCTCTTCATCACATTCTCTAACTCCATATCCTTAAAGATGCATTCGCAAGTCTCCAACCGATCTTACACTTCAACGGATGATTCTATTCCAAGAAATGGTTTGCCACCCAAAGCAGAGAAATCCTTGCTCAATTTTGCAAAGTCAGCCCTCGTTGCTTGCACTGGAACACCAACAACTCAGTAGGAGCAACTTGGGTATTATGAACCATAATTCACACCATCTTAGCGAATGTGTTCTAGAAGTCAAGGATATCGGCCCTTGATCCCGCCCCCTCCTCAACTTTAAAGATGGAGTTTCTAGCAGCGTTCCTTGTTAGCCGGCTCATTCTTGTAAGCTGTAATAGGAATGATCAGTCTCTCTAGAAGGAATAAGTAGTGTCCGTGAATGAAGTGCGACTTATGCCTTATATATATGTATTACTTTAAAGTTTTGAAAACTAAAGTATAACAAGTACGTTATCTCATATATCGCTAGATCCATTCTACGGCAATAGCTCCTTCCTTATCTCTAATGGATCCTATTATAAACTTAGGTTATCTATGCAATCTAAGCTCTGATACCAAATGTGACGACCGCCCTACACCTCCGGTACACAATATACCTATGCAGTACGCTATGGAGTTACCCGGCCAATGAAGGGCGTAACTAGGGATATAAATAAGGGAAAATCCAACAAAGAACCTGTAGAACATTTCATAACACACAAATAAAATAAAATATAACAATATAGAGGTAAAACAAGCGAGATAATGATATAATCAAATGAACCATAAGTAAGTACACTAGGGCGCAACAGGTTCACAGACTATACAAAAAATGAAAATAAAGAGTTTATATATCCCAAGTCTCTAAAATAAACCCTAAAACTATCTCTATAATGCAAATACTGACATAGCTCCACATATTACGCAGTAAAGTATAAGCGATAGCAAGCTCAAATATAAATATATGAAAGCATAGCCTCATGCTTATACTCCATACACCTCCATGTGCTATGCAGATCTGTTATCCCAAATCTACTCATTTAAGAGTACCCAAGGTAATAAGAAGTAAAGCATAAAACCTTGATTCAAACAATAGTCTGGTTACATCATCTTAAAAATACTATGAAAATCGTATATGGTAAACATGGACATAGGATACGTAGAGCCATACCTGACCTATCCCTACATCCAAAGAGTTAGCACATAACAGTCGATATATGCTAATTTACTATCAAAGCCATATAAGTATACCATAATTGAACTACATTGTACAGTGTTTAGGTATACAGTCGAAATACCTTCATCATGTGACACCCTAAATTGATAAAAAACCATAACAACCATAGCATCCATCAAATAATTCTCACTATCACTCGTGTGGGTTAGGTATATGATAACTTTTCTAGCACAATCTCAAACCAGGGACCCAACCATAATCCTGGATCCATTAGTGCTCAAATCCATGCCACTTTGAAAGGCTAGGAACTAGGTCTACAATTGCAAAGCCAAGGGTAATCTACTATTGGAAAATCCGAACACAATTGTAGATCTAGGTGGGCGTCCCCACATGCCCCATATTTATGAGCACACTAGAAGCCTCCAAGTTATCAATGATCCCTTTACACTCGTCTCTAGAATGGAACTCAATTGTTATTTCATCACATCTATCTCCATGGTAGGATGCCATCGCAAATTGCACTCGCAAGCCTTCATCATTAAGCTTGCCTTCGTGGATCACCACCACGACTCCTATCGTTAAGTCGCCATCTTTGAAACACCTCTAGACACCCATCGTAAGTCGTAGAGCTATCCTACTAAATCCTAAAGCCACCATGTCATCGACGTCGAAAGCACCATGCCATTGCCACACTAGTCACTGCACGAAGCCCAAGGTCGAGTCATCTTGGAGCCATCCATTCTTACTCCTCACTAACTCGTCAAAGATCCCTAGAACCTACATTGCAGCACGTCTTTACCATACTCAAAGCCCATAGTCAAGCTCCATGCTCCACTCCTGTCGGCCTAATCAATGAGCAAACCAAGCTAAGTTCCAAGCATCGAACCAACTCTACATCGTCAACCCACCTTAACCCTCGACTACCAAGCTGAATCCTTCACTCGGCCACCAAACCGTCCACCCCACCGAACCGAAATTCGTTGTTTGGTCACCAAACCATCCAACCAAATTCGTTGTTTAGTCACCGAACCATTTACTTCATCGAGCCAATCGCACCGACAAGACACAAGCCAAGCACCACCGAACCAACGCCTCGATCGAACCAAACAACGCTGAACCAATTTCATGTAACTTCACCGAGTCCAAATTTCATGTCGATTCCCCCTGTTTGCTCCATTCTCCGACCCTTGTGCATCCCATATGCAATGATATAACTCCCGACAATCTTGAGTTGATCCATCAAAGCTCGGTTTCATAGTTTCCTAACTCTAAATCGCTCTGATGATCCTGTTAACCATACAAGCATTTATTCAAACACCATACATGCACCAAACAACATTCAATCATTCAAGCATGAAAATATACAATTATTCATTACAAATCATCATATATTGTGTATCTAATATAGCTTAAGACATATTAAGGCAACCACACATCAAACCAACATGATTAAAACACTTAGAATGTAACGACCCAGAATTTTGAACAATTTTAATTTGAAAATATTTAATTAATTTTAAATATTTGAATGATGGTTTAGTTTGAATTCTCAATATAACTTTGAATTTGGCGATTAAATTTTAGAATTTAATCTATTGAAAGTTGAATAAAAATTTGAATCTTCAATTTTAAGCTGATTAAAAATATTTTAAAGGCTTGTAAAATTCATATTGAAAATACTGAAGATAATAGAAGCTTCAGAATTGAATTTGAAAGTGAATTGTACAGTTTTGAAAATATATCGTTTGAATCGATATTTAAAAATAGCCGTCCGAGGCACAGTCTCAGAATTCGACGAAACCATGTCCATTGGGTCCGTAATATTGAATTATTCTCGGATTTCAAATTTCGTATTTTTTGGAGTTTATATGTGAGCACACGACGTGTAAACGCATTGGAATTTTAAAACGAATTCAATTTGAAATTTAAATTTAAATGGGTCAACGTCAGCACGTTTCCTTCCTTTAATCACGCACTTGAACCACGCCTAAAATCATGCGATTTCCTCTGCAAAGACACGATCTCTTGTCCTCTGCCTCCTCTCGTTCAAATAAATAAAAGAATGGCCGACACTCTCGTTCAAAAGCAAAATCAACTTCAGCTTCAAAACTAAGCAAACAATGGCCGCTATCTCCCTCTTTTCCCCCAAATCGTATTCACCATTTCCCTCATTCTCAGTTTCGAAATCAAAACCCCTTCCTCTTCAATTTATAATTAATGGCGAGCCTCTCCTTTTTAAAACGCGAGCAACACAGAAAGAAAAAAAATGGCCGAAGCCCTAAATCAAAAATCGCGTGGGGGTGCTCGACTTCGTACATCGGCGACCAAGCTCTGACGAGCACGTGCGAAGCAATGGAGGGCGACGACAGTAGGGTTCACGTGCGCGAGGTGATGTTGCGCGATAGAGAGGGGTTGTTCGTGGGGCACTTCGTTTTGGGTCGATGGGAGAGAGAATCGAGAGCAGCGATCGAGGTTGGGCGACGCTTACCGGTGGTCGAGGCAGCAGATGGCGGCGACGCCTTGGAAGCGGCGATTGCAGTTTGGTCACTATGGTGTAATGTCAGATGTTGGCAAGCGTGATGGGGGTCGCGTTTTATCTGGGGAGGCCGGTGGTGGCTACTCGATAGGAGAGGAGGTATAAATGTTAATTTTATTGAGTTTCTTTTTAGTCCAGTTGTGTTAATCTGTTATCAGTAAACAGGGAAAGAAAATGAAAATTTATAAACAGAGAAAAAATGAGTATGCAGTTGAAACAGGAATTATGTATATAGGTCAGATTTTGAAATATATATGTAGTTTACAATAGAAGGAAAAGTTATCTTTAAATTAAAGTGCTTAGTTAAATAAACTTATTTAAACGAAAATTGATTTGCAGTTGTTTGAATTAAAATTTTAAAATGGCAATTAATTTGTTTATTTACCAATTTAATTATTTTTAGTTGTTAAAAGATTTTAAAGAAAAATATTAGTTCAAATTATTAAATTAAGAATAAAATTGTTAGTTTAAAATATAATTTTTAGTTAATCAAATTTATTAAAATAAAAGGAAGAATTTAATCATTAGTTAGATAAATTTAATTATTTAAAAGAAATTGTTTTAAAAAGGAATTAGTTAGTTAAAATAAAATCTTGGTTAAATAAATTTAATTTAAAAGGAAATTTAAATTTTAGTTGAATAAAATTTTTAAAGATAAAATTAGTTTAAATAAATTTATTAAAGGAGAAAAACTGGTTTAAATAAAACTATCAGTTAATTTAACTATTAAAATGAAATCACCGATGAATCGAAATTACAAATCAAAATTTATTATTCGATCTGTTCGAATATTAATAAATTGTGTAAATATTTATACAAGGTATAAATCAAGAAAATCGAGTCAAGATGGAAATGGATTGCTAATAAAAGCAAAGGTGAGAACTTCTCACTCTAAAAGGGTTTATTTAAATTTTAAATAGTTAGATTTAAAATTTGTTAGACTGTGTTGATTTAATGCTTGAATGATGATTGTTATATATATATATATATATATATATATATATATATATATATATATAGGATGTGTATAGACCCTATACGCCGTTAGTAAGCGGAGGTTATTTATTACACACATATACCGCGATATTCCACCTTGAAGTGGAATTGGTATTATATTAGTATATAGCAATATATATATATATTGGCATATGTATATATTGCCGTTGATGATTTCCCGCATTGTATAGCGGATGAGACCCTATTGCGCCGCCTATTAAGCGGATAATATTTTATAAAATCCCATATACCGTGATATTCCACCTCGTAGTGGAATGGGTATTATACTAATGTCTTTGGATGCAGGGAAACAGGTTGGAGGGATCCAACTGGATTCCTCACAAATATTTATTGATTTTAGATATTGTGATATTTGATTGTTTATCATATCGATATATGATATTGGAAAGTCGTGATTGACTATTTGATGTGTTGCATCATCGAATCCAATTTTGAAGTTTAAAAATAACGATTTTGATTTTTAAGGGATTTCTAAAGTGATTTTTGAAAGTATACATTTATAAAATATTTTTGGAATTGATTCATCTTGAATAAATAAACGTTATAATTTTAATGTTATAAAAATTATGATTTTTGAGAAATACAGTTAAAAGTTAATTTTTGAAAATATGGGATTAATGATTTTATAAAATAGTTAAAAGTAGGATTTCTGAATTTATTATAAAAAGTTTAAAAATAGGATTTATGAAATTTGATTATTTTATAAATCAAAATGATGAAATTATAAAGGAGTTGAAAGACGTTTTAAAAGAATAATATAAATTGATCCATATAAAAGATTTATAAATTGATATTTATAAATTAAAAATATTGGGATTGTAAAACAAGCTTTTATAAGTGTTAGAATGAATTGTGAATGAATTTCATAAATGAATGAAATCTATAGGATTATAACGGTGAAGTTATAAATGGAATTTTATAAACAGTAGGTTTATAAAATATGTAAAGTCATTTAAAAGAATAGATTTTGGGTAAATAAATGAATCTTATAAGTTATAAGATTTATAAAATTTGGGAAGTTTAAAAGAACGTTTTTGCAAATAAATAAATTAAGTATTTAATTTATAATATGAACTTTTAGTATATCATTGAGATATGAAATTGAATAGAGGAAATTATAAAAGGAAGTTATTATAAAATAAATAGAAATGGAATTTATAAACATTGTTTTGTAAATCCGCAAAACGACTTATTTTGATAAGTAAATTATTGTAACTTGTTAATGGAGTTATATTCACGTTTTAGACAGTGAATAATCCTTTAAAATAAAAGGAATAGAAATGATGAAATTGGTTAACAAGTATATTCACGTTTTTGGATAGTGAATAATATATTAAAGAAAATGTTTTGGAAGTGATGTTTTAAATAGAATTAAAACGATCTAAAGATGTTTTAAAATGTATTAACTATCGAAATCATAGATTTCAACATTCATTGTTGAAATAGACGTTTTCGAGAAATAGAAGGAAATGGTGGACTATAACACTGTTGTTATAGTAAATGATTTCCGAAAGGAAATGTTTTTTTATAGTATTGGGATTTATATACCTATTTTAATTTCGAATCCCTATACTAGTGATTTTGGGTTGTCGTAATGATGTTTTACGCAACATTCGTTTTGGCCCAAATAAATATGTTTAAGAGAATGGTTTCCTTAAAGAATGATATATATACTTAATTTCGATTAGAGTATATTGAATATTTTCTAAGTGTAGAAAATAAAAGGACTTGTGAACTACTTATAAATAAATAAGTATGGAAATGTTTTTCCAATATTAGGTGAATATTTCGAATTTATCGTTTTGAAGATAAATTGAAAATGAATATTAAAAATCGAATGGAAATCGTATATTCATGAATATTTTTGGAAATATAAATTCAATATGGAATTTATAAATGGAATTTGGAAAATGGGTTTAAAAATAAATATTGATTTATTTTTGAAGAATGGAAAATTTATATCTTGTAAAGATATTTTTGGAAAATAAATAATTTGGAAAATTATTTGGAATCTGGTGATGTTGTGCATATTCATTGATAGTTCAATAACCGACTATCAATATTTACCTTTAAATACGTATTTGTTGTGATTTGCTTGAAATTGAATGCCACACTTATTTTTTTAAAATAAGCGCTCACTATTCGGGTTAAACGGGAAAGGACCTTGGGGTCGGATAACCCATTCCGAATATGTGATACGTCGTTATGAATTGCATTTGAAGATCGGTGTTGAAGACCGGATATTTTTGAAAACGAAAGGGTTTCTTGTTGATTGTCTCTGCACTGGCTGATCCCCGGTATAGAGATCTCCATATGTGATGGGAAATTCGGACGTGATTAGAGATTATCCGGATTGCAAGGACTTCTTTGTAAGTGCCTTCGGTTCTGTTCGATCCCGGAACAGACTTGTATGGATAGTGTGTCTGACATTACAAATTGAGATATAAAGCTGATTTCTTTCAAATATATTTTTGTTGGTGGCGGAGAATTTATTCTCTTAGCTTAACACCCTTCTCTGAGACGTACGAGCTCAGAGGTTATATAGTTGAAGGTTATTAGCAATATATTCCCAATTTGGTAATGTGACATGCTGAGTGTTGCTGTGAAATGATCATTGTGTTGATTATTTGTGATAGGATCATTTGTTTGATCGTTTATCTTTGTGATCATTTCTATGATCATTTGTTGACCCAAAGCACAACTTTTGTATAAAGCATGGCTTTGTGGACGAGACTTCGTCGAGCCTCACACCCCGGAATGGTCAAAACAGGAAAGATGCAGCAAGGTTATGAGGGGTAGCTCCCTGTAGGGTATGTGCATTTCCTTCTGGAAAAGGGTGGTATCATGGTATGGAGCCCAGATACTTACTCATGTTGAAACACTTATTATTATGGTGTGATGTTGATTACGAGCGCTCGGTTAAAGGTCCCAAAGGACCGGGGGATGGCATACTCGTGTCAGTTGTTACCCAGTTAGGGGTAACCCGACCTTGTGTTGGCAGAGATCCGGTTTGGTTCTCGGGGACGTCCTTTCAGAGGCGTTCTCATGTGGCAATGGGAAGTTCCTTGGCCTGACCATTCGTTGGAAATCCAAAGAAACGATACGAGACTTGTACGGTTTTAGTTGTAGAACCTGCCATCTAATATGGTAGCTATAGTAGGCATAATATAATGGTACATATGCTGGCTAAGATTTATATTCTACTTTCGAAATGTTTTCTACACTATGCACTAGTAATAATATCAAATGTTTCTTTTTAATACGTATCAAGCATCTTTGACTAACATAAGAAGAAATCTCCTCCAAGTCTGCGTTTGCATTGTGTGTGTGGCGGGAGGTCTTATGGTAGTCTCATTTTTAAAAGCATTTCGAATTGAATTTAAAAATATTCCTCTATTTTGATTTTAAAGAAAATAAACTATTTTGAGTTCCCACACCAGTCACATGACTGACTCGGAGTTTATTGTATTCCTTCCTAAACTCTGGGTGCCCACCAATTTCCACACGGGCAGTCAAGAGTCAAGGTTTATCAGGATAATCGGAATTCAGGAGTTGCTGGAGGCAAGCTAGATGGCATGGCGTATTTACTAGTATATAGTATTTCCTTTCCGTTGTTTGTTGTTGTTTGTTGTTGTACACTCTGATGATGATGTAATGTATAAAATGTAATAAGTGATATAGTTCTTTGTTTAAAGATTATTCATTTATCTATTATATGTTGTTCCGCTGCGAATTGTGAGATTCTGATGTTGTTCTGTTATTTCTTTCCATTCTATTTTCTATCTGTTCTCTCTTTCTTCTTCTTTTCTGTTTCTTAAACCCTAACATTTTGGTTTTTCGGCAACGAAAAATCCGAAACGTTACATAGAAACATTTGAAATTCATGTTACTTCAGTTTTGACTTTAAAAATAGTTCTAAAAAGTGATTTCGACTTTAAGAATGAGTTTAAAACAAGCCAAAACCTATACATACAGATATAATAAGGTGAGATATGATAAAACACTGACCAAACCCCCAAAAAGTGAAGTTTTGTACGCAAACGAGGCAAATTCGAAAATGAATAGCAAAGGTGAAAATTTTCTTCCCCAAAAATGTACATTTGAAGGTGTCTAATGAATCTTCTTGTTAATCTTACCATAATCTATGATGACTTGATTCAGGGCAGAAAATAAAAGGTTTTAAGTAGAGAAAGAGTTATGGACACTAAGATCTAAAAGAGAAGGTGCAAAAGTGTTTTGAGGATGATGGTTCAGCCATATAAGTCTCCACACCTGAAATGGTTTAGTGGGCTTGCCCCTAAACTTACTAATTACCCATTAAGCTATTCCAAAACTGCCAGTCTTCAAATAGCCATATCTCTTAGCCAGAAAGTCCAAACCGTTATTATGATCATTCTACGATAAGGGAAACCATCATGTCCTTCTAATGGATGTGGTCTCAAGTGCTAATTCGGCTCCTATCAAATGTTATGGACGATATAAGTTTTTTGGGGTAAAATCGTCTAGAAAAATCCTAAATATAGAAAATGTATGTAATGGGAAGTTCCCAAAGTTATAAAGTTATATGACCTCATATGAATTTAAAAACAATATTTTACGATCCTTCGAAATGTAAAATACGAGTCGTTACATCGACCGTTGGGTCCTGACAGGTCAACCGCTACATGTCGACCAACAATCCCCCAGGGTGTCAACCGCTATTTTTATTTCTGTTAATTAATTTCTTTACATTTATTTCCTTCCAAATTTATATATTTAATTATTGTTAACTGTAAATTTTCAAACATTTATAAATACTTCATATTAGTTCTGATTTCAAAGTGTTATATATGAAAATCGTTCGTAAAATCATTACGAACACAACAGTGCAAGTTTCATAGCTAAATTAGGATGTTTATAAAAATTCTATTTTTTCCTTATTATATTTAATTTAATTCTTTCACTAAAAATTTTCCTAAATTTTAGGGATGTTACATTCTCTTTTTTAAATGGATTTCGTCCCTGAAATCTCTAAGGATGGAAAAATATAACTAGTTCATGCAAAAATAAATAACCACAACCTTCTAATCATCCGGTGGAAATTATTGTCCTTAGTTAAATTTCTAGTGCAGTATTTACATGCACATGTGGAATGCACATGAATCTACACTAATGCAAAGAATAGGCGATCTCCTGATCTAGTCGTCCTCTTGAAATGCAAGTTTTATGTCATGTATCCAAGACGTATTCAACATCCTATGTAAATATACTTGTAATTCTACATGTATGCACAACAATTTAATCTATATCCAACAACCATATGCATATACCTTAATAAAATAAAATAAATGATGATTTGAGTGTATGCTAACCAAGAATGTGTGTGTGTGTGTGATGTGGGTAAGGAAAAATAAAGGAACGCATCCATTAGTATCCATTAGCAACATTATCCAAAACAAGACCTATTGACACATTCACATCTAGCGTCCATTGGTCTCTACCTATGGGGTATACTAATCTAGAACCTAAACATGAGTAATTTATACTAATGTAGCGAAAATGGAAACATACTAAAGGAGAGTTCTAGATAGGTAGCTCGGATCTTCTCCTTTGGCTCCCATATACTCTCAACTGGCCCGTCTCATTACTGACTCAAACCAGTTTAATTATTATAACGTAGAGTTACTTTGTCCCATGCCCAATGATGCGGGTAGGTGCATGACAAACAAGTGACCCACCTATCCTCTTTGACTTCTCTTAACTGACATAGCTCGACCATGGTTGAATTATCGTATAAACATTTCCGCAGGTGTGGCACATGAAAACATTGTGAACTCCCACTAGCCCTCTATGATGCTTCGCTCCATAGGCTAACTTCACGACTCTATCCAAAATCAGAAAAAGCCCTACAACCCTAGATGCCGACTACTTCGAACTACCAATCCAATAACATATCTAAATGGCAAGATGCTCATGCACACTATGTCACTACTGTGTACTTTCGCTCCGCGTCTCCTATCAATGCATGATTTCTCCCTCCTTCTACGTGAAGCTTTTCAGTAAAGAATCAAGATGAAAAGATCGGATTCTCTCTTCCACTTTCCCAAGTACTCTTTAGTGTATTATTCTTTCAACCACATTTATCATCTTTACTAATGTCATGTAACGTCAACACACATGTAAGTGCATAGGCAACCGTCTGCAATCCTTGCTCCAACCTATATAATATAATGTCGACATGCACCATACTATGTAATCTTGAGCATAAACATGCTCCAGCGGAACTGTAGCCTTATGCAATCCTCAATACAGATACACATTGTCTTAAATCATCCAATAGTATGCCTGATCACTCGTTCTTCTAGATACTAAGGTAAGACATCCAAAAAGTAGACAGTGTCCTCTCCCTTAGTATTTTATATTTAGCCCTTTCACTATTTCTCCATTTCACACAAGGGTATCCAAATCTAGTGATTTCGTAAATTGTTGACAATAGCATACATTCTTTTTAGTTTGATTCAACTTAAGCCATCTTATTTTGTTTATGATTGGTTTCTTCAATCCTTCAACAATCGTGCTACCTAAGTATCATGTTTACAAGGATTTATCCTAAGTTCCATAAGTAAATACTCAAATATTCTACTAGGATAAGCTTGGTCTATTTTTCTACTCAAACATAAATGAAAATCCTAAATTTAAGTGAAATCCTACATTTAAACGAAATTGTAACCTAAAGTTCATTTGAGAATTGATAGTAATCGCTTAAGTGATACATCTTTCACAGACAACTATTATGCAACGCAAACTATGTATCCTAAATTGGTCTTTCATGAATTTCCTCAAATAACCTTCTTCCAATCCAAGGGATGATTGAAAAGAATCATATTGTTCATTTCCTCACATCTTACCAAAAATTTCCAAGTCCATTTTTATGAAAAGTGCCTTCGCATCCTCAATGCCTGCAAGTAGAAATATCTTTTTCCTAACAGAAACTCAAACCCTTGAATTAACCAGTCCTTGCACAATCTTGACTCTAAATCCACTTTGTATATCCTTCATAGTTTACTTCTAAATTTAACCATTTCTTAATGTCATCCCATCAATAGGACCTCCTTCCCAAATGTCACTTCCCACCATTCTATTCTAACTATTTTATGGTCGAGACAACTCAGTATGGAATGATGCCTTATCATTTTAATCTAGTAGATATAATGAATTTTTTTTACCTAAAACTGTACCTAAAAACTTCATCTAGGAGCATTTAAAATGGACAATGTCCTAGCCTAATAAACATCTTATGGATCTTTTGTCACCTCATCTCTAACAACATACTCGTAGTTGCAATGACAACTCAAGTACCAATTTACTTTATAAATATCGCCATACAATGTATACTATAAGACGACAACCTACATGCTTAGTAACCTATACTTCATGAAGTCAAAAACAACATGTCTGCTACCTATAACTTCCTAAGCCAAAAATAACATGCATGGCGTAATGTTACCCAAAATGTCTGATCAATGCCACCCACCTATAAGTAATCCTAGTCTTCTTCCTCTTCCAGCAATGTTCAAACAACTAATATATGGGAGACCTATAATATATAGACAACTTAATTACCTCCAAGTTTGAAAGAAAAATAACAGTTGTCATCTCAAGATCATAGGTTAGATTATCCTTCTCGTGTTCTTTCAACTATTACTAGTATAAGAACTCCTTTAGCTTTCGAGTTCCATGAAAAAGTAAATTCTTCTTAAAGCTGTCAACCAAACATGGAAAATTTATTATATCTTGAGCATTCCTTGATACAATAAAACATCTTGGCTTACTCTTTATTTTCTTTGGAATATGTTTTATCCAAATCATACTTTCCAAACTTTCTTACGTAAAGAATCTATAATTCAAACAATATCGGGGTAGAAAATGCAAAGTGGAGTTCACTCTTTACTATTACAGAAAGCTTGATCTAGTACTCTACCCTTCCAATTCAATCATTTATTGGAAGGTCGCTAAATCTCCATACTACTTCCTACCTTTGCCCCTATATATTGCAATGCTTTTGAACCCCATAATCAAATTAATCCTCGTAAGCTATGTAATTCAATTTATCTAACTCTAATTTAATCCTTTCCTTTTTATGTTCAAGTGATAGTCATAACTTTACATTACCTTCCAAATCAAAATCTTTGATTTCAATACCATTTTCACAAAACTAGTAAGTTGTTAAAACTGTAAAACCTTCCATTTATTTTTAACAAATGTTTTCTTTTTACAAAGATCATGACATTTTCTTTAATTTAAATTACCAAAAACAGCTTAGTTTAAATTAGCAAAATGTACATAAAACACATCTTTCAAAAATTTCCTTTATAAATAATTTTTTTCGCCAAAGTGTATTTTAAAGGAAAATGTGGTTTTTTGACATATTATTATTTTATTTTATTTTAAGGCATGACAGAAACACTTTATAAAAGACATTTTCAAGTACTAATCATTTTTGTTTAAAAAAGAAATTCAAAAGGCTGGGTCTTACGTACTTCTTTATTTTTTTTCAAAAGTTTCTTTTTTAAAAGCAAAGTATGCCTCAAGAGTAAGTGCAAAAATGTGCCTAGAAAAGCAAAAGCTTTTAAACAGTTGTTGGAAATTTTCTTTTATCAAATTCTTTTACTTTTACTATTTTAAACAAATTTCATGATGTTTGTTTGACCGTTTTATAGAAAATCATAAACCTACTTATTCTTCTTTTCAAAATATCAAGCATTTACTGTTTCTAACTTTAGAAAACATTTCCACTAAATATCACTTGAATCAGAGTGTATAGAGCAACCTAATTTATACAAGCACAACTATACTTAACAATGCTTTAAGTGCATAGTGTTTTTGTCCTTATTTCAAAAAATGATTAATCCATGTTTAACTTCCGACACATGTGTCCAACCCCAATATAGAAGCACTCTAGCTACATATTTAAATATAAAGGGTTCTTTGCAACTACTACCAATATAAGAATATGACTTCCACTTTAACTAGGGAGATTTGCTCTAAGTTTGTGAAATTTTTATTTCATGTTCTATTTTTTCACCTTATCACATCGCACTTTAATTATGTGAGTCTAATGGTGCTAATCTTCTCCACTCATCCTTAAATTAATAACTTACCTACTACTAGTAGTTGGTATATGAATCATTTGTTAACTTTTCTTTATGGGGTAAATCATAATAAAAATGAAGGGTTTATTTTTCACCTTAACTGTTATATTCTTAACATTTACTCTAACCCACATGTAACGACCCAGAATTTCTGATAATTTGAATTTGAGTATTTAATTAATTTTAAATATTAATAAGTGGAATTTTTAAGTAGAATAATTTATTTTTCGAATATTGGATTTAATGGGATAATTAAATCGATAATTTAATAGTGAAATTCCAAAAATAATTAAATATTGGGTTAAATGTGATTGAAAATGGTTTGGAAAATTTTGTTATATCATATTAAAGTTATAGAAATATTTTAGAACTTGTAAAACTGAATTTGGAGTTAATTTGTAAAAATTGAATATTTTAATATTTAATTATCGACTGAAAAATAGCCAATTTTTGAACAGTCTCGGAATTGAACGAAACAAGTTCCATTGGATCCGTAATAGTTAGTTATTATCGGATTTCAAATTTCGTAGCAAACGGAGTTGTCGTTTGACCGTGGCAGCTCGAAACGCATCGATATCGTTTTAATTTTAATTCGGCGAGTTAAAATAGCCATTTTTCAAACGGTCTCGGATTTCGACGAAACCAGTTTCATCGGATCCGTAATGTGATATTATTGTAAGATTTCAAATTTCAAGTCAATCGGATTTGTCGTTTGTCCGGTACAAGCCAAAACGCCTAGAAATCGCTTAAATCGGTTTAAATTTAAATTGAGCGTTTATTACCGTATCTCACACATATGATGGAATTAGCTTCCGAAACTTGTTCCATTGTGTCCGGAACGTGGAAAAACCTTAGGATCGCCTGGCGGCACGCGTCGTTTGGAGTTCGTTTGCAAAAGTGTTAAATTGGAGATTTTATTATTAAAATAATATTAGTATATATATGTTATTTTATCTCAAAACCCTAGGAGATTAGGGCCAGCCGCCAGTATTTGTTCCAATGGCCAGAAATCTCCCGTTTTCTCCTCCATTTTGCAATCAATCCGTGCAACGATTCAACGAACTTCCAACTAGAAAATCGTAGAGCATCAAGAGATCTCCACATCCAACGGTCGAGATCGAAATTGGAGCAACGAGCAGTGGGCGAGGGGCCCGCGTTCTCTGGTGGCTGCGCACGCAACCCAAGGAGGGGGAGAGGGCCGAGCTCCACTCCAGGGCAGCCGAGCATGGCTCTCACGTAGGCGGAGGTGGTGGCGCTCCCTGATCGACGAATAGGCGAACGTTGTGGTCGGAAAATCAAACCCTAGTTTGGTTTTGTGATGGGTTATGCGTGCGTTCTTGTTCCTGGGAACGAAGAAGGCCGTGCGCACGGGTAGAGGATGAGAGAGGGGGGGGCCCGCGTGAAGAGGTTGTGCTTTATTTCTTTTGAAATGTAATTTAAATTGTAAATCTAATTGTTCAGCGTTTAAAACGTGATATCTTTTGCATGCGAGGTCGGATTCGAACGAGATTTTTTGCGTTGGAATCGTATTCGCGTGCTCTTCGCAATGCAACTGGTTTGGAGTCGATTGGAGCTCGTTTGAATTTCGGGTAAAATTAAACGTTCGTTTAATTTTATTCGAAACGAACGCGAAAACGAAAATAAAATCAAGGTGAGAACTCCTCACTCAATCGAAAGGTTTTGTTTAAAATTTTGAATAGTTAATATTGATTGTTGATTGCTGATTGATTGTGTTAGTAGATATAGTAGGATATATACTATATATAGCGATATATATATATTGGCATATGTATATATCGGATTTGATTTCCCGCCTCGTATAGCGGATGAGACCCTATTGCGCCGTTATTAAGCGGAATATTTATAAAATCCCATATACCGCGATATTCCACCTTGAAGTGGAATTGGTATTGTGCTAACGTCTGTGGATGCAGGGTAACAGGTTGGAGGGATCCAACTGGATTCCTCACATATTTATTTGTTTATAAATATTATGTTGATTGTTGATAATCATATTGATATATGACACTTATTCCCGTGATTGACCATCTGATGTTGTTGCATCATCGGATTCAAATTTTTAAAATTAAAATAACGGTTTTGAATTTAAAAGGGGTTTTAAATCGATTTTTCAAAGAATATGGTTTATTAAAAATTTTGAATTGATTAAAATTTAAAAATAAATAGATGGATAAATTTTTATGTTTTAAAAATTTATATTTTTATAAAATATAACTTAAAAGAAATTTTTAACAATAATAGGTTTTTATAAAATAGTTAAATTTGGTTTTTGGGAAGTTATTATTATTAATGGTTTATATAAAGGATTTTATAAATGGATGTTTTTAAATTAAATTTATTGAAGTTATAGAATAAATTTATAAAGTGTTAAGTTGATGTATAACATGAATTTCACTAGGATTTATAGATTAATAAATGTGAAATTTATAAAACGAATGGTTATTGGAAAATTTTAAATTTATAAGTTATTAACTTATAGAAATGGATTTGGGCATTAAAAAGGGGAATTTCATAGAAATTGTTAATAAATGAAGATTTCATTAGTTGAAATTATTATAAACCATAAAGAAATCTTGTAAGTGATAAGATTTTAAATTGGTGAAGTTCAAAGGAACGATTTGGTAAATAAATAATATTATAAGTATTTAACTTACAATATGGCTTTTGGGTATGAAATTGGGTTATGTAAATTGCATCGGATTAATAAAGGAATTTATAAAATTGGGGTTTATAATAGAAATGGAATTTATAAACTATGTTTATAAATTTGAAATCCATCGAATTTGATAAATTGAAATATGGGAATTTGTTAAGTGGGCTATATTCACTATTTTGAATATTGAATAGATTATTAAATAGAATGGGTTTGTTTTTGGGAAAGGAATGTTTTAAATGGAATTTAAAACGAATTAAAGGTGTTTTAAAATGTATTGAGTATTGAAAACATAGATTTCAACATTGATTGTTGAAATAGACGTTTTCGAGAAACAGAAGGGGATAATTTGTATAGTATTGGATTTATATATCTATTTTTAATTTCAAATCCATATACTAGTGTTTTTGGGTTGTCGTAACGATGTTTTACGCAACATTCGTTTTTAACCCAAATAAATGTGAATAAAGGAATGTTTTCTTAAAGAGAATGGAATTAATACTTAACTATGGTTTAAGCATATGGAATATTTTCGAATTGTTGAAAATAAATTGAATTGTGAATTACTTATTTTTTTAAATAAGTTTAGAAATGATTTTCCAATATGGAATGGAACGTTTTTGTGAATTCACCTTTTAAAGGTAAAAGTGTAAGCGAATATTTTGGAATCGATTTGAAATCAAATATGAATGGGTATTTGGGATTTAATTCACGTTGGAATTTATATGAAGGGAAATTTGTTTAAAAATAAATATTGATTTATTTTGAAGTATGAAAATGAATTTACGGATTTGGGACGTAAATTTAAATTAAATCGGTAAAGATTTATTTGATGATTTGAAATTTGTTTTCAAAGGGTATAAAGGATGAAAAGTAATTTGAAATTAGTTTTCAAATGGTTAAGGTGATTTGAAATTAGTTTTCAAATGGTTAAGGTGATTTGAAATTAGTTTTCAAATGGTTAAGGTGATTTGAAATTAGTTTTCAAATGGTTAAGGTGATTTGAAATTGGTTTGCAAATGGTTAATGTAATTTGAAAATTGGTTTTCAAATGGTAAAGGTAAATTGAAAATTGGTTTTTCAATTGGTTAAGTGTGGAAAATTTTATCGTGAAGTGGTTTTGGTAAAACAAATAACTGGGGCAATTATTTGGAAATGGTGTATATATATATATATATATCTTGTGAAGATATTTTTGGGATTAAATAATTTTGGAAATTTATTTGGAATCTGATGATGTGGCGCATCTTTATTGATAGTTAAATAACCGACTATCAATATTTACCCTTGGATGGTATTGGTTGTGATTGTTTGAAATTGAATGCACACTTATTTTTAAAATAAGCGCTCGCTATTCGGTTTAGCCGGGAGAGGACCTTTGTGTCATATATCCCATTCCGAATATGCGATACGTCGTTTGGATTGCATTTGAAGACCGGTGTTGAAGACCGGGTATTTGTGAAAACGATAGGATGACCTATCGATTGTCTCCGCATCGTTAGCTACGATATGGAGATTTCCTTTGTGATGGGAAATTTTATCGGGATTGTGAATACCCGGATTGCAAGGGCTTCTTTGGAAGTGCCTTCGGTTCTGTTCGAACCCGGAACAGACTTGTATGGTTACGTGTCTGACATTACATTTTGAGAGATAGAGCAGATTTCTTTCAAATACATTTCTGTTGGTGGCGGAGAATTTATTCTCTTAGCTTAACACCCTTCTCTGAGACGTACGAGCTCAGAGGTTATGTAGTTGAAGGTTATCAGCGATATTTCCCAATCTGGTAATGTGGCATGCTGAGTGCTGCTGTGTGATGATCATTGGTTGGTCATTTGTGATATGATCATTTGTTTGATCATTTATCTTTGTGATTATTGCTTTGGTCATCTGTGGACCCGAAGCATGGCTTTGTTACACAAAGCGTAGCTTTGTGGACGAGACTTCGTCAGGACCTCACTCCCCGGAAATGGTCGAAACAGGAATATGCGGCAAGGTTATGAGGGTCGCGCCCTTTAGGGTATGTCATTCCCTTCTGGAAAAGGGTGGTATCATGGTATGGAGCCCAGATATTTACTCATGTGGAAACACTATATCTATTTCTGTGTGGTGTTGTTGGTATCGAGCGCTCGGATAAAGGTCCCAAAGGACCGGGGGATGACATATTCGTGTAGTAGTTACCTAGTTACAGAGGTAACCCGGCCTTGTGTTGGCAGAGATCTAACCGTAACGTTAGTTCTCGGGACGTCCCGCCAGAGGCGATCCCATGTGGCAGTAGGAAGTTCCTTAGCCTGACCATTTGTTGGAAATCCATTCATCCAATACGCGCCCTGTACGGTTTTAGTTGTAGAACCTGCCATTTAACATGGCAGCTATAGTAGGCATAGTATCATGGTACCTATGCTGGCTAGGATTTATATTATACTTTCGAAATATTTTCCACTATGCACTAGTAATAATATCAAAGAATTTTTCTCGTAGTAAGCATGTTTGACTATCATAAGGAGAAATCTCCCCCATGTGTGCGTTTGCATTGTGTGTGTGCCGGGAGGCCTTATGGTAGTTTCATTTTCCAAAAAGCATTGCGGATTTCAAAATTTAAATTTTCTTGTTGCTTGTTTAAAGATAAACTGTTTTGAGTTCTCACACCAGTCCCATGACTGACCTGGAGTTTATTGTTCCTTTCCTAAACTCTGGGTGCCCACTATTTTCCACACGGGCAGTCTAGAGTTAGGTTATCAGGTTATTCTGGATTCGGGAGTTGCTGTGCAGATCTGGAGGCGAGCCAGATAGCGTAGTCTATTATTTATTGTATATAGTATTTCTTTTCCGCTGTTGTTGTTGTACACTCTGATTGATGTAATGTAATGTAATGTGATGTAATGTATAAAATGTATAGTTCTTTGTTTTAATGAATGTACATTTATCTATTATATATTGTTCCGCTGCGATTGTGAGATTCTGATATTGTTTCTCGTTCTGTTACTTGTTTTTCTGTTTTCTCTTCTCTTTCTTTTCTTTCTTCTTCTACCTCTTTCTTCTTCTAAAACCCTAACGGTTCGATTTTTCGGCAACGAAAAATCGCGTTCGTTACATTTGGTATCAGAGCTTATGGTTAAGCGACAACCTGCTCTGTTGGGTGTTACTCATTAGAGATAGAGTCAGCAGTACTCTAGAATGAGTGTGAGTGTAATAATAGATATGAGTGCGTATTTGTTAGTGAGTATAAAATTGTTTTATATTGTGATGATTGGTTTGTTGAGTGGTATATGAACCTTCGTCGGCGCAGCCTCGAAAACTGAATCGAAGGGGTTCCTAAACACTTGAATAGAACAATTCGACACAATATTGTTTTAAATTGGGTAAATGAAATAATTTTACCTCGATTATATTTTATATATAAAAAGAAAATAATTTTTCAGGAATTATTGAAGTGTGTATATAATTGATTGCTTGGTTGTTGTTAAATAGGATATATATATAAGATAATCAAGGTTGTTTGAATAAAATAATTAAAAGTTGTTTGAATAAGCTAATAAAAGCAACTATTGTAAAAGAATAATGGTATAAACCAATGAATCATAAGATGAAATTATAATTAATAATGAGTTACAATTGTAAGATAATCATGTATGTATATAAGAAGTAAAATTATATAAGTAAAAGGTTTATAAAAGTGATTTATGAATAGAAAAAAACTTTTTGAAAGAATAATTAGCATTGATTTCACTATTGTCACTGGGAAATAATAAGGGTGATGACTGCAGCATCATCAGTATCATTTTCGAGTTTCTATGTGATGGATTTGCTACAATAATGAATTTAAAATTGAAGTTTTGTGGTAATAAATCAATTTGAAATTAAAATTCAACTTGAAGTTGATAAGTATAAGCGAAATAAGTTTTGAACTTATAATATAAGTTAGAAGTTGAATAATAAGTTTTATAACTTATAGAATGGGAAAATGTAAGTGAAACCAATTATTGAAGTGGTTAAACAATTAAGTTAAGTAAAATGGAATATGAATTTGAATATTGATATGAATTTGACTTAAGTAAAAGTTAAATAGGATTTACTTTGGAATTTAAAATCCGAATTGAATTGATAAGTAAAACTTAAGTTTAATTAACAAATGATGTTTAAATGGAATAACTTAAGTGGAGTTGAATAAAAAAATCGATCTTTGTATCAAAGTTAAATAATCAAGTGAATTAAATGATGTAAATAAAGTTGAAATGGAATGCAAGTTAAGTAATGTTGAAAGAATTGATGTTAATATCAAAGTAAGTGAATAAAGTGAGTAAATGAAATTGTTAAAGATGTGAACTTAAGTTATATAAATGAAATTCAATTTTATTTGTAAAAAGAACTAGCAATTGAGTTAAAGTATGAATTGAATGTTAATCAATAGAATATGAATAAGTTGATATGAAACGATGTATGTAAGTGTAAATTCATTGAAGTTAGTTGAATAATTGGATGAAAATCAATTGAATGTTAAAACCAATTGGAATTAAAACAGTTGAACCAAATTGAATGTAAGTAAAATAAATAAATTTGGTTGTATTGGATGTGCATTGGTCGTTATTGCTTGTTGGTTGGTTGTATGTAAATTCATTAAGTGTTAATGAAATTGAACTAGCGTAATTGGAAGCTATGAAATTGAATAGAATTGAATTGGAATTGAAACGAATGAAAATGAATATGCAACTTTAATAGTAAGCTAAAAGTGGTATAAGAAGCATGTATTGGAAATTTTATAATTGAATTGGCAAATTGGTTTGAATATTATAATTAGATATTATGCTAGCAGGATATACAGGTATATAATGGATTGGAATTTTGATTTCAAAGTTAAAAAATTGAATGGCTCGACAAAAAGGTACGTATTTCAGTTTTTATATGAGATTTGATGATTTCCTTCTCTAGCCACTTGGCTTTCTCTTTTCTTTTTGATTCTGAGGGGCCGTAGAGCCGTTTTGTAGTCGTGCCGATCTAGCCGCGCAAAGGAGACTCTGGCGAAATTTTTCGAAAATTTAGAGAGTTAGTAAAATTTTGAGAAATTTTGAAAGTTTGGGAATTTGAATTTAAATTTAAATTTGAATTGTTGAGTAAACAATGATGTTTGAAACCTATAATTGAAGTTGGAAAGCTAATTGAAATGATAGTAAATCTTTAATAAAAGATTGGTGTTAGAAGGTTGATAAAACTATTAGTTTTGGAAAAATAATAAACGGATTATGAATTATTCTCCTTAACTTGCAATTTCGAGGACGAAATTCTTTTAAGGGGGGAAGATTGTAACGACCCAGAATTTCTGATAATTTGAATTTGAGTATTTAATTAATTTTAAATATTAATAAGTGGAATTTTTAAGTAGAATAATTTATTTTTCGAATATTGGATTTAATGGGATAATTAAATCGATAATTTAATAGTGAAATTCCAAAAATAATTAAATATTGGGTTAAATGTGATTGAAAATGGTTTGGAAAATTTTGTTATATCATATTAAAGTTATAGAAATATTTTAGAACTTGTAAAACTGAATTTGGAGTTAATTTGTAAAAATTGAATATTTTAATATTTAATTATCGACTGAAAAATAGCCAATTTTTGAACAGTCTCGGAATTGAACGAAACAAGTTCCATTGGATCCGTAATAGTTAGTTATTATCGGATTTCAAATTTCGTAGCAAACGGAGTTGTCGTTTGACCGTGGCAGCTCGAAACGCATCGATATCGTTTTAATTTTAATTCGGCGAGTTAAAATAGCCATTTTTCAAACGGTCTCGGATTTCGACGAAACCAGTTTCATCGGATCCGTAATGTGATATTATTGTAAGATTTCAAATTTCAAGTCAATCGGATTTGTCGTTTGTCCGGTACAAGCCAAAACGCCTAGAAATCGCTTAAATCGGTTTAAATTTAAATTGAGCGTTTATTACCGTATCTCACACATATGATGGAATTAGCTTCCGAAACTTGTTCCATTGTGTCCGGAACGTGGAAAAACCTTAGGATCGCCTGGCGGCACGCGTCGTTTGGAGTTCGTTTGCAAAAGTGTTAAATTGGAGATTTTATTATTAAAATAATATTAGTATATATATGTTATTTTATCTCAAAACCCTAGGAGATTAGGGCCAGCCGCCAGTATTTGTTCCAATGGCCAGAAATCTCCCGTTTTCTCCTCCATTTTGCAATCAATCCGTGCAACGATTCAACGAACTTCCAACTAGAAAATCGTAGAGCATCAAGAGATCTCCACATCCAACGGTCGAGATCGAAATTGGAGCAACGAGCAGTGGGCGAGGGGCCCGCGTTCTCTGGTGGCTGCGCACGCAACCCAAGGAGGGGGAGAGGGCCGAGCTCCACTCCAGGGCAGCCGAGCATGGCTCTCACGTAGGCGGAGGTGGTGGCGCTCCCTGATCGACGAATAGGCGAACGTTGTGGTCGGAAAATCAAACCCTAGTTTGGTTTTGTGATGGGTTATGCGTGCGTTCTTGTTCCTGGGAACGAAGAAGGCCGTGCGCACGGGTAGAGGATGAGAGAGGGGGGGGCCCGCGTGAAGAGGTTGTGCTTTATTTCTTTTGAAATGTAATTTAAATTGTAAATCTAATTGTTCAGCGTTTAAAACGTGATATCTTTTGCATGCGAGGTCGGATTCGAACGAGATTTTTTGCGTTGGAATCGTATTCGCGTGCTCTTCGCAATGCAACTGGTTTGGAGTCGATTGGAGCTCGTTTGAATTTCGGGTAAAATTAAACGTTCGTTTAATTTTATTCGAAACGAACGCGAAAACGAAAATAAAATCAAGGTGAGAACTCCTCACTCAATCGAAAGGTTTTGTTTAAAATTTTGAATAGTTAATATTGATTGTTGATTGCTGATTGATTGTGTTAGTAGATATAGTAGGATATATACTATATATAGCGATATATATATATTGGCATATGTATATATCGGATTTGATTTCCCGCCTCGTATAGCGGATGAGACCCTATTGCGCCGTTATTAAGCGGAATATTTATAAAATCCCATATACCGCGATATTCCACCTTGAAGTGGAATTGGTATTGTGCTAACGTCTGTGGATGCAGGGTAACAGGTTGGAGGGATCCAACTGGATTCCTCACATATTTATTTGTTTATAAATATTATGTTGATTGTTGATAATCATATTGATATATGACACTTATTCCCGTGATTGACCATCTGATGTTGTTGCATCATCGGATTCAAATTTTTAAAATTAAAATAACGGTTTTGAATTTAAAAGGGGTTTTAAATCGATTTTTCAAAGAATATGGTTTATTAAAAATTTTGAATTGATTAAAATTTAAAAATAAATAGATGGATAAATTTTTATGTTTTAAAAATTTATATTTTTATAAAATATAACTTAAAAGAAATTTTTAACAATAATAGGTTTTTATAAAATAGTTAAATTTGGTTTTTGGGAAGTTATTATTATTAATGGTTTATATAAAGGATTTTATAAATGGATGTTTTTAAATTAAATTTATTGAAGTTATAGAATAAATTTATAAAGTGTTAAGTTGATGTATAACATGAATTTCACTAGGATTTATAGATTAATAAATGTGAAATTTATAAAACGAATGGTTATTGGAAAATTTTAAATTTATAAGTTATTAACTTATAGAAATGGATTTGGGCATTAAAAAGGGGAATTTCATAGAAATTGTTAATAAATGAAGATTTCATTAGTTGAAATTATTATAAACCATAAAGAAATCTTGTAAGTGATAAGATTTTAAATTGGTGAAGTTCAAAGGAACGATTTGGTAAATAAATAATATTATAAGTATTTAACTTACAATATGGCTTTTGGGTATGAAATTGGGTTATGTAAATTGCATCGGATTAATAAAGGAATTTATAAAATTGGGGTTTATAATAGAAATGGAATTTATAAACTATGTTTATAAATTTGAAATCCATCGAATTTGATAAATTGAAATATGGGAATTTGTTAAGTGGGCTATATTCACTATTTTGAATATTGAATAGATTATTAAATAGAATGGGTTTGTTTTTGGGAAAGGAATGTTTTAAATGGAATTTAAAACGAATTAAAGGTGTTTTAAAATGTATTGAGTATTGAAAACATAGATTTCAACATTGATTGTTGAAATAGACGTTTTCGAGAAACAGAAGGGGATAATTTGTATAGTATTGGATTTATATATCTATTTTTAATTTCAAATCCATATACTAGTGTTTTTGGGTTGTCGTAACGATGTTTTACGCAACATTCGTTTTTAACCCAAATAAATGTGAATAAAGGAATGTTTTCTTAAAGAGAATGGAATTAATACTTAACTATGGTTTAAGCATATGGAATATTTTCGAATTGTTGAAAATAAATTGAATTGTGAATTACTTATTTTTTTAAATAAGTTTAGAAATGATTTTCCAATATGGAATGGAACGTTTTTGTGAATTCACCTTTTAAAGGTAAAAGTGTAAGCGAATATTTTGGAATCGATTTGAAATCAAATATGAATGGGTATTTGGGATTTAATTCACGTTGGAATTTATATGAAGGGAAATTTGTTTAAAAATAAATATTGATTTATTTTGAAGTATGAAAATGAATTTACGGATTTGGGACGTAAATTTAAATTAAATCGGTAAAGATTTATTTGATGATTTGAAATTTGTTTTCAAAGGGTATAAAGGATGAAAAGTAATTTGAAATTAGTTTTCAAATGGTTAAGGTGATTTGAAATTAGTTTTCAAATGGTTAAGGTGATTTGAAATTAGTTTTCAAATGGTTAAGGTGATTTGAAATTAGTTTTCAAATGGTTAAGGTGATTTGAAATTGGTTTGCAAATGGTTAATGTAATTTGAAAATTGGTTTTCAAATGGTAAAGGTAAATTGAAAATTGGTTTTTCAATTGGTTAAGTGTGGAAAATTTTATCGTGAAGTGGTTTTGGTAAAACAAATAACTGGGGCAATTATTTGGAAATGGTGTATATATATATATATATATCTTGTGAAGATATTTTTGGGATTAAATAATTTTGGAAATTTATTTGGAATCTGATGATGTGGCGCATCTTTATTGATAGTTAAATAACCGACTATCAATATTTACCCTTGGATGGTATTGGTTGTGATTGTTTGAAATTGAATGCACACTTATTTTTAAAATAAGCGCTCGCTATTCGGTTTAGCCGGGAGAGGACCTTTGTGTCATATATCCCATTCCGAATATGCGATACGTCGTTTGGATTGCATTTGAAGACCGGTGTTGAAGACCGGGTATTTGTGAAAACGATAGGATGACCTATCGATTGTCTCCGCATCGTTAGCTACGATATGGAGATTTCCTTTGTGATGGGAAATTTTATCGGGATTGTGAATACCCGGATTGCAAGGGCTTCTTTGGAAGTGCCTTCGGTTCTGTTCGAACCCGGAACAGACTTGTATGGTTACGTGTCTGACATTACATTTTGAGAGATAGAGCAGATTTCTTTCAAATACATTTCTGTTGGTGGCGGAGAATTTATTCTCTTAGCTTAACACCCTTCTCTGAGACGTACGAGCTCAGAGGTTATGTAGTTGAAGGTTATCAGCGATATTTCCCAATCTGGTAATGTGGCATGCTGAGTGCTGCTGTGTGATGATCATTGGTTGGTCATTTGTGATATGATCATTTGTTTGATCATTTATCTTTGTGATTATTGCTTTGGTCATCTGTGGACCCGAAGCATGGCTTTGTTACACAAAGCGTAGCTTTGTGGACGAGACTTCGTCAGGACCTCACTCCCCGGAAATGGTCGAAACAGGAATATGCGGCAAGGTTATGAGGGTCGCGCCCTTTAGGGTATGTCATTCCCTTCTGGAAAAGGGTGGTATCATGGTATGGAGCCCAGATATTTACTCATGTGGAAACACTATATCTATTTCTGTGTGGTGTTGTTGGTATCGAGCGCTCGGATAAAGGTCCCAAAGGACCGGGGGATGACATATTCGTGTAGTAGTTACCTAGTTACAGAGGTAACCCGGCCTTGTGTTGGCAGAGATCTAACCGTAACGTTAGTTCTCGGGACGTCCCGCCAGAGGCGATCCCATGTGGCAGTAGGAAGTTCCTTAGCCTGACCATTTGTTGGAAATCCATTCATCCAATACGCGCCCTGTACGGTTTTAGTTGTAGAACCTGCCATTTAACATGGCAGCTATAGTAGGCATAGTATCATGGTACCTATGCTGGCTAGGATTTATATTATACTTTCGAAATATTTTCCACTATGCACTAGTAATAATATCAAAGAATTTTTCTCGTAGTAAGCATGTTTGACTATCATAAGGAGAAATCTCCCCCATGTGTGCGTTTGCATTGTGTGTGTGCCGGGAGGCCTTATGGTAGTTTCATTTTCCAAAAAGCATTGCGGATTTCAAAATTTAAATTTTCTTGTTGCTTGTTTAAAGATAAACTGTTTTGAGTTCTCACACCAGTCCCATGACTGACCTGGAGTTTATTGTTCCTTTCCTAAACTCTGGGTGCCCACTATTTTCCACACGGGCAGTCTAGAGTTAGGTTATCAGGTTATTCTGGATTCGGGAGTTGCTGTGCAGATCTGGAGGCGAGCCAGATAGCGTAGTCTATTATTTATTGTATATAGTATTTCTTTTCCGCTGTTGTTGTTGTACACTCTGATTGATGTAATGTAATGTAATGTGATGTAATGTATAAAATGTATAGTTCTTTGTTTTAATGAATGTACATTTATCTATTATATATTGTTCCGCTGCGATTGTGAGATTCTGATATTGTTTCTCGTTCTGTTACTTGTTTTTCTGTTTTCTCTTCTCTTTCTTTTCTTTCTTCTTCTACCTCTTTCTTCTTCTAAAACCCTAACGGTTCGATTTTTCGGCAACGAAAAATCGCGTTCGTTACACCACAACTGATTGCTTATATAAGGAATAAACTAACAACTACCTTATGATTCAAAATATGCAGTGTGTTGAGTATTTATACATGTTAAAAAATATCAAATACGCTTCCTTATTCGAATTAGGCTCATCTTATTTCCTCGCTTGCGGATACCGATGGAACTATATAGGGTTGTTTATGCCCAAAACCTAAGCTGCCTCCTCTGAAACATCCTCAACAAAATTACTTATTCTTGTTATTTATGGCTAGTAATTATTTGCAACTTTCCTTTACATAGTACTGGCAGGAATAAACGATAACATTTTTCTTATTATACTTTTATATATGTTAAACATTTAAAAAGCATTTATTTATACATTTGTATATGCTTTTTGGAAACCCATTTCGAGAAAAAAAAATAGAATACCTTTTTCAAAAAAAATTAAATTTTTTCTCAAAATATTCAAGTACGTTATGTCAATACGTACCTAGCTCCTAAGGAAACTTAAAACCAGACTTTGATACCAACTATGAAAATCGGCAACTTCTGGCACACTAATCCAAAGCTTAGACCGACCTCCAGACCCGCGTCAGTTTCAAGAAGTACGAGCAATCGGGTTTTTATATATCACAGAGACTAGGAATATAAGGACAAATCTAAGACATTATACACTTTGAGATCTCATAGTGGAAGGAATAAAATATAAGTAATGAAAATAGACATTTTTGAAAAACAACCTTCAAAATGCTTAATTCATATACACTGTTTCCAAAGTACAATATAAGTTTAATAGACATTTAATACAACAAATGCTATATGAGGAACAATCAAAGGTAGTGGAACTCCAATTCTTAGCTTCTTTATCCACACTTTGTGCTAAATCAACTACTATCATGTTATCTTGTTGAGGGAGAAGGTTGGATTAGAAAAAAGTCTGGTAAATGAGTACATCATTAATACATGGTGATCACATGTAGTTGACTTTAATAATACTCTATGTTACCTAGGATGTTCTACATGTGTCCGTGTATTACTAGATTTCTTTACTTAAGGGGTTTTAACTTAATACACAACTATACTAACGGCTTGGGCAGGCTCATACGAGGATCGAACAGCTAATCAAACCTCTAATAATTAGTAATCATCTAATAGCTAATAGAGCTTCTCCAACATAGGATTTTTCTACAATTTCCTCTATGGGACTAAATATCTCACATTACGACTATGCATAGCTATTTTACATAGATTTCCCTATAATTTCCACATAGGACTAAATTTCCCACAACAACAACTAAACTAACTATTTTACATAGGTTTCCCTACATTTTCCATAAGGGACTAAATTTCCCACAGCTGTGACTACATATATCCTAGCTATGCATTGAGGAGGAGCTCGCAATGCCGACTCGCTAAAGTGTCTCATCGTCTCTATTCATGTTCACCTCTCAATCATAGCATATGTCTCTTATTGCATGCATCGACATCCAACAACAACAATATATCACGTCGCGTCACCCCTGAATATCAAAGAATTCCCGTTGTGTCAGTCCCGCACACTTCATCAAGCATTACTTAGTCCTGCACATACACTGTCGAAACTCCTATGAGTGCCATTTGTGATAGAATCGCCCCAGTCGATTATCGACCCCTGGTGGATAAATAACACTTACCTAGTCTTGCAACGTCCTAATGTCGCCTTATAGGGAAATAGCTTCCCTAATCTTAACATCTCTACGTGTATATATATACACACTGCTAAGCAATTTATTTATAACCTATGCCTTAGATCGAGGTTTATACCGTGCTTCTCGATGTTAACTAGTTCACTGCCTGCTCCTAGAGCGGTCGACTGGTTGCTGTCAACCAGTCCAGATAGTGTGGTTGAAAAATCGTTGTTGATTAAGGTTTTTAAATTTTTGATTTTTAGTTTATTTGGTTAGTTAATTATTAACTGATTAGGTTTTTCTCATTATAGTGAGTTACAAAGCAACCCCTATAAACCAAATTCTACAATTTCTAAAATTTCTTATTCAAACTCAAATTTTCAAATTTAAAGGAATAGTTCAAATCTAGGGTTACTACTAACAACAATATTAATAGGTTATTTGAATTCGTACTCCATTAGAAAAGGGTTTAAGATATATTGTAACGACCATAAATTTCACGGCTTTAATTTGCAAATATTTAATTAATTTTAAATTTTCAATAATAGGTTTTATAACGAAAATAAAAATCTTTTAAATGGTTAATAATAATGGTGAAATAGTTTTCAAAATTGGCTTACAAAAATATACAGTTTGAAGAAAAATTGAAAATGTGTCTGGAATTCATTTTTTTAATTTTCGAATTTTCATCGGCTAATAGTTGTAACAAACTTCGTGAACTCTAATGAGAATATATTCGCTCACATTTAGACATTTATTAGTTAGAATTACATATATACATAAATGTATATGCATATAAATAAGCTTATAGAAGTAGTGACGTTACATTTTTCCTAAAAAAATAAAAAATGTATTTAAATATAAAGATTCCTATAAAAACATAAAGGACTAAGGCATTAATGGCATGGATTTGATGGAAGGGTGGCTAGATTTGGATGAGGTGGAAAGAGGTAGTTAGGTGGCATAAGGAGAGAGAAGAGCAAAGTACAAGGGTAGTTTGGTAATTTGATGTATGCTCTTAGTATACATAACATTTTCCTAACACTTGCATCATTTTTCATTCATTTCAATTTCCATTATCTTTACTTCTTTCTTCTTTAAAGCTTTTGAAAAAATTAGTCATGGCTTCCTATTTTAAAGTTATAAATACAAAAAAAATTATTTTGTTTTAAATGTTTTCAAACCTTATTTTAAAAACTCTTTCTTCTCCATTTTTACTCACAATTCATTCGGCCATAACTTCGTCCATACTACTTCAAATTAAGACTTTATTTTTTTCAAACCGTATATAATTTTAATGGGTACAACTTTTATTTACACGACTTTTCAAATTTCAAATAGTCAAAACTTTATTTCTTTCAGACTTATTTTTGGACCCATATTTTCAAGCCCGAAAATAATACTCCTTCTTTTGACCATATCTCCCTCATAACCCATATTTTATAAATGATTTTAGAGGTTTGTAAAGAGGTTTTGTAAATCGACTTGTAGACATATAAAAGTGTTTTTATAAATTGACTTTGGAAATTTATAAGTTATTTGAATCATGAAGTGAGCTTTTAAATAGGAAATGGTTATAAAGGATAAGTGGATTGGGTTATAATAAGTAATGTTTTTCAAAAGGAATTTGAAAAGAATGAATTTTCCAAATGTTTCAATAATATACTTATACTGCTAAGATAAATTAAATGTTTCCTACGTTTAAAGAAAAAGTAAGGGTTTTGGAAATTGTGTTGTGTAAAGATCTTTTGATCAAGTTTTATAAAGTGATTTTATTAATCAAAGGTAAATTAATAAAGGCTTGGTGGATCCCATACAGAATCAAATCAATGTTGAATGTATATTTACTTGACAGTTAAATAAACGACTATCAAAATCTGGACCAAAACGTAACTTTGGAAATATGTAGGAGAAACGCGAAAATTATATGGTACAGTTACCATTAGCGGTGTTATACTGTACGTGAATTTATTTCGTTCTTCTAGGATAAATGATAGGAAATCCGTCCACTAACGGTAAGGAGGTGATCTCCATTCTTATCTTTGTCTGTATACTTCCTAAAGAACCGAGTTCAGTTTATCGGAAATTATCGAAAATTGTTTCGAAGAAACTAGGATCGAATATGTTATCCAAAAACCACATCGATCTAACTCAAGTGTTTCAAACCAAAGACATCTTGAAGAGTATGGAATCGAAGATGAGTTTTTGAAGTACAAAGGCTACTTCCTACTAATCCTAAGGGTGATTCCAAAATGGGTGTAGTAGAGGTAGTGCCTTCAGATTCGTTCAGTCCTGGAACGAACTTGTGTGGATGAATGCTAGCATTGCATTGATGCTTAGATGGAAGTGTTAGCATTCCAAGTGGAAAGTGCTATATAATAGGTAAAATGTAGCCTCTAGCCTCATCAATCAGGAATAACTAAAACAAGGGAGAAGTAGCAGGGCTGAGTAGGTCGCTCGCAATCAAGGTATGATCATCTCTATCAGGAGCAAATATTATCTCTTATTTATATGCTTCAGGGCCCATTAATGGAGGGGTGATCGTATTCGGTACTACTAGTAGAGTGCTAGGCCAATCCTATGTTGGTAGGGGATTCCGGTGAGGTCCTTAGTGTTATTTTGTCTAGAGATGCACAGTGACAGGCGGTACTCCAATAGCCTGGCCATTGTACGGAATCCATTCTCCAATAAGTGTCGTCCGTTTTTAGTTGTGCCCAAATATGTTAAAATGTGAGATGCAGACATTTATGCTATTTTATGTATTTACTTTGTACCTTTAGATATTATCATAATATCACGGGATTTTCTATAAAAAAAGTATTTTGGTTATCATAAGGTAAAATCCCGCCCGTGTTTATATGCAGCGAGGTCTTACAAGATACCTTTGATTTTAAAAAGGTTTTAAACATAATAATTCAGTTGTTTGAGTTTACTCAAACCATACCCATCTCAAACCCGGAGTTTTATTTTCGTTCCTAAAACTGTTGGGTGCTTAAATTTTTATGGGCAGCCGGGTAGTTCAAGTTTTCCCACAGACGCATTTTGGAGGAGCTTCGAGCAGGCGGCTTCATCGATAGCTAGTTATTTTCTTATTTCCATTGTATTATATGTATCTTGTATAAGTTAGGTAGGGACAGGCTGTTATAACTGTCTAAGGATAGACTTGTATTAGTATAACTCTGATGTATCATTTTTAAGATGACGTTGTAAAGTGTTATGTTGATTAATATATGTTATTCTGTTGCGTTTAGGAGATTCTGTGATTGTTTAGTTTCTTCTTATCCTTTATCTCCTTTCTTTCCCCTAACAATCTATCTTTCGACACTTAGTTGTTTGGCACGTAAATACCATAGAGGTATTAGTGTTGACTTCTGGGGTTCGAAAAGACGGGTTGTTACATAGATGAATTCATATTTATTAGGTTTACATCAGTTTAATTTGTTATTCAATATCAGATACAAACAATATGATTTCAAATTTAGTGTCAACAACCTAAAATCAGAAAGGGTAAAATAAAACTAACTACGTATAAATCATTAATTCCGACGAATGTCAGGAATCAAAATTAGAAATTAACTCTTAGCACTTCCATTCCAACATCATGCAAGTCATTGTGGTGTGCTTTCTACTCAATGCATCAATAATTACATTCCCCTTTCCTAGAATATAGGAAATCCCAAAATCATATGATGTATGAAACACCATCCACGGTTGCTGCCTAAGATTCATGTCTTTGGGAAAATAGATACCTGAGGGACTTATGATTTGTAAAGATCTCAAACCTCTCTCTTACTAGATAGTTCTTCGACGATTTCAAAGTAAATACGAGTGTAGCTAGCTCAAGATCATGTGTTGGGTAATTTTTCTCATGCACCTTGAGTTGTCAGCTACCATACACTGCCACCTTACCTTCCTTCATCAGGACAACACCAAGACCAGTAAAATGTAAATTAACTTGGTACCATCAGGAATATTTGAAACTAGTGCGCTTGTCAATAACCCCTTTAAAATGGAAAATGCTTCTTCACAAGCTTGACTCCAAACAAAGGCTAGATTCTTCTTAGTAAGACGAGTTAAGAGTGCCAAAATCTTTGCTAAGTCATTGATGAACTTTCTACAAAATGTAGCCTATCCCAAAAATATACGACCCTCCAAAGCATTGTTTGGTGTCTTCCAGTCCTTTGTCACTTCCAACTTTCTTAGGTCAATAGCCACTCCTTCCCTAAAAATAATATGTCCAACAAACGGACTTACTTTCGAAAATGACATTTGGATAATTTTGCACTCAACTGGTACCCCCTTAAGTCTTCCAAAATTTCTCCCAAATGATACTTATGCTCTACTTCACTCCAAGAAAATACCAAGATACCATCCATAAATACCATAAAAAAATTATTCAATTACTTCTTGAAACTCTACTCATCAAATCCATAAAGTATGTGGGATCAATAGTCAAGCTAATGGGCATGCCTACTCACTCAAACAATCATCCATCCAGGGTCCAAAATGCAGTCTTTGGTATATTGTCCTCTGCTACTCTCAGCTAATGGAATCCGACTGCTAACTTAAGCTACGAGAAACCTTAGCCCTAACTCGTAGATTGAAGAGGTCGTTAATAAGAGGTAAAAGTATTGATTCTTTCTTATCACTTTGTTTAGCTGATGATAATAATGCGCAAACTAAGAGAAACGTCTGCTTTAGTGGGACAAACAATAAGGTATTCCCACTCTAAAATAATCTTACTTATAAAGTCTTTCTTCAATAATTTTGAGACTTGCTTATCCAATTCTCTCCTTTTCTGCAGTCGTATTGTGACATCCTGCCTCTATACCTATATTATCCAAGAGTATTACAAAGTAATACTGTCAGATAATATAGAAAATAAGGCTATATGGGGTACACACGTGAATATTCTTTTGGAATTACACTGGTTTGTATTTAAACATCAAATATACGTACACGGTATCAGTTCAAGACAATAAATGTAACATTCTTGAATTTTAGCCGTGTTTAATTTGGCAATTTATTTAATTTTGAAATTAAATAGTGAATTTAATTGTGAATAAATCATAAAATTCCCAGAGTAGGTAAAAGATTTTAGATTATTAATAGATATTTTGAATTAAAAACTATATTTTGAAGCTAATAATTTTTGAATAGCTATTTAAAATGGATTGGGTTGTGTTTATATATATATGAATAATAATTTGAAATTTTGAATTTGGAATTCAAATGTTAATAAATTGAAATTTAATTGGACTTAAAGAAATTTTATATATGAAACAAACAATAATATAATAAGTACGATTACATAAGGTTAAAATGAAAATTTTAAATAAGTATGTTTAATATCTTAAGTTTAAAAATATAAATATATTGAAAATAAAAATTTTATTTACTAACTTATAAATAATTGCTAGTAATGTATAATTTAATTTCAAACTATTTTACTGTAATTTGTATAAGTATAAATATACACATAAGGAAATGAAATAGATAAATATGTTTTATAAATTATTAATAAGGGTTCAAACTATAAAATAATTTAGATAAAGTTTTTTTACATAAATATACAAAGAAATTGACATTTGTGAGGAAAGGACAAAGAATTTATAAAAGTGTAAAGCTTTTAAAATACATGACAATAAGTGTTAGCTTAATAAGTTGGCAAGTGGCATTTATCTCATTTTCTTTTAAATTAAAGTGTAAATAACATGTAAAGGAGTAAATATTAAAACTCTTCTTTCATATTCAAGTCTGAAGAAAAAAAATTCAAAAGAAATTTAAAACAGTCTCAAATCAAAAGCAAGTTGAAAGATCTGGGAAACAAACTAAACCTGAAAATCAATATAGAATCAGAAAATCAAAAGCAAGTCTGGAAATTCAAAGAGGAATCAAAAAGCAAAATCTGGAAAAACAATTGAAGATTGCAGGGAAAACAAAACTCAAATCAAATATAAGGGTCAGGTACTAAAGCATTTGCAACTCAGGTAATTTAAGTGAAAACCTTAACAAAAATTTAAATTTAAAGAAGTTTTTGAAGCAATTAAAACATAATTAACCCCATTATTTTTGACCTGAGGGAATATGATCAAAAAAATAAAGAAAAAGGGGAAGGACAGTTTAAAAGGGGATTGCATGTTCCAGATTTTCAAAGCATCACAGCATGCTCTGTTCTTCTTTATTCCTTCAGGAAAAAGGTGAGCAAAACTCACACCCCTTTATTTCTAAATGCCTGGAGTTCTGAATTTAAATCCGTTGATTGAAAAAAAATGTTAAAGTAGGTTGAAGAATAACTTGCATGTGTATGGATTTGTGAGTACATATGTGTATATAGCTCTACCTAAGAAAAGACATTAGTTTTTGTTTTGAGTGTTACAGGGTTCAATCCTGTTTGAAAGAAAAAAAATCACAAACTCCCTTTCTGACCATCTATTGATCTTAATGATCAAAGAAAATATGATAGAATGGTCAAGACCCCCTTCCTAAAAATATTTGTAAGCACTAAGGTTGAATAGGTTACTGGAAATAAATTTTTACGGTAATAATCTTTTAATGATAAAAAAATTTAAATGATTCAATTCCTTGTGTTGATCATGCAATCTGATTTGTGCTCTTAAATGTTGAACTTTAAAAATAAAATTGTGATTTTAAGTTTTTAATTGAAGCGCATTTTTGGGTTTGAAAGGAAAATATAAAAACATTGATTTCTGATGATTAACGAACAACTGAGTCTTGGGCTTGATGTCAGAGGAGGTGAAGGTAGTGAAGTTTATGGGAAAAATACTCGGAAATTTTTTGGTTAATCGAGGTGCCGTCGCGACTTGATTTTAAGGTTTATTGTTCAGTTGTGGTCACGAGGTTTGTAGGGGAGTTTTCGTCGACGTCAAGGCGCCGTGAAGGATCGGTCCAAGAGGGATTGAAGTGAAATCGTGTGACGCATTTTTCGGTGGTGCGACGTGGTTCCCGATGGCCGAGAAAGTCGTCGGCGATTGATTTTGTTGGTCTGGGTTCATTCCAATGTGTATGTGTTCGAACTCGATTTCGATTTCGAGTTCAATCTGAAGATTTAGTGACTGGGATCGATGGAGGAAGTCGTAGGTGATTTGTGGGCATCATCGACGATGATCGGAATCGCTTCGTCGAACTGTGCATCTGCACGCGTGTGTCCCTGTGCTTCTGGGATTAAACGGTTTTGGGAAGACGAAGTTTACTCGGGAGGTGACTCGGAGAATTAGTGGTTTTGCTCGAAGAAAATGATGTCGCGTATGACTCGAGGTTGAACTCGAAGTAGGGCTAGGGAAAATGTTAATTTGGCTCGGGTCTGTTTCTATAAACTGACCAGGTTTCAGGTTTTATAACCTGACAGTGTTCAGTGTTTTTAAAATTTAAATGAAATTCAAATTTTAAAGCAGGATTTTAAAACAGGGTTTTAAAATTCAAGTTTAAGTTGATGAACTTTTGAATCCTAAGTTTTTAAAAATGAAATTTAAAATTTAAGCAAGATTTAAATCCAGTTTTCAAAATCAAGTCTAAATATAGCTCCAAGTTTACTATGAATTCAAACCTTGAATTTAAATCAGTTTTGAAAATTTTAAGTGTTGAACAAGTTTAAATGTTTTAAAGTAGATTTTAAAAATGAATTTGATTTCAAATAAATGTTTAAACTTGATAAAATTCTTTATAAAGTTTTTTTTTATATATTTGAATGAAAAATTATGATGTGTTTAACTTTAATTTGGAAGTTAAATAATAGATTTATTTTAAAGCTTGATTTCTTTAAAAAAAAAAATTAATTTGGTTTAAGCTTTTTCTTATATAAGTATCTTATATAAGTTATGAGCGTTCTTTACATTTATTTTAAGGTTTATAAATTTATTTAAGTTTGAATAAATATTTAAATGGTTAAAACATTTTGAATCTTAAATTCAAAATGAAATTAAACTTAAATTTGGAGGTATAATGTTTTAAATACACTTGAATGTTAATGAAGTCATTAATAAAGTAAATAAATGATCCTAGAAATAATGAAGATAATAAAAGAATTTAATTTATAAGAGAATTGAGGAATAACTTATTTATTTGATTTTAAATTAATGATTTAGATTAATTTAAAATTAGAGATGATTAATAATGATTAATCTAAGATAAATTTCATAAGAAAGTAATTAAAGAAAAATTAATTAATAACAGTAATTAAGATTTATTTAATTAAATGATTAGGGTTAATTGGTTAAGAAATTAAACATTAATTAATTTATAATTGGAGGTTAATTAAGTAATGATTAAGGATTAATTAATTAAACAATTAAGGTTAATTAATTATAATTAATTAAGTAATTAAGATAAATTAATTTCTAATTTGGAATTAATTAAGCAATTAATTAAGATTAATTAATTGTAAATTAAAGGTTAATTAGTAATTAATTAAGGAATGATAATCAAGTTTTAACAATGAATAATTAGAGTTATTAATTAATAATTAAAGGGTAATTAATTAATTAAATAAAGATTAATTAATTGATAATGACGTTGATTAAGAAGTGATTAATTAATTAAATGATTGTGATAAATTAATTAATGATTGGTTAAGCAAAGTAAAGTAATTAATTCTTAAGTAATTGATTTAATTTGAATTTGAATTAAGAGATATGCTTGCTTAGGAATGATTGTATTGCCTTGCATTGATTGTTATCTCTGGACTGTAATATTCTTTGATGTGGGATATGTTGTGTATTGATCTGTGATACCTGTGATATGTTTTTGGTGTAAATACCCTTGGCCGTAAAATGACATTTGAAATTCGATGCGACAGGGAATCGGATTCCAGTTGGTTATCCGAAATCCACATCGAATCATATTAGTGAATCCTTATTATTGATAAATTTACTTTATCTAATGAAGATAAGCGTTATAATTTATACCGCTTATCGATATTGATGAGCTTTAAATCTGTGATGTGATGATTATCGTTGCACTATTGTGTGTAATACCCCTGGACCACACTACACACACAAATATGGATTTCACGAAGAAATCAGTTAAGTCTCAGGTTTTTGAAATGGTTTTAAAAGTTGAATTTTTAAATTCAAATAATTTTGGAAATGGAATTGGGTTGAATTTGAAAAGACTTTTGAAAATAAATTTCAAAGATAAAAGTTATTTTTTGAATAACTTGATTTAGTTTTGAAATTTGATTTAAAATTTGAATTCAAAATTTGAAATTGAATTCTATTGATGATGTAAAAAGATTATACAAACTATAAATGTGTTTATATGGGTTAAACTATTTTAAAAGTATGGTTTTGAAAAATTTGAATTTAACCCAAGTTATATTTGAAAGGCCTTAACCTGTGCAAATAAAATCGGGTTTTCCGGAACAGAACAAATGGTTTCAAATAATAATAGCTTTTATATAAGGAAAGAATTTCCAAATTAAGATGAAAAGATTTCATGTTTTTAAAACGGAATGACTTTGAAAACTATAATTGAATCTGTATGAAGGATAGATGAACCTAATTTGAAATTGAAGAAGATTTTAAATAGTATATCTTTTATTTATAAAAGATTGAAAAGGGAATTGTTTTGAAAATTATGAATGAACCTTTGAAATTGTTTTGAAAGCTATGAAATAAGTCTTTGATTTAAAGACCAGATGAGTAAATCCAATTTGAAATGGAATTGTTTTGAAAGACTATGAATGAATCTTTGTTTAAAAGATTGATGAACCTTGTTTCAAACTGAAAGGGTCTTAAATGTGAATCTTTTGTTTAAAAGATTTAAATGTGGAAATTGTTTAAACCATTGAAGGTTTTTGAAATGAATCTTTTTGTTTAAAAGATTGGGAATGGCAATTTGTTTAACCATTTGAATGAAAGATTTTTGGGTTTTAAAGCTGTGAATTAGCTGAGATCCCATATCCATATGTTTTTAAATGTTGCGCTCATTATTCGGTTTAGCCGGGAGAGGACCTTTGTGTCATATAACCCATTCCGAATAATGATACGTCGTTATGGATGACATTTGAAGACCGGTGGTGAAGACCGGGTATTTGCGAGAACGATAGGATGACCTATCGATTGTCTCTGCACTGAGTCGCGCCGGTATAGAGATTCCCTAAGTGATGGAAAGTCCGATCGGGATTGTGAATATCCGGATTTGCAAGGGCTTTTTCGGAAGTGCCTTCGGTTCTGTTCGAACCCGGAACAGACTTGTATGGTCATGTGTCTGACACTACACTTTGAGATATAAAGCCAATTTCTTTCAAATACATTTCTGTTTGGTGGCGAAGATTTATTCTCTTAGCTTAACACCCTTCTCTGAGACGTACGAGCTCAGAGGTTATGTAGTTGAAGGTTATTAGCGATATACTCCCAATTTGGTAGTGTGGCATGCTAAATGCTGCTGTGTGTTGATGATCATTTGTTGATCAAAGCATGGCTTTGGTGAAAAGCGTAGCTTTGTGGACGAAACCTCGTCGAGCCTCACAACCCGGAATGGTCGAAACAGGAAAGATGCGGCAAGGTTATTTGGAGGTAGCGCCTCCTGAGGGTATGTTCATTTCCTTCTGGATAGAGGTGATATCATGGTATGGAGCCCAGATATTTAACCTATATGGTTACTGCAATTACATTACTTTGTGGTTGTTGGTATCGAGCGCTCGGATAAAGGTTGGTTACGACCGGGGGATGACATACTCGTGTCAGTAGTTACCTAGTTGCAGAGGTAACCCGGCTTTCTGTTGGCAGAGATCCGATTAGGTTCTCGGGGCGTCCCTCCAAAGGCGTACCCATGTGGCCTAAGAAGTTCCTTAGCCTGACCATTTGTTGGAAAACCAAAGAAACAATACGCGCCTTGTACGGTTTTAGTTGTAGAACCTGCCATTTAAAATGGTAGATATAACAGGCATAATATAATGGTACCTATGCTGGCTAAGATTAATATTATACTTTCGAAATGTTTTCCACTATGCACTAATAATAAGAATATCAAATGGTTTTCGCGTATCAAGCATATTTGGCTATCATAAGGAGAAATCTTCCACAAGTCTGCGTTTGCATTATGTGTGTGGCGGGAGGCCTTATGGTAGTTTCATTTTCCGAAAGCATTGCAGATTTCAAATTTTTAATTCATTTGTTTGTTTTATAAAAAATAAACTGTTTTCGTTTGCTCATACCAGTCTCATAACTGACCCAGAGTTTATTGCTCCTTTCCTAAACTCTGGGTGCCCACTATTTTCCACACAGGTAGTTTAGAGTTGGGTTTTTCAAATATAGATATCGATTCAGTAGCTTCTAGCTTTCACATTTGGTATTCTTTGGAGATCCTGGATATTGGAGTCTTTGGATTCACACCAGTCCTGCTTGTCTTGGTGAAATGTGATGGTGATTCGAGCTAGTGATGTGGATTTTTAGCTTTGGAGCATTGGATTGGAGTTATCTCTGGGTCTTTGTTTTCCGCTGCCATATCATATTGTTATTCCGCTGTAGCATTGTTATCTTATATCTTTGTTATTGATTCATATTGTATCATTGTTGTATCATTCTGGATATTGTATCATTGGTTGTATATGATATTCATTTCTTTTTCTTCTGCTGTGTTGTTTTACTTTATTGTGTTATAAGCTCCGGCGAACCAGATTCGACGTTTGGATCCGCGGCATTTGAATACGGGTGTCGTATTCGGTGCCGATTTTCGAAGGTCGACTCAGGGTCGTTACAATAAATACGTGCGCCTCTAGGACAGAATAATACATAATATACAGTAGATACCGAGGAATACAGAGTCAGTCGCATTTATAATATATAAAAATAATACAATAGAGTTATAAGGGTATAACATAACTTAGTATGTCAAATAGCTCAATATAATATGACAAACAATCAACATACAGCTCAGCATCAAACATATACAGCGAATTAAAATCAGGAAAATGTTATATAATACTCCTAAAATAAAGCACCTCTAAACCCAGTAAAACTAATGCCAGTCATGTCGTCCTTAAACCTTAAATGTTTTTTATTGACCCGAGCAATATAAATAACACACAGTTAGACTATGTCAATATCGAGGGTTAACATATATTTAATTCATTATGTTCATGTATAATATAATAATGTAAAACATCCATCTTGTTATTAAACATGTAATAAAATATATAAAGAATTTAATCACAATATCATAAACTATCTCAAATATATTTATAAATTCCAAGTATCACAAATCATGTATATGTACACACATCATCACCCATATCAAAGTAAATTAATAATTTATAGAATCACTACAAACAGATGAATCATTCAAGTATAGATATTCACATCAAAACCCAAAAATCACTACTACTATCATTAAATTATCTTACAATCATACCCAAAATATAACATCATGCAATAATAAAAATATCATCATTCATATTCTAAAATAAGATAGGTTGGCTATCAATGCGTAATAAAATCTATGAGGATCTATCATACTCTAGACACCTGTCCAGATATAATCAAAACAGAACGGATATACGGGGACTTACTATACCTTAGGCACACAGTTTCTAGTATAGCCACCTCTAGAGATAGTGAATAATATATATCGATCCATAACACACATAACCATGAACCAGAAAAGGAGACTGGTAGCATACAGCATGCTCCAGGAATCCAAGGTCTACTATCCTCCCACCAGTAGCTGGATTTGTTCATACAGTCTTTAGTTGTCTTGACGGACATCGTGACCCCATCCGCCAATGGCTTGTCAACACATAGCCTTGGTCACTGTCATGCTTTACCCCTAATGGTAACAAACGACTAGCCTATGCCTATGCGATAGAAAAGGTTGTAGGGCACCTACCCTACCAACTACCAATTCTATGATGCGCTTCGAATATCATAAGTAATCATGATATCGTGGATTTGGGGCATGACCCCACGATCTGGCCGCTAGGTGAATACTGGCCAATCTGTTTCACTCCCAAAATATAAAGAGAGCTGTATACAAGTGGATGACATATAATACTCATATCCTATGTCTAAACATAGCTTTAGACATAAGTAGACACACGGCTCCGCAAAAAGTCAACATAAGACTGATACACTAGAGCTTTAATCCCTCCAACACATAGCCCTACCCATTAGCCAACACATGGCTATAATATACTGACCACTGTGAATTTCATCACATACACTAGTAATCCCCATTTAAATGAATATACTTACAATGAAAAATCAAACAAATAACATAATAACATCCCATACCATCGTATGTTATTTGAATGATTATTCAATGCTCATAAACTACACTCATTCCATATTGGATATAAAGTCTCATACCATATGGTATCACTAATCTGTTTATTCAAATTTGTCGCCATAGAGAAATGAAATCTCACAAATCAACTATAAAATGTTACAACTTCATATAGAAGGATGTCTTCACTACATCATATCAAATCACTAACCAAATCAATATCAATGATTAATCATTCATATAATCCAATTTAGCATATAGAAAACGAAATAATCAATAAAAAGAACAAAATAGATTATCTAAATAAATATATAAATATAAGACGATCGAACCGAAGTTTAATAATAATAATCATTCAGAACATTTTCCAATTAAATGAATAGTGAATATAGATCATAGAAAATATTGGTATTTGAATTCAATTTTAATTTTTCTACCTACAATAAATATCTAATCTCTCTATCACTCATACAATTCAATTCAATACACACACACACACACACACACATGTGTGTGTGTATTAATGATAGATCACTCACAAAACTAGAATCAATATAGAGAAGATAAGAAATCAAAAATTAGAAACTAATATAAAGTATATTATTCCAAATAAATAAATACAAACAAATCAATATATAACAATGAAACATTCATAACATATAATTTATATAACAATATCAATAACTGTAATAGGATAATAAATATATAATTTAGAATTAATTAGATAATTAACTAATCTCAAATATAAGATATTCTCTACAATAAATAAGTAATTTCTCAATCTTTTATAAAATTAAATAGTAATTTAGTATTTATAAATAGCATTAGAAAAACCCTTTTTTTACTAGATAATCCAAAATAATTTGAGAACAAAACATTACTTCTAAGTGTGAATACACGGTTTAAGTGGTTAATTAATAAATGGAAAAATCTAGGAGGATACATAAATATTATGTTTACTTTATTACGTCAGAGGGCATATAGGCTTCAACGTGTGCACAAAACATTAGTGAAATGTGTAATACAAACTTACTACAGTTTAACAAATATATGCCCATTTTATAAAGATGCTTGCTGTCCAATTTTGTTATATTGTCCTGTTCGCCTCCACTCACTCACGCATGCACTACTTCCACTCTCCTATATATAAATGCTTGTGTAAACGTACTTCATATATAAATGCTTGTTGTCTATTTTATACAAACATACTCACAAATTCACACTTTCGAGCATGCACACTATAGCCTATTTACAAGATTGGCTGAAAAATAATTAGTTTGCATCTCTTATAATATATGTAAATATAAAAGTGAATATGCTTTGTGGTTTTCTATTTAGTCCCACATCATGGGATATGTTCAATCTCATGCTCCAAGCCCTATATATAAAGGAGCCTATGTAGTGTAATCGTATTAATCAATCTTACGTAACTGATATCAGTGTGAATAAAATTTTCTTCTCTTTTCTAATGGCTTCTTATCTCTTTTAGTTTATAACACGTTATCAGCACGAAGCTCTTATAAATTTTCTAAACGGTAGCTATCATTCTAATCTAATTGATCAAATCTTTCAGATTAATTTATTTTCTTTTAGATCTCATTGTATCATTAATCTAATTATTCGATTTGATTATTTTTGCACATCTTATTTTTTTGTCCATGTATTTGAGATCTTGTTTTGTTGTAGATCTTATTTTTTTTAATTCTAATTTTTCAAATCTCTTGTAGATTTTACTATCATGTTCATATGATATTTTTTTTTAGATCTGTAGATTTTAATCATCGGATCTCTTATTTAATTTTCATTCATGTATATTCATTTTTTTGTGATAATTTTAAATTTGATCTGAGACTAAAGTTGTTGCACAGACTAAAATGTAATTTTTGACCTTGTTTTGTTAATTTTCTTTCGAGATCTTATCTATCATAGATCTAATTTTCTAGATTTCATTATATACATACGTATACATACATACATACATACATACATACATACATACATACATACATACATACATACATATATATATATATATTACCTCATAGATCTTGCTCTATTAATCTTATCATTTTAGATCTCATTTTATTGTAGATCTAAACTTTTAGATCTCATTCCATTGTTCGGTGAAAAAAAAGTTTTCATTTTGAAATTTTTTTATTTGGATTTCAGTTTGAATGAGAACTGTAGAATTAATTTTACCACATGATTTATATTTCCAAAAGAAATATTTCATTGTTTCTTAGAGAAACAAATATAAGGATAATACATATCTAGAAGATCGTATTAAGTCTGTATGAAAGAATAAGAACCTGAAGTTCATATGTGCGAAGGTGAAAGATTAAAGTTTTCATAAGCTAAAATAAAGCCATGAAAAAAAGTGAGCAATTCCAGAAGAAGATGTTGATATGTCCAGAAGACATACCATAAAAATAATATATGAAATAACATTACAAATGTGGTAAATACTATTTCCTCAAAGAGAAATAGTATTATGATTCTCGTGTTCTAATACAATTATGAACAGTCCTCTTGTTTCATTGTATTTATTTAATATTGGAGACATGAGGTTCTCAAATAAAAATTATGCATATAAGTTTGCATTCCTATAAAAAAGGTTTATATATCAAAACTCAAATATATAAATTTAAGATGTGAGGCTTTGAATTATTAGAAAAGCTAATTCGGATTATGGTAAATTCCCATTACAGTCAGACCTGAAGTTTGATAATGAAAATCAAGTTGTACCATTTAGAATCCAAAGTACTAAACAAAGACTTTAAAAAAAATTTGAACCTGAAGTTCTAAAATTTATTACCAATGGTATTAACTACTAAACCAAATAAATGTATAGAAATTTGTTCACTCCAGAAGTGGTGATAATACTAATAAAAAAATCTCCAAAAGAGATTTATTGATATATTTGGTGCTTTTACTAAACCAAATAAATACATAGAAATATATCTACTCTCCTACTCTCTTTCTTTTTAATAGAAAACAAGGTATTCTAATAGGAAGTTTATTTCCTAATTTTTTTTCCTTCTTCCATACGTCCAATCATGTCTTTCAAAAGGTAAAATATAATAGATCAAGTTTCTTTCCTTTGGCTCATCAAGTGAGTATTTTGAATTCTTCATAAAATGAATGTTAATATTTATACACACATCAATTATGTTATATTATATATAAAACTCATTCACCTTTTCCCTTTCAGCAAAGAGGTATTCCAATGTTTACTATTTATATGCTTATTCTTTCACCTATTATTATCATGTCACAAAAATATACTTATTGATGTTATCAATAGTTGTAACTCACACAACATACTTTTTAGTTGCCAAGTCAAACTATTTTGTTTTTCATGATATTATTCATACACTATCTGATGTACAAATTTCCTCTCTCTGTTTATCTTATAATATGTAAATAGCCACATATATTAGTCAGTAGCAATTAATAAATCATTAAATAAAATTAATTGATTAATGAGAATGGTCCAACAAAGATGCGTATGAATACTTCATACATTTATTCTTCTTTTATATCTCTTATTGTTGACAAGGAACATAACGTATGTACATGGTATATATTTTTGTTTCTCATTATTGCAGTTGTTACTAATTAATAAATGGTATATAGTACTACCTATTCATATTCTTAAATCTTCCTATATTATGAAAGTAAACATAATAATGTCAGCACGATCTTTGATTATAATTTATCCCTTCTCCACCGATCAATCCATATAAACGCCTTTCCATATTTTATGGGTAGTTTTGCATTTTCAGGGAAACTAACAAATGCAATTAAAGAGATTGGATCTACAGTTATCAAAAGTATGTAAATAAGAAATTATAGTCGCTTTTATAGATTATATTTGGTTGTCTTTTACTATTTTGCATTAATATTTTTATTCTTTCACTGTAACTACTATCAAATATGGTTTCTTATTTTATGAAATGCATTGATTATATACCCAGGAACAATATTTTGATGCTTATGAATTTTTATTTCCACTTATAGTTAGTAATATGATAAACACAGCCAAGCTTGAATTTAAAGCTTTAGACTTATTAGAAGATAACTTTTTGCCATAGATATTGGATGTTGATATCTAATTACAATCTCGTTGCTTAGAAAATGCCATAAAAATGATAATCCAATAGGATAAAATAATGGCTCTTATATTTTTAAGGTGTCATATCCATGACAAACTTAAAAGAAAAAATTTAACTGAAAAAGATCACATTTACCTATGGAACTCCCTAAAGGAGCGTTATGACCACCAAAATATGGTCACACTTCTGAACACTAGACATGAGTGGTTGAACTTGAAGTTTCAAGTCTTTAAATCTGTTAGGAAATACAATTCCTCTATATTTAGAATTACTTCTAAACTAAAATTATGTGAAAGGATTGTCTAGTAATACTAACTTGAAGTTAGATCATTTCTTCGAAGTTGATGACGGAAATTTCATTAACGATGAAAATCTAAGTGCAATAATAAATGATATGGCCGAATTGATCAATAACAGCAGCTTGAAGTCTGCTATGTGGATTTTATTTTATTTCAGTTCAATAAATCAGTTGGAAGTTGGCACTTGTATGTTTTTCCTTTCATAACTAATTGAAATAATGTACCGATAATGTTGACTTTAATCAGTAGTCTTTAAATTTTTGGAAAGTACTAGCATTTATTTATGCTTACGAATTTTAGTAGTTGACTAAATATATTGTCTTTAATTCTTAAGACATGGACCATCAATATTTGAGTGATAATATATGCCTACTAGATAGTGCAACTACTCATATGATTTTGAAAAACCAGAAGTTTTTCTTTGAATTATCTGAAAATATTTTAGCTAAAAATTTCAACCATAGCATCTGCTAATATAATTGAAGGGTCCGGAAGAGCCCATATAGTATTACCAAATGATGCATATATCTTAATTCAAAATACATTATGCTAAAGCAAATTTAAAAGAAATTTGTTCAGTTTTGAAGATATATAAATGAATAGCTACCATATTGGAACTATAATGAAAATGTTAAAGAATATCTTTGCGTATTTCTAAAATTGAAAGCCAGAAGCTTATTTTAGAAAAATTGGATACAATTTCAACTAGATTGTATTTCATGAAATTTGGCATAATTGAATCCCATATTTAAACATGAGCTAGTAGCTCACACATATCACTTGAATGCATCTTATCAATTGATAACAGAATTATCCTCCTATTATTAATATGTATGGTGTATTTGATAGTAGCAATATGATAATGGATCAAAATGAGAAACCAAAGATGATTATTATTTAATGTGATAATGTTCCTCAACATTGAGGGGGAGGATAAAGGGATACAAGTTCATTTTGATCATCAATGTCAAATATTTATTAACATGTATAATGATGCAAAATATTAAGTAACTTGAATAAATTATTAATAATATCCCTAGTAACCTTTCTCTAATATAGGTTTGAATCCCTGAAGAATTAAAATGTGTAAACCATATCTGAAATATGGTACAAAAGTTAGTTTGAAATACTTTTGGAGTAAGTAATAAAGATGCCAAATAAAAGATGTGAGTGATTTTGAAGAAACACTTAAGTGTGCTCTTGAAGAGACGAATGAGATGATTATCAAATTATCCTAGAAGTGGTTTAGGTACCTAAAACATGACAATTAAAGCGATCTCAATAAATCATGTCTACGTCTGACAAGAAATAATCATCGATGATAAATTTATAAAGAATAAAGCGCGTTTATAAGTAAATTAAGGATCTTTATTTAGGGAAAACATGACTGGCCATCATGAATCCTTTACTAATAGAGAAATATGGACATGTAGTCCGTAAAGTAGCAAAAGTACTTGAAATGCTTAATATACCCCGAAGGTATGAATATGGTTTAAATCATATTAAATGATGAAAGTATACAAATTCCTGAAGAATATAAATAACTTTGGTGGTTATAAAAAAGGCAAAGAAGAAGGAGCATAGATTACAACCTACTTTTAAGTATTGTCGTAATGAAAATCTTGATATAATTCATGATGAGTAGATTACTTCCTATTTTTAAGTATCGTTGTAATGAAACTCTTAATATCCATTGAAGTGATAGTTGCGATAACAAATACTTATTAAAGTATACAAATTTATAAATAATATATATAACTTTTGTAGTTATAAAGAATGCAAAAGACATGAAGTGTAGATTACAAATTTCTTCTAAGTATTGTTGTAATGAAAATCTTGATATACTTCAAGATGAGTAGATTACTTCCTGCTTTCTAGTAATGTTGTAATGAAATTTTTAATATTCATGAAAGATGTATAGTTGCAATGTGAAAAACTAATTTGAAGCACAAAAATGAAAGCACATGAAGTGTTTTTCATAAAAGTAGCATACAAAATGCATAAAATGTAAACCATATTTGGAAGAAACAATCTTAGAAAATTTGACTGTATCGAAGGAAACTATTAATAAATTATATTATTAATGAGATTCATATTTATAGATCTAGAAGTATCTATAACCAATTTGAGTTATCAAAAGATGAATATGAATTCAGAGGAAAATTTTAAATCAGGGGGAGCATCCATAAGTATTTTATAATGCACTCTTTTTCCTTAACTAAGATTTTTCCCACTGGGTTTTTTATTAATAAGGTTTTAATGAGGCATTATCTTGATCCAGAAGTAACAACTCTCCAGTAACATTTGAAAATAAGTTACAATGTACTCTTTTCCCTTATTTAATATTTTTCCACTAGGTTTTTCTTACTAATGTTTTAACGAGGCATTGTCTTGATCTAGAAGATCAAACGTATTTTAAGAAACAACATCTCAAATATGTTATTTAAGTTAAATTGTATTTTTACCCTTGACTTAGGTTTTTTCCATCGGGTTTTTCTTTGTAAGATTTTTAATGAAGTATTATATTGATCCATAAGTATCAAACTCTATATGATTCTGTAAATAATTAAAATACCTCATACTATATTGTACTCTTTTTCCTTCACTAAGATTTTTCCTATGGGGTTTTTCTTAGTAAGGTTTTAGTTAAGCATTAGTTTGATCTAGAAGTATCAAACTTCATTTGAAGAAATGAGAAAATATGATATGTCATTGTACTCTTTTTTCCTTCAAAGATTTTTCCCATTGGTTTTCTCTTAGTAAGGATTTTAATGAGGCATTATATTGATCCCGAAGTTTCAAACTCTTAGAAGGAATATCATTATATGATATCTATGATTTCAAGTTGCACTCTTTTCCTCGTTCAAGGTTTTTCCATTAGGTTTTCCTAATAGAGGTCTTTAATAAGGCAACAGACAATATTCATAACGATTGAATGAATGTATGAAAGCTAGATAATAATGAGCGGGAGCAAGTCATGGACTTTTCAAAAGGAACAATTTCTAGCAACCATATGAGCATCCAAGATTTTAAAGATGCATATTCGAGGGGGAGTGTTATAGTATATGTAAATATAAAAGTGAATATGCTTTGTGGTTTTCTATTTAGTCCCGCATCATGGGATATGTTCAATCTCATGCTCTAATGCCTATATATAAAGGAGCCTATGTAATGTAATCGTATTAATCAATCTTACGTAACTGAGATATCAGTGCGAATAACATTTTCTCCTCTTTTCTAAAGGCTTCTTATCTCTTTTTAGTTTATAACAGCATCCTTTTATTTTGATTAACATGTACACCTGCATATGCAATAACAAGCATACACACACTCTAAGGAAAACACCCACAACATTCTACGAATACACTTGCACGACACGCTTCACTTTCACACTCTTAGCACACTACACACACTCATATATATATATATATATATATATATATATATATATATATGCACACACACACAAGGACATTTACATACACGCACACACTGCACATACACTCATAAATACACACACACAAGTACACAATAGAGCACCCAAACCCATTTGCGTGTTTCAGTATTTAAAATATACCAACATTCATTCATATACAAGGGTAAATAAAGCATCTAATGGTTCTTACTTCTTCTTCTCCTACAACATATATATGTGCACAGACCCACCTTTATCGTGCATGGCAACGTGGTGATACGGAGCCATGGTCCATGAAAACACCACCCGTCTTCGTCAACATCTCTTCTTCACCAAACCGACCTGTCTGCACAGTCACTAACAATCCAGGCCGACTAAGTTGAAATGCATTCTCCGTACCTATACTATAGGCGACGAAATTACCGTGATCCAAAACTCGACCGTGCCATTCCATACTTCCATCAGAGATGCTCCTCTCGACCATGAGTCCAACTCTACAGCCGCTTCGACCTAACTTTGCCTAAGTCCTCACCAATGTTTAACCCTAGTTTGGAACCACTTAACTTCTACCACCGCCACACAATACCAAATTCACACCAAAATTTCTCCTTGACTTCATGACGCTAGTGCCATGGACGCACCATTTATTTCGTTGCAGATTGGGAGTTTTTTTAAGAGGATTGTTATTTTCTTAAGTAAAAACAAAATACATGTAAATCAATTTTCTTCCCTGCTCCTTCAATTCCAATCAATTCCTTCAATTCTTGCTTATAATATGTAATATAGCTTGTTTGAAATCTTATATTTCATTTTAGCGATTTTTGGTAATTTATTAACATTTACTTGGATTTAAATTGTTAATAGGAATTTAAATTTTATGAGATTTTGGTTATTCTACTTTTTCTCTCCGTTAACATTAAGATTGGATATATTTAGAGATGAAGGAGAAATATCTAGAGATGGAAATGTCAGGAAATTGAACCCTTTGGAAAATAAAAATGGAAGAGTCAGAATGCTTAAGTTTAAGGTTTGGGTTATTAGTCTTGTGATGTTGGGCTTTACTCTATTTCTAGATTTTCTTTTCTTTTCTTTCATTTGGTTTATGAATTGAAAAAAGAAATATAAGCCCAATTTCATAAACCATTTCTTTTCCAAAATACTTTCGATAAATAAAAATATTATTTATTTCATAAAATAATTTTTTATAATTAATTAATCTTTTTGATTTATTTAAATATTTACTAAATAATTTCAAATCTATATTATCAAAATTTATTCTTCTACTCAATATTTCCTTTTTAATTCTAATATTACACTGTAATTCTAATATCTCAAATAAACTTATTATTCATTATTTAACTATTACTTAGTCATTCTCAACTGTAGGTTGTTAGAGACTTCCCCCTTAATAAAATTGTGTCCTTACAATTTCCTATAAAAAAGAATCTATGATAATCCAATTATGCTAAACTTACTTACTTCATTTTCAATTTATTTTGAATAACCACAGAATTTTCCAAAAGTGAAAATTACTTTATTTAGATAATTCTTTTTCCAAATATATCACATATATACATTTATCCAAAATTCCAGAATTCAACACAATACAAATTCAAATTTTCGTAACTTATTTTTTAACTTCATAACAACTTTTTTTCATCATTTCTTAACATTTATTATAATATATTTTATTTTTAATTAATTTCATTACTTTCTTATAGTCACCAAAATCAAACCTCTAATAACCTGACTTTTCGACACTTGAATGTCGACACTAATACATCCATGGTATTCGTGTGTCGAGCACCTAAACACTGGAGAGATAGAAAGTTAGAGTAAAATAAAATAAAATGAATAGAACAAGAAAAGAAAAACATAATATTAGATCTCAAAGAGGAACAATAATTTATAATATCAAAAGAACAGTACAAAAGGTTACTCTAAATATAGGGTTTTGGGAGTTTCAAAAGTTAAGGACTAGACAGTTATAGCTGCCTGTCTTCATGATGCTGATGTATGTACATAGCTAATACGATACAACAGAAATAGAAATAGATAAATAATGGAAACCTCCAGCTCGTCTTTTGAACTCTAAAGCATCCAAGGTAAAGCCTGATACTCAACCTACTTGAAAGAGTATATGAGGAATTTATGGAAAACAAAAACCAAACATCATATATAAGTATGGTATGAGTAAACTCGAGATACATGCAATATGTAACAGTAACTATTGAGACTGTGTGGATTCCTAAAATAGTTATCCCCTTAAAAGAAACCAACCATTCATTAATTTTGACATAGTGATATGTTAGGTAATGCGTATAGTGTAGGATATAATGATATCAAATAGCCGTAATGCTTACATTGGTCACACGACAACATATTATGTTACATTTAAAACCACTAAAGTACGTTCACATAATGGATTTTCCATGGAGACTCCTCCTGTAAACTGAAGCGGATCACCATGCACAAGGATCAGAAAACACCTTCCAAGCATCGTATATCTTTAGATAAAATATACCATAAGATAAACACAAGCGGCCCACGCTCGAATATAAAGATGAACCATGTCGAACCAAATAACGTCAATTCCCATCAGTCAATAATCGATAAGTATCTCTAGATATGGAGTTGATAATACCTTGACGCGGGTCAGTTATACCCCTGTTTGTTCAGCCTATTCCGTCTTAATCCATTTCCGATGTCGAGGTTACATTCGGTCTTAAGCCATTTCCGATGCCTAGAACATGAATCCCATATTGGATCCTCACATCTCAAAAATATCTTAAAACCACATATGGATTCCCCTATCTCAATAGATCTCGGAACCACACGTGGATTCCCATATCTTGAATAGATCACAAACATTTATGTATGTTCGAGCATCTTAAACAGATCCGCATAGATTCCCTATCTTCAACTGCTTCCAAAGATTGAGCTTGTATACTAGTTTTGAAGTGGTATTCGGTAAGTAGAATACTTACCAATCCCGAACTCTTCAAAACCAATCGATGAATTTTTCGATAAACTCAATTTCGGTTCTTTCAGAAGTAATGGAAAGCTAGAGACATTTCGTACCAATATTGCTCCTCGGAGGAACTTATTGGTATAAATTGCAAAGCATTTCGATATCTTCCTAAGTTCTAGTCGATAATTGACTAATCGATTATCTAGTCAAAATAATTACTTATACAAATCACGATTCGTACGCTTAACTCATTTCCAACATTCTAACTTAACTATTCCTCACCCAAGATTAAAGCTATGTAAGTTTGGGCATTGGTTGCTTGAAGCCTTGCCTAGACACATCATTCTTGAATCTCACAAATACAAAAGTCTATCTCCTCGATTTTTAGTGGTAAGTATAGTATTAAAGATTTCCATAAAGAATAAGAAATCAACTCGATTAACACGTGTTGACATTTTTCATTTACTTATTCCTTGATTAAGAGGGAAGCCTAGTAGCTTAGAACTCTACCCTACTCGACATCAATCTTAATCACAAATAAATATGTATACTTCGTCGGCTTATTAGTGTTGATCATAGTTAACTACTTTTCTAGTAAGTAATTAAACAAATATCTAGTTGGCCATTAAGAAATTACTAACCTCTTTCTTGAAAACATTTAAAGTATTTGGAAATACTTTTAATAGATTTTAAAACATTTATCCAAAATATTACTTAAAATTAATAGGTTTGAAAAATCAACAAAACTTGGAAAAAGAACATGTTTTATTCTAAAAATTCTTTCTTTAAAAATTTAGAACTAATTCATAAAAATTCATCAACATGTAAAACTACTTTCAGAATACTCTAATATGTGTTAGGCAATACTTCTAAAAAGAATGAATCAAATCGCTCAAACTTAAAGTCCAATTTGAAACAATTGAAGTCCAAAAATCAAGGTTGAAAGGGGCAGTTTTGCACTTGGCAGTTTTTGAGATGTTACTTAACTTTTTACTATTCGAGATTTGCATAGCAATAAACATACATATAAAAAATTATAAAATATGGCAAGAAATCCTTATGTATTTCTTCATGAAGTTCCATAACAATTGCTAAAATCAAGGCAATTTCGAACTAGATCCATAGCGACTATCATTATAAGTGCACTTTCAAAATCCAAGTCATATATCAACCTATTTTCAACTACAACCTATATGCTTTGTTCCAAAGTTTAGTCATATATTATACAAGTCTATTTAAATCCATATATGGATCCTATGCCACTTATTTTCAAAACAAGAATCCAAATCAATGTTTTAACATTGTCACTGAACAATTCAAACAACTTTAACAAAATATACTCATATATGAGTTATATTATAAATCCAAGTGATTAGTTAGCTCACCTTAAACCCAACAAACAACTAATCTCAAGCACTCAATTCCAAACCCAAGCTAGCAACCCCTTTCCTCCCTCTTTCTTCCTTGCTTTGCCATTGCTCCAAGCCTCCTGTACTCTCTAGATGCTCATGGCCTCTACGTGTGGCGGGAGTTTGGCTTTGCTTTTTCACAATATAACTAGGTAGAAAGTGATGTTATGTGGTGGTAAGGTCTCACTCCAAATTTGAGTTGATTTGGAATTTATTTACAAATGATTTTCTTTAGGAATTTAGGATGAAGAAGAAGATAACATTAAAATTTATTCTTAACCTCTGAAATATTTTGATATATTCCCTAAGAGTGTACCCCTCCTTGTATAGGCATAGGAATGACGATGGGAAAAGCCCTCAAAACCTTAACGGAATTAATTGCTTCTTATTATGACAACTTTATGTCACTTCTTCTTTATCCATTTTACCATTTCACCACTCTCATAATATTATCCCTTATCCTTAAGTAAGCATCAAGATTATTCCATGCTTTATGAAGAAGAGAGTGTGGTAATTGGTTACTATTGTGTTTATTTGATCATTAATTAAGTGCATGATAGTTCGAACAACTTATATCGACCGAAAACTATTTATTGATAAACCGATTTTCGGTCACATTATCGATTTTTCTTCGAAGAATATATTTTTGTAAATACTTTTCAAAAAGAAGTTTTTTTATCATTATTTATTAATTAAAATATGTTAAACAAGGTTATAAATCATATTTATAACATTTAAACATATTTTAAATGTATCAATTTTTGAAGAGGAAGTGTTTGAATTTCCGGGTCACTACATTCTCCCCCATTAGAACATTTCGTTCTCAAAATTCAAACAAGAACGTTAATCAATGAAGATAAAAGAACAAGATATATATAGCACTGTTGAAACTATATACAAACTAAAATACAACTCAAATACAAACTAAGATAAGAAAACTCTAGTATAAGAACAAATCGGGATAGGACTCCCTTAAACTATCCTTAGTCTCCCATTTGCAATCCCAAGCATCCTCACTCCATTGTACCTTAAAAAACTTTAAAACTTTAGTTCTCAACTTCTTCGTATCTCTATCAATAATACAAACAGGCTACCTCAACATAGTCAAATTTGGCTCAATCTCCACTCCACTTGCTGCGACGCTTCCACTATCATCGAAGGATCATGCACAAACTTATCGCAAATGCGATACATGAAATATATTGTGCACACCGATAGCCTAATTGGTAACTCGACTCTATATGCAAGTGTACCAATCCTCTCAAGAATCAGGAACAGTCCTATACAATGAGAGGACAACTTGCCAGCTCTTCCAAACGAATTACACTTCTCATCAGAGAAATCTTTACAACTACAAAGTCTCCAATCGAGAACCCTAAGCCTCTGCACGTCTCATTTTCATAACTCTTCTGTTGATTCTGCACTTCCTTCATTCTCTTTGAATTTCAATAACCTTATCCAATGCCTCTCGGATCATATCCAGCTCAAGCACAAGATGATCTCCAAGTTCTACCCAACATGATGGAGATTTGCAGGCCATCCATACAACGCTTCAAATGGTGTCATTCCGATACTGGCCTGATAACTGTTGTTGTATGAAAACTCAACAAGTGGTAAGTGCTCTTCCCATGAATCTCCACATCTAAAATGCACACTTGAAGAAAGTCCTCCAACACTCGGTTCACCCTTTTCGTTTGCCCATCTGTCTATGGATGGTAAGCGGTACTCAAACTAAGCTTGAACCTTGATGCTTCATGCAAACCCTTCCAGAACTAGCTTGTGAATATCGAATCTCTATTATACATGATATCACAAGGAATATCATGCAACCTAATGATCTTCTTAACATATAACTTAGCCAAACTAGAAGCTGTCCTCGTAGTCTAAACATGTAAGAAGTGCATGCACTTGGTCAATCGATCCATAATAACCTACACGTTCATTACCCCTCCTCGACCTAGGCAATCCGTCGATGAAATCCATAGAAATATGCTCCCACTTCCACTTTGTAATCTCAAGTGGTAAAGCAGTTCGACTATCTTCTGATGACTACCTTTTACCTATTGGCAGTTAGCACACCTACTTATAAAGATAGAAACATCTCTCTTCATGCCCTCCTACCAGGACGTCCTCTTCATATCTTAGTACATCTAGTGACCCCTGGATGTAACATCAACCTAGAACAGTAACTCTTTACTAGAATTTTCAACCTAATCCTAACAACTTTCGAGACATACAACCTACCATTGATTCTCAAAATGCCACTGTTATCCACTTCGAATCTCGGCCACCGTTTCGGTGTCTCATTCATGCTTACATACCTAAATATCCTAGCAAGATAAAGATCTCTAAGCTAATTACCTTCGATACAACTAATCAAATTGGACGAACCTCAACATTCACCATAACTACATACCTATTACTAAGCGCATCAGCTATGACATTAGCTTTCCTTGGGGTATAAAAAATATCTAGATCATAGGCAGTTAGAAACTCCAACCACCTTTGCTGCCTCGTGTTTAAGTCCTTTTGCATAAAAAGATACTTCAATGACTTATGGTCCGTGTATAACTCGAACATCTCACCTAGCACATGATGTGTCCACATCTTTAACGCAAATACCACTGCTAACAACCCTAATACATGATTGCATATCTCGCTTCATGTGGTTTGAGCTGCCGACTTGCATAAGCGATAACCCCCTCATGTTGCATCAACACAGCACCTAGACCTTTTCCACATGCATCGGTGTAAATAGTAAAACCCTCACCTCCATTTGGCATGGTAAGAATAGGAGCACCAATCCATTTTTCCTTCTCTAAGAATGCTTGCTCGCATTTATCCATCCATACAAATTTGACATCTTGCTTCATCAATTTCATTAATTGAGAGGCAATCTTTAAGAAATCCTATATAAATCTGCTATAATAACATGCTAGAACCAGAAAGCCTCTAATATTTGTTGCGCTTTCTGGCCTCTTCTAGTCCTGAACGGTCGCGACCTTCGTAGGATCCACAGAAATACCCTCTGTCGAAACAACATGACCAAGAACCTAACTTTCGAATGCCAAAAATGACACTTTGAGAACTTCGCCTTCAACACATGCTCTCTTAGTGCTCCTAAAACAATCCTTGGTACGAATGTTCCTCCTCGGTCTTGGAATAGACCAGAATATCATTGATAAAAATAAGGACAAACTTATTTAACACATTTTAGAAAACTCGATTCATTAGGTCTATGAAATATGCTGGAGCATTAGATAGGACGAACGACATAACCAACCAGTCATAAAACTAATCCAATCTAAAAGTGGTCAAGGGTACACTCTCCTTTGCTACCCTCAACTGATGAAACCCTGTAGCAAGGTCAAGCTGAGAAAATGCTCGATCTCCACGGAGCTGATCAAACAAGTCATCTAACTTTGGCAAAGGTTACTTGTTCCTAACAGTACGCTTATTAAGCTCGCGATAATTTACACACAATCTTAAAGAATCGTCCACCACCATAGCAAAGAGATAGGCACTCCCTAACTCAAACAACTTGGTCGGATCAAGCCCTTCTACAATAAATCACTAACCTAATATGTTAGATCCATCCTCTCTTTTGGGTTAAGTCTATGAACTAGTTATACAAAAGAATTTGCATCCTTCTCCAAATCAATGCAAAATTCTATCTCCCTATGCTATAATAAACTTGACACCTCTTCGAAGATATCTGCAAATTCCTAAACAATAGGGTTCGAACCCAACTCCTCTTCCGCCACATTAAGAGAACAAATAAAACTAGACATAAGTGAGCTAAGCCCTACGCATGAAAGAATATGAACCTCCTTCCCTTTCTTCAATAACACGGTCTGCTTATCACAATCCAACACCGCGTTATTTTGAGATAACCAATCCATCCTGAGTAAAACATCGTAACCCTAAAGATGCAAAACACATATATCGTAAGGAAGGAGTTGGTCAAAGAAAGCAATGGATACTCCTAAGCAAGTCATATTAAGATTAGCCGAGCCCCCAACGGGGTTCGACACACAAATAGAATCTAAAGCTATAGTTGGTTCAAATTTCAGTCTATCAACGAGAGTATGAAAAATGAAGAAACACCACTATCAAATAAAACATGAACAGGAATGCCAAAAATAGATATAACACCCTCCAAAACCTGCTTTTCCTTTGCAGCGGCAGAAGTAGAAGGTGTTAAAGCTATTGCAAAAGCTCGAGGTTGTTTTCCTTTATGAAGCAATAGAAAATCTCAAACTATATGACCGGCCTAATGGCAGTTGTAGCAGCTCCTTGGTGTAAACTGTGCCTTGGCCTTTTGTAGCTCTATCTTCATTACTCAAGCAATATGTGCCATAACCAATGGTGTTTTCACCACCGGATCTCCGTTACCGTACCTACAACTCGCCGCAAAGTGTCCATTCTATCCACATTTATGGAAAACTACCCAAGAAAAATCTCTAGATGGCTGAAATTTCCGCTTGTTATTCCTAAGCGATGCAGAAATAGATGGCTTCGAAGCCAAACTCTCAAACCTCAACCCCATGGTAACCAGATTCACATAAGACCCTAAGATGTGATTAGTCATATTACCCTTGAACTCCGGACGCAACCCTGCGATGAACATCTCATTTTTCTTTATGGGCGTATCTAGCAAAACAGGCCTGAATCTAGGTAAAGTAGTGAATCCATTAACATACTCCACCACTGTCATGACCCCCTTCTTAAAGGCGAGAAAGCTCTTAAACAAAAAAGTTTTTCCGACTTCTGGGACAAACTTCATCTTAAACTCTTCTTAAATTGGTCCCAAGAGGAGTCATTCTCTTGGACACTACAGCAATAATACTCCACCAATCCTTGGCCGCATCCGCTAGATGTTGTGACACCAACCGATGCTTCATCACATCATCTAACTCCATATCCCCAAATATAGAGACACATAACTTAATCCAAGTTTGGAATTCTATGATCGTCTCCGTTCCATTAAACCTCTTACCTCCCAACCTCTTATAATTATGGCAGACTGAAGCAAAGTTCACCTGAGGCCTGACATGCACAACCTCCTCCACAATATGCACCCTTGGTTGACCGACTGGAACAAAATTCCTTGGTGATCGATCTCCACCATTTGTGATGGTACTACCCATTGACAACCCTAGTACTCATAATGCACAACCTAAACATAAAAAAAAAATTAGGTTATGTAAGGCTAGAGTTATTTCAATGAAAGAGATTATTCCCGAGGAAAACTAAAAAGGTGTATAGGTTTATAGAAAATACAAATATGCTCTTTCATATCACTCGACTCATTCTAGTGTGTCACTTACCTAATCTCTAATGAGCAATACCCACCCAAAGCCAAGATGTTTGCTCAACCTTGTGTTTTGATACCAAATGTAACTGCCTGACTTTTTGACCCTCGAATGTCAACACTAACACATCCATGGTATTCGTGTGCCAAATACCCAAATGCCGAAAAGACAGAAAGTTAGGGTAAAGTAAAAGAAGAATGGTAGAACAAGAAAAGAAGAACATAATATCATATCTGATAGCTGAACGATAACTAATAATATCAAAAAGAAATACAAAAGGTTACTCTAAATATTGGATTTTTAGAGTTTCAAAACCTAAGTATCAGCCTGGATAGTTATAACTATTCATCCTCACAATGCCGATATATGTACATAGCTAATACGAAACAGTAGAAATAGAAATATATAGATAATGAAAGCCTCCAGCTTGTCGTCTAAACTCTGTAGCATCCAAGGTAAAAACCTGATACTCAGCCTACACGAAAGAGCACGTGAGGAATTTACGGAAAACAAAAACCAAGCGTCAGACATATATATGGTATAAGAAAACTCAAGATACATGCAACATATACGGTAACTATTGACACTGTATGGATTCCCGTAACAGTTTTCCCCTCGAAAGAAACCAACCATTCATTAAGTTTAATATAGTGATATGTTAGATGATATCTATGGTGTAGGATATAATGATATCAAATAACTGTGATGCTTACATTGGTCACACCACAACAAATTATGTTACACTCAAAGCCGCTAAGGTACGTTCGCATAATGGATTTTTCACATAGACACCTCTAGTAAACTGAAGCAGATCTCCATGCATAAGGATCAAAAAACACCTTTTGAGTGTCGTACATCTCTATAATATACCATAAAGTAAACACAAGTAGCCCATGCACGAATGTAAACATGAACCACGTGGAACCAAATACAATCAACTCCTGCCGGCCAACAATCGATGAGTATCTCTAGATATGGAGTTGACAATACCTTAATATGGGTTAGCTAAATCCTAGTTTGTGCAGCCTACTCTGTCTATAGTTATTTTCGACATTGAGGTTACGTTTGGCATCTTTCACAGGAGTCTTCATTACTCGAACAGAACAAAAATCCCAAATTGGGTCCCCACTTCTTGAACAGATGTCGAAACCACACATGAATTCCCCTGTCTCAAAAAATCTTGGAACCGCATATGGATTACCACATCCTGAATAGATCACGAACATTTACATGTGTTCAAGCATCTTAAACAGATCTTGAATCTCTACATAGATTCCCATTCTTCAACTGCTTTTAAATATATAAATTGTATACTAGTTTTGAAGCGGTATTCGGTAAAAAGAACATTTACAGATCCCGGACTCTTCAAAACCAATCAATGAATTTTCGGTAAACTCAATTCCAGTTCTTTCTGAAGCAAATGAAAGCTAGAGACGTTTCATACCAATATTCCTCCTTGGGGGTTCTTATTGATATAAAATTGCAAAGCATTTGATAACTTCCTGAGTTAGTATCAGGTCTAGCTTGATAATTGAATATCAATTATCCAGTCAAAATAATTGCTTATACAAATCATGATTAGTGCGCTTAGCTCATTTCTGACATTCCAACTTAACTATTCCTTAACTAAGAGTGAAGACAGGTAAGTTTGGGCACTCGATTAACACGTTTTCGACATTTTCACTTACCTATTCCTTGGTTAAGAGCAAAGCCGATAGCTTAGAGCTTTATTGCTCTATCCCTACTCGACATCAATTTTAACCCTCACAAATAGATATGATTACTTCGTCGGCTTATTAATGTTAAGCATAGTTAATTACTTTTCTAATAAGTAATTAAACAATTATCTATTTGGTCATTAAGCACTAATTAACCCCTTTTTGAAAAACATTTAAAATACTTGGAAATATTTATAATAGTTTTTAAAACATTTATCGAAAATATTACTTAAAAATAACATGTTTGAAAAATCAACAAAGCTTGGAAAAAGAACATGTTTTATTCTAAAAATTCTTTCTTTAAAAATTTAGAACTAATTCTTAAAAATTCATAAATATCTCAAACTACTTTTAAAATACTCTAATATGAGTTAGGAAATACTTTTAAAAGAATGAAACAAATCGCTCAAACTTAAAGTCCTTTCTGAAACAATTGAAGTCCAAAAATCAAGATTAAACGAGGTAGTTTTGCACCAGTGATGTTTTGGCCATTTTCAAGATGTTACTTAAATATTTATTATTTAATCTTTTGATAAAAAAAAACATACATATAAAACATTGTACATATGGCGAGAAATCCTTATGGAACTTATGGATCTCTTTATGAAGTTCCATAACAATTTCCAAAAACAAGGCAATTCCAAACTACATCCATAGCGACTATCGCTATTAGTGCACTTTCAAAATCCAATTCATATCTCAACCTATGTTAACTACAACCTGTGTGCTTTGTCCCACAGTCTAGTCATATGTTATACAAGTCCATTTGAGTCTATCCAAGTCCATATATGGATTTTTTGTGCCAATTGTTTTCAAAATAAAAATCCAAATCAATGTTTTAACATATGTCACTTAACAATTCAAACTACTTTAACACAGCAAAATATAATCATATATGAGTTTTATTATCAATCCAATTGGTGAGTTAGCTTACCTTAAACCAAATAAACAATCAAGCTTAACCACTCAAGTCCAAACCCAAGCTAGCAACCTTCTTTCCTTCCTCTTTCTTCCTTGCTTTACCTTGCTCCAAACCACCCATCCTCTCTAGATGCTTACAACTTCTATGAGTGGAGGGAGTTTGGCTTTGGTTTTTCACATCTAACTAGGTAGAAGGTGATGTTATGTGGTGGTAAAGTCTCACTCCAAATTTGAAGTGATTTGGAATTTATTTCCAAATGATTTTCTTTGGGAATTAAAGATGAAGAAGAAGATGACACTGAAATTTGTTCTTAATCTTTGGAATATTTTTGATATATTTCCTAAGGGTGTATATGTTATCCAGGTTATTAACCCAATATAATTCAATAGAAGTTAGAACATCTGTGTCAAGTCGAAACAACTCAAGAAACAACGAGAAAGATCAGAAGAAGGAACCAAGGCTAGCGATCCATAACACATGGATCACTAGCGATCCATCACACATGGATCACTAGCGATCCATCACCCATGGATCGCTAGCGATCCATCACCCATGGATCGCTAGCGATCCATCACCCATGGATCGCTAGCGATCCATAAGCATTGCTTGTTGGTCATCCATTCTTCTTGCATCATGAAGAATCGTCTTTTCTAGCCATGTCTGCTAAGTTACACAATGGCCCAAGCAAGCTAGATCGTGAAGTGAGCATTCATCTGATTCCAGCAACAGTTCCTTGCAACCAGTACATGAATCGTCCTCAAAACAAAGCATCAAGTCATGAAATAACATGGAGAGCATCTAGAACCGTTGTCATGACTCGAAATCCAACGATTGAAAATTGACATCAAATACCTCACTTGTATTCGACTGCCGGAGATTCAAGCGTCAAATTTCAGTTCGGATGGAGCTTATAACAACATTAGATGAAAATAAACAGCGGAAACAAAATGAATATCATTGATCACAATACAGATACAACTTTGATACAATATCCAATACAACATCGATCAACAATATCAGAGTGCTACAAATATGATACAACAATAGAATGACAAGAGAAACTTCAACAAGTTTCCAACATACTTCTACTTTGAGAAGATCCTCCAAGAACTCCAAAAGCTTTAAAAGAATTTCCAAATCCAAAAGCTTTCCAAAACTAATAGCTTCTGAAGAACATCAAATCCAAGCTAGCTCGAAAACATGGATAACCTGCTTCTAGGCTGCCCGTGTGGAAATTATGGGCACTCAGAGTTTAGGAAAGGAACAATAAACTTCGGATCAGTCATGGGACTGGTATGAGTAAACAAAAACAGTTGTTTGAAATAAAAACAATTTATAAAAGAAAACCGATATGCTTTTTGAAAAATGAAACTACCACAAGACCTCCCACCACACACACAATGCAAACGAAGACTTGGAGGAGATTTCTTCTTATGATAGTCAAATATGCTTGATACGAGAAAACTCTTTGATATTATTATTAGTGCATATCTAGAAAACATTTCGAAAGTATAATATTAATCTTAGCCAGCATACAACCATTATTTTATGCCTACTATAACTACCATGTTTTGTAGCAGGTTACCGCCATGCTGCATGGCAGGTTATACAACTAAAACCGTACAGGGCTCGTATTGTTTGGTTTGGATTTCCAACAAATGGTTAGGCAAAGGAACTTCCCACACAAAATGGAATGCCTCTGGAGGGACGTCCTCGAGAACCTAACCGGATCTCTACTACACAAGGCCGGGTTACCTCTGTAACTAGGAAACAACTGACACGAGTATGCCACCTCCCGGTCGTTACCAACCTTTATCTGAAGCGCTTCTCAACCAACAAATATAAAGCAATAAGTTTGTAGCAACCACAAAGTAAGTATCTGGGCTCCATACCATGATACCACTTATAATATAGAAGGAAATGGACATAACCTCAGGGGGATCTACCCCAAAATAACCTTGCTGCCACGATTCCTGTTTCGACCATAACCGGGTTGTGAGGTTCGACGAAGTCTCGTCCACAAAGCTATGCTTCGATCAACAAATGATCAGCAGCACTCAGCATGCCACACTACCAAATTGGGAGTATATAACCAATAACCTTTAATTACACAACCTCTGAGCTCGTACGTCTCAGAGAAGGGTGTTAAGCTAAGAGAATAAATTCTCCGCCACCAACAGATATGTATTTGAAAGAAATCAGCTTTATATCTCAAATTTTAATGTCATACATACAACCATACAAGTCTGTTCCGGGTTCGAACAGAACCGAAGGCTCTTCCGAAGAAGCCCTTGCAATCCGGGTATCCACAATTCCGATCGGACTCCCCATCACATATCGAGATCTCTATAACGGAGCAACTCAGTGCAGAGTCATTCGACAGGTTATCCTATCGTTCTCGAAGACGCCCGGTCATTACCACCTTCTTCAATTGCTATCCATTTCGTCGTATCACTATTTGGAATGGGTTATATGACACAAAGTCCTCTCCCGGCTAAACCAAATAGCGAGCGATCAATTTTAAAAACATGTGGATATATCATTCACATACATTCACTGGTTCGATGTAAGTTTCGGATAACCAAATGGACTTCGACTCCCTGTCGCATCGAAATTCAATTGTCGTTTTATGGGCCAATGGATTTTCACATTCACACAGAAGTATATTCATCACAGATATCATAGCTCGGCACAAAGCAATTCATATTACATAGCATCACATCACATATCAGAAATATCAATCCAACACACAGCATTCAATAACAATCAAACATCTTCAATTAAGATGAATAAATCATGTGGTTTTAAATTTATTAACCACATAATTACTTTCATTAGTAATCTTTAATCAATGATTAATTATCATTAATTACAATTAATTAGTCTTTAATCATTTCTTAACTAACTATCTTAATTAATTAACTCTTAATTGTTAATTAATTAAATCTTAATTACTTTTATTAATTAATTAATCATTAATCCTTAATTAATTAAAAATTAATTAATCATTAATCCTTAATTAATTAAAAATTAATTAATAATTAATTAACCTTAATTATTTATTAAATTTATCTTTAATATTAAGTAATCAATTAAGTAATTACTCCTTATGTAATTATATTAACAAACTCATCAGTTATTTAATAAATCAAAAGATAAATTAATTGCTTTGACTTTCCTTTAGAATTTGTTTAATAAATCATCTTTATCACATTAGTTACTTTGAAAGGTTAAGGTTAGCCTAAAACAACGTTTTATCTTAATTACCCCTTTTTAATTTCATTATTTATTAAATATAAATAACTTTATAAAATACTGTATCTAATTTAAATAAATTAAAATTTAATTACTTTGAAAATATCTTACTTAAATCTTTAATTCACTCAAACTTTAATCAAATCATCATTTTGAAAATATGGGTTTTAAAAAGTTTAAAAGTTTGACAATTTTTAAAGTAAAAACTGTTTTACATATTAAACTCGAGACCTGCTTCGAGTCACCCCCGAGAAAAATTCTCGTTTGCTTTGGGTTTTATCGAAAATCAACCCGAGCGCCCAAATTTAAACTTAAAAATTTTTTCCAAGTATTTTTACCCGGCGCACCAAAATTTTTACTCGAGTTAAAACTCGAGCTACCACACATTTACACCGAGTCTCGCTTCAAGACATCCACCCTTCACTCTTCTTCCTTGTTTCTGATACACAATAGGACTCGTGCACATGCACGACCGGAATCGCCACCTCCGGTTGAAGCTTCAGCCTCCATCGAGTCGACGACAACCCCACCTAACATCCACACCACCCTGAAACCCATAATTTCGACGATCTTGCAGAAGAGTCATTTGACTCAAATCTGGGTTGAAGCTCGACTCACAAATCCACCTCGTATCAACGCCAAACATCACCAGAGGCCACACGCCTTCGCCACGAGCTCCCCCTAATGACCATGCACCGCCACCCATCACCTCTGTCCAGTCCGATGCAACATAGACACCTCCATTGCTTCTAGAAATGGTCGATAAAAACACAGGGTTAAAACCCTAGTTTGATCTCGTCAGCCTTCCGCATCAACTTATAAAATCGACGAGTATTTCTCAGATGATCTACAATCCTCCACCAAGCTACCACCTTAATATCGAGACTCAAAATGATTCCGATCATTGGAATTTAGCAAAAACCCCAAATTTGTTCATTTCTGCCTATCTCGGCAAATACTGATTTAAAAACTATGATTTTGCTTTCAAAAATCATTATTTTCTAAAGCATTTCAATTGATGTAACTGAATTCAAAGATTATGAAAATCAAATTTTTTCAACAGGTTTTAGTTTGCCTGTGATTTCAAATTTTCAGAAATTTCTTCAATTTGATTTGCTTAAAACCATTTTTAGAGTTTGAATCACGCCTAAACAAACAACTTTTGTTTAGATCTTATGGTTTAATATTGATCGAGGAAGAAGAAATCAAATTTTTTGATCAGACTCGGGCCTGCCAACCTGGGACAGAACCCCTCTTTCAAGTGCACAGACATGCACACTCTAATTTTCATTTATTTATACACATGCAACTCACATTTTCAATTCAAGCTTCTATGTTTTCACAAAAAGATTTAGTTCATAAAATGGAGTTTACTCGCCTATTTGCCTAAAAACAGAAACAGAGATGAAATCCTGGAAGTTGATTATTTGAACAGGAATTTCTGTTTTAACGTGATCCTGAATTTTTTTCCTGCAACTAGTTGTTTAAATTTGCTTAGCTTCTACTAGATTTATTTACTTGATCACTTAACAAACTGAAACTCAAATTTTTAAAAGAATTTACCTTCAATTTTATGAAAACAAAGAAGTGTTGATGTTGTTAGACTTGAAAACTGGAAGAAGAAGATTTTTATTGCTGATTTGATAATCTGAGCTCGATCTTGTTATCTGATGATAAAACCAGATTGTTGGCTGAAGCTTTGCTACGTTGTTTACAGATTTGGTTTTATAATGCCTGATTCTTGAATTTTCTTGATTAAAAGATTTAAAGGAGAAGCCTTTGTTTCAATTTGTTTTGATTACTGGTTGATGATCTGGTTTGATTACTTGCTTGATTGAGTTTGTAATGAGGTTTGCTTGATGATGGTTTTTTTCTTCTTTCTGATTTAACAATTTGTACAAGTAAAAGAGATGAGAGGGGAATGAGAATAATAGCTTAAATTTCTCTTATGAATTTTATTAAAAATTAAAATCAAAACAGTTGACACTTGTCTTATTCACTTTCTAGGATTTAAACACTTATTAATTCATTCTCCTATGATTCTAACACTTGTTAATCCATGCATAAGGAATAAAATAAATTTTTATAATTGCTTTTCTCTTATTTATATAATTACACTTTCATTTACATTTATACGATCTTTTTTTAAAAGAAAAAGTTTAATACTAATTTATGAAACTATACACATATGTTAATATATTTGAATCCAAATAATTTTCTTAAGATATTTATTTTTAAATTTACATTCAAACACAAATTCAAATCCATATTCAAATAAAAATTCAAATTCAAAATTGAAATTCAATCCATTCTATTTACATATGTATATAGACATATAATTAAACAAAAAAAATATTCATATGGTTTGAAAATTTAAAATTAATTCAAATTAACTCAAATTCAATTTCAGAATTTCAAGTAAATTACTAGTTTTAATTTTGTAAAATTTTAGGGATGTTATAGGTTTCCCTCTTAAGAAAATTCCATCCTCGAAATTTGAAAGAGAGAGAAAGACAAGCAAAGAAGATATCAAGATATAAAAGATAAAGAAATGGCTTACCAGATTAAGCCGAGATATCCACTCTGCAGTTAAGATAGGACTTTTGCATACTATCCTCTGTTTCCCAAGTATAGTCCATTGGATCGCCACTCCACTGCACTTTGACTAGTTTCACAATTTTGTTTCTCAACTGCTTTTCATCACGATCGATGATCTTTATTAGTTCTCTTTTTACTGCCAGATTTGGTGTGATCTCCAAATCCTGCTAAGCAGCTTCTTCAGTGACACTATCTGGGTCGTGCACATATTTTCGAAGGGTAGAAATGTGGAATACATCATGCACGCCAAACAACCAGCTGGGTAGCTGCACTCGATATGCTAGAGGTCCGATCCTTTCTAGAATAGGAAAAGGACCAATATACGGTGGTGCCAGCTTACTAGTTTTCCCAAATCATACACCACGCATTGGAGGCACTTTTAAGAATACATAATCTCCAACCTAGAATTCCAATTCTCTTCTTCTGCGATCATAATAGCTCTTCTGACGACTTTGAGCAGTTATCAACCTCTTTCGAATAAAATCAACTTTTTCCGTGGCTTCTTTAATCATATCTGGTCCAAAGATGAGTCTACCACCTGACTCGATCCAACACGCAGGTGATCGACACGGACGACCATACAAAGCCTCATAAGGAGCCATTTCAATACTATCCGGATAGCTATTGTTATATGAGAATCCTACCAGATGTAAATGGTCCTCACAAGAACCACCAAAGTCGAGAATACAAGCTCGCAAAAGGTCTTCTAGAATTCGATCAATCCTTTCTGTCAGCCCATCAGACTGCGGGTGATAAGCAGTACTGAAGTTCAGCTTTGTTCCCAATGTGGCTTGGAATGCCTCCCAAAATCTACTAGTGAAGATCGAATCACGATCACTCACTATACCGCTAGGAATACCGTGGAGACGAACAATCTCTTTTATATATAGCTCTGCTAAGCTTGCCGCTGTCCGGGTGGATTTCACTGGGATGAAGTGAGCAGTTTTGGTTAGACGATCCACTATAAACCAAATTTCTTCATTTCCCTTCTTAGTTCGTGGCAACCCGTCGATGAAATCCATCGATACTTGATCCCATTTCCACTTTGGTACCTCCAAAGGCTGAAGTAAACCCGCCACTTTCTTTTGATCGCTTTTAATTTGTTAACAGGTAGCACAACGACTCACATATATAGATATGTCCCTTTTCATCGTTTTCCATCAAAACATTCTTTTGATATCACGATACATTTTATTGACTCCTGGATGGATACAAAGTTTGGACTTGTGGCATTCGTCCAAAACTTCACATTTCAGCTCCGGAATGTCGGGGACACAAATTCTTCCTTTCAATCTTACAATTCCATCATCATGATTCCAAAACTGGAATCCTCACCTCGACATATTCTTCTACAAATTTCTCGAAGAAACTTATCTTCCGTTTGCTTACTAGCGATCTTTTCAAGGAGAGTGGGAGTGACAACAAGATGTGCGAGAACAGCATGCCTCCTACTTAGAGCATCGGCAACCACATTGGCTTTTCCGGGTGTATATTGAATATCTAGGTCATAGGATGCCAGAAATTCCAACCAGCGTTGTTGTCGCATATTCAAATCTTTCTGGATGAAGAGATACTTCAAAGATTTGTGGTCGGTGAATAATTCAAAATTTTCACCTAAACAAGAAGAATTTATTTAGTATATATTAAGTTAAATTGAACTTTAAAAAATTTCTTTTAGAAAACTGAAGGAGATTCTTACCCAGAAGATAATGTTGCCAGATTTTTAAGGTGAAAATAATAGCCAAAAGCTCCAAATCATATGCTGGGTAGTTTCTCTCACGTGGGCGTAATTGTCTACTCGCGTAGGCAATTACCTTCCCATTCTGCATTGATACTGTACCTACCCCATCACCACAAGCGTCAGTATAGACAGATAAGCCTTGGTTCCCGTTAATGATAGCGAGAACAGGAACAGTAGTTAATCTTTTTTTCAATTCCTGAAAAGCTTCATCACGCTTCGGAGTCGAATTGAACTTGGCATTCTTCATTGATAGCTTAGTCAACGGACTAGCTATCTTAGAAAAGTCCTGAACAACCTTCCGGTAATATCTTGCTAAACCCAAAAAACTTCGAACTTCTTTCAGAGTTGTGGGTCGCTTCCAGTCAAGAATAGCGGAAATCTTGCTCTGATCAATAGAAATCCCTTCTTTATTAACAATATGGCCGAGAAATCTGACTTCTTTGACCCAAAAGTGACATTTAGAAAATTTAGCGAATAAAATGTTCCTTCTCAAAATCTCCAAAACAATCCTTAGATGATCAGCATGCTCCTCTTCGGTTTTGGAGTAGATTAGGATATCATCAATAAATAGCACTTCCTGAAATACACGAGTCATTAAATCTATGAAATATGCGGGAGCGTTGTTTGGTCCGAAAGACATGACTAACCATTCATAGAATACGTCCGGACCCCTAAAAGCAGTCAAATGCACACAGTCTTCGACAATTCATAGCCGATGGAATCCCTGGGCTAGATCCATCTTAGAAAAGAATCATGCATCGTGAAGTTGATCGAATAGATCGTCGATCCTGGGTAAAGAAAACTTGTTCTTGAGAGTTTTGCTTGTTGAGATCGCGGTAGTCAACACACAATCTCAAAGACCCGTCAGATTTTTCCATAAACACCACAGCTGAACCCCATTCAGAAACACAAGGACGAATCAATCCCTTCTTTAGCAAATCACCGATTTTCTTGACTAGTTCAATTCTTTCCCGGGGTGCCATCCTACGACTAGCATTAATGACAGGACGAGCATTCGGAATTAAGTCAATTCTGAATTCAATCTTTGTGTGTGGGGGTAAGGACTTGACTTCTTCGAATACGTCGGGAAAATGCTAGACAATAGGAATGGACTCCAGGCTAGGCTCTGGATATCCCAAAGTATACATTAGTTTATCCCTTTTTGGACTAGGGTCTTTATAAGAAATTTCAATGAAATCTCCAAGTTTTGTTTTGACTAGAATCGTTCGGTTGTTGCAATCTAATTTGGCTTCGTATTTTGTTAACGAATTCATTCCATGTTGGATTTCAAATTCATTGAAGTCGAGAACATAAAGGTTAATAGGAAATCGATGGCCAGAATACGAGATAGGCACCCTCCTACAATATAGATAAAGATTTACGGGACCACCCAATGGATTCTTCACACAAATAGGTTCATCAACAAATTTAGGCTTACATTTTAATCCATTCACAATTTTTTAGGAGATAAAGCAATGTGAAGCTCCCGTGTCGAACAAAACTCTAACAACTCTATCACCAATAATAAGGTTACCCTCTAAAACTCTATTTTCTTCATCCGTCATTGAAGTTGAGGGGTTATCTTTTACTGTGTACACTTTCTCTATTTGTGCCTGTTTCTTTTTCAGGCAATTCTTAACTCCGTGACAACTGGTGACAACAATAGCATTCCTTGGATCTTCGGCTTGCCTTCACGGGTTGATCTTTCTTTACTTGTTTCTTTGGCTTCTCATAATCGTTTGCTAAATGGCCTTTCTCCTGACAGTTATAGCAAGTAATATTTCTAACTGAGTTTTCCTGACTACTCCTCTTCTTCTCCTTGTCTTGAACCGGCCTTTTTCCTTCAAATTTTCTTTTCTTCCAATTCGAAGTACTTGAACTTCCCTTCTCTTTCGGAACTTTCAGCATATCTAGGGTAGCATGTCGATAACCCATATCGATCAAGTCTGAAAAGGATTCTTCTATATGGGTTGTCATTCTCTTGTGGTACTCCTTATTCATTCCCCGAATGAATCTTTCATTCTTCTTCAAGGGTATATTCACTAGCTCCAGACCAAATCAAGACAATTCGTTGAATTTATTCAAGTACTCCTCAAATGATAGACTTCCTTATTTGAAATCCATGAACTCCTGGTACATTCAAGAAATACCAGCGGATGGAATATATCGCTGCTCAAACACTTCTTTAAATCGTCTCTAAGTAATCTCATCTTCCGGCTCATCCACAGCAACTGTCTCCCACCAAGCTAATGCTTCTTCTTGGGGTTGCCAAGAAGCTATTAGTCGCTTTTGATCGTCTTCCAATTTCAATCCTTTAAAAATTCTTTCACAGGATCGGATCCAAGTTTGGGCTTCCACAGCAGATTCCTTGCCAGTGAACGGCTTTCCACCATGTCTTGAGAAGCTTTTATAAAGATCAGCCAGATTCGGCTGAGGTTGTGTAAGAATAGTTGCTGTTGTAGGGACTTCACAAGTTGTGGGGTATTTCCCCGTCCCCTACCTTGTCCTCTTCTTCTGCTCATTCTCACTATCTATAAATAGTAAGAAAACTTGATTTAGGCACACGGACAAGATATCTTAGGGAATATCAACAACTAAAAGGAATAGACCAAGAAATTTTTAAGGTTTCGGTCTCTCGGTTTCTACTCATTCTAGGGTATACTTTACCCTATCTCTAATGAGCCACCTAATATGTTATACTCCGTAGCTAAAGTTCTTACTAAACCTTTAGCTCTGATACCACTTGTCACGACCCAAAATCCAGCGATTGAAAATCGACGTCAAATACCTCACTTGTATTCGACTACCGGAGATTCAAGCGTCGAACTTCAGTTCGGATGGAGCTTATAACAACATTAGATGAAAATAAATAGTGGAAACAAAATGAATATCATTGATCACAATAGCGATACAACTTTGATACAATATCCAATACAACATCGATCAACAATATCAGAGTGCTACAAATATGATACAACAATAGAATGACAACAGAAACTTCAACAAGTTTCCAACATACTTCGACTTTGAGAAGATCCTCCAAGAACTCCAAAAGCTTCAAAAGAATTTCCAAACCCAAAAGCTTTCCAAAACTGATAGCTTCTGAAGAACTTCAAAATGCAAGCTAGCTCGAAAACACGGATAACCTGCTTTTAGGCTGCCGGTGTGGAAATTATGGGCACCCAGAGTTTAGGAAAGAAACAATAAACTCCGGATCAGTCATGGGACTGGTATGAGTAAACAAAAACAGTTGTTTGAAATAAAAGCAGTTTATAAAAGAAAACCGATATGCTTTTTGAAAAATGAAACTACCATAAGACCTCCCACCACACACACAATGCAAACGAAGACTTGGAGGAGATTTCTTCTTATGATAGTCAAATATGCTTGATACGAGAAAACTCTTTGATATTATTATTAGTGCATAGTGTAGAAAAAATTACGAAAGTATATTATTAATCTAGCCAGCATACAACCATTATTATATGCCTACTATAGCTACCATGTATTGTAGCAAGTTACCGCCATACTGCATGGCAGGTTATACAACTAAAACCGTACAGGTTTTTGTTTGGATTTCCAACAAAAGATCAGGCAAAGGAACTTCCCGCACAAAATGGAACGCCTTTGAAGAGACGTCCCCGAGAACATAACCGGATCTCTGCTACACAAGGCCGGGTTACCTCTTTAACTAGGTAATAACTGACACGAGTATGCCACCTCCCGATCATTACCAACCTTTATCCGAAGCGCTTCTCAACCAATAACCACAAAGCAATAAGTTTTCAGCAACCACAAAGTAAGTATCTGGGCTCCATACCATGATACCACTTATAATCCAGAAGGAAATGGACATATCCTCAGGGCTCGCTACCCCCAAATAATCTTGCTACCACGATTCCTGTTTCGACCATAAACGGGTTGTGAGGTTCGAGGAAGTCTCATCCACAAAGCTATGCTTTTTCACAAAGTCATGCTTCGATCAACAAATGATCAACAGCACTCAGCATGCCACACTACCAAATTGGGAATATATCACTAATAACCTTCAACCACATAACCTCTGAGCTCGTACTTCTCAGAGAAGGGTGTTAAGCTAAGAGAATAAATTCTTCGCCACCAACAGAAATGTATTTGAAAGAAATTAGCTTTATATCTCAAATTGTAATGTCAGACACACAACCATGCAAGTCTGTTTCGGGTTCGAACAGAACTGAAGGCACTTCCGAAGAAGCCCTTGCAATCCGGACATCCAGAATTTCAATCGGACACCCCATCACTTATGGAGATCTCTATACCAGAGCAAATCAATGCAGAGTCATTCGACAGGTTATCCTATCGTTCTCGAAGACGCCCGGTCTTCACCACCGTCTTCAAATGCTATCCATTTCGTCGTATCACTATTCGGAATGGGTTATATGGCACAAAGTCCGCTCTTGGCTAAACTAAACGGAGAGCACCCAATTTTAAAAACATATGGATATATCATTCATAAAGATCCACAGGTTCGATGTGGGTTTCAGATAACCAACTGGAATCTGACTCCCTATCGCATCGAAATTCAATTGTCGTTTTACAGGCCAATGGATTTTCACATTCACACAGAAGTATATTCATCACAGATATCATAGCTCAGTACAAAGCAATTCATATTACATAACATCACATCACATATCAGAAATATCAATCCAACACACAACTTTCAATAACAATCAAACATCTTCAATTAAGATGAATAAATCGTGTGGTTTAAATTTATTAACCACGTAATTACTTTCATTAGTAATCTTTAATCAATAATTAATTATCATTAATTACAATTGATTAAGTCTTAATCACCTTCATTAATTAATCATTTCGTAATTAACTATCTTAATTAATTAACCCTTAATTGTTAATTAATTAAATCTTAATTACTTTTATTAATTAATTACTCCTTAATTAATTAATAATTAATTAAAAATTAATTAATCTTAATTATTTAAATTAATCTTTAATATTAAATAATCAATTAAGTAATTACTTCTTAAGTAATTATATTAACAAAAACATCAGTTATTTAATAAATCAAAAGATAAATTAATTACTTTGACTTTCCTTTAGAACTTGTTTAATAAATCATCTTTATCACATCAGTTACTTTAAAAGGTTAAGGTTATCTTAAAACAACATTTTATCTTAATTACCCCTTTTTAATTACATTATTTATTAAATATAAATAAATTTATAAAATAATGTATCCAATTTAAATAAATTAAAATTTATTTACTTTGAAAATATCTTACTTAAATCTTTAATTCTTCTAAACTTTAATCAAATCATCATTTTGAAAACATGGGTTTTAAAAAGTTTAAAAGTTTAAACATTTTTAAAGTAAAAACTATTTTACATGTTAAACTCGAGACCTTCTTCGAGTCACCCCCAAGAAAAATTCTCGTTTGCTTTGGGTTTTATCAGAAATCAACCCGAGCGCCCAAATTTCAACTTAAAATTTTTTTTCCAAGTATTTTTACCTGGCGCACCAAATTTTTTACTCGAGTTAAAACTCGAGCTACCACACATTTACCCGAGTCTCGCTTCGAGACATCCACCCTTCACTCTTCTGCCTCGTTCCTGATACACAATAGGACTCGTGCACATGCACGATTGGAATCGCCACCTTCGGTCGAAGCTCCAGCCTCCGTCGAGTCGACGGCAACCCCACCTAACATCCATACCACCCAGAAACCCATAATTTCGACGATCTTGCAAAAGAGTCATCTGACTCAAATCTGGGTCGAAGCTCGACCCACAAATCCACCTTATATCGACGCCAAACATCACCAGAGGCCACGCGACTTCACCATGAGCTCCCCCTAACGACCACTCACCGCCACCCATCACCCATGTCCAGTCCGATGCAACCTAGACACCTCCATTGCTTCTAGAAACGGTCGACAAAAACATAGGGTTAAAACCCTAGTTTGATCTCGTCATCCTTCCACATCAACTTATAAAATCGACGAGTATTTTTCAGATGATCTACAATCCTCCACCAAGCTACCACCTAAATCTCGAGACTTAAAATTATTTCGATCATCAGAATGTAGCAAAAACCCCAAATTTGTTCATTTCTGCCTATCTCAGTAAATACTGATTTAAAAACTATGAGTTTGCTTTCAAAAATCATTATTTTCTAAAGCATTTCAATTGATGTAACTGAATTCAAACATTATGAAAATCAAATTTTTTCAACAGGTTTTAGTTTGCCTGTGATTTCAAATTTTCAGAAATTTCTTCAATTTGATTTGCTTAAAACCATTTTTAGAACTTGAATCACGAATAAACAAACAACTTTTGTTTAGATCTTATGGTTTAATATTGATCGAGGAAGAAGAAATCAAAATTTTTGATCAGACATGGGCCTGTAAACCAGGGACAGAACCCCTCTTTCAAGTGCACAGACATGCACATTCCAATTTTCATGTATTTATATACATGCAACTCACATTTTCAATTCAAGCTTCTATGTTTTCACAACAACAAGATTCAGTTCAAATTTAAAATGGAGTTTACTCACCTATTTGCCTGAAAACAGAAATAGAGATGAAATCCTGGAAGTTGATTATTTGAACTGGAATTTCTATTTTGACTTGATTCTGGATTTTTTTCCTGCAACTAGTTGTTTAAATTTTCTTAGCTTCTACTAGATTTATTTGCTTGATTACTTAACAAACTGAAACTCAAATTTTTAAAAGAATTTACCTTTAATTTTTATGAAAACAGAGAAGTGTTGATGTTGTTAGACTTGAAAACTGGAAGAAGAAGATTTTTATTGCTGATTTGATAATCTGAGCTCGATCTTGTTATCTGATGATAAAACCGGATAGTTAGCTGAAGCTTTGCTACGTTGTTTACAGATTTGGTTTTACAATGCCTGATTCTTGAATTTGCTTGATTAAAAGATTGAAAGGAGAAGCCTTTGCTTCAATTTATTTTGATTACTGGTTGATGATCTGGTTTGATTACTTGCTTGATTGAGTTTGTAATAAGGTTTGCTTGATGATGGTTTTTTTTCTTTCTGATTTAACAATTTGTACAGGTAAAAGAGATGAGAGGGGAATGAGAATAATAGCTTAAATTTCTCTTATGAATTTTAATAAAAATTAAAATCAAAACAGATGACACTTTTCTTATTCACTTTCTAGGATTTAAACACTTGTTAATTCATTCTCCTATGATTCTAACACTTGTTAATCCATGCATAAGGAATTAAATAAATTTTTATAATTTCTTTTCTCTTATTTATATAATTACACTTTCACTTACATTTATACAATCTTTTTTTTGAAAGAAAAAGTTTAATACTAATTTATGAAACTATACGCATATGTTAATATATTTGAATCCAAATAATTTTTTTAAAGATATTTATTTTTAATTTTACATTCAAACACAAATTCAAATTCATATTCAAATTCAAATTCAAATTCGAATTTGAAATTCAATCCATTCTATATACATATATGTATATAGATATTTAATTAAACAAACAAAATATTCATATGGTTTGAAAATTTAAAATTAATTCAAATTAAATCAAATTCAATTTTAGAATTTCAAATAAATTACTATTTTTAATTTTATAAAATTTTAGGGATGTTACAATAGTCAAGGAACATGATCCAATTGAAATGAGCTAGAAATATTTTAACTTCATGGATCGCTAGCGATCCATGCTCTATGGACCGCTAGCTATCCATCATATTTGGTCGGTTTGATGCGAAAGTCTTGGAGCATCTTCATACCTTCAAATGCAAGTCTCAGGCAAAGCAGCTTTGGTCCAAGTGCTCTCCAGCCCCTATAAATACAATCCTACCTGCGACATAAAGTGGATCTTCAGGACTGGCTACTGAAGCCCTACAAAAACTATTATTCACTCTTCTCCTTCCACACAACAGTCATCTAAAGAGGTCACTATGATTCTTCAGTGAACTCTAACACTGGTGACTTGATGTAATTTACAAGATCTAATCAAATTGTAATCAGATTCAACTCGTGATTGCAGTTAATTCATAACAAAAGTTATAAAGTGGACATAGGCTTCATTAACAACCGAACCACTATAAAAATCTTCTTGTCATATTACTACTCCTGTTCGTTTTACATTTATTTTCTATATTATTGCTCTGTAAGAATAGTGGTGGTGCTTTCACACTCAATCCAGGGTGTTGATCCATTTTTTGGGTTAACATTTTCGTGCTTTCATTGAGAAAACCGAAATCAGGCTTAGATCTAGCTGTCTACTTTGGATTAGATATGTTCAGAAGTTAGATCCTCAATCTCTGCTTTGAAAATATGCTGTTGAGAATCAATGACACCTAGAAGAAGGATAATTACTTACTTCTAGAAGATATATAGGAGCTACCATTGCTGGTGAAGAAACAAACCCTTGACAGATTAAAGTTAACAACCCCAATAGTCTATGGTTAGGAGGTAACTCCAGAACTCAGGTTCTAGGATCCTTTATTCAACGTGAAGTTGTCATTAGAGATGAATTAAATAAAATGGTTGAATAAATTAATCATAAGATGGAAAACAACCAAAGGGCTCTCATGGACAAATTGAACGCCAAAAGGCTCTCATGGAAATCTGTCAAAGGGCTGCCACCGAACAAGAAAATTCTTCCATCTCCGACCTAAAAAGGAGAAACGGAAAGCATCCATAGAAAGGAGTGATAGGTTGAACCGTAGGAATCAATATGGAAGGAAACAAAAATACTCCACCAACTGCGAGGCAACTAGCTAAATACTTGAATCTAGGAGCGAAAACCCCACAGAAAGATATAGCCATGAATCTCTCCGACTCGGAAGTTGGTGAGCGACTTGACAACGACAAGTTGGAAGGAAATAACAATGCATTCAATAATGCCAAGGAGATCCAAACTGCCCCCATCAGACCAAGCGCATGCCAACAGAACCTTGAGGGAGTAGCTCTTATGAAGATAGAAGTGCCAAGGCTTTAGCCCACTCACTAAGATCGTTTGCAAAATCAAACACTTGGTGTAGTCACTGACAGTCGACCCCTAGATTATCGGATATCGGAGGCTTATATTGCGGACATGGTCAAGCGACAAATGGATGAAAGTAAGGTTAGAAGGGATGATGTATGGGGATCCACTCCAAGTCGGACTCTTTTCACTGATGACATTCTGAATGAGCGGTACCTTGAAAAGTTCACTATGCCAATTATTCCGTCTTATGACGGAACGAGAAACCCGAAACCCCACTTGAAAAGGTATATTTGGTACACGGATGGAGCAAATGCTTCGGATGCCATTCGATGTAGATGTTTCCTAATTTTTCTATAGGGAATTGCTTCCATGTGGTTGATCACCAGGCTTCCACCAAGATCCATCACCACATTCAATCAACTATCAATAAGATTCCTTGATCAATTTTGACTTCACATGGTACAGCCAAAAGATGTAATGTCCTTATTTGTCCTATTCCAGGGACGGAATGAATCTCTAAAGTCTTTCATGAATTGGTTCAACACTGTAGTCACTGAAGTAATCCGCATGAAGATATGGTTTCCATGGCCTTAGTCTGTGCAATTCACCCTGAAACTAAATTTGGGAAATGGGTCAAATTGAAACAACCTACCACTAGGAAGGATTCAACCGTAAGGCGAGCCAGTACTTGAGACTGGAAGAGGCATAGGAATTGAAAAGGAAATCTACTAATCCACGACCGACCAACATTAGGCAGAATGGTATGGAGACAATCCAAGACATAAATACCTCCAAAACCGTAGAAGGGAACGCAGGAAAAAATGGGAATCATAAAAGGAAGAACTAAAATTCCAACAAGCAAAATGGAAGTAGCAATCGACTCAAAAGTTTGCGGCCCAAAGAATACACCTGGCTCAACGATACTGCAAAAAACATCTACTCTTGCGGCCCGAAGAGTACACCATGCTCAACGATACTCCAGAAAACATCTATCTCTCGACACGGGGGAAAGAAGAGTACAAGAAGCCACCTAAAAGGAAGCAACCGAATAGAAAAAGCATTTCGGAAAGTACTACCGCTTCTATGAGACACATAGCCATAACAAGAATGAGTGTCGTCACCTGAAGAACTTGATTGAGGAGTTGATTCGGGAAAACAAGCTTCAGCAGTATGTGAGGAAACCACTGAATCTTGACTAACCTGTAGCGCCCCAAGCTCCTAGCGATCAAGGAAATCAAGCTAGAACCAACAAGAAGGACCCGGATGGACGAACCAAAGACTCATCATTGGAACAATATTTGAAGGGCCCCATCTCATGCAGAAGAATAAGGGAGAAATGGAGTGGTATGCAAGCTCATTAAAGCACGCTCCGAAAGATGTGTGCTTCACAATCGAAGATGGAACCCTACTAAGCAGCAGAGAACCCTAAATGACAATATAGTATTCCATAATCGAGATGTTGAAGAGATAGAAGCTCCGACTCTCAACCTCATGGTCATGACAGTAGGAATCGGACCCGCCATGGTCTAACGAGTATTGGTAAATAGTGGTAGTTCTATGAATATCCTTTTCAAACGCACCTTTGATCAGATGAAGATCAGTATAAAAGATGTATCTGCCTACCAAACAAAGATTCAAGGATTCATCGGTGAATCCAAACGACCTATCGGAACAATTGACTTACACGTAGAACTCGGTGAAGTCGACCGAACAGTCACCCTCATCCAAACCATTATGATCATAGATGTAATGTCTTCCTACAATTCCTTCCTAGGGCGGCTTGCCTTGGTAGATTTTAGATTGCTTTAGCTCAACGGTGTCTCACTATGAAATTTCCTATGGAAAATGGAGTCGAGGTGATCAAGGGAGACCAAAGTACCACTAGGGAATGTTATATCATGGAATTAGGCGATTCTAAAAGAAAATAAAGGTAAAGACCATGGGGAGAACTCTCCACATTTATGTACCTACCGATAGCAACTATAGAGCCGCTTCTGGCTTGGGGACCATAACCGATTTAATAAGGCTTTGGACCCTAGAAAAAAGAGTTTGGGAGGGGGGAATGGGTAGCTCCAGTAGAATTGACGGTGTATGCCCAAGTTGATATGGATGATCCAACACAGATCCTGAAAATTGGATCATATCTTAGAAAAAGAATGCGACTGGAACTCATCAAATTTCTTCACACTAATCTGGATGTATTTGCTTGGACACATTCCGATATGTGTCGGGTGTCGTCGGAGATCGCATGTCATGCACTTAACATTGATCCCTAGTATACATCAGTGAAGCAGAAAAGGTGCAGCCTAGGACCCGAGCAGTCCAAAACGTTAAGAGAAGAAGTGGACAAACTAATGGCAAATGGTTTCGTCCACGACGCAACCTACACCGAATGGGTATCTAACCGGTCTTGGTCAAGAAGTCCAATGGGAAATGGTGAACTTTTATCGACTACTCGGATCTTAACAAAACTTGCCCAAAAGGTAGCTTTCCTCTTACCAAAATTGGTCATCTTGTTGACGAGACGGTTGGATATTAATTGCTATCATTTATGGATGTATACTTGGGATACAACCAGATCATGATGCATGAATCCGAAAGAAAATACCAGCTTCATTACTGATCTGGGACTATACTGCTATAAAATAAGATCGTTTGGCTTAAAAAATGCTGGGGAAAGCACCAACGACTAGTGAACGCCAAGTTCAAACATTAGATGGAAAGACTAAGTAAGTTTATGTACACGATATGTTGGTTAAATCACGCATAGCTGCAAATCACTTGGACAACCTCGACGAAATGTTTGAAGTACTCCGCAAAAATGGAATGAAGCTCAATCCACTTAAGTGTCAATTTAGGGTAGCCTCTGGAAAGTTTTTAGGATTCATCGTAAACGACAAAGGCATTGAAGCAAATCTTGAACAAATAACTATTTTGTGGGAAGTCGAGGCCCCATGGAACAGGAAAGAGTTACAAAGCTTGAATGGAAAGGTTGCAACATTGAGCCGATTCATCTCAAAAGCAACCGACAAATGTATACCGTTCTTTAATGCGCTAAAGAAGGGAAAGAATAACTTTGGATGGAATCATGCTTGTCAAACTGCGTTCGAAGAGCTGCTGTGACAGATGGAAACCATTCCAATCCTATCCAAGCTAGAAGACGGAGAAGATTTGTACATCTACTTAGTAGTCTCGCCCCATGCATTGAGTGTCGTTCTCGTATGAGAAGAAGCTAAAATCCAGTGACCTGTATATTACATCAGCAAACGGTTCATCGGAGCAGAAAAGACCTATCCGAAATTGGAAAAACTAGCATATTTACGCTTGATCACATCCAGAAAGTTATGACCATACTTCCTGGCACACCCAATCAGAGTGCTGGCAGATCATCCTTTGAAGCAAGTGTTATATTGCCCGGAGACCTCTAGATGGCTTATCAAATGGAACATTGAATTAAACAAGTACGAAATCACATACAATCCTTGAAAGGCGATTAACGGTCAAGCAATGGCAGGTTTTATTGCCGAATTGACAATATGAGATAATAAAGAAGGAATGAATCAAGAAGTGGAGACAAGTTGGAAGCTGTTCATTAATGGTGCGTCTAACAATTTTTGCTCGAGAGCAGGAGTCATGCTCGAGACTCCCGAAGGACGATCCATTTGCTATGTATTGCGCTTGGAATTCCCTACAACAACTAAAGAGGTAGAATACAAAGCATTGATAGCTAGGTAAAGATTATGAAGCAACTTGAGATAAAATCCATACACATATATAGCAACACTTAACTAGTCGTTTGCTAGGTGAAAGACGAGTAACAGGTTGGAGGAGAAAACCTTGTCCTATATCTATTTAAAGCGCGAACCGCTAAACGACATTGAGCATTACACTATAACTCATATCCTAAGGGAACATAACATTAAGGCAGATTATCTAGCCAAACTGGCCAGTTCCAGAGAAGCTCAGTCATTGGGGCAAGTACAAGTTGAAACCCTGACAACTCCAAGCACAAGAAAAATGGATATGGACTAGATTTTTGTGACAACCAAAGAACCAGAGACATGGATGACGTCGATCAAGTACTACCTACTCATAGGAACTCTCCCCACTGATGGGAACCAAAGGAAAATGCTTCACTGAAAGGCACCGCGATTTGTAATACATGATGGGATACTCTACCGAAGGGGATTCTCTATCCCATTACTAGGATGTGTAACCAATGATGAAGCTCGAAGGATCCTAAAAGAAGTTCATAAAGGCGACTGCAGAGGTGACAAACCTTTACAAAGAAAGTTCTTCGGTATGAGTGCTTTTGGCCAACAGTAAACCACAACGTAGCGATTTACGCCAGATGGTGCAATCAATGCCAAAGGTTCAGCAATATCAAAAGAAACCCCTCGATGGAGTTAACACAAATGGTTAGCCCATGGCCATTCGCAATATAGGGAATTGGTTTGATTGGCGTATTACCAATGGCTAAAGGAGGAGCTAAATATGTTATCATTCCTGTTGACTATTTCACCAAATGGGCCAAAGAGGAACTACTGGCCACTGTTGCCACAAAGAAATTCATTAACTCTGTTACTAAAAAAATTATTTTTAGGTTTGGGATGCCGTAGAAAATCGACACAGATAGCGGGACTCAATCGAAAGTACTGAGTTCAAAGACTTTGCAAACGCTTTTGCTTCGATAAAAGCTTTTCCGCTATCATACATCCATAAGAAAACTGATAAGTGGAAGCGGTAAATAAGATCATCAAGTTCACTATTAAAAAGCAGCCAACTAAAGCAAAAGTAAAGTAGGTTGATGAACTTCCACTCGCACTATAGGTCTACAGGATAATGCACAAATCTACAGCTTAGCACTCTTTATTCACCTTAGCATATGGGTTAGAAGCAATGATCCTTGTTGAGCTAGAAATCCCTTCTCATCGGAGGCGAAACTTCAATCAAAGGGAGAACGAACAACTCCTACTAGAGTTACTCGATATGGTCGATAAGAAGAGAGAAGAAGTCGAATTAAGGACTGTCGCTCACCAAAAAAGGGTAGCATGGTACTTTAACTCTAAAGTTCATATTCGCACCTTCGAATTGGGAGACCTTGTCCTTAATAGGGTCTACCTGTACCAGGTGCACTCGGACCAAATTGAGAAGGGCCTTATGTAATCAGTCAGAGGCTAAGGGATGGCACATTCATGCTAACAACCATTGATGGAACTCAAATTCCTCGAGCATGGAACATCGAATCGCTGCATCGTTACTTTATCTAAGATTATCTTATGTATTTCCTATTTCCAACAAATTAGCCATCCCGGAACACCGGAGGCATTGTAAGTAGGTAAAACTTGCCCAACTTTCATTAATAAAATTGTTTCGCTTTCTGAACCAATAAGTCTATGCTCACAAAAGTAACAACTGAGTCGATGGGGTCAAATCGACTCAAAATCATCCGATTGGTGCTTGAATAAGTGGAATCACACACAAGTATGCTCCACCTACCCGCCAGGTCGACAAAAGCAAATCGACCCAAAATGTTCGATCAACGGAACCCGATCCCCTCCTTCCAAGAACCAATGTTGCTCCGGCGACGCTGGGAAGGCCCAAATCAAAGCGGCGTATTTCGTAAGCCGTGTACCGCTTCTTTGATTGTGGAATCACATCCAAGCTAACAATCCTTAAACGCCGCACATTCCGTAAGCCATGCACCGCTTTTTGGATTATGGAATCACATCCAAGCATGCACAATCTTAAAAGCTGTGCACCACCATAAGCTGCGCGCTAATTTTTGAGCTGTGGAATCACATTCTCGAAACATGAACTCCTCAAGTTGCTCGAAGATTAGTAATGTTAAGAAATCCCATTTCGTTCTAGATCGACTTGTCAAATCGATCCCAAAAGTCGTGCACCCATAAGTCGTGCACACTCTTAAAAGCTGTGCATCCCATAAGTCGTGCAAACTCTTAAAGTCACCCATTTAACAAGCGACGCGCATTATTAAGTGTCGGTATTGTCCCGGCAGTGCTGGAAAACTCGTCAATTGTAGGACTAACAAAAATCAATCCACTCCAATATCAGGATTAATGGACATGAATCCAGTATTGCCGTACGATTACGAATCGGCGTAGAATTCCAATCATTGATCGACAAAATATCTAGAATGGAGTCACTCAAATCACGAGTTTTCGAAGATAGGAACCACAAAATAGACTCGGTTGTGGACATCCAAAGAGTCACACGGGTCAACCAGTCATTCGTCATGTGTTTAAAGTAAACAGCCGCGTGAACTGGGGGCCATACACATCATACTCAGAAATAAAAACCAAGTACTTCACAGTCCTATCACTCCAAACAATCCAAACAAAGACTTTTGGCGATAATTATGGTACTAGATTGAATAGTAGTAAATAAATTAGCACGAGTGCATGAAACATAGATAATAGACAAACAAGGTTACAATCAAAATGTCAACATTGTATTACATATAGCTTTTTCTATATAGAGTCAAAATTTGAGGGTCATACCCATATGATTTTGGCTAAGAATAAAGTAAAATTCAGATGCTACAACAATAAAAGCAATACGCGCATACTCTACACTTGTACAAAACACGTATTAAACAAATCAGAATGTCCCAAAATCTGCCTCCACTGCTACTAGAGCCTGTCAATGTTTCATTCCACCGCTTCACTTCCCACCTTTGGTCAGAAGTTTCTTTTTCCTCTTAGAATCCCTGCCAGGAGTTGTATTGCTACCGAAAATATCAACTATCGCCTCTACGCCCGCATCTCCTCTCCGTTCTTCGACCTTCTTGAAAGACTCCTCCTTGGTCCTGCGCTTCCGGGACTTAAGAGTGCTCCTTGAAGATTATCTCTCCTTGATCTTTTCCTTTTTGATGGCCACCATCTAACGTTCAGTTTTATTTAGTTGGCCAATTTGATCTTCCTGCTCTTGAGCTTTAGCTATTGTGAAATCGCCCTCCAAAGACATGAAAGGGTCGTCAAGACCGTACAATGCAGTAGTCTTCTTAGATTCCAGCCATGGTTGTGAGCCAGACACAGGTGTAGTAATCAAAGCAGCTACTGAAACAAGCATCGAGGCAGTAGAAATAGTAGCAAGCCCAAGGACTGAAGAAATCGGCAAGTCGTTAGGTAAAGAAAACAGACATATAACATAAAATATGAAAGCGTTCAGTTCGTCTTGTTCTTGTGGCATGAGCTAAAAATTCTCAAACTCAGGGGAAACAAGAAAGTTACCTACATTAGAAGAATGGCCAAGAATTTCAACCTCATACTCCCTACCTTCTCTTTCTTTGGATGGCTGTATGATCTTTGGTGAATTTTCGCGACCACCCGAGGATTCCGAGATAGCAATTGGAAGGGCAGACAACAAGGAAGCTTGTTAACTGATCACGATGTTGTTTTAATGATTTTCCAGGCCTGGAAATGAAAGGATCTAGCAGCGTTTTAGCAGTTGCAGTCATAGCAGCATCAGTGGCCTCTTGTTCCCTCTCAATTCGAATGATCTTTAGAGCCTTTATCAAAGCTTTCTTCGATTCTTCATTGAGGTGGGAACCCATCAACAATTGGTTGGTGTTTACATCCTCATTATCACATAAACAGGCTAGTACTTCTTACCAAATCACAACAAGAGTATGCGAGAATTTAGGGCCCATATAGTTAAGGCTCCCCTGATGCAGCAAGGAGTTAACATAGAAATTTAAGATGGTATCATCCATCTTCTCCATATTCTTTTCAAAAGTATCCTGCAACTCCAAGTAGCCTGTCGTCACGGAGACCTTCTCTACTTCAACTCGGTTCTTCTCAACATTAAGTTCGCGACACTTTCCTGGAGCAAAGCAATTATTTGAGCCTGATAAGAAACGGTCTTGTCATGGGATTCCACCATTCCCACGAAATTAGCAATTGTCTTTTTATAGGCTTCAACGACTTCGTTATGATCAGCGATAGTTTTCTTCTGGGCTTCAATGATCACATCACGGGCTTTAAGCTCCTCTTTCAGCTTAACATCATCCGTGTGGGCCTTCTTGATTTTTTTCTTGGAATAAGATCTCTATTTTTGTATGGGCCTCTTTCACTTCCTTCAGCCAGCTGGCATTGCTCTTACCCACTTGAAGTGCTGCGTCCCTCTCCTTTGTTAATCACTCGATTTCGGTGTTACGTTCTGCTAACGCTCTCACATTATCGTCCTTTTTGATTCAAATTACTTTGAATCCCTTATCTTGATCCAAATCACTTTGAATCTCTTGGAGATGGGGTATTTAAGAACCTTTACGGATTGGGCGTAGGTCGCAATCAAATTTAACTCCCTTTAGAAAACACCCGGGAGTGCAACTTCGAGTATAGGTGGACCGGATGGAAGAACATAAGCCCGCCTCCTGCGAGGACATGAAGAATCAAAAGCCGGCAGCATGTGATTTGATGGAGCATGGGATGAAGGTGAAACTTAAACAGTGGAAGCCGGAACCACAATTAAGACAGAGATTGGGGTCGAGGCAAATGCTTGGTTTTCAGAGGGATGAGAATGGCGATCTACTTTCGGCTTCTTAGGCGGCTCTTCTCGGTCGTCAAGATTTTTTCTCTTCTCATAACCTCTCTTGTAAAACCTACCCCATTCTCTATCGTCCCGATAGTGTACTTCGGCTTCCAAGTCTTTCCTTCTTCTCCACTCTTCCTTGGTTGCATAGGGCAGATGACGTCTTAAAGACCGTCTTGACTAGCATTGCAAATCAGTGAATTGTTCAAGGTCCTCGTAAAGTCCACATCCTCTCATAGTACCTGATATAAAAGATAAATAAAAGAGCTTTAGCGATAAGAAATGAACCTAAATAATGCATGTGTAAGTGAACGTGACCCATAATGAAATGTGCAACATGTCATACGCGGCCTAAAAAGATGTCATAAGGTGAATTGAGAAGTCGCCGCTGTAGAAATCGTGCTAACCGTAGACACAATATGACCGGGATGAGGAGATTATCTCTCAAACTCAAAATCTTCTCCCATAAGTTCAACGATATCTATGTAAAGATTGCTCAAATCCGTAAATCAATACCGGTTTCCTTAAGTGGGAAATCCTGAAGTCGTTTGGCTGCTGTGGGGGATCTTTAACACGAATCTCTTAGGGACGTGATTCGGGAGAATGGGACTCATTCTCGGAGTTTCATCATATGATTCAAAGTTTCCATCACCGAAGCTTGCATCAAAGTCATCATGACTAAAGGAGGAATCATAACTGTTGTTGTCCTCAATTTCACCCTCCTCCTTTTCTATTGTCATTGCAACCTTGCCCTCACGCTATTTGAATTCTTTTCCTCCTCCTTCGGAATCTGGGGCATCCTGGGCAAGCAGCTGGCTTCAGTGGTAAGACCTCTTCCTTCATGAATTTGTTCAGTTAACCCGCCAGACGGACCTTCTCCTTCTGGAAGATCGCCCCATTCGAAGCCGTGTGACGAAGAAGTGGAATGTCTTCGAATTCTGGAATGGGTAGGAGCTGGAATTTCAATGGCCATAGTAGACCACCCAGAATACAACAACCTATACTGAAGCAAATTCTCATCCATTAGCAAAAACTTAACCTATCTCTCTTTGGCTTCTACGGCCTTCAGAGTATGGAAAATTGGATCAAGTGATGGATCTTTGTTCGGCCTCGGAATAACTGCAACAAGTATTCAATCTATCGAGATCCCATAGCGACGTATTAAATCACAACAAGAAAAAGAGAAGACTCACCATCCATCATCCAAAGGCGATCCCTCAAGACACCTAATGAAGAAATACTAGGTCTTGAACTGGGACAGGTTACTTTGAAGCTGCAGTACGATCTTGCGGTTTCTTTCAGCCTCATTGACCATGAGGGATGGACATTTGTCTCTCTTCTTAAATGAGAGAAAATATCTCAACTCATCGAATCTCGAGGCATAGTTAAATGTCTGCATAAACAAGATGTGAAGGCAAGTCAAAATCGCGTACCCATTAGGATGAATATGAAATGGAGCAATTCTCAAGTTCAGAAGAGTTTCTCTCAAGAAGTGGTTGAAAGGGGAACTACTCCATTTAAGCACATGTACCGATAGCAAGCGGTATACTCCGAAGGAGTCATATGTGCAAACTCATTCTTCGACGGAAAGCATACGGCATCGTCCGGGATGCCATGTTGTAAAAAATGTAATGTAGAACTTTAGCAAAGGTTATGGAGGAAGCTCTTTCCGAGGGATTGAGTATAAATCTAAAATTTAGAGGATTCTGTTCTATAACCAGACCAACCGAAATAAATTGACCATATTCAGCTCGCGGTATTGAAGAAGTAGGCGCTACTGAACTATTTGTGAAGGTGCAACTGATGACGATTCAGCTTCTAAAAGTGTCAGTCTTCCTCCACTGGACTTAAGACGAGATGAGTGATGTTTCATTCTATACAACAAAACTTGTACCAAATGCGGTCAGGTAATTCTGTTTTGAATTAAAAGTGCCCTTACGACACTTGAACTCCAAGGAAATTTTGATTTATGCCGATACATCGGGTTCCAAATGTTGACTGGGCAAGTGCGGTGTGTTATCTATGAGGGTTGGGATCGATGTCCTGAACACTACAAACGCTCTATCCTATGTGGATAGTTCACTCGTAGTGAGGAAAGAAAAAAGCTTCTTATATCACTCATTAAAGGTATTTATCCTACACTTACTCATTATCGACCAACGATCGATAATAGATCTGCTATCCAAAGCGACGCGGGAAGCTCTTCCCATTCTAGGTACACCGATCGTATAATAACGGGACCAATATGAAGTTAGCAACTATAGATTGATGATTGCTAATCAAGTAGAGAAATCTCAGCATAAATTGATCTCAGATCTCCAAAAGGTGATAACTGCATAAGCTGCACACAAGACGGTGCCCTAAGCTATCATCACCTCTTAGAAAAACCAAAACCAATCCACGAGACATCGTGCCAAATTAACAATGTAAATCATGCAAGTTAATTCTGATTTTATGGATGAAGATAGCTAAACATGTCAAGCACCAGGGCATAGCGTGGATTTCATTTCGTGAAGAACACAAGACCCGATTTACTATCTTCTTCCATAAAATTGTAATTAACTCCAATTCTGCGTAACGTTCACCACCAATGCAACCTCATCGTCGAATTGCTAAATAAACACCAAAGTATGCATTACCCACATATAATCAAAGTCAGAAGGTGAACAAAATTGAATTTAGGTTATTGGCGACCTAAGGTAGGAAAGATTGACAGCGGTCTAAGTGGGTAAGATCGACGGTGATCTAAAAGACAAAGAAACGGGAACTAGGGGCTAGGTTAAGGTGACAGCGAGGTCAAGTATTGTCGATAGCATGGAGTTACGGTGGTGGAGATCCGCAGCGATGAAGGCGAAAGCGGGGTTAGGATTTGAGTGCGTTGGTTAGGGTCGCAAGGCAGGAGGATCGAATCGTAAATGAATAAGATAGAGAAGAGTCGGCGCGAATGGGAAGCTATATAGAAGATTTTACATAAAAAACTACTAAATCCTTGGATCACTAGAGATCCATGGGCTACGGATCGCTAGCAATCCATAAAATTGAAACCAATCTCCTACAAATTTCCAAGAATGATCCACATGTTATTCGCAAGCATTGCGAAAGTTGTGGAATAGAATTTTTTTTATTGTTACGAGCCATGACGATTCCCATGAAAATTCAATAGACGGCTGAATAACCGAAGCCAAATTCACATGACGGCCTCAACACAATCACTTGAACCTTACAAACAGGAACTCAAAAGCGGTAACTTCCAAAGCACACCTTGTTTCCAACCAAAACATACTCTAAAGGAAAAATGTTATCCGGGGTTTTAACCTAATAGAATTCAATGTAGAGATCTATGTCAAGTCGAAACAACTTAAGAATCAACCATACAGGTCAGAAGAAGGAACCGAGAAACACATAAGAGGAAAAAGGAAAAAATTGCCTTAGGTGATGGATCGCGAGCGATCCATCTCCCATGGATTGCTAGCAATCCATAAGGATTGCTCGTGGTACGTTCATTCTTCTTGCATCATAAAGCATTATATTTTCGAGGCACGTCTGGTAAGTTTCGATGTTCCAAACAAGCTAGATCGAGAAGTGAGCATTCATTTGATTTTAGTAACAGTTCCATGAACTAGTGCATGAATCATCATTAAAACAAAGCATCTAGTCATGAAATTACATAGAGTACATCTACGTAAGTCAAGGAAAACGATCCAAATAAAATGAGCTAAAAATGTGCTAAGTTCATGGATCGCTAGCGATGTATGCCCTATGGATCGCTAGCGATCCATCATATTGGGTCTGTTTGTTGTGAAACTCTTAGAGCATTTTTGTTCCTTCAAATGTAAGTCTTTGGCAAAGAGGCTTTGGACCAACTGCTCTATGGCCTCTATAAATACAATCCTACCTACGACATAAAGTGGATCTTCTGGACTGGCTGCTGAAACCCTACAAAAACTATTCTTCACTCTTCCCCTTCCACACAACATCATCTAAAGGGGTTACTATGTTTCTCCAGTGAACTCTGACACTGATGACTTGATCTAACTTACAAGATCCAATCAAATTGTAATCAGATTCAACTTGTAATTGCAGTCAGTTCATAACAAAAGTTATAAAGTGGATGTAGGCTTCATTAACTATTGAACCACTATAAAAATCTTCTTGTCTTTTTACTATTTCTACTCTTTTTACATTTATTTTCTATATTATTTCTCTTTAAGAACAGAGCTGGTGCTTTCGCACTCAATCCTGGATATTGATCCATTTTTCGGATTAATAGTACCCCTTCTTATATAGGCTTAGGAATGATGATGGGAAAAGACCAAAAAGCCCTCAAAATCCTAATGACATTAATTTCTTCTTATCATGGCAACTTTATGTCACCACTCCTTTATTCATTTTACCATTTACCCCTCCCCCCATAATATTACCCCTTATCCTTAAGGAAGCCTCTAGGTCATTCCATGCTTTATGAAGAGGAGAGTGTGTTAATTAGTTGCTAATGTGTTTATTGATCATTAGTTGAATGCATAATAGTTTGAACAACTTATATCGATCGTAAAATTGTTTATCGATAAACCAATTTTCAGGTCACGTTATCGATTTTTCTTCGAAGAATGTATTTTTGTAAATACTTTTCCAAAAAAGTTTTTTATCATTATTTACTAATTAAAAGATGTTAAACAACGTAATATAATCATATTTATAACACTTAACCATATCTCAAAATGTATCGATATTCAATGATGAAGAGTTTGAATTTCCGGGTCACTACAAAAACTTTTAAGCTATGTATATAAATTTTCAAGACATAACTCATAATATAAACTTTTTAAATTATTTTCCTAAATTTCCATAATCTACATTGTATGAAAAGCCTTTACTTTTATCAAACCTTTAGTAACTTTAAAGCAATTTCAAATTACCTTTAAACACGCAAATTTCAAAACTAAATTCAATACCGATAATTTCAAATAACCAAACAAGCATAAAAGGCTAAAATAAATATACTCCGCGGAAGTTAATGAATAGATGTTCTATTGCACACTCTGATTAAAATCAAATGAAAACTTAACAATACAATCTCAAACCAAACATCACAATACGATATCAAACTTTCCAGAATCTCAAATACGTATGCTACTGGTTGGACTAACTCCTTTCATCCTTGCTACTCCAACCATTATAGAAACCATACTTAGAGGAAAAGAAATTAATTGCATATTTATATACATATGCATATATTTTTAATATCCGAATACGTCCATTGATGATTACCCTAGTAATAATCTAATATATATATAACATGCTATATTTATTATATAAAATTTACCCAATGCTACCAAAGGTCAGGGACTCTATGTCTCAACTTGTGTCTCTTATATACAACATATTGTTTTGAACCTCCCTTTGATACCTACTTTGTGGCACACCGCCTCTGTACTCATACTTTCCAAGAGTATTACAAAGTATTACTTTTAGATAATACAGAGAATAAGCCTATATGGGGTATACACATGAATATTCTCTTGGACAAATATTGGTACTTATTAAAACATCAAATAAATAACTCATCTATATGTATATAGTATTAGCACAAAATAATAAACATATGCGCCTTCAGGATAAAACAATACTTAATATACAACAGATAACGGAGAAAAAAGAGTCAGTCATAGCTGTAACTTATAATAAACAATATAGTAGAGGTATAAAAATACAACGCAACTCAAAATGTCAAACATCTCAATATAATATGATAAACAATCAACATACAGCTCGGTATCAAACATATACAGTGAAACAATATCATATAAATGACTTATAATAATCCTAAAATAAAGCTCCTCTAAACCCTGTAAAACTAATGTTGTTCATGTCGTCCTTGAACTTGAAGTGTCTTTGATTGACGCTAGTAGTATAAATAACACTCAGGTCAGACTATGACTGCATTGAGGGTTAACTTATATTTAATTCATTATGTGCGAGAATAACATAATAATATAAAACATACATTCTATTATTAAACATTGAATAAAATATACAAATAATTTAATCACAATATCATAGACGATCTCAAATATATTTATAAATTCCAAGTATCACAAAACATGTATATACACACACATCATCACCCATATCAAAGTAATCAATAATTACAGAATCAAGTACAAACAGATGAATCATTCAGGTCTAGATATTCACGTCAAAACCATGAAATCGTTACTACTATCATTAAATTATCTTACAATTATACCCAAAATATAGCATCATTCAATAATAAAAATATCATCATTAATATACAAAAATAAGATAGGCTGCCTATCAATATATAATAAAAATTTCCTCAGAATTGAAATCAGAATAGTATGGATATACAGGGACGGACTACTTTAGACACACAGTCTTTGGTATATCCACCTTATAGGATAGTGAATAATATATTCTAATTCATAATACACATAAACCTGAACCATAAAAGGGAGACTGATAGCGCACAGCATGCTCTAGGAACCTCGGGTCTACTAGCCTTCCGCTAGTAGCCGGATTTGTTCCGACGATCTTCAGTTACCTCGACGGACATCATGACAGCAACCATCAATGGCTCCTCAACGCGTAACCTCGGCCACAACCCTGCTTTTCCCTTAATAGTAATAGACTTTTGGCCTATGCGACATGTAACGACCCGGAATTTAACTGCTTTGATTTGCAATATTTAATTAATTTTAAATATTTAATATATAGTTGTATAATGAAAATAAAAATATTTTAAATATTAACTAGTGATGGAAAAATCATTTTTTAATTTTGTTTGCAAAAATATTTAGTTTGAAGAAATAGAAAATGTGAGCGAAATTCGTTTTTCGAGCTTTCGACTTTTCGTTGGCTAAAAGTTATTGAAAATGTTATGAACCCTTTTGTATAAATATACAAATTCAATTTGAAAATAAGTTAGGACATGTATATATTCATGTATATATGCAGTAGATAAGTATATGTATGTGTGTGTGTATAATTAAGATAATGTAATATAAAAATTTAGTAAAAGTAAACATCACATCAATAAAACATGTTTAAACGTTAACTACAAAATTACTTAGAACATGTTCAAACATGTTTTTCTTAACATGAAAGGGAGGGAGAGGCTTTGTGGGCTAAAATGGTGAGGTGGAAAGGAGGTGGTGATGTGGCATGCATGTAGTGGAGGGCAAAGGACAAGGAGTATTTTGGTGATCGTCTAATTGTAATTCATATAAAAGAGATTTTGATGATTTTCTTTCTCATTTTTCTTTCATTTCTCACTTTTAGAAACTCCTCCATCCTGTTCATGTATTCCATGGCTTCGTGAATATAATTTCCAAGTTTTAAAATCCATGTATTTCCACTTAAATCTCTACCATAACTTGCTAAAACACTTCTACATTCCATACTCCATTTTCTCCATTTTTACTCACACTTCATCTGACCATAACTTCATCTACACTACTCCAAATTAATATTTCTTTACTCTTAACCATGTTGAATTCCAGTGGCTACAACTTTCATTTGAAACAATTTTTCAAATTTCGAATGTTTTTGGGTCAAAAATACATTTCTTTTCGACTCATTTTCGGACCCATTTTTTCAAGTCCGAAAATAACATTCCTTTTGTTGACTATATCTCTCTCAAAATAAATCAAAATCGAACGATTCCTTTTTTGAAATGATAGAGAAAATAATTTCCAAGAACTCTTCGTTTGACCACATTTCAAAATTTCAAGAGTAATATGGCCAAAAGATGAGGGGAGGATTACCCATATTCACATTGTATTTTTGGTTTTCCCAGCTTTGCAAGTTTTAAAGTATTTCAAGTTTTCAAAAGAGTTCTGCAAAATTTCGATGTGTGAATTGTTAACTTTTTGGGAAAGAATCTTTTATATATATGTTTTTTTTGGCATGGCCGATGGGGTTGAATGGACCCCGACCATTTATTGCAACACCATAGAGTACAAACACAAACAACAACATGAGCATAAGCTCATAGAATACAGAGGAACATTAGTGCTACAAACACATAAGAAACTACAGGAACACAAAATAGGCACAAAGGATACAACAACAACTACAAAAGCTGGTATCTTATGAATATCCCTGGATCATAAGTGAAGAGCATATCCAGAGAACATTTAATCTCATGCATTATTCAAGGCTTGAATAATGCATCAGTCTTTGCATTGTTGGCATCAAAAATTCTAGTATTACGTTCTCTCCAAACAGCGTTAACGAAGCTCTTCAACACCACAGTAAAGATTCTTTTTTGCTGCTGCTTTCCCTCTGTCATTGCATGGATACGATCCCACTCACTCAGGTTTTCATAAGAAGGACCCGTACTATGAATCTTCATCATTATATCAGTCCACACTTGCTTTATTAATGAGCATTCAAAAAATAAATGCTCAGCAGTCTCAGGATGCTCACAGCAGAATGAGCAGTAAACATTCATATTCATTCCCATAATCGCTAGTTTCGCCTTAGTTAAGATAGCTCGTTTCAACACCTTCCACAGAATTAAGTTTTCACGCATACTACTATCTGCAGTCCAAGTACACTTCCACCATTTCCAAGCAGGTTTGGCACTGTTCTGCAGTAAGTATTCATAAGCATCACCAATTTTATATATTACCTTCTTCTCTCCCTAAACAATTCTAGCAGAAGTAGTAGTTATCGGGGTGAATCTACTTATCTTATCCCATATTATTTGAACTCGCTGATTAGAAGAGAAAGTACGTACCCCCTGAAATGTAAAGAGGACATCCCTAACTTTCGCTGCTAAGTGAACTCCAGTTTGAATAATTTCATTGTAGGATAGTTGACGACGCAGTATGAATCCCTTCTCCAGCCAAGGATCATCCCAAAAGTTGACACTGAATATTGGGTCGGAGTTCATTTGTATAAGAGGGAGAAAATATTCCTTAAGCTTGAAGAGACACTGCCATGTCCAGCTTAAGTTCTGAGGCTTATTCATATTACAGAGACTCTTTCCTTTAATCACGTTTCTTTCTGACCACTTAGCCCATAGGCTATCTGGACAATTAAACAGTGAGTCAACATGTTGAGCAAAGGCTGCTTTATTCCATTGTTTAAGGTTGAATAGACCAAGCCCACCCTTGTTCATAGGTTGCTCAAGAGTACTAAACTTAATCGGAGCAAGGTATCTGCCCATAGTTTTGCCCGTCCAAAAGAATCTCATTATGGCACTTCAAATCATCTTAATTAACTTGAAGGGGAGAACAAAGGTTCTGGCCCAATACACTTGCATAGCAAAAATAACTGACTTGATTAAAGTTAATCTACCAGCTTGGCTTAGTTTCTTAGTGGTCCAGCAGTTCATTCTTGATGTTATTTTCTCATACAAAGGGAGACATTGATTTGTTGTAATCTTGGAAGTAGTAAGAGGTAGACCAAGAAGAAACAGTGGATAGGTTAAGTGATGAACCAGTGATATGTGTTATCTGAGTAACTTGCTCCATATTCACACCGGCTAGGATGATAGCAGATTTTTGGAGATTAACTTTTAACCCAGTCATAGCATGAAATTGTTGTAGAGTAATCATTATGTTCTGAACAGTATTGATCTCAGGTGCGCAGAACAAAACAAGATCATCAGCAAACATAAGAGAAGAGATTTGAGGGTCTTTACACGATGGATGAAGTTTAAATTTTCCTTGTTGTATCGTTTTTTTAATCATCCTTGTAAGAAGCTCCATTACCGGTATGAAGATGTATGCAGATAACGGATCACCTTGCCTAATTCCTTGTTTGCTACTAAAAAAGCCTTTCATCACGCCACTGACATTTATCTAGTAAGTAGGAGTTGATATACATTCATAAATCCATGCTAAAAAATGAGGGGGGAAATTCATATAACCCATGATACATACAATGTTATCCCATTGCAACATATCAAAAGCTTTCATGATATCAAGCTTCAACATCGCTTTCGGGGGAGTATTAGTTCTGTTATATCCTTTAATTAATTCGTGAGCAAGTAGGATGTGATCGAGAATATTCCTACCTGGAAGAAAAGCAACCTGATTGTTGGATACTATTCTAGGAAGCACATACTTTAATCTAGTAACAATAATCTTTGTGATGCACTTGTATATTGTATTACAGCAAGATATAGGACGAAAGTCTTTAACATCATGAGCATTCTTGAGCTTGGGGATTAGTGCAATATTTGTGTAATTAAATGACCTGTAGATTTTACTCTTCTTAAAGAATAGGGTTATGGCATTACACACATCAGTAGATACAATGGACCAGCATGTGGTATAGAAAAATGAATTCAAACCATCCAGTCCACCACATGAGTTAGTTTTAAGTGAGAACATTGCGTTAACTATTTCATCATGGGTAACTTCAGAACAAAGATAGTTAAAGTCATTCTCATCAAGTCTAGGCAAGATATCAGATGGGATGTCATCAATATCAGGTATGAAATTGTTGGAGTTGCCATACAAAGATGAGAAGTGTTGTTCAAAAGCTTCCTGAACTCCATCACTAGTAGTTTGTAGAATACCATGTTTATCAATGATAGAAGCTATGTTTTCTCTACTCTGCTTGTTTTTGATACTGGCATGGAAGTATGCACTATTTTTATCCCCTTTTTCCCACCATTTAATTCTTGACTTTTGCCGTATCATATCACTTTCTTTAGCTAACGCTTCATAGTATTGTTAAGACAGTGTTGTTTCCGTAGCAGAGAGATGAGCATTGTTAACATCAGCCATCATTGCCTTTTGAGCATCAACAAGCTTCACCAGAATAGAGGTGCTCAAACTATCACCTTTACCATACTTCTTAAAAGCCCAATGCTTCAAGACATCCTTCATTTCTTTATTTTTTCCTGCAAAACAAACAAATGATTTCCATTCTTAGTTTTGTTCCATGCTTTTATAACAGTTGTTTTAAAGTCAGGTTCAAGAACCCATGAATTAAAAAATTTAAAATTTGTTTTTCCTCTCTTGTCCACTCCACGAAGATGAATAATTTGAGGGGAGTGATATGAAAGGAGAGGCGGGGGAAGGTAGTTGTATAGGAGAGGCCATTTAAGAAGGGCATTTTGATTGGAGAAAGTGTGATCAATTCTAGAAAAAGTCCTGATACCATTTCTTCTTTTATTATTCCACGAGTATTGCATACCCACAGTTCTAACCGTAACAAGATCAGCATCTATAAGTGTTGTTTTAAGTGGTTGTATCTCACTTAGGGACAGAGGATTCCCTCCAACTCTATCAGAGAGGCTATAACAGCAGTTAAAGTCACCAAATATTAACCATGGATGTGTGGTCTGCCTGAGAGCAGGAATGACAGCATGTAAGGTGCTTCTTGCAGCAACAGAGTTGGCTGCATATATAATGGTAACGTAATATGATGTATTATCAGTGATGTCCTGTGCACGACAGTGTATCATTTGGGTAGTGGAGAGGATTGGAGTTATTTGGAGATGAAGGGGATTGTATAGAATCATTATTCTCCCATAAGGAGATTCATTCAGATTGTGTATTAGCTTCCACTCAGGTTTTATGTATTCAGCTGCCTTGAGAGTCAGTGGAAGATTTAATTTTGTTTCAAGTATTGCCATTAGCGACAATTGATGTGAACTAATGAGTTGTTTACATTGATCAAGCTTGATCATGTTGTGTCCCCCTCGAATATTCCATGCTCCAATGGTAGACATAGGTGGTTTGATGTTGGAGTAAAAATGAGGTTGAGTTTGATATAGGCCATAGAGGTCACGGGCATTGAGCATCTCTATCTTCATTCTCCTAGTTACTGCATGCTTCGAGGACAAGTAATTTGGAATAGTCGTTGAAAGTGGGGTGTCTTCATTGTTAGTTGTTCCATCTTTTGGGGAGGTCTGTTGTGGCTGAGAGGGTAAGGTTGGAGAGGAAAGAAGAATGGGTGGGGAGGATTGAGGAGGTAATTTGGGAGGAGGTCTATAGGCCATAGGTGGTTTGATGTTGGAGTAAAAATGAGGTTGAGTTTGATATTGATTGTGTGGTGTTACAGTTTCAGGTTGATAGGTTGGGTCTGTTGTGCATGTATTTTCTTCATTGTGCATGTTATCATTTGTTTCATCAGTTTTTCTGATTTTCTTGCTTTTACTCTTCTTGATTTTCCTACTTCTCGTGCTTGAACCTTCTTCATTTTCTTTATCTTTATCTGCTCCACCTTCAATAATTCCTTTATTGATTGCTAATTTGCCTTCTGAATTCTGTTCTTGCTGCTCAGTTTGTATTGTGTTTGGTATCTTCACTCTTTTCATACTTCTGTTGCTTTGTTCCCATTGTTTTATTGTATTTTGTGCTTCACTTGTTGTTTTTTCTTGAAATTCCCTCAATTCTTCACCAGTTTCTCCATTTACTTCAACATTTTCATTCTGCATTTCACTCATAGTCTCAGTATCATCTAGTTCAAGGAGAGCATCAAATTTATTTGATATCTGGATATTTTCAACTAACTCCTCAACTACTGATTTCTCATTTTTCTTTGTTCTTATTCCTTTGTCTATATCCACTGGTGAAGAATGACTATTATCTGCTTCATTTTCAATGTTAAATTCTCCATTCTCTTTACTAATTTCACATTGCTCATTTTCCTGCTCTATCTTATCACCCTTTTCATTATTATGTTCAACATCAACTTTGTTCATTTCTACTTCAATCTCCTCTATTTCCTTTTCCCCTCTAATTAGTTCCTTCTCTGTCTCCTTTATTACATTGTCTATTTTCTTTCTATTCACTCTCTGCCAGTTCCTAACATTCTTCTTTTGGAAGGGAATGAACTTTTTATCACCGTGGACAGTAATTTCAGTATCCTCCTTGTTAACCTTCCTGCCATTTTTCTTTATTTCTATCACTTTGTCTATTTTACTTTTATCGTTAACATCACAGCATTCTGTTGTGTGTCCAAATTTTTTGCACAGCACACATACATCTGGCCTCCATTGGTACTGAACATATATTTTCTGAAAGCCTCCTTCTACAAGTTTAACCAAGAAATCATCTGGTAGCTCCTTGTCTGTTTTTACCTCTATTAGGCATTTTGCATAGCTCAATCTATTTTGTTTCTCTGTCATTTCGTCCATACGCAGTAATTTGCCTAGATGACTACTTAGCCAGTTGATCCCAAGTGGCGACCATGCATATAAGGGGAGATTATACAAATGTACCCATACAGGAACTGCGGTGACAGAGCCAGTGATATTACTGACTGCAGCATCATAAGGTTTAAATGATGAACATTTTGTTCTTTATAATTACTGGGTCACTCTGAAGGATTTTACTTCTATCTTCATCACAAGAGAAGTTAAACAAGAATACTATACCATCAGATTTAACTTTGACAGATCCTTTAAGCTTCCAGATTAACTTAAGCTTTTGAATGACCGCCGTATACGATAGTGGTTTGTCTAAGAAGAAACCAACTAAGGTATCATTCCAGATCATGGCTCCAGCATCTAGAACATCCTTCGGTGGCACTAACATATTATCTTCATACTCAGGAGTCAGATCAACAGGGATGTACTTCCCAGCATTCTTTGGTTTATGCTTAAATAGAGAAGTCCATTTCTGTTCACCTTGAGATGGTAGGGATGGGACAATGGTTTGGGCTGAAAGAGGCAATAAAGGAGGCCTAGAAGGAAGAGGATCAGGGGGGACTGGTGGCGGAGGGACAGGAGGAGTAGGTACTGTGACAGAAGAAGAAGGTATGACAGCAGAAGGACTGGTTGCGGAATCCAAGGAGGGTAGGGCTGGCCCGAAGGGACAGGGGTGCGTATGATCAGAAGAGGATGATGGTAGGACAGAGCTGATGGGGTTGATGGAGATGGTAGTTGTACTATCGGGGAAGATATTAGGTACGTAAGGGGCATGGGGAAGGACATGGGGAGTAGGAGCAGACATGGACATTGAAAACTTTGGGGCCAAAGAAACTATGTTTACCCTGGCCTTTGGTTAGACCGGTTTTTATAGCGCTCGGGCACTTATGTCTCATTATTGTGGCCGCTGGGATTCGATCCGGTGCCACCACAACCATATGTAGCAACTCCACTATGTCTTAACCATTGGACCACTAGAACTTGACTAAACTTTGGGGCCAAGGAAACTATGTTTACCCTGGCCTTTGGTTAGACCGGTTTTTATAGTGCCCGGGCACTTATTTCTCATAATTATGGCCGCTGGGATTCGATCCGGTGCCACTACAACCATATATAGCAACTCCACTATGTCTTAACCACTGGACCACTAGAACTTGACTAAACTTTGGGGCCAAGGAAACTATGTTTACCCTGGCCTTTGGTTAGATCGGTTTTTATAGTGCCCGGGCACTTATGTCTCATTATTGTGGCCGCTGGGATTCGATCCGGTGCCACTACAACCATATGTAGCAACTCCACTATGTCTTAACCACTGGACCACTAAACTTGACAAAACTTTGGGGCCAAGGAAACTATGTTTACCCTGGCCTTTGGTTAGACCGGTTTTTATAATGCCCGGGCACTTATGTCTCATTATTGTGGCCGCGGGGATTCGATCCGGTGCCACTACAACCATATGTAGCAACTCCACTATGTCTTAACCACTGGACCACTATAAATTGACAAAACTTTAGGGCCAAGGAAACTATGTTTACCCTGGCCTTTGGTTAGACCGGTTTTTATAGTGCCCTGGCACTTATGTCTCATTATTGTGGCCGTTGGGATTCGATCCGGTGCCACTACAACCATATGTAGTAACTCCACTATGTCTTAACCATTGGACCACTAGAACTTGACTAAACTTTGGGGCCAAGGAAACTATGTTTACCCTGGCCTTTGGTTAAACCAGTTTTTATAGTGCCCGGGCACTTATGTCTCATTATTGTGGCCGCTGGGATTCGATCCGGTGCCACTACAACCATATGTAGCAACTCCACTATGTCATAACCACTGGACCAGTAGAACATGACGAAAACTTTGGGGCCAAGGAAACTATGTTTACCCTGGCCTTTGGTTAGACCGGTTTTTATAGTGTCCGGGCACTTATGTCTTGTTATTGTGGCCGCTGGGATTCGATCCAGTGCCACTACAACCATATGTAGCAACTCCACTATGTCTTAACCATTGGACCACTAGAACTTGACAAAACTTTAGGGCCAAGGAAACTATGTTTACCCTGGCCTTTGGTTAGAACGGTTTTTATAGTGCCCGGGCACTTATGTCTCATTATTGTGGCCGCTGGGATTCGATCCGGTGCCACTACAACCATATGTAGCAACTCCACTATGTCTTAACCACTGGACCACTAGAACTTGACTAAACTTTGGGGCCAAGGAAACTATGTTTACCCTGGCCTTTGGTTAGACCAGTTTTTATAGTGCCCGGGCACTTATGTCTCTTATATATATATATATGTTGGTTATATGGTTATATATATAATGTTGTTGGTTGGATTATTGTATGGTTTGGATGTATACATATATGTTGCTAATATATGTGAATGCATATGGTTAAGTTAGTGTGTGCTTGAATGTGAAGTCCCGATTTTTGTGAATGATGTAAAAGTGTGATCATATTTGTTTGGGTTTTTGGTATGAATAAGTTGTTATGGACATAATTATGTGGTTGTTATGCCAAGAAAAGTAACAAAGTTAACAATTAGATTTGGTTATTGATGAGGAATCCTTTGTAAAGAGAATGAGTTTTAGTTTCTAATCAAAATCGAATTTTAAAGCTAGAAACTTGGTTTTATGTTATTTATTTTGTGTTTTGAAAAGTTAGTAAGCATTCTAAGATTAATTTTTCAAAGATAAAAGCTAAAATATTTACAAGTATGGCATCCATAGCGATAATCCCTATGGATGCAGTTTCGATGAAAATCCATTTTTTTTGAAAATTCAGTTTCATACTTTAAAATCATTTTGGAATGGTTTTATGAACTTAGTAAAAATGTTTTAGAAAGTTAACAAAGTTTTAATAATTAATTTTAGTTTAGCTTGGTAATTAATAATTAATAATTAATTAAGTATTAAACAAGGTTCAATAATCCTAATTAAATAAACATTAGTACAAGTTAATTATCCTTTAAAAGTAAGATTAATTTTGAATTAATTATGAGTTAAGTACATGATTTATTTTTAATTAATTATTAATTAAATATAAAGTCGATAATTTATATAATTAAATTATCAAGTGTTTAATTATTTTTAATTATAAATTAATTAAGGTTTTGATTTAAAAATAATTATTTATTAAAGGTTTGATTTATTATTTAAGTTTTAATTAAAATATTATTTAATTAATTGAGATTGATTAATATTTAGTTATTAATAAAGGTTTTTGATTATTATTTAATAATTAATAAATGCCTAATTAAGGGTTTAATTTATAAATAAATTATTTATTGAAGGTTTAATTATAAATATATAATTAAATTAAGTTTAAATTTAATGTATATTAATAATGATTTAATAAGAGTTTAACTTGTAATTAATCACTTTAAAACACAGTTTTAAATTTTAAATCTGTGTTTATCAAGAATCAAATTGTTTTAAATGTACTTCTTTTTAGAAGATGGTTTTGAACACAAGGGATTCAGATGTCGATATCGTTAAGTAGATAAATAATTGTGAATGAGTTATCTTAATGGTTTGATTATGTGGACATGTGTTAGCAGAATAAATCTTTGTCCTGTTATAAGTTGGTTATTTGATTATTTGGACATCTGATAGCAGAATAAATTTCTGTTTTGCTATAATTTAATTGTTCATTGTGTGGACATATTTTTAGTAGAATAAATTCCCATTTTGCTATAAATAGTGAATTTTTTGGACATCTATTTAGCAGGACAAATCACCATCCTGCTATTATGTTATCTAGACATGTATATGCTAGTTGAGTTGCATTGACATGCTATTCCTTGATTTGGATATGAATTGCATTTACATATATGTTGACTTACATAAATAAATGGTTAAGTGACCTAAAAGTGGAATTGATGTTAAATGGTAACTTAAATTACTACCATTGGGATTGCTAAGCCTCTTTTTGGAAATTATAAAGTACGATTTGGAAATTATAAAGTATGATTTGGAAATTATAAAGTATGGTTTTGAATTAACTTCAATTCTTTAATCAATTTAGGGTTTAAGGTTTAGAAATGATTTTTCAAATTATATTATTATTTTCTAAAGGTTTATAAACAATAATTAGTTTATAAAAAAGTGTTTTACTAAGTACAAAGGTTTGTTTAATGTGATTTAAAAGGGTGTAAAGGATTTTTCTTAAATCATAGTAGTTTTAAATAGGGAAATGTTCAATAAATGATTTTAGAGGTTTGCAAAGAGGTTTTGTAAATTGACTTGTAGACTTACAAAATTGGTTATAGATTGATTTCGAAAATTAATAAAGGTATTTAAATGTGAAATGAGCTTTTAAAATGGATCTTTTTATAAAGGATAAGTGGACCAGTTTATAGTAAGTAATGTTTTCAAAAAGGAATTTGAAAGGAGGAATTTTTCAAATGTTTTGATAACATACTTACACTCCTAACATAAGTATAAACATTTTCCAAGCAAAAAGGGAAGTGAGGGTTTGGTAAATAGTGTTGTTTAAAGCTTTTGATCAAGTTTTATAAAATGATTTTATTTATGAAAGCTTATTTAATAGAGGCTTAGTGGATCAGTATGGAATTGAATCAATGTTTGAATGATTGTTCATTCGATAGTTAAATAACCGACCATCAAAGCTGGGTCAAAATATAACTCCGAAAATATCTAAGTGAAACACGTGAGTTATATGCATATAAATCTTCGCTTTTTCTCCCAGGACAAATGATAGGAGATCCGTCCACTTAAATATTTAGGGGGTGATCCCTGCTCCTATGTATTGTCTGATTATATCCAAAAGAACCGGGGTTGAGTTTACCAAAACTATCGAATGTTGTTTCGAAGAGACCCGGATCAGATAAGTATAAATTATCCAAAAACCACTTCGGTCCAACTCAAGCTTTTTGGACGGAAGACATGTTGAAGATGATTGAAGACAGAGCTTTTGAAGTACAAGGGCTACTTGCTACTAATCCCGAAGGTGCTTCCAAAATGGATGTAGTAGAGATAGTGTCTTTGGTTTCGTTCAGACGCAAAACGAACTTGTATGAATGAATGTCGACATTACATTTCTGCCTAGAAGACAATGTTAGCATTCCAAGATGTTTTACTATATATAAGGTAATCACAGCCTCAATCTTCACAAATCGAGAATGACTAAAATCAAGGTATATGCTTTAGGGCTATGTAGTCCTCTACCATTAGGCATGGTCATCATCCAATCTAGATCGACATCATAGATCATGTGTAACGTTTCGATTTTTCGTTGCCGAAAAACCGAATAGTTATGGGTTTAAGAAAAAGAATTTAAGAAAAGAAAAAGAGAGAAAAAGGTAGAAGATAGAGGGAAAAGAAATCAGAAAATAAAAAAAATAGAACATAGAACGGAACAGAAAACAACAGAACAACATCAGAATCTCACAATTCGCAGCGGAACAACATATAATAGATAAATGAATAATCTTTAAACAAAGAACTATATCAGTTATTACATTTTATACATTACATTTCATTACATCATATCATCAGAGTGTACAACAACAAACAACAAACAGCGGAAAAGAAATACTATATACTAGTAATACGCCATGCCATCCAGCTTACCTCCAGCAATTCCTGAATATCCAGAATATCCTGATAAACCTTAACTCTTGACTGCCCGTGTGGAAATTGGTGGGCACCCAGAGTTTAGGAAGGAAAACAATAAACTCCGAGTCAGTCATGTGACTGGTGTGAGAACTCAAAACAGTATATTTAACTTTAAAATCAAAATAGAGAGATATTTTTAAATTCGATTCGCAGTGCTTTTAAAAATGAGACTACCATAAGGCCTCCCGCACACACACACACGCAAACGCAGAATCGGAGGAGATTTCTCCTTATGATAGTCAAAGATGCTTGATACGCATTAAAAAGAAGCATTTGATATTATTACTAGTGCATAGTGTAGAAAATTATTTCGAAAATAAAGATATAAATCTTAGCCAACATAGACATTTCGAACTATGCCTACTATAGCTACCATCCAAACAGTGTTGCGACACCATAAGTGAATGATAGGTTCTACAACTAATACCGTACAAGTTTCGTATTGTTTCTTTGGATTTCCAACAAATGGTCAGGCCAAGGAACTTCCCATTGCCACATGAGAATGCCTCTGGAAGGACATTCCCGAGAACCAAACCGGAACTCTGCCAACACAAGGCCGGGTTACCCCTAACTGGGTAACTACTGACACGAGCACGCCATTCCCCGATCGTAAACGACCTTTCTCACGGGATCCCGATAACCAACAACCACAAAGTAATAAATTCGCAGTAACCACATAGGTTAAATATTTGGGCTCCATACCATGATACCACCTCTATCCAGAAGGAAATGCACATACCCTAAAGGGAGCTACCCCTCATGACCTTGCCGCATCTTTCCTGTTTTGACCATTTCCGGGGTGTGAGGCTCGACGAAGTCACGTCCACAAAAACATACTTTATACAAAAGCCATGCTTTGGGTCAACAAATGATCATAGAAATGATCACCAAGATAGACGATCAAATAAATGATCCTATCACAAATAATCAACACAATGATCATTTCAACAACACTCAGCATGTCACATTACCAAATTGGGAATATATCGCTGATAACTTCAACTATATAACCTCTGAGCTCGTACGTCTCAGAGAAGGGTGTTAAGCTAAAAGAATAAATTCTCCGCCACCAACAGAAATATATTTGAAAGAAATCTGCTTTATATCTCAATTTGTAACGTCAGACATACAATCCATACAAGTCTGTTCCGGGCTCGAACAAAACCGAAGGCACTTACAAAGAAGTCCTTGCAATCCGGATATTCACAATCCTGATCGGATTTCCCATCACTTAGGGAGTCTCTATACCGCTGCAACTCAGTGCAGAGACAATCGACAGGTCATCCTATCGCTCTCGCAAATACCGGGTCTTCAGCACCGATCTTCAAATGCAATTCATAACCACGTATCACATATTCGGAATGGGTTATACGACCCCATGGTCCTTTCCCGGTTAACCCGAATAGTGAGCGCTTATTCAAAAATAAGTGTAGCATTCACATTCAAACAAATCATATCAATTACCCATTCAAAGGGAAATATTGATAGTCGGTTACTGAACTATCACTGGATATGCACACATCACCAGATTCCAAATAATTTTCCAAATTATTTATTTTCCAAAAATATCTTTACAAGATATATTATTTCATACTTCAAAAATAAATCAATATTTATTTTTAAACCAATTCCACTTTCTTTTATAAATTCCTTAGTGAATTTATAATCCAAAATATCTATGAATATTCGATTTCAATTATTCATTTCAATATTTCTTTTCAATTTATCTTCAAAAAGATAAATTCTCAAAATATTCACTTTATATTGGAAAACATTTCCATACTTATTTATTCATAAGTAATTCACAAATTTTATTTATTTTCAACACTTGGAAAATATTCAATATACTTCAGTTAAAAATAAGTATATATTTCATTCTTTAAGGAAATCATTCTCTTAAACATATTTATTTGGGCCAAAACGAATGTTACGTAAAACATCGTTACGACAACCCAAAATCACTAGTATAGGGATTCGAAATTAAAATAGATATATAAATCCCAATACTATACAAAACATTTCTTTTCGGAAATCATTTACTATAACAACAGTGTTATAGTCCACTATTTCCTTTTCATTTCTCGAAAACGTCTATTTCAACAATTAATGTTGAAATCTATGGTTTCGAATCTCAACACAATTAAAACTTCGTTAGATCGTTTTAATTCTATTTCAAATATCACATTCAAAACAATTTCTTTAACATCTTATTCACTATTCAAAAACGTGAATATACTACGTTAACACATTTCATCCTTTTATACATTTTATTTAAAAGAATTATTCACTATTCAAAAACGTGAATATAACTCCATTAATAGGTTTCAACAATTTACTTATCAAAATAAGTCATTTGCGAATTTATAAAACAACGTTTATAAATTCCATTTCTATCTATTTATAAAAACTTCCTTTTTATAAATTCTTTTATTAACCTATTCCAGTTTATAACTCAATTATAAACTAAAAGTTCATATTATAAGTTAAATACTTATAAAACGATTATTTTACAAAATCGTTCCTCTAAAGACTTTCCAAACCATAAATCTTATAACTTATAAGATTCATTTATTTAACCAAATCTATTCTTCAAATAACTTCACAAATTTATAATTCTTACTATTTATAAATTTCATTTATAACTTCACCGTTTATAATTCTATAAATTTCATTCTTTAATGAAATTCATTTTCGCTTCATTCAAACACTTATAAAAACTCGTTTTATAATTTGAATATCTCAATTTATAAATATCCATTTATAAATCTCTTATATAAATCAATTCATATTAATATTTTAAAAACGTCTTTAAACTCCTTTATAATTTCATCATTTTGATTTATAAAATAATCAAATTTTATAAATCCTATATTTAAACTTTTCACAATTATTTCAGAAATCCCAATTTAACTATTTTATAAAGTCATTAATTCCTTATTTTCAAAAAATCAGCTTTTAACTATATTTCTTAAAAATCATAATTTTTATAACTTTAAAAATTATAACGTTTATTTATTTATAATGGATCAATTCCAAAATATAGTATATTCTCAAAAATCACTTTAAAAATCATTTTAAAATCCCAAAATTTGGTCCAATGATGCTACACACCAAATAGTCAATCACGACTACAACGATATCATATATCAATATGAAAATCCATCAAATATCAAAATATCTGAAATCAAATAAAAACTGTTGAGGAATCCAGTTGGATCCCTCCAACCTGTTTTCCTGCATCCACAAACATTAGCACAATACCAATTCCGTTCCAGTACGAAATTATCGCGGTATATGTTCTTATTAAATATTATCCGCTTAATAACGGCGTAATAGGGTCTCATCCGCTAAACAAATGCGGGAAATCAATAACTCCAATATATACATATGCCAATATATATATATTACTATTATATATAATACCAATTTCACTGTTTATGAAATATTCGCGGTATATGTTTTTAATAAATAACATCCGCTTACTAACGGCGTATAATGTCTATTTTAACAATCAATAGATATCAATCATCATTCAAACATGCATCCAAATATTTTAAATCTAACTATTTAAAATAAAATTGAAACTGATTCGATTGAGTGAGAAGTTCTCACCTTGATTTTATTTCCGTTTTAGCGATTTATTTCGAATAAAATTAAACGTGCGTTTAATTTTACCCAAAATTCTCACTAACTCCAAACGACTCCAAACCAACTCCATCGCGTAGTGCTCGTCGATACGATTCCAACGCAACTGGTTTCGCGCGTTTTTGACCTCGTATGAAAAAGATATTGATTTTACAAGTTTACACGATTTTAAACTAATATAAATTTACAACTTATAATTAAATTTTAAACCTAAACAGTTTCTGGCCATAGGATCTCCTTCCTTTGCATCATAGCCGTGACCTTCTATTTCTTCTCCAACGCAAAATGCTCCCAGGCAACACACGTTTAGCCGAACCCATATTCCATGATTAGGGTTTAATATCACCATCTCCATACTCGACGATACCTCATCAAACTACAGCCATTTGAAGCGCCATGCCAAGAGCTATGTTCGGCCCCAAGGTGGTGAAGCTCGGCCACCCTATGCCTCTCGAAAACCGTGCGCAACTTCGTACCTTTGAGCCCAATTTGCCGCCAATCCACAACACTTCAGACGATCTCCACCGTTGGATATGGAGTACTTGATGTGCTCTACGTTTTGTTAGTTGGAAGTTTTTGGTAAATGTCGATGGATGAGGAGATAAACGAGGTGGAAGTTGAGAAAATTCTGGCCGTGGGTTTCATTTCTGGCGGCTAGGGTTTCATAACCTAATTTTTTTTTTTTTTATTTATGAAGGCAAGGGTCTCCTTTTATAGAAAATCAAACGTACACACTATTCATTTCGGAAATTCCGAACTCCGATTTACGCGCCGTAACCAGCGTTTCTAGGGTTTACCCCGCGTTCCGGACACAATGGAACAGGTTTCGAAAGCTAATTCGGACATCTGTGCGAGTTATGGCTATAAATGTTCAATTTGAATTAAACCGATTTAAACGATTTTCTAGGCGTTTTAATTTGTACCAGACAAACGGTAAATTCAATTGACACGAAATTTTAAACCTTACAATAATATCACATTACGGATCCGATGAAACTGGTTTCGTCGAAATCCGAGACTTTTTGAAAAATGGCTATTTTCACTAGTCGATTAAATATTAAAATATTCAATTTTCACAAATTAACTTTTAATTCGATTTTAAAAGTTCTAAAATATCCTTCTAACTTCAATATGATAAAATAAACTTTTACAAATCATTTTCAATCATATTTAACCCAATTTTCAATTATTTCCATAATTTAACATATTAAATTATCGATTTAATAATCCAATTAAATCCAAAAATTCAAATAAAAATTTATTCGACTTATAAATTCACTCATTTGTATTTAAAATTAATTAAATATTCAAATTTTAATTAATAAAAATTCTGGGTCGTTACAATCTTCCCCCCTTAAAAGAATTTCGTCCTCGAAATTATTAAGTAAGAAAGTTACAAAATTTATTAATTTTCCAAAATACATAGTTAAATATCTTACAATACTTTACTAAGTTTCCATATCATACTTAGTTATCTTTTCAAAAACAACTTCTATTGTTTAACTTTCAATTCCAAATCAAAGTTAAGGTTTTCAAAATTTTCCAAATTTTCTCAAATTTTTTTCTAACGCCTTAAATTTCCGGAAAAATTCGCCATAGTCTCCTTTGCGCGGCTCGATCCGAAAAAAAAATGACAGTATATATATCACAAATATACATCTCATCAAGTAATGAGGCATCCCGCAGGGAAAAAAGTGTAAAAGTACGATATTTAATCCGAGATATGTACCTTATATTTTATTAGCAAGCATATACGGCTAATATAGCGCGAAAGCGAGCTCCAAATGCGAAGCAAACGCGATCCGCACCTACTAAACACTCAACAAACAACATGAGAACATGCATATATGACAATAGTATCAATATACAACATATAGTAACATAATAACTATACATGTCAACATAGCAAATGCAACAAACAACAAATGCAACCATCAACCAACTATCATCCAACTATCAAATCAATATTCATTTATATTCTCATTAATATTCAATGAAATAGGTTTTCAATTTAATCACATTTGATTCATTAACAGTGGATGTTTCTAACATTTATTTTCAATTAGTTTATGTTCACTAATTCATATTCAAGTTGGTTCACTTCCAAATCAAATTCAATTCCATTTAAGATTCACTTAACTTCCAATTGGATTTCAATTACTTTAGCTTTCAATTTCATTAACTTAATGAATTATATACAATCAATCAACTAACAACCATATACCAACCAATGTATATTTATTACAACCAAATTCCTTTGCTTATATTCATTCATTTTGGTTTAACACCATCACTTTCAATTGGTTTAATTAAATTGATTTTCATTCAATTATTCAACTTCCAATAACATAAGATTTTAATGAATTAACACTTACATTCATTATTCCATATCAACTTCATTTACATTCAATTTATTAACATTCCATTCATTCATTCAATTCAATTTCCAAAGTTGAATTTCATTTCATAACTCAAGTTCATATCTATCACTTAACTTTATTAATTTAGTTTGATACCAATATCAACTTCATTTAACATCTCTTAAGCTATACTTCATTTAACATTATTTGGTTTTACATAACTTAAATTCCTACTTGTAAATAAATTCAGATTTCAATTCTAAAGTAAATTTCCATTTAACTTTAAATTCATTTTTATTTATAACTCATATCCATAGATATATCCATATAGTTTCACTTGTTATATATATAAATTTATTTCATAATTGTAAATCACTTTAATTATAATTCAATTCTTATAATTCTTTTGCTTATACAATTATTCTTCCATTTAGATTATTCAAACAACTAAACAATCAACTTATATACTCTTTAATAATTCTGAAAAATTATTCCTTTATATATAAAATATACTCGAGGCAAAAATTATTTTATTTACCCAATTTAAACAATACTGTGCCGAATTGTTCTATTCAAGTGTTTATAAACCCCTTCGGCATAGTTGTCGAGACCACGCTGACGAAAGTTCATATGCCACTCAACAAACCAATCATCACAATATAAAACAATTTTATAAATTCACTAACAGATACGCTCTCATAGCTATTATTACACTCAAACTCATTCTAGAGTACTACCGACTCTATTTCTAATGAGTAATACCCAACAGAACCATAGTTGTCGCTTAACCAACAGCTCTGATACCAAATGTAACGTTTCGATTTTTCGTTGCCGAAAAACCGAATAGTTATGGGTTTAAGAAAAAGAATTTAAGAAAAGAAAAAGATAGAAAAAGGTAGAAGATAGAGGGAAAAGAAATCAGAAAATAAAAAAATAGAACATAGAACGGAACAGAAAACAACAGAACAACATCAGAATCTCACAATTCGCAGCGGAACAACATATAATAGATAAATGAATAATCTTTAAACAAAGAACTATATCAGTTATTACATTTTATACATTACATTTCATTACATCATATCATCAGAGTGTACAACAACAAACAACAAACAGCGGAAAAGAAATTCTATATACTAGTAATACGCCATGCCATCCAGCTTGCCTCCAGCAATTCCTGAATATCCAGAATATCCTGATAAACCTTAACTCTTGACTGCCCGTGTGGAAATTGGTGGGCACCCAGAGTTTAGGAAGGAAAACAATAAACTCCGAATCAGTCATGTGACTGGTGTGAGAACTCAAAACAGTATATTTAACTTTAAAATCAAAATAGAGAGATATTTTTAAATTCGATTCGCAATGCTTTTAACAATGAGACTACCATAAGGCCTCCCGCACACACACACACACGCAAACGCAGAATCGGAGGAGATTTCTCCTTATGATAGTCAAAGATGCTTGATACGCATTAAAAAGAAGCATTTGATATTATTACTAGTGCATAGTGTAGAAAATTATTTCGAAAATAAAGATATAAATCTTAGCCAACATAGACATTTCGAACTATGCCTACTATAGCTACCATCCAAACAGTGTTGCGACACCATAAGTGAATGATAGGTTCTACAACTAATACCGTACAAGTTTCGTATTGTTTCTTTGGATTTCCAACAAATGGTCAGGCCAAGGAACTTCCCATTGCCACATGAGAATGCCTCTGGAAGGACATTCCCGAGAACCAAACCGGAACTCTGCCAACACAAGGCCGGGTTACCCCTAACTGGGTAACTACTGACACGAGCACGCCATTCCCCGATCGTAAACGACCTTTCTCACGGGATCCCGATAACCAACAACCACAAAGTAATAAATTCGCAGTAACCACATAGGTTAAATATCTGGGCTCCATACCATGATACCACATCTATCCAGAAGGAAATGCACATACCCTAAAGGGAGCTACCCCTCATAACCTTGCCGCATCTTTCCTGTTTTGACCATTTCCGGGGTGTGAGGCTCGACGAAGTCACGTCCACAAAAACATACTTTATACAAAAGCCATGCTTTGGGTCAACAAATGATCATAGAAATGATCACCAAGATAGACGATCAAATAAATGATCCTATCACAAATAATCAACACAATGATCATTTCAGCAACACTCAGCATGTCACATTACCAAATTGGGAATATATCGCTGATAACTTCAACTATATAACCTCTGAGCTCGTACGTCTCAGAGAAGGGTGTTAAGCTAAAAGAATAAATTCTCCGCCACCAACAGAAATATATTTGAAAGAAATCTGCTTTATATCTCAATTTGTAACGTCAGACATACAATCCATACAAGTCTGTTCCGGGCTCGAAAAAAACCGAAGGCACTTACAAAGAAGTCCTTGCAATCCGGATATTCACAATCCTGATCGGATTTCCCATCACTTAGGGAGTCTCTATACCGCTGCAACTCAGTGCAGAGACAATCGACAGGTCATCCTATCGCTCTCGCAAATACCGGGTCTTCAACACCGATCTTCAAATATTTTTCTAAACCAATCCCACTTTCTTTTATAAATTCCTTAGTGAATTTATAATCCAAAATATCTATGAATATTCGATTTCAATTATTCATTTCAATATTTCTTTTCAATTTATCTTCAAAAAGATAAATTCTCAAAATATTCACTTTATATTGGAAAACATTTCCATACTTATTTATTCATAAGTAATTCACAAATTTTATTTATTTTCAACACTTGGAAAATATTCAATATACTTCAGTTAAAAATAAGTATATATTTCATTCTTTAAGGAAATCATTCTCTTAAACATATTTATTTGGGCCAAAACGAATGTTACGTAAAACATCGTTACGACAACCCAAAATCACTAGTATAGGGATTCGAAATTAAAATAGATATATAAATCCCAATACTATACAAAACATTTCCTTTCGGAAATCATTTACTATAACAACAGTGTTATAGTCCACTATTTCCTTTTCATTTCTCGAAAACGTCTATTTCAACAATTAATGTTGAAATCTATGGTTTCGAATCTCAACACAATTAAAACTTCGTTAGATCGTTTTAATTCTATTTCAAATATCACATTCAAAACAATTTCTTTAACATCTTATTCACTATTCAAAAACGTGAATATACTACGTTAACACATTTCATCCTTTTATACATTTTATTTAAAAGAATTATTCACTATTCAAAAACGTGAATATACTACGTTAACACATTTCATCCTTTTATACATTTTATTTAAATGAATTATTCACTATTCAAAAACGTGAATATAACTCCATTAATAGGTTTCAACAATTTACTTATCAAAATAAGTCATTTGCGAATTTATAAAACAACGTTTATAAATTCCATTTCTATCTATTTATAAAAACTTCCTTTTTATAAATTCTTTTATTAACCTATTCCAGTTTATAACTCAATTATAAACTAAAAGTTCATATTATAAGTTAAATACTTATAAAACGATTATTTTACAAAATCGTTCCTCTAAAGACTTTCCAAACCATAAATCTTATAACTTATAAGATTCATTTATTTAACCAAATCTATTCTTCAAATAACTTCACAAATTTATAATTCTTACTATTTATAAATTCCATTTATAACTTCACCGTTTATAATTCTATAAATTTCATTCTTTAATGAAATTCATTTTCACTTCATTCAAACACTTATAAAAACTCGTTTTATAATTTGAATATCTCAATTTATAAATATCCATTTATAAATCTCTTATATAAATCAATTCATATTAATATTTTAAAAACGTCTTTAAACTCCTTTATAATTCCATCATTTTGATTTATAAAATAATCAAATTTTATAAATCCTATATTTAAACTTTTCACAATTATTTCAGAAATCCCAATTTAACTATTTTATAAAGTCATTAATTCCTTATTTTCAAAAAATCAGCTTTTAACTATATTTCTTAAAAATCATAATTTTTATAACTTTAAAAATTATAACGTTTATTTATTTATAATGGATCAATTCCAAAATATAGTATATTCTCAAAAATCACTTTAAAAATCATTTTAAAATCCCAAAATTTGGTCCAATGATGCTACACACCAAATAGTCAATCACGACTACAACGATATCATATATCAATATGAAAATCCATCAAATATCAAAATATCTGAAATCAAATAAAAACTGTTGAGGAATCCAGTTGGATCCCTCCAACCTGTTTTCCTGCATCCACAAACATTAGCACAATACCAATTCCGTTCCAGTACGAAATTATCGCGGTATATGTTCTTATTAAATATTATCCGCTTAATAACGGCGTAATAGGGTCTCATCCGCTAAACAAATGCGGGAAATCAATAACTCCAATATATACATATGCCAATATATATATATTGCTATTATATATAATACCAATTTCACTGTTTATGAAATATTCGCGGTATATGTTTTTAATAAATAACATCCGCTTACTAACGGCGTATAATGTCTATTTTAACAATCAATAGATATCAATCATCATTCAAACATGCATCCAAATATTTTAAATCTAACTATTTAAAATAAAATCGAAACTGATTCGATTGAGTGAGAAGTTCTCACCTTGATTTTATTTCCGTTTTAGCGATTTATTTCGAATAAAATTAAACGTGCGTTTAATTTTACCCAAAATTCTCACTAACTCCAAACGACTCCAAACCAACTCCATCGCGTAGTGCTCGTCGACAACGCAACTGGTTTCGCGCATTTTCGACCTCGTATGAAAAAGATATTGATTTTACAAGTTTACACGATTTTAAACTAATATAAATTTACAACTTATAATTAAATTTTAAACCTAAACAGTTTCTGGCCATAGGATCGCCTTCCTTTGCATCATAGCCGTGACCTTCTATTTCTTCTCCAACGCAAAATGCTCCCAGGCAACACACGTTTAGCCAAACCCATATTCCATGATTAGGGTTTAATATCACCATCTCCATACTCGACGATACCTCATCAAACTACAGCCATTTGAAGCGCCATGCCAAGAGCTATGTTCGGCCCCAAGGTGGTGAAGCTCGGCCACCCTATGCCTCTCGAAAACCGTGCGCAACTTCGTACCTTTGAGCCCAATTTGCCGCCAATCCACAACACTTCAGACGATCTCCACCGTTGGATATGGAGTACTTGATGTGCTCTACGTTTTGTTAGTTGGAAGTTTTTGGTAAATGTCGATGGATGAGGAGATAAACGAGGTGGAAGTTGAGAAAATTCTGGCCGTGGGTTTCATTTCTGGCGGCTAGGGTTTCATAACCTAATTTTTTTTTTATTTATGAAGGCAAGGGTCTCCTTTTATAGAAAATCAAACGTAAACACTATTCATTTCGGAAATTCCAAACTCCGATTTACGCGCCGTAACCTGCGTTTCTAGGGTTTACCCCGCGTTCCGGACACAATGGAACAGGTTTCGAAAGCTAATTCGGACATCTGTGCGAGTTATGGCTATAAATGTTCAATTTGAATTAAACCGATTTAAACGATTTTCTAGGCGTTTTAATTTGTACCGGACAAACGGTAAATCCAATTGACACGAAATTTTAAACCTTACAATAATATCACATTACGGATCCGATGAAACTGGTTTTGTCGAAATCCGAGACTTTTTGAAAAATGGCTATTTTCACTAGTCGATTAAATATTAAAATATTCAATTTTCACAAATTAACTTTTAATTCGATTTTAAAAGTTCTAAAATATCCTTCTAACTTCAATATGATAAAATAAACTTTTACAAATCATTTTCAATCATATTTAACCCAATTTTCAATTATTTCCATAATTTAACATATTAAATTATCGATTTAATAATCCAATTAAATCCAAAAATTCAAATAAAAATTTATTCGACTTATAAATTCACTCATTTATATTTAAAATTAATTAAATATTCAAATTTTAATTAATAAAAATTCTGGGTCGTTACATCATGAATGCTCGGGTCCATTTAGGTTGTTGATCCCAACCAAGGTGATGACATATTCGACGCTATCCATTATGTGGTAGGGCCAGTCTTGACTCGTAGGGAGTCTACGTGAGGCTCTCGATGTGTTTTATCTAGAGATGCACTTTGATAGGCAGTACCCTAGTGCCTTGTCATTGATGGAACCATTTTCCAATATGTGCCTTTACGGACTTAGTTGTGCCAGACTACAGAAACATGAGATGCAAGAATTTTGGCTATATTAATATGTATTTGTATCTTAAACATTAATATAGTATCATTTGATTGTCCATAGAAAGTGTTTTAGTTGTCGTAAGGTAAAAACCAGTCCGTGTTTAGGTGTTGCGTGGTCTTACGAGATACCTTTGATTTAAAAGGGTTTTAAGCATAGTAATTCAGTTGTTTGAGTTGACTCACACCAGACCCATGTATGACCTGGAGTTTTATTGTCTTCCTTAAAACTCTTGGGTGGTCAAATTTTTATGGGAAGCCAAGTAATTCAGGTTTTCTACAGATGCATTTTGGAGGAGCTTGAAACAGGAGGCTTCATCGGTAATTAGTTATTATCTTGTTTCTGCTGTATTATACTATTTTGTATCAGTTAGGTAGGGAAAGGCTGTTATAACTATCCTAGGATAGAATTTTTATTATTATGACTTTGATGTATCATTTCCGAAATGACTTTGTAAACCATTACGTTGATTAATATATGTTATTCCGTTGTGTTATGAGATTCTGCAGTTGTTTTTGTTTCTTCTATCTTCTACCTTCTTCTTTCACCTCTAATGATCTTTTTTTTCTAGCACTTGAATGCTCGACACGTAATAAAGTGGATGTATTAGTGTCGATTTTTCGAAGGTCGAAAATCTCGTTCGTTACAATTAGTATCCGCACGCAAGGTTAAGTGAGAACCTTAGCCCTGGTGGGGTAAACTCATTTGAGATCGGGTAAGTGAGAACCTAAAATGAATATGAGTGTATTATATATAAGAATACGTATTTGTTAATGGTGTATAATGTTTTAAATTGTATTGATTTTGTCAGTTGAGTGGCTTAAGAACTCTGGTCGAGATGTGGGATGCCACGGTGTCAATAGGGATTTCTAAACACTCAAACAAGGCAAACTGACATGATATTGTTTTAAAATTGGGTAGATGAAATATTTTTTCCTAGAAATATATTTTGTATATAAAGAATGATTTCAAAAATAGTATAGTATTTTGAGGTTTTGTTGCTAGGAGATAATAATATTATATTATTATCGTTTATGGTTTGTTTAGTCATGCTCATCCAGTTTAAGCATTGACTACTGTTAGTATGTATAGGTAGCTTTACTTTTTAAGATTTGGATTGGATAGAAATAGCGAAAATATAGAAGCGAACACCTTGCGAATTAAGTTTCATAATTTGACTGTAAGGCGTTCGATGTTAATGTTGAGATAAAAATTTGATTGAATAAAAGATGTTTATTAAAAAGTTAGAATATTTTGAAATAAATATTGAAAAATGATTTGATAAAAGTTGATATTATAAAATGAATTTACAAGAAGGTGTCATTTAATTAAAAAGAATTTAAGTTAAAAACTTAAGGACTAAAACCTCGGTGCTTTTGAAAAATGATTTTTAAGGTTTTGAAAGATAATAGTAATATTATTTGAAAGAAATTTTGATTCAAGAATAAAATTTTGGAGATCAAAATGATAAGTAAGAAGTGTTTTCTTTTGATTGGTTAGGGGGAATGAGGTCTTGATTATTTTGTGATGATCAGTGTAATCTTCTAAGTGACAATTGGATGTTTGCCTAGGCAAACATTGTGGTGCACTTAGTAAATTATTCTCTTTATCATTGTACAATCAAAACAAGTTCAACCCGAATGAACTCAAAGCAAGTTGGTGATAAAAATTTTGTTGAAAATATGAGAAGTAATGTTTCAGAAATGGGATTTTGCAATAAAAGTATTATTTTTAAGTTAACTAGTTTGAGTGGCTCAAAAATAACTTAAAATTGAGGAAGAGATGCGTTCAGAAGGTAAACACTTCTCTTGAGTATTACCCTTCTTAATAAGGGAGTGTATGATACTATTTGGTAGTACGTAGTTCCTTAGTATCATTTTGGAGTTACTTGGGCTATATGTAAATTTTCTAAGAATTTAAATTATTATTTCAATTCAATTTTTTTTAAATAAAACCAGGTATTTGAATCTTGAGTTTTCTTAGGGAAATAAATGCAAAATGAAATAGTTGAATCAAATAGGGGTATGTACTCTCAGAATGTTGTGGAATAGTATACTAGTTGAACCTAATAAGATTATGAAATGTTTTTATAAATAATCTAGTGGTAATAGATTTGGTATTAGTGAGAACCAATTACATAAGTGCGTAGGTTAGACGTAGATCATTTTTCCTTCTATATAGTTTTGACCTAAGAATCGAGTACATGGCTTTGAGGTGATTCACACTATTTCGAATAAGGATCTATTATCGATTTTTTATGGTGAGCACTTAATGAGGGTTTTTGATGTGGGAAAAATGTTTTCTATCATAGTTATAACTATGTAAGGAGAGCAGAAGTTCCTAATCAAGGAGCCTGATCAGAGTCCACACTAGAAAATCGGGTAAGCGATACTAGTCTGGAAGTGAAGTTATATACTCGAGTAGTGATCGAACTGTATTTTTGTATAAGAATAATCTATTTATACAATACGAACTGATGTATAGTGTTAAGTGTTTTCTGGGTTAGGTTAAGGTATAATATAAGGGATGGAATTCTTATAGGGGGAGGAATATAACGATTCGAAATTTTGCTGCTTTGATTTGCAATATTAAATTAATTTTAAACATTCAATATATAGGTTTTATAATGAAAATGAAAATATTTTAAATAAAAATTAATGATGGAAATCATTTCAATTTTTTTTTAAAATATTTAGTTCGAAGAAAAACAGAAAATGTGATCGGAATTCGTTTTTCAAATTCTCGACTTTTGTCGACTAAAAGTTATCGAAAATTTTGTGAATCCTTTAGTATAAATATGCAAATTTGATTTGAAAATAAGTTCGAATATGTATGTATTCACGTATGTATGCATTAGATAAGTATATGTATGTATATGTATGTATATATATCCTTAATATAATATAATATAAATATTTAGTAAAAGTAAACATCACATCAATGAAACATGTTTAAACATTGAGTACAAAAGTATTTAGAAAATGTTTAAACATGTTTGCCTTGACATGAAAGGGGGGAGGATTTACGAGCTGAAAGGGTGAGGTGGAAAGGAGATGGTGAAGTGGCATGCATGTAGTGGAGGGAAAAAGGCAAGGGGTATTTTGGTAATCTTCTAATTGTACTTTATATAAAAGAGACTTTCATGATTTTCTTTCTCATTTTTCTTTCATTTCTCACTTCTTAGAAACTCCTCCATCTTCTTCATGTATTCCATGGCTTCCCAGCTTTTTTTTCAAGTTTTAAAATCCACGTATTTATACTTAAATTTCTTCCATAACTTGCTAAAACACTTCTACATTCAATACTCCACTTTCTTCATTTTTACTCAAAATTAATCCAACCATAACTTCCTCTAGGCTACTCCAAATCAATATTATATTTTTTTAAAAACCATGTGGAATTCCAATGGCTGCAGCTATCTTTTGAAAGACGTATTCAAATTTCAAATATTTTTGTATCAAAAATATATTTCTTTCTGACTCGTTTTCGGAGTCATATTTTCAAGACTGAAAATAGCACTCCTTCTCTTGACCATATCACTTGGAGATAAAACCCAAATTAAGTGATTATGTTTTTGAAATTGTAGTGAAAATAATTTCCAAGAACTTTTCCTTTGACCACTTTTCCAAATTCTGAGAATAACATGGTCAAAAGTCGAGGGGAAGATGATCCATTTTCTAGTTGTTTTTTTGGTTTTTCAAGCTTTGCACATTCTAAAGTATTTCAAGTTTTCATAAGATTTTTGAAAAATTTTAGTGAGTAAATTATTAACTTTTTGGAAAAGAATAGTCTTCTATATATATGTTGGCTATATGGTTATATATATAATGTTGGTTAGATTATTGTATGGTTTGGATGCATATATATGTTGCTTATATATGCGAATGCATGTGGTTAAGTTAGTGTATTCCTGAATGTGAAGTCTACATTTTTAAGTGTGGTCTTGTTTCTTTGGGTTCGTCGTATGAACAAGTTGTTATGGACATAATTATGTGGTTGTTGTGCAAAGAAAAGGAACAAAGTTAACAATTAGATTTGGTTATCGATGAAGAGTCCTTTGTGAAGAGTAGGTATTTTGGTTTGTAATCAAGATCGATCTTTAATGTTAGAAATTTAGTTTCGAATTATTTATTTTTTGTTTTGAAAAGTCAATAAGCTTTCTAATATGATGTTTCCAAAGGGAAAAGCTAAAATATTTGTAAATATATCATCCATTGCAATAATCGCTATGGATGCAGTTTCGATAAAAGTCCTTTTTTTGAAAATTCAGTTTCATAAAATTGTTTTAGAAAGGTTTTATTAATTTAATAAAAATGTTTAAGGAAGTTAATTAAGTTTTAATAATTAAATATTAATTAATTAAGCTTGGTAATTAATTACTAATTAAGTATTTAACAAGGTTCAATAATCTTAATTAAATAAAGATTAGTACTAGTTAATTATCCTTTAAAAGTAAGATTAATTTTTAATAATTATGAGTTAAGTATATGAATTATTTCTAATTAATTCTTAATGAAATATAAGACTAATTATTTATTTATTTAATTATTCAAGTGTTTAATTATTTATAATTATAGATTAATTAATTTTTAATTTAAAGTAATTATTTGTTAAAGATTTAATTTATTGTTTAAGTTTTAAATAAAAGACTATTTAATTAACTAATTCAGATTGATTAATAGCGAATTATTAATAAAGGTTTTAAATTATTGTTTAATAATTAATAAAGGATTAATTAAGGGTTTAATTTATAAATAAATTATTTATTAAAGGTTTAATTATTTAGTAGTCTATAATTAAATTAAGTTCAAGTTTAATAAAGATTAATTATGATTTAATATGAGTTTAACTTATAATTAATCATTTTAAAATGGAATTTCAAGTTTTAAATCCTTATTTTCCAAGAATCAAATTGTTTTAAAGGGACTTCTTTTTCAAAGATGGTTCCGAACACAAGGGATTCAAATGTCGATATCATTAGGTAAACAAACTGTAACATTCTCGAATTTTAACCAAGTTTAATTTGGCAATTGACTTAATTTTGGAGTTTAATTGTGAAATTATTTGTGAATCAATTAGAAAATTTCCAGAATAAATAAATATTTTAGATTTTTAAATAGAATTTTGGGTTGAAATTCAAAGATAAGTATTTTATAAAAAGTTGTATTTGTATTTTCTAAATTAAATAAGATGTATGGATTATAATTTGGAATTTAATGGAATTAAATAAATATATTGGAAAAAAAATTGATTCACTAAATAAATTAGATTTAAAACGCTTTATAAAATTAAGAAATACATATGTATGATTATTTATTAAAGTGTAATTTAGTTTCAAACCTTTTTCTTTAAGGATGTATAAGTATAGATAAAGTAGTTTAAATATAAACATTTGAAACATAACACATACATAAATAAAAGAAATTAATAAAAGTATGATTTGAATTAAACATGAATAATTTTCAAAAGTTGTTTAAAGTCCAAATTTATATTCTAAAGACTTATATATATAATCTATGCATACTTGTGCAATTTAATTTTTAAGTCAATTTCTTTAAAAAGTTATATAAATGTTAATGAAGAAAGATGTATTTATTTAAATGGGAAATATAATATAAAGTTATATATAAATGTTATTAACATGAAGATTTAAGGTGTTTAAAAATATAAATATGAGAAAACATATTACAAGATTTATAAATAAAATAAAGAAAAGGGTTCATGAACAAATTGTTTCATATTAACAAATTAATAAAACAAGGGGTAAAACATAAAAATCCATGCTTATGACATTTGTAAGAAAATGACTAAAGATATAAAACATTTGTAAATCATGCAATAAGAAAATTAAACAAGTGTAACATAATAAAGACAAGTGGCAAAATATTTTCTTTATTTGAAATTGTAAATGAATTAAAGACTAAAACCAAACCAGGCTGCATGTTTTTCTTACACTCATTTCAAAAGATCAAAATCAGAAAAGAATTAGCAATCAAACCTCTGTTTAATTCATTCCAACCTGAAAACAGAGCCTTTCAGTAAAAAAACAAAATCATTTTAACTTAAGAAAAGTTCAAGATCATATCTAAAATCTCAGCCACTCAGTTGGATCATCTCAACACAATCAAGTCTCAGATCCGATCGAAATATGGAAATTCAAGAAAAAAAATCAAACCTGAAATCCAAAATTGAAGCAGATCAAAAGCAGGATGAATCAAAACAAAATAAGTTACAGATCAAAACAAGGAAATCTGATTTTCTCAGAACAAACAAGCAAAAACCTTAAGTAATGGGAATGGATTCAAGTTCAAAAGAAAATCTTGAAAGCCTGGAAATCAGATTTAAACATCACTGCTTCAACAAGAATTCAAACAGCAGATAGGTGGGGATCAAGCAATAAAAAAAATTTCAACATTTTTGAATCAGGCCTCTGTTTCCCCTCTGCTAAAAACAAAGGTGAGCAAACTACTGACTTATATTTTGATGCTGTGATAAATTCATCATGTTTGTGTGAAAAATGTTTTGAATTTTACTGATCTATGTGATTGCATGTCTGGATACAGCTATATGTTTGTGTATACCTCTGTTAAAAGAAGAAGAAAAACTACAGGCTTTGATTTAATAAAATTCAACCCCTCTTTCCTTGATTTCTTTAACTTATAATACTTAAAAGAAATTTGTTGTGTTGATGAAATAATAATAAAAAAGTAAATTTTATTAAGAAATTTATCTGGAAATTAAATTTACAGATATACCATTCTCTGTTGAACATTTCACAGGTTTAAACTACAAGGAAAATCAAATTTCTCTTCCTTCAACCTGTTTTGGGTAATGGTCTATAAATGGAAAAAAATGGTAATCATGTAACATCCATGTTAAAAAAAAAATTTAAGTATGTGTATTGGGTTAATTATCTCAAAAATGAAAATTTACTGGAAAAGGAAGTTCTAGAGGAATTTCTTTTAAAAACTAAAAATTCAATATTTTTAAATGCATGTTTTGAATTGATAATTGGAATCACATTTGAATACGATGGATTTTAGCAATCGAATCATGATTTTTGGTTTGGTAGATTGTGGGGATTTTCAAGTTGAACAGAAAATTCATTTTTGTCTAATCACGATCAACGACATTAATTCATTGATCGAGCCTTTCGACAAGATAGCACGCGAGTAGGGTAGTCAAGGAAAAATGCTTGATTTAATTCTAGATCAACGTGGACGACAATCTTGATCGATTTACGGTTTATTTGGCTGTTTGGGTTGAGGGTGAAATCGAGATGATTTCTTCATCATCATGGCATCGAGTTGCGTCGGACCTATGGGAATTGAAGCAATGGAGTTTGACAAAATTTCTGGTAGAATGGCGTGGTCAATGATGGTCGGAATGATCGGCGAGGAAGTGATTTTCTGATCATGTGTGGTTCCAATATTTCATCGTTCAACTCGTTTTAAAATCACAGTGAATTTGAGGGTGTGGGTTGGTCGAGGTTGACGAGGAGGTCATCAGTGACTTGTCAAGGGTCTTCACGATGATCGGAGACATTCCGATCGTTTGTGCATGTATATACGTATCACAGTGTATATGTTGAAGATGGGTTTGAAGAAGAAGAAGATGAGGGACTCTAGTTTAAGCACGTGAAAACGTGGGTTCGACTCGAAGCAATAGAGGGAGGCGAGAAAACTCGAAGTAAGGCTCGGGTTTAACTCAAATTAGCTAGGGTCTGTTTGATAGACAGCAGGTTTTAAAATATATAAAAAATGAAAATGTGTACAGGTTTCAAAATTTTGAAAATACAATCTGTACCAGGTTTTAAATTTATAAAACGAATATTGTACCAAGGTTTTAAACTAAAAATATGAACCAGTTTTCAAAGGGAAAAAGGTTAAGGTTAAACATTTTTAAATTGATTTGAAAATAAATTGATTTTGAGAAAAAATTTATATGATGATAATGAATATATTTCTAAGTATTTTAAATGGGATTTGATAATGCTTGAATTAAACAAGTGTTGAAATAAGTATATTAGAAACCTTAATTAACAATTGGTTTTGAAATTTAAACATTATTTTATTTAAAGGTTGATTGATTTACAAATTGAGATTAGTGTATTAAGTTTTAATCAAAAGGTATTAATAAATTTCTTAACGTAATTAATTAAAAGTTTATTTACTTAATTATTTAAAGGATAATAAATTATATGATTTATTAATTAAGGTAATTAGTTAAGGATGATTAATCAATTAAAAGAATAATTGCTAAAAAATGATTTAAAGGCTAATCAATTAATTTATTTAAGGATAATTAATTAATTAAGGTTAATTAATTAATGAAGGGGATTATGGAACGATAATTAATTGAGGAGTAATTAATTAGTTAATTAAGGAAAATTAATTAAAGGATAATTAATTAATAAAAGGTTAATTAATGATTAATTAAAGGATACTGAATTAAATGTTTTGTAATTAATTAATATTAATTAATCAGGATTTATAGTTTATTCATAAGTAATTAATTTGATTTAAACTAACCAGATAATCAATTAATCTTACTTATGGATGACTATATTTTATTGAATGTTGTGCATTGTTTGATATCTCTGCTGTGTGATGCTTTATGATTTTGAATTGTTTTGATTCATGCAGTGATGGATGTAATTTATCTTTGACGAATGTAATTTATTTATCTGTGATAGATTTATATTATTTATCTGTGTATATGTGAATGTAGAATAAGCGTTATAGAATATACCGCTTATCGATATTTATATGATTGAATCTATGATGATTGATGTTGTTCCACTATTGGGTAAAAAAAATCCTGGACTACACCATACACACACAAATATGGATTGCACGAGGAAATCGGTTAAGTCACGGATTTTTAATGATTTTAAAGATTGAATTTTAATTATTTGGAATAACTTGATAAGGTTTTGGAAATTTAAATAATTTGATTTGAATTCGAATTCAATATCTGAAATTGAATTCAACGATTTGGAAATTATGGTTTAAAAAGATTATACAAGTTATAAAGGTGTTTAAATGGGTTTTAACCATTAAAAAAAATTGTTTTGGGAATTTAAATTTAAACCCAAGTTTTATACTCGAATGGGTTTAACTTATGTAAATGTAATCAATTTTTCCCAAAAACGAAAAATATTTGTTTTCAAATAATAAAAGCTTTCATAAAAGGAAAGGATTTCCAATTTGTATTGAAAAGTTTCAAGTTTGAAATGAAATTGTGAATAACTTTGAAAGCTATGAATGAACCATTGTGAAAGATTATTAAATCTTGTTTTGAAATCGAAAGGGAATTTAAATGGTGTATCTTTTATATAAAAGATTTGAATTGGAAACAAGTTTAAAAGCTATTAAACCTTCAATTTAAAGATTGAATGAGTTAATCTAAATTGAAACGGAAATTGTTTTGAAAAGTTGTGAATGAATCTTTGTGAAATCTGGGTGAACTTTGTGAAGTGAATCTTTTTGTTTAAAGATTTGAAAATGATAATCTGTTTTACACCATTTGAAAGAAAAGTTTGGGTTTTAAATTGTGACTTTACTGAGACCCATATCCATATGTTTTTAAATATTGCCCTCATTATTCGGTTTATCCGGGGAAGGACTTTGTGTTATATAACCTATTCCGAATAATGATACGACGTTATGGATAACATTTGAAGACCGGTGGTGAAGATCAAATATTTTCAAAAATGAAATGTTAACTCGTCAAATGTATCTGCATGACTGGTCCCCGGTATAGAGACTCCATATGTGATGGGAAATCCGGACGTGATTAGGGATTATCCGGATTTGCAAGGGCTTCTTGGGAAGTGCCTTCGGTTCTGTTCGAACTCGAAATAGACTTGTATGGATGTGTGTCTGACATTACACCTTGAGATGCAAAGCTGGTTTCTATCAAATACATTTTTGTTTGGTAGCGGAGATTTATTCTCTTAGCTTAACACCCTTCTCTTAGACGTATGAACTCAGAGGTTATGTAGTTGATGGTTACTAGTGATACATTCCCAATTTGGTAATGTGGCATACGAAGTGCTGCTGATCATTTGTTGATCAAAGCATGACTTTGTGAAAAAGTGTAGCTTTGTGGACGAGACCTCATCGAGCCTCACACCCCGGTAATGGTCGAAACAGGAAAGATGCGGCAAGGTTTCAAGGGTAGCGCCTCTAGGGGATGTCCATTCCTTCTGGAAAAGGTTGGTATTATGGTATGGAGCCCAGATACTTACTCATGTGGACACTGCATATTTATTACTGTGTGATGTTGTTGGTGTAGAGGATCCTTGGATAAAGGTCGCAAACGACCGGGGGTGGCATATCTTAGGTTTTACTTCCTGTAAAGGGGGTAACCAGCCTTGTGTTGGCAGAGAACTGGGCAGGTTCTCGAGGCGTCCCTCCAGAGGCGTACCCATGTGGCAATAGGAAGTTCCTTAGCCTGACCATTTGTTGGAAATCCAATCAAACAATATGAGCCCTTTACGATTGCAGATGTATTACCTGCCACCTCAGGTGGTAGCTATAGTAGGCAATAGTATAATGGTAGCTATGCTGGCTAAGATTAATATTATACTTTCGAAATGTTTTCCACTATGCACTAATAATAATATCAAAAAGGATTTTGCATAGTAAGCATGTTTGACTATCATAAGGAGAAATCTCCCCCAAGTGTGCGATTGCATGGTGCGTGTGACGGGAGGCCTTATGGTAGTTTCGTTTTCCAAAAAGCATTGCGGATTTCAATTTAAATTCTTTTGTTTGTTTTTAAAATAAACTGTTTTTGTTTGCTCATACCAGTCCCACGACTGACCCGGATTTTATTGTTCCCTTCCTAAACTCTGGGTGCCTACAATTTTCCATACGGGCAGTCTAGAGTTTGGCTTTTTCAGATAGTCATATAGTTGATATCAATTTGGTAGCCTTCAGCTTTCGGTTTGGTATTCTTTGGAGTCTTTGGAGTGCATGGGCTGCACTTGCTTAGCTTTGTGCAACCTTGATGGGGGTTCGAGCTAGTGGTTTGGAGTTTTGGCTTGGAGCATTGGATTGGAGTTGCAGTTTGATATTGGAGTTATCTCTTTTGCTATTTGTTTTCTACTGTAGTTTATTGTCTCTGATATTCTTATATCATATTAATATCATTGTTGTATATCATTGGATATTGTGTTAATTGGAGTTGTATATGATATTCATTTTTTTTTCTTCCGCTGTGTTGTTATACTTAATGTGTTATAATCTCCGACGCGAGTCAAATTTCAACGGTTGAATCTGCGGCATTCGAGTACAAGTGATGTACGAGTGTCGATTTTCGAACGCTGAAAATTTAGAACATGACATCTTGGTATCCGGGCTGAAGGTTGAAACTTTAGCTCAGGAGTATAACATATTAGGTAGCTCATTATGGATAGGGTGAAGTATACCCTAGAATGAGTATATTCCTAAGATATCCGTCTGCACGCCTTAGTAAATTCTCTTACTATCCACCGATAGTAAGTATGAATGCAAGAAGAGGACGAGATAGGGGACAGGGAAGTACCACTACATATGGTCAATACCTGTAACAACAACAGGAAATAATCTTTTCTCTATCAATCTCTTTTGATCACCATTCAATTTCTGTTCGTCGATTTCTTCGTGGCAGTTCGAGGAAGAAGCTTCGGTGTGGTGATGGCCCTGCGAACTCATGTAGATAAGTTCCTAATTCGTATCCTCTTCATCAAATTTCTATCAGCTTTTCGTTTTCAACTTTAATGAAATTGAAATTTTATTGGAATAAATTGGTAAATTAAATATGAAGTTAAATATGAAGATTTGTATTGATAAAACGATTTCGATTAAAACCAAATTTGAAATTTTGTTGTGACTTCTTGTGAGGATCAAAGTCTAAAGATGGATAAGTTGATGTATATTTTCGAATATTCCAATTAGAATTGTGAATCTATCGTTTGTTCTATTGGGTCTAAATATATTCTACGAATGGTTAGTTATTCCTTCGGACAAACCAATGTCCTTGCACATTTCATAGATCTGGTGACCCGAGTATTTTGTATTGTATCGAATGAGTTTGTTCTCATATTTTTGATATTCTGATTTGGTAAGCCAAATGCAAAATAGATATTCAGCTTGATCTGGTGATTCATCTCTACCTTTTGATGTTCTTTTGTTGTCTCCCTACTTTCAAATTTCGAGGACGAAATTTTTTTAAGGGGGGAATCTGCAACATTCTCGAATTTTAACCAAGCTTAATTTGGCAATTAATTTAATTTTGGAGTTTAATTATGAAATTATTTGCGAATCAATTAGAAATTCAGAATAAATAATATTTTAGATTTTTAAATAGAATTTTGGGTTGAAATTCAAAGATAAGTATTTTATAAAAAGTTGTATTTGTATTTTCTAAACTAAATAAGATGTAAGGATTATAATTTGGAATTTTATTTTGGAATTAAATAAATATATTGGAAAAAAATTTGATTCACTAAATAAATTAGATTTAAAACGCTTTATAAAATTAAGAAATACATATGTATGATTATTTATTAAAGTGTAATTTAGTTTCAAACCTTTTTCTTTAAGGATGTATAAGTATAGATAAAGTAGTTTAAATATAAACATTTGAAACATAACACATACATAAATAAAAGAAATTAATAAAAGTATGATTTGAATTAAACATGAATAATTTTCAAAAGTTGTTTAAAGTCCAAATTTATATTCTAAAGACTTATATATATAATCTATGCATACTTGTGCAATTTAATTTTTAAGTCAATTTCTTTAAAAAAGTTATATAAATGTTAATGAAGAAAGATGTATTTATTTAAATGGGAAATATAATATAAAGTTATATATAAATGTTATTAACATGAAGATTTAAGGTGTTTAAAAATATAAATATGAGAAAACATATTACAAGATTTATAAATAAAATAAAGAAAAGGGTTCGTGAACAAATTGTTTCATATTAACAAATTAATAAAACAAGGGGTAAAACATAAAAATCCATGCTTATGACATTTGTAAGAAAATGATTAAACATATAAAACATTTGTAAATCATGCAATTAGAAAATTCAACATGTGTAACATAATAAAGGCAAGTGGCAAAATATTTTCTTTATTTGAAATTGTAAATGAATTAAAGAGTAAAACCAGGCTGCATGTTTTTCTTTCACTCATTTCAAAAGATCAAAATCAGAAAAGAATTAGCAATCAAACCTCTATTTAATTCATTCCAACCTAAAAACAGAGCCTTTCAGTTAAAAAATCAAAATCATTTTAACTTAAGCAAAGTTCAAGATCAAATCTAAAATCTCAGCAACTCAGTTGGATCATCTCAACACAATCAAGTCTCAGATCAGATCGAAATCTGGAAATTCAAGAAAAAAATTAAACCTGAAACCAAAAATTAAAGAAGATCAAAAGCAAGATGAATCAAAACAAAATAAGTTACAGATGAAAACAAGGAAATCTGATTTCTCAGACCAAACAAGCAAAAACCTGAAGTAATGGGAATGGATTCAAGTTTAAAAGCAAATCTTAAAAGCCTGGAAATCAGATTTAAACATCACTGCTTCAACAAGAATTCAAACAGCAGATAGGTGGGGATCAAGCAACAAAAAAAAATTCAACATTTTTGAATTAGGCCTCTGTTTCCCCTTTGCTCAAAACAAAGGTGAGCAAACTACTGACTTATATTTTGATGCTATGATAAATCCATCATGTTTGTGTGAAAATTGTTTTGAATTTTACTGATCTATGTGATTGCATGTCTGGATACATCTATATGTTTGTGTATACCTCTGTTAAAAGAAGAAAAAAAAACTACAGGCATTGATTTAATAAAATTCAACCCCTCTTTCCTTGATTTCTTTAACTTATAACACTTAAAAGAAATTTATTGTGTTGATGAAATAATAAAAAAAGTAAAAATTATTAAGAAATTTATTTGGAAATTAAATTTATAGATATACCTTTCTCTATTGAACATTTCACAAGTTTAAACTACAAAGAAAATCAAATTTCTCTTCCCTCAACCTGTTTTGGGTAATGGTCTATAAATGGAAAAAATCGTAATCATGTAACATCTATGTTAAAAATAAAATTTAAGTATGTGTATTGGGTTAATTATCTCAAAAATGAAAATTTACTGGAAAAGGAAGTTACCGAGGAATTTCTTTTAAAAACTAAAAATTCAATATTTTTAAATGCATGTTTTGAATTGATAATTGGAATCACATTAGAATATGATGAATTTTAGCAATCGAATCAGGATTTTTGGTTTGGTAGATTGTGGGGATTTTCAAGTTGAACAGACAATTCATTTTTGTCTAATCTCGATCATTGGCACTAATTCATTGATCGAGCCTTTCAACGAAGATAGCACACGAGTAGGGTAGTCAAGGAAAAATGCTTGATTTAATTCTAGATCAACATGGATGACAATCTGGATCGATTTACGGTTTATTTGACTGTTTGGGTTGAGGGTGAAATCGAGATGATTTCTTCATCATCATGGCATCGAGTTGCATCGGACCTATGGGAATCGAAGCAATGGAGTTTGACAAAGTTTCCGATAGAATGGCATGGTCAATGATGGTCGGAATGATCGACGAGGGAGTGATTTTCTGATCATGTGTGGTTCCAGTATTTCATCGTTCAACTCATTTTCGAATCATAGTGAATTTGAGGGTGTGGGTTGGTCGAGGTTGACGAGGAGGTCATCAGTCACTTTTCAAGGGTCTTCACGATGATCGTAGACATTCCGATCGTTTGTGCACGTATATACGTATCACAGTGTATATGTTGAAGATGGGTTTGAAGAAGAAGAAGATGAGGGACTCTAGTTTAAGCACGTGAAAACGTGGGTTCGACTCGAAGCAACAGAGGGAGGCGAGAAAACTCGAAGTAAGGCTCGGGTTTAAATCAAATTAGCTAGGGTCTGTTTGATAGACAGCAGGTTTTAAAATATATTAAAAAATGAAAATATGTACAGGTTTCAAAATTTTGAAAATACAATCTGTACCGGGTCTTAAATTTATAAAACGAATATTGTACCAAGGTTTTAAACTAAAAATATGAACAAGTTTTCAAAGGAAAAAGGTTAAGGTTAAACATTTTTAAATTGATTTGAAAATAAATTGATTTTGAGAAAAAATTTATATGATGATAATGAATATATTTCTAAGTATTTTAAATGGGATTTGATAATGCTTGAATTAAACAAGTGTTGAAATAAGTATATCAGAAACCTTAATTAAGAAATGGCTTTGGAATTTAAACATTATTTTATTTAAAGGTTGGTTGATTTATAAATTGAGATTAGTGTATTAAGTTTTAATCAAAAGGTATTAATAAATTTCTTAACGTAATTAATTAAAAGTTTATTTACTTAATTATTTAAAGGATAATAAATTATGTGATTTATTAATTAAGGTAATTAGTTAAGGATGATTAATCAATTAAAAGAATAATTACTAAAAAAATGATTTAAAGGCTAATCACTTAATTTATTTAAGGATAATTAATTAATTAAGGTTAATTAATTAATGAAGGTGATTATGGGATGATAATTAATCGAGGAGTAATTAATTAATTAAGGAAAATTAATTAAAGGTTAATTAATTAATTAACGGTTAATTAATGATTGATTAAAGGATAATGAATAAAATGTTTTGTAATTAATTATAATTAATCAGGATTTGTAGTTTATTCATAAATAATTAATCTGATTTAAACTATCCAGATAATTAATTAATCTTACTTATGGTTGACTATATTCTATTGAATGTTGTGCATCGTTTGATATCTCTACTGTGTGATGCTTTATGATTTTGAGTTGTTTTGATTCAAGCTGTGATGAATGTAATTTATCTGTGATAGATTTATATTATTTATCTGTGTATCTGTGAATGTAAGATAAGCGTTACAGAATATACCGCTTATCGATATTTATATGATTGAATCTATGATGATTGATGTTGTTGCAATATTGGGTAAAAAAACCCTGGACTACACCATACACACACAAATATGGATTGCACGAGGAAATCGGTTAAGTCACGGATTTTTAATGATTTTAAAGATTGAATTTTTGAATCCAAAATAGTTTTGGAACTAAAATTGAAAGCTTTTGAAAATGAGTTTCAAAGATAAAAGTTATTTTGAATAACTTGATAAGGTTTTGGAAATTTAAATAATTTGATTTGAATTTGAATTCAATATTTGAAATTGAATTCAATGATTTGGAAATTATGGTTTAAAAAGATTATACAATTTATAAAGGTGTTTAAATGGGTTTTAACCATTAAAAAAATTGTTTTGGGAATTTAAATTTAAACCCAAGTTTTATACTCGAATGGCTTTAACTTATATCAGTTTTTCCCAAAAACGAAAACTATTTGTTTTCAAATAATAAAAGCTTTCATAAAAGGAAAGGATTTCCAATTTGTATTGAAAAGTTTCAAGTTTGAAATGAAATTGTGAATTACTTTGAAAGCTATGAATGAACCTTTGTGAAAGATTATTAAACCTTGTTTTGAAATCGAAAGGGAATTTAAGTGGTGTATCTTTTATATAAAGGATTTGAATTGGAAATGAGTTTGAAAGCTATTAAATCTTCGATTTAAAGATTGAATGAGTTAATCTAAATTGAAACGGGAATTGTTTTGAAAAGCTGTGAATGAATCTTTGTGAAATTTGGGTGAACTTTGTGAAGTGAATCTTTTTGTTTAAAGATTTAATTTGTTTTAAACCATTTGAAAGAAAAGTTTGGGTTTTAAATTATGACTTAACTGAGACCCATATCCATATGTTTTTAAATATTGCGCTCATTATTCGGTTTAGCCGGGGGAGGACATTGTGTCATATAACCCATTCCGAATAATGCTACAACGTTATGGATAGCATTTGAAGGTCGGTGGTTGTTTGTGTCAAAATCGGGCACAACACTCTTCGGGAGTCGTTGAAGAGATAATAACGAAGAATGTAAATTCAAAACAGATATTATCTAACAAAAACTCCAATCAGCAGTAAAATAAATGCGTAGACAAGCGATTTATAGTGGTTCGGCGTGTTGCCTACGTCCACTGTGAAGTGTTTTGATGTTTTATTGATTCTCTTTCAATGATTACAAGTTGTTGCAGCAATCAACAACAAGTTACAACTGGAAATTCGAAATCGACAGTAAAGTTATAATGTAGGACGATGGAGATCTCGATCCGGCAGAGTCTGGGCGCTTGAGAGTCGAAAGATCCCTTTTCTGCTGGCTCTGGGGCTCTATTTATAGGTGTAGGCTGTTGATATTTCGCTGAAAACTTGGGAGACCACTTCTGGCACGTGAGGGGGCCCACACGCCCGGTCTTAAGAAGTTTGGGCCCACTTTGGCATCGGTTCGAACTCCATTCGAATCGATCAAGAATTCGTCCAATCGAGGTGAAATTTGGCGTGGACACTCTTCGACATGAATGCAAGCTTCTGTGAAAATTTCATGGCATTTGGATCAGTGGATTGAGAGATATAATGGGTTCGAAATAGGGTTCACTGCGTGGCTGTTTGGTTCGAATCCATCCATTCGAACCGATGGTATCGAACCGATGGTGGCGCGCGCCTTCGTGGTGACGTGGAGCGCAAACTTCGAATCGATCCGGTCTTTACTCCGAGTTGACCGCTTCGACTCCATATATCTCGGTGCATTCGAACCGACGAAAGACACGTCATCATGGTTGGTTGACCCAGTGGGTTCGAACGAAGCTTCATAGGTAGGTTCGAACAAGGCTTCTGCGATGGGTTCGAACAACCGATGCTTAGTGGATTCGAACAAGGATCTTTGGATGGATTCTAGCCTCGCCAACCCTCCATGGTCATGAGGTCCACTAGCGCGAACCAGATGGATTCAAAGGTGATGGAGTCGAGCCGAAGCACTCCGATGGGTTCGAAGTCCATCGGTTCGAAGGTGATCGATTCGAATGATGCATGATGATGGGTTCGAAGATACCCACCATGATGGGTTCGAAACCAGTTTGTTCCCTTCAAGTCGGACCGATCATAACTTGCGCGTATGAACTCGGATTAACTCGAAATTTGAGATGGCGGCTTTTACGGTCTTTCTCGTCGTGTCTTATCAATTGTAGCTCAATCTGGATTCGGACAAAATTCAGCGATATCCATAGCGAAACGGAATATGACCAACCTCTGATACGAACTATTCTCCATTTTTCGATCGACCTTTTGGTATCGCCGCTTTTCCAAAAAGCGGGATAACATTTTTCCCCCCAAAGTACGTCTTGTGGGAACATGACGTGCTTTGAATAGCTACAACTTCTCTCCGAACAATCATTGCTCTCTTTTTGTTGAGACTCGTACTCTATATTGCTGCAACCTTGCGTTGATATGATTGATTGCTGTATAATAGCGCTTAGCCGTTGGCTGTTGCATTTGTAACAAGATAGGTGTTTGATCCCTGCAAATGTTTAGAATCGAATGTTAGTTCGATATATATGCACATATGCTAGTTTGATCTTTGTTAGCGTCGTGCGTCTACAAGTCGTTGTTAGTTTTGTTTGCTATTGAATTTCGTATCGATTCTCTCCTGAATTGATTTTGAAATTTGAATCGAGACAACGCTTGATGGTTGTTTTGGAAGGTTCCTTCGTATCGATCCTCTCCTGAACCGATGTAGAAGGTTGAAGGGAACGACTCTGCGTCGCGTGAATGTGATATTTCGAACCGATGTGTTGGAGCATTGATGGGTTCGAAATCTACATTCGTATGGATGGAGTATACTTGTGTTGTGATGGGTTCGAAACTGACATTCGAACCGATGTGAATGGATGGATTCGAACTAGCAGTTCGTTTCGGTAGGTTGTGGATGGAGTCGCGAACAGAGGCTTCGAAATGATGTGCCCACTGCGTGTTTCGCATCGATGCAACTTGTTGTCCTGCTGCGTACTTCGTATCGATGAAGTACGAGGTTAACTGCAAATCCACAAGGCATTAGTTGAATGGTTTCGAATGGAGACTTCGAAACGATCCATGCTATGACTGGTTGCGACCGGTCGCATTTACCGGAAGGGGAATCGTCTCGGTCAAAATCAAAACTCAATATAAATAGTAGTGGGCCTGCCACTTTTTCACTTTTTATTCTCGCCTTGCTTTGACTGTGTTCTGCATCGTCTCGAAGCTTCAAAGGAGAAAACACTGCGTCACGCATTCGAACCAATCCAGATCCAAGACCTTAACTCCTCGAATCCATCATTTAATCTAGGTAATTAGCCTCGAATCCAAATGGCAAAGTTATTTCGAACCTATCTCATCTTCATCGATTGCTTAGTCTCGAGATTGGCAAAACCAGATCTGGTTTGGGAGGGCTTCGAACCGATGCGTGGATTTGAGTTCGAATCGATGATGGCGGCATCATTTTTCTTGGATTTCGTATCGATCTCTTGGATGACCTTATGGGGGTGACGCAGTTCGCACTGATCGATGGATTCGATGGGTCCATTCGAATCAATGGATTCGAATCCATCGGCTATCGGTTCGAAGTTCTCAACTTTATATCGATTACGAAGAGGATCGATTCGAACGATATCGATGTTAAGTTGGGGGTTTCTGATCGGTATGAACTAGCCAAACGAGGATCGATTCGAATTCATCCATTTTTGATCGATTCGAACTCGACACCTGATCATCGTTTCGAAGTGCGCTTTCCAGTCATTGATTCGAAGTGATGTTAGGTTTGTTTCGAACGAAGTCCCTGTGATCGGTTCGAACCCTCTATGATGGATTCCAAAGTTTGACGTTTCTAAGCATAACTCCGACGAGCTTCATTCCTGCATATTTGGACATATTAAACTGCATACTTGACCACCTTTCGAAGCTCGTCGATGGAACGATAACGACTTCTATTCGAACCAATTTCCATCATATAAACGGTTTTGTGATGACGGTCATTATAAGTGGACTTCGTTGCTTTGTCGTTTGTACATTTCTTTTAACTCTGCGTTATTTATTCAAGTAATGCATGGCACTACACAACATACATTCATACACTTTACACTGGGGAACGCACGGGTTCTTTGTTGTCTAACGATGGTTTCTCATGAGTTAGCTAGTTATGGAACCTTCAAGTTTGCAACAGCAGGAGGTTCAAAGCACAACTGGTCCGAGACTAGAGGTTCCAGATATCGAACCTGAGATCATTGGTCCGGTCCCGGACGAACTTCCCAATGCGTCTTTCATTGCCAATCCGTCGGATTCCGTTCAATCGAATATTTCTGAAGACATGTTAGGGAGAATATGCTTGAGGCACGGTCTGTCACTGGATGACGTGTTATTGCCGGGGCCGAATGATAGACCACACAACCCGTCGGAGGGATATACAGCATTTAATCGCCACGCGTGCGCGGCCGGGACGCTTCCTCCGTTCAACGAGTATATAAGGGAGGTGTTGTCTTTTTTGAGGATCGCTCCATCTCAACTACACCCAAACGGATATGCTTCCGTGAATAGTTTATTCATCATCTTCATGGAGTACCTTCATAGACCACCGATCCCGACCGAGATCTGATATCTTTTTAATTTCAAAACTCGAGGTGATTATCCTTCCTTCACTTTTCTGGAAGCAGTGAGGAACTGCCAAGTGGACACTGGGTCCTGGACCAGGCTGAGTTACTATAGGACGAAATGGTTCTATGTCAGGTGTCCTCCGGGGTTTGCCCTGCGATGGTTATTCAGACGTGAGTGTAGCCGAGTTATCAAGTAATTACTAAGGCAATTGCGGTCAAAGTGAAACTTATGTTTTTTCTCTTCTTCACAGCGGCAATTCAACGACCTGAGGGCGAGGCTTTAAGGAGATGGTGCGAGTGCTCCGGGGAGTCCCGAGCGAAGACAGGGATATCGAGTCGCTTTTGACCGATAGGAATCTCCGGACCTACGGGTTGATCAAACGGGGGCAGAGCATAAAGTTTGAGGGGGCACTAAAGACCGTTTTGAAAAAACGAGTCAAGCACAAGTAGCCCAAAGTTATTATAGCCGAGGAGGCTGATTCTGAAAGAACTCATACTGACGACGAGCCATTGTTGGAGCCGACAGACGTGGTTCAGGATGTTGAAGAGCAAAGAAAAGGCAAGGCAGCCGTCATCACGTCACTAAGAAGGGGAGATGGAAATCGGTTGTCACGGCCCGATCCTCTCCCGGAGTTAGAATTTCTGAGATGTCTCCTCCGCGAACTGAAAGTCTTTACGAAGGGCTTACCGACCTTCCAATCCCGGATGATGTGTCTTTTCAACATGACGCCGGGTTGGAGGAGTTCCATCGTACTCTAGAATTGAGCGAGCCTTTTATTACTAGCTCAGTCGACACTTCTGGTTGGTCGGGGGGAATACATATTCATACACATTTCATGACACTACATAGCCCCGAGTCCTAGGTCATCGGTTTCGAGAAACCACTAACTTTATTCTCATTTCGCTTTGCAGATATTATGACTGGACGCGGTTCGATGCTAGGGAGCCTACGACATGTTCGCAAATCTTCCTCATACTACGAGTCACAACGGAGAGAAGGAGACAGGGGTTACGATTGCAGGTACTCCGGGTACTCTAGCCAAGAACAGAGAGATAGGGATTACAGACATCGGTCTCGATCGCGCACTCCTCCTCCAAGAGTTCCTGTACAACCTCCCGCCCATGTTTCTCGTCCTTATGATTCCTCGTACTACCAGTCAGCCTCTCAATCTTCTAAGCATGATTCTCGCCATCCCATATCTGAGGCAATGTCTCCAGTAGTTGCGGAACAACCTCCTACTGAAATTTCGGGGGAAGGAGCAATCATACTTGCTCAACTGAAGAAGGACTTTCCAAATATTTGCTTTGATAACTACATTTTTCCTCTTCACTTGAAAAGGATCCCGCCGGAGGCCGAGCAGACAGCGCACGATTATGTGCATGACTTTTATGCCCAATATAGGGCGTCGTATAAGGCAGCCGAGAAAGCGTCGACATTGGCCTTTGAGCATGGGGCCACCATCGAGAAATTGCAGGCTGAGTTGGCTCAAAAGAGACGTATTATTGATGTGCTAAACACTGAAGCTGAATCTTCTTGGAAATCCAAAATGGAGGCTATTAAAAAGGTCGACGAAGCCCAAGCAACGATGGATAGGATGAAACGTGAGCACTATGCCACGGTAGAGGACATGGGCCATCGAAACACCCTGGTCACTGCTGAGAGGGACGCAGCCCTGAATGGGTTGAACGAGCTTAAGTCCAAATTCGCCGAAATCGCCAAGGATAGGGACGATGCGAATAATGCAGCCCAGGAGGCGTGTGAACAAGCTGTGATTCTCCGGACTGAACGGGATGCAGCAGTAGCCAAGGTCCAGGCGGTTGAGACGGAGGTTGAGGAGAAAGTCCAACAGGCGGAGGCCAGGCTGGAGGCCGATATTGAAGATTTGCTCATCACTTACAATGCCAACGTGTTGAGACACCAGAATTTGGCCTGGCTCCAAGATTACCCGGTGCACCTCCGCAACGCTTGGGATCGATTGGTTGAGGAAGAAGAGGAAGCACATCTGGATGAATCGGCCGACCGATTTGAACTTGAAAACTGGTTGTTGACTGATGATGAGAAGAAGGTCCTCAATGACACTATTATTGCTAAAGAAAAGGAGATGATCGGTGGTCGATCTCTGGAGGTTGGAGAGGGGTCAGGTATCGAGCATCACGCTACTGTTCTTGAAGTCACCGCTCCACCTTCGGTAGTGCCTGTATCTGTGGTCGGTTCACAATCTGTTCCTGCTTATGACCCAGAACAGCCGCGGTTATCTCCCATTCGGGAGCATACTTCTGAGACCGCTCAGTCGTCCGCAAGTCAAACTGGGGAAGGTATTCCGAACTTATCTCAAGTGTTTTCCAAATAGAGAGTTTGTTCTGAAGCAGTTACTGATAACCTCTTCTTATCTTTGTTTAGTGACTGGAGTTGCTCTGATTGCCGCGACCCAAGAATCAAGCAAAGGGGATAAGGCCATCACCACCGAGACTACTATTATAACTGCAGTATCAACCGAGGCGGCGCAGGGGAGCGGATTATCTCTTGATGAACAAATGGTGAGCGAGCTGCTCGGTGAGCAGGGTGGCTTCTCCACAAACCTGGCGTTCATCATTAGTGGCCTCCCGCCAACCTCTAGCTCTTCAATGCAGATTGCGGATGCCCCCAGCCAAGCCCAGACGATTCGTGATGAAGAGATCCTGGCCGAGATTCAAGCAAAATTAGAAGCTGCGGGGCAAAGTGGTAGTGTTGGTGGTAGCACGGCGGCGCAGAGCCCAGCACCTGCGTGGATAGTATCGTCGTGTGGCACTATCCCATCTTCCGTTGCGGGTCCGGTCCCTCCTACTCCTCCGGTAGGGAGACTTCATTTAGATTCAAGTTCTGAGGAGGACGTAGATATTATGCCCCCGGCCGAAGAGCAACCACCGGAGAGGAGGTCGTCCAAACGAAGGATTTCTGTTCCTAGCGATTCTAATGACGAACCGCTGATAAGGAAGCCAAGAATGAAGGAATAGATCGGCCTCCCAAGCATATTTTTTGGTATATAGGAACTTGTTTTCATTTTTTGTTAGTAGGTCGTGTATAGATGCAGGTTCGGCCCCTGCTAGTAGGCATTCTTTTTTGGGAAAACTTATTTGCATGTAAGTCCTTGTCTTGATTTAGTTGAAATAAAATTTAGTTTCTTTTTTTCAACTCTCATTTCTTTTGTGCTTAAGTGTTTGTAGTGTTTTGTTTTCAGTCCGGTGCACTTGTGGTGTTTTTACCGTCAAGTAGAGTTCGTTTTTTTATTTGCCAAGTCTGAGAATCTTGGTCGCAAGTTGTGATCGATGAATAATTGAAGTTCGGACATTGTATCACTTTGGTTAGCGATTAACACTTAGTTTTTTCGCCCCCTAGTCTCGAGGAATAGCATTTGTGTTCTGGTGGTTAACTGCGTTTATTGCAAACCTTAAGCACATGTCCACATTCTGGGGACTTAGGATAATTTGTAATCGATAACTTGGTTCGCACTACGGGAATTTGAGAGTTATCGACGTTTGTAGTACGGTTCGCGCTCCGGGAACCTGGAATTAATGTTTATACTCCACTTCACGCTCTGGGAGCTTGGAGTCAGTGTCGATATTTCAGTTCACACTCCGGGAACTTCAACTTGGTATTTACGCTCCAATTCACACTCTGGGAACTCGGAGATAACATGTATGCTTGGGTTCGCACTCTGGGAACTTGGATTTGATGTTTATACTCCATTCACGTTCTGTGAAGTTGGAGTCCGCACAGATGCTTCGATTCGCGCTCCGGGAACCTGTAATCCATATTTATGCTCTGATTCATGCTCTGGGAAGTCGGAGTTAGCCGCTGGATGGTCAGTCACATCTATTTGGGCTTTCAGGAATTCGTTCATACTCTGAGAACAATGGACTCAATGTTTATACTCCAATTCACACTCTGAGAATTTGGAGTCCATTCGCACTTTGGGAACGATTTATTTAATGTTTATATTCCAATTCACGCTCTGGGAAGTTGGAGTCCGTTCGCGCTCTGGGAACGAATTGTTTAATGTTTATACTCCAATTCACGCTCTGGGAAGTTAGAGTCCGTTCGCACTCTGGGAACGAGTTATTGAATGTTTATACTCCAATTCACGCTCTGGGAAGTTGGAGTCCGTTCGCACTCTGGGAACGAGTTATTGTATGTTTATACTCCAATTCACGCTCTGGGAAGTTGGAGTCCGTTCGCACTCTGTGAACGAGTTGTTTAATGTTTATACTCCAATTCACACTCTGAGAATTTGGAGTCCGTTCGCACTCTAGGAACGAATTATTGAATGTTTATACTCCAATTCACACTCTGGGAAGTTGGAGTTAGTTGTGGGACTGTCGCGTGTTGGTCCATTCCAGCCTTTGATGTGACGGCTTGCCCTCGAGCTGGGGTTTCACTTAGTGAGTGGCCGGTTGTATCGCAGTCACTCGCTATTTGAATAAATTCCATTGTTTGATGGAACTTAGCTCTTCGTGTGTCGTGATTGTTGAATGTTGTATTCGGTAAACCACAGCTCTAGCTTGAAGAGATAGTATTTTATTGCTGAAATAAGAAAATATGGCAAAGTCAGTGCCTTATTACAAATTCAAATTTCAGAATGTAAAGGAAACTACAAAGCATTCATAGATTGAACAGAGCCTGTCATGTATGACAGTGACGAGGATCTTCGTCGTTCCAGGCCCCTGAGAAAGTTGGTCCGCCACTGACGGCGTTTATCACCAATCTCCCGCGGTGACAAGTTGAGTCCTCCTGTCTTGGTCGATTGGGTTCATTGTTTTGGATTGATGGGCCCGCTTCTCTGGGCTGCGGTGTCCGCACAAACTGTTCCAGCTTCCTTTCTCTGATAAGTTTTTCAACGAGGTCTTGTAAGTGGCGGCACTCGTTCGTATTGTGCCCGTAGCTTTCATGGAACCTGCAAAACTTTCCAGTTTGGATTTGTCTTTCTGACGACGGCCTTGGTGCAGGCTTTTGATATTGAATTGTTCCACAGGTTTGTAAGTACAAGTCCTCTAGTGATGTATTTAGAGGAGTGTAACTGTCAAACATTGGATTCTTATGCTGCGGGCCACGAGTTTGATCTTGTTTCTTAATTTGATTCACGCTTTCTCTTCGCCGAGCTTGTTTATTTTTAATGTTCAACTGAACTTTTCCGGAGCTCTCACTGGACTGTTTTATTGCAACATTGCTTTTGATCCCTTCCGCACTTGATCCTGTGTCAGTTTGTTTCCTAGACTGTTTCGCATCTTCCCGTCTCAGGAACTGAGCTACTTTGGCATGGAAACGGTCCAATGATGCAGGTGGTTTCCCAGCTAGCCAATTGCCGAATTCAGAATCGGGGTTGATCCCCTTAGTCAATGCCATAAGGATGGAGTTATCGTTTGGGTTACTAATCTCCACGCATGCAGTATGGAATCTCTCTAAGTAGTGTCTGAGTGTCTCTCCGGGAGCTTGCGTGACACTAGATAGAGTGTTGACATCTTTCGGCCTTGCGACGTGCATGCGGAATTGCTCAACGAATTTTGTGGCTAACTGATCGAAGGAAGAGATGGATCGAGGTGGCAGTCGGGTGAACCACATGGTAGCGATGCCCCGCAAGGATATGGAGAAACTACGACATTTCACTGCATCGTCAGCCCTGGCAGCAGTCATCAACCATTCATATTTTAGAATATGTTGGTTGGGGTCGGAGTTTCCCTCGTACATGGATAGAGTGGGCATTCGGAATCGCCGTGGGGGTACAGCAGTAAGAATATCGTCCGTAAAGGGAGTGTGACTTCGGGAAACTCCCCAGTCGTCGTTAGTGAATCCCTGACTCTAACGGATCATCTGACGTATCATAGTTGAAAGATCCGGCATTTGCACCGGAGTATGGTCACGTTCCATATTTTGGATTTGGACCGGATATCGTCGACGGTCCAAGTCTTGCCTCCTTGGCTCATAGTCCTCCGAGACGTACGGTTCAGGAGTACGTCCGTTATGATGACGGTCCAGGTCCGACTGATCTTGGGCGTCGACTCCTGGTTCAACCGCAACGTTAGTAGTGCGGTGCTCTGCAGTACGGTGAGGGATGGCACCTCCTCGGGAGGAGGGTCCGGTTTGGAAACTGGCTGATGGACCAACTCTAAGTTGTCCAATGGTCAATGTCGGTTGATTTCCAACGGGTGGCATACGACTCCCATCTAGCCGGGGTCGTGGAGGCCGGTTATGATAATCAGAGGATGAAGAACTTTTGCTGGATGAGCGAGAGGCATGGTCTCTCATGGATCTCTTTCGTTTTTGGCGATCCAGCTTGTTGATTAGCTCAGCGTTAGCGCGTAGCTGTTCTTCTAGTTGTCGCCGACTTTGGGTCAACTCTTGGAGTAGCAACTGCAACTCTTGTCGGGTAACCGAACCCGACGGTTCCGAGTGCCCAGCGACATCTTGATTAGATGAAGGTAGAGGGGCAGGATTCTGTCTATCCTGTTCTTCTTGATTGACAGCGTTTGAAGTGGTTCTTGTGCTAACTATCTTGATAGTTTAATTCCTTTCCTAGACTTTATGCAAATCTGAATAGAAGGGAAGGAAGTTGGATTTGATGATCTGGATCTCTCTCTTAGATTTATTCAATCCGGTATCGATGACAGATCCAATGAGCAGGAGAAAATCTAGGTTTTCTCAGTGAAAGCACCAAAGTGTTTGTGCCAAAATCGGGCACAACACTCTTCGGGAGTCGTTGAAGAGATAATAACGAAGAATGTAAATTCAAAACAGATATTATCTAACAAAAACTCCAATCAGCAGTAAAATAAATGCGTAGACAAGCGATTTATAGTGGTTCGGCGTGTTGCCTACGTCCACTGTGAAGTGTTTTGATGTTTTATTGATTCTCTTTCAATGATTACAAGTTGTTGCAGCAATCAACAGCAAGTTACAACTGGAAATTCGAAATCAACAGTAAAGTTATGATGTAGGATGATGGAGATCTCGATCCGGCAGAGTCTGGGGGCTTGAGAGTCGAAAGATCCCTTTTCTGCTGGCTCTGGGGCTCTATTTATAGGTGTAGGTTGCTGATATTTCGCTGAAAACTCGGGAGACCACTTCTGGCACGTGAGGGGGCCCACACGCCCGGTCTTAAGAAGTTTGGGCCCACTTTGGCATCGGTTCGAACTCCATTCGAATCGATCAAGAATTCATCCAATCGAGGTGAAATTTGGCATGGACACTCTTCGACATGAATGCAAGCTTCTGTGAAAATTTCATGGCATTTGGATCAGTGGATTGAGAGATAATGGGTTCGAAATAGGGTTCACTGCGTGGCTGTTTGGTTCGAAACCATCCATTCGAACCGATGGTTTCGAACCGATGGTGGTGCGCGCCTTCGTGGTGACGTGGAGCACAAACTTCGAATCGATCCGGTCTTTATTTCGAGTTGACCACTTCGACTCCATATATCTCGGTGCATTCAAACCGACGAAAGACACATCATCATGGTTGGTTGACCCAGTGGGTTCGAACAAAGCTTCACAGGTAGGTTCGAACAAGGCTTCTGTGATGGGTTCGAACAACCGAAGCTTAGTGGATTCGAACAAGGATCTTTGGATGGATTCGAGCCTCGCCAACCCTCCATGGTCATGAGGTCCACTAGCGCGAACCAGATGGATTCGAAGGTGATGGAGTCGAGCCGAAGCACTCCGATGGGTTCGAAGTCCATCGGTTCGAAGGTGATCGATTCCAATGATGCATGATGATGGGTTCGAAGATACTTACCATGATGGGTTCGAAACCAGTTTGTTCCCTTCAAGTTGGACCGATCATAACTTGCGCGTATGAACTCGGATTGACTTGAAATTTGAGATGGCGGCTTTTACGGTCTTTCTCGTCGTGTCGTATCAATTGTAGCTCAATCTGGATTCGGACAAAATTCAGCGATATCCATAGCGAAACTGTGACGACCGCCCATGACTCCCGCACCAAATCAAGAGAAAATAATGCGCTGAAAGGCGTGCCAGGTAGCCATGGACGATAGTCAGGGTAAAATAAAACAGCAAACTCTATCGTACAACTCACAGCGCATGGATAAAATACAATAGAGAAATGTATAGTGAAGCTCCATAACAGAAAATCATCATATAAGCATCGTAGTAGTTTTATATAAACATGAATCATCCATACATCAAAGCCTCACTACATGACACTCAATCAAATACAGCAGCGGATACCCAGTACATATAATAAGAAATAATATGCAAAAGCCTCCTGCTCGTCTTCGTCATCATCAACGTAGATCTCCTAGAACAGCACCTGTCACCTGCTACCTAGTCTGCCCATCCCAACATGGATGAGCAGCCCAAGGTAATAAGAGGAGACATAAAACCTTGAGTCAGACAAAGTCTTAGTGAGCAGTAAATTAACTATCAAACATACCAAAAGAGCATAAGGGATAAAAGGAATAGGAACCAAACCATCCCACTCCACCTCTTTCTACAGTGATAGCCCCCAGACACACACTAAGGAAAAAAAACAAGCATAACTTAGCAGATAACTAAGGTAAAGCAATAATCACTCGAGCCAAGGTCGATGTTTTCCAAATACAAACCCCCAAGGCCTAAATCAAGATCAGATAAGCACCCAGAAAACACCGCTCTTGAGACCGAATGATGATACAACCAAACATCCAAACATCCATGACTCTGACTATCACTGTTATCCTTGCCTCGATTTCACCGTTAATTGAATGACCATCCGTCAAGGGCTAATGGTAACCCCGGTTCTAGGCATAGCTCCGCACGTCATCGTGACCCGTGCCTAGGACTTACCTACTCTGCCCAGAGTACTCAACTACCTACCTGTAGTCTTTTGGGTGTCCCGACTACCTACCTGTAGTCGTTATGGGCGCCCCATGTACTCTTGATTTTGAGCATGCTAGAACCTTCAACAACGATGAGATCCAAGCCTCCTAGTCATCCTCCTCGACGACTATTCTCATACTAGCTCAAGCTACCTCTTGAGAAATCCATTATCAACCAACTCAAACCATCCCTCGAGTTATCAATATGCTTGGAATGATCCCTGCCTGGATTATGCCAAGTCTTCATCACATCATACTTCGCTTTATCACACCATAGCAAAGTCTTAACCCAACAACATGGTTTGCCTCATCGCATCATGGCAAAGTTCCATCTCAACATCATACAATCCATACATATGAGCTTCAATGTCCGCCACATATGCCTTAAGCAGCTTTCACCATTCAAGAGCCTCTTCTGTAGCTTTTGAATCATCTTTGACCATACTTGTCCAAATCTATCAACTAGATAGCTCATTCACAATAATCAATCAAGACAAACATTAATCCAAACAATTAAGTATTCAATCAAGATCTAATTAGGCATTTATAACTACAATGGCAATTTCGTAAATAAATGAGCATAGAACTAACATACATGAATCATGGGTTTTTAGCATAGATCTAGCAAATATAAAACATGGGTTTTGTTTCTATAGCTTAATAAATGAACTTGCATAGGTAAACATCTTCACAAACAATGGATCTACACTTGGATCTAAGAAAAATGCACAAAATCACTATCTACAACACTCCAACAAACCACCAGTCCAATATACTCCCTTGGGTCCGCGTGAGAGATAACTACCACTCACCAAATCACCTAAACACCTCAAAACTAAACACTTCAGATCTGGACAGCGAAGATCAAGGCTTGATCCGGCGAAATCTCGCTTAAAACGATGAAATCTAACTTCGTTGGATGAAGATCTTCAACTTTGGTCCTTGAATCTTTGATCTCGATCTTCGATCTTGGATGGATGTTAGAACTAGATTGGAATGGAGAAAAGAAGATGAAGAAATGTTGTAGTCGAGCTCTCAAAAAGGCAGCACTTCGTCGCTTCAAAAATCAGTACCAAAAAGTGAGCCAAAGCCCTCTATTTATAGGCTGAAATCTCCCTGACTCGGCCGCTCTTAAGTCGTTGCCGACTCATCTCCCTGAGTCGCCCCCGACCTAAAACTTACGACTCATGCCACTTGCCGACTCAACACAACATGCTTCAATACGGCTCACGACCTATACGACTCAACCCCAAGACACTACACAACACACACACACAGGGTCACACGACCTACCGACCCAACCAAACACGGCACAGCATGCTAACGACTCAGCAGCCTAAAACATTACCGACCTAACTATCATACGACCTAACCCTCTAGGTCGTTAACCCTTAAGTCGGTCACCCTATAGGTCGGTCCAAACCTTAAGTCGTAACTCCTCTATCTCGCTAGCTCGTCCAATTCATTTCTTAACCCGGTAACTCCTAGGTCGGCCAGTTTCTATGAGTCGTTAACTACCCTGACTCGGTTCAAACCTATAGGTCATAACTCAGCAACTGACTAACTCGGCCACTTACTAAAGTCGTCTACGACTTACTATAGGTCGGTCACCATCTTAACTCGGTCAACGTACTAAAGTTGTAACTCGTGCACGACCTAACTCGGCTAAGCCTATGAGTCGGTCACAACTCGACACTTAAACACACGAGTTACTCTCCATACGACTCAGGCTAGAGACAACATAAACAACACTAACGACCTGTAAATTCTACGATCTATTGGTACGTAAAATACGGGTCGTTACATTCTCTCCCCCTTAGGAATTTCGCCCCTAAAATTCCAAGCAATCAACAGCAATCAAAATTATTCCGCATGCCTATCATCCACAGCAATCAACAAACCATGCATCCAATTCTAGCCTAGCATGCAGAATTCTAAGACTTAGAACAAGCTACAAATTCATGAGATGTCACGACACTTTAGGGCCATACCTCGAAGAGTTCTGGATGAGCTGCCTTCATCCTCTCTTCCTCCTCCCACGTACAGTCGTTAACATCATCACTCCATTGTATCTTGAGCAACGTAATCGTCTTCCTCCTAAGCTGTTTCGTGTCGGTCTCAACAACACGAAGCGGCTTACGAGGTCTTCTAACCACTGGATCAACCCCTAAATCTTCACAGCTATCAGCAGAAACCACCGTAGTTGGGTCATGCACATACTTCCGTAGATAAGATACATGAAAAACATTGTGCACACCCGCCATCTTTTCCGGTAATTCCAATCTATAAGCGAGCTTTCCAATTCGCTCGATAATCGGGAATGGTCCAACAAATCTCGGAGTTAACTTTCCTTTCTTCCCGAATCTAATAGCACTCTTTAATGGAGAAATCTTCACAAAAACCATCTCACCTACGACGAATTCCAAATCCTTTCGACGATTATCGGCATAACTCTTCTGACGATCTTGGGCTGCCTTCATTCGTTGCCGAATGATCTCTATACAATCCGAAGTCTGTCGAATCATCTCTGGCCCAAGTATCAACTTTTCTCCAGTTTCCAACCAACATGTCGGAGAGTTACACGGTCTTCCATATAATGCCTCATATGGTGCCATACCAATACTCGACTGATAACTGTTATTATAAGCAAATTCCACCAAATGAAGATGATCTTCCCATGATCCTCCGAAGTCCAAAACACAAGCTCTGAGAAGATCTTCCAAAACTCGGTTGACTCTTTCAGTCTGACCATCTGTTTGAGGGTGATAAGCTGTACTCAAACACAACTCGGTTCCCAAAACTTCCTGGAAGCTCTTCCAAAATCCACTAGTGAACAATGGGTCTCGATCGCTCACTATACTCTTCGGAATACCATGGAATCGAACTATCCACTTAACATACAACTCAGCCAACTTCGATGCAGTCCTAGTTGATCGAACAGGAATGAACCTTGCACTCTTGGTCAAACGATCTATTATGACCCAAATTCCTTCATTTCCTGCCCTTGTCCTAGGTAGACCATCGATAAAGTCCATCGACACTTGCTCCCACTTCCATGTAGGAACTTCTAATGGCTGAAGTAATCCACTGGGCTTCTTCTGCTCAGCTTTCACTAACTGACAGTTCATACACTTGGAAATAAAATTTCCAACATCCTTCTTCATGCCTTCCCAGTAGTAAGTTCTCTTCATATCCCGATACATCTTATTTCCACCTGGATGAATTGTCAACTTCGAGTGATGACCTTCCTTCAGAACTTCATCTCTCAATCCATCTACATCGGGAACAACCAATCGTCCTTGCTTCCGAAGCCAACCCTCTCGATCGACCTCGAATCCCTTATCCTTCTCTGGGTCCAATCCAGATTCCAAATCTCGGATGATCTTGACAAGCTTATCGTCTCGCTTTTGGCTCTCGCCAATTCTTTCCACAAGAGTAGGTCTTATCGATAAGTTTGCCAACATCTCAGGTTCCAATTCACATCTGGGCCTGAAATCAAATCCAGCCAAATACTCGAGACGCTTCCATTCCGAAAACATGGCTCCCAATCCTGCATGTCTTCGACTTAACGCATCAGCCACTGCGTTACCTTTTCCCGGAGTATAGGCTATACCAAAATCATAAGATGCTAGAAACTCTAGCCACCGTTGCTGTCGAAGATTCAAATCCTTTTGGGAGAACAGATACTTCAACGACTTATGATCTGTAAACAACTCGAATCTAACTCCCAATAGATAATGTCTCCACGTCTTCAAAGAAAACACAATTGCCGCTAACTCCAAATCATGAGTCGGATAATTCCTTTCATGCGGCTTCAGTTGTCGACTAGCATACGCAACAACTTTATCTTTCTGCATTAGCACTGCTCCAAGTCCAGTGCCACATGCATCGGTGTAAACCACCATCTCATCATTCCCACTTGGAATAGTCAAAACAGGAGCACTCGTCAGTCGCTCTTTTAGGATTTCAAAAGCTTGCTCACACTTAGCATCCCATCTGAACACTTGGTTCTTTTTCGTCAATCCTGTTAACGGTGCAGCTATCTTGGAAAAGTCTTTGATAAACCGACGATAATATCCTGCTAATCCAAGAAAACTCCTCACATCAGATGCATTCTTAGGTCTAACCCAATCCTGGATTGCTGCCACCTTAGCGGGATCAACCGCTATTCCATTTCTAGAGATAACATGGCCTAAGAACCTCACTTCACTCTTCCAGAAGTGACACTTCGAAAACTTAGCCTTCAGCTGATGTTTCCGCAAGATTTCCAAAACAATCCTTAAGTGCGTCTTGTGCTCTTCTTCAGTTCTGGAGTAAACCAAAATATCATCCACGAACACAAGTACAAATTTGTTCAACTGATCTCTGAACACTCTATTCATAAGATCCACAAAATATGCTGGCGCGTTAGTCAATCCAAACGGCATTACCAGCCACTCATAAAACCCGGATGGTGTCCTGAAAGCAGTCTTCAGCACACTATCCTTTGCCACTCTCAACTGGTGAAATCCCGTTGCCAAATCCATCTGAGAAAACACCTTAGCCTCGTGAAGCTGGTCAAACAAGTCATCTATTCTCGGCAATGGATACTTGTTTTTCCTAGTCAACTTATTCAGCTCACGATAATCCACGCACAACCTCAACGACCCATCCGCTTTGGTTGCGAACACAACAGGTGCACCCCATTCGGACACACTTCTCCGAATGAATCCTTTCTGCAAAAGGTCATCAACCTGCACCCTCAACTCTAGCTGCTCCCTAGGCGCCATCCACCTAAGAGGCATTACAACAGGTCTGGCTCCCTCGACTAGATCGATACGAAACTCGATCTCCCTATACGGCGGTAACCCTTTGACTTCGTCAAAGACGTCCTCAAATCCATTCACAATTGGCACCGATGACAGTCCATCCCGTGGAACAACCAGCGAATACATGAAGCTCATGAAGACGCCTTCCTCATGCTTACATCGTATCACAACCTTTCGCCCTTCCACATTCCCGACTGTCACCTCAAGCCTCTCACAATCAATCCTTGCCGCATACTTCCTAAGCCAGTCCATACCCAAAATAATTCCGAACCCCGTAAAGTTTAGAACAAAGCAATCACAAACAAACGAGCAATCATGACTCGACACAACTAGACCACGGCATACCATACACAAACATGACGAACCCCCAACTGGATTAGTCACAACCAATGGCCTATCAACAATATCCGGTCTCAAACCTAACCGGTCTACCAAATCATTACAAACAAAAGAATGCGACGCCCCAGTATCAAACAACACTCTAACTGGAACACCACAGATAGAAAAAGTACCTTGAACCACCACACTCTTCCCCTTATCTTCAGCAGTCGGAGCTTTTGAAGACGACGGCACAACTCCCAAAGCATAAGCTTGCACAATCTGCCTATCTTTCCTCGGCTCTGGGCAATCCTTCTTGATATGTCCCAGCTTATCACAGTTATAACACTTTCCCGGCACCTTGGGATTCTTACAATCTTTGTAAAGATGGCCCTTCTGTTGGCAGTTATAACAAGTCACTTCGCCTTTCGGCTTCTTCTGGCCATCCTTACCCTTCTGCTGCTGCTGCTTCCTCCTCTTATTGCCATTCTGGTGTGGTTTAGATCCTTCCCTGGTTATAGCAACAACAGAACTTTCCTTAGGAAACAAACTCTCATGCCTAAGGGCTTTCTCCACAAGCTTCTCAAATGGATCGTCCAAATGATCCACTAACTGCCTCCCAAGATAAGCATCCAGACCAGTCACAAACTTCTCATTCTTCTGATAGGGAGAATCAATGTATGATCTGGCATACTTGGACAAAGCTTCAAACTCAGAAATATACTCAAGAACTGGTCTCCCACCTTGCTTGAGCTCTACAAACCTCTTGAACAAAACAGACTTCTGAGCCGTAGAGATGAACTTGGCTTCAAATCTAACTTGGAATTGCTCCCAAGTAATCTCTTCTTCTGGGGTATCAATGGTGATAGAATTCCACCAATCAGCAGCTCTTCCCTGAAGCTGTCTCGATGCAAGCTTTCTCTTAGTTGCATCCTCAATCCCTAAGTCACCAAAGATCCTTCGACATGCATCAATCCATCTCTGCACCTCAATAGTCGACTCCGTCCCCAAGAAAGCTTTTCCTCCAAGAGAAGTATAATCCTTACAAAGCTTAGCAAAATCCACCGGTCTTGGAGCTTGAACTTGAACTCCCACATCCACTGATGATCCTGAAGCTGGTATCCTTCTCATGATCGAAGTCATCATCGCTTCGAACATAGTTCCATAATCAACAGCTCCTTCATCAGCACGGCTTTCCCTTGCAGCTGGTCTCCCTCTTCGACTCATCCTTAATATCTGTAATAAGAATGATTAGAACACCTTAAGAAACAACTGCATAAGGAGTTCAAATCCTTCTAGGCTACTATATTATATATAGTAATCATCCATCAAAATACAATTACGTCTCTCATACGTAGTTACGTCAGCGAGCGTTGGCTAAAATCGATTAACCAAAGCTCTGATACCAAATGTGACGACCGCCCATGACTCCCGCACCAAATCAAGAGAAAATAATGCGCTGAAAGGCGTGCCAGGTAGCCATGGACGATAGTCAGGGTAAAATAAAACAGCAAACTCTATCGTACAACTCACAGCGCATGGATAAAATACAATAGAGAAATGTATAGTGAAGCTCCATAACAGAAAATCATCATATAAGCATCGTAGTAGTTTTATATAAACATGAATCATCCATACATCAAAGCCTCACTACATGACACTCAATCAAATACAGCAGCGGATACCCAGTACATATAATAAGAAATAATATGCAAAAGCCTCCTGCTCGTCTTCGTCATCATCAACGTAGATCTCCTAGAACAGCACCTGTCACCTGCTACCTAGTCTGCCCATCCCAACATGGATGAACAGCCCAAGGTAATAAGAGGAGACATAAAACCTTGAGTCAGACAAAGTCTTAGTGAGCAGTAAATTAACTATCAAACATACCAAAAGAGCATAAGGGATAAAAGGAATAGGAACCAAACCATCCCACTCCACCTCTTTCTACAGTGATAGCCCCTAGACACACACTAAGGAAAAAAAACAAGCATAACTTAGCAGATAACTAAGGTAAAGCAATAATCACTCGAGCCAAGGTCGATGTTTTCCAAATACAAACCCCCAAGGCCTAAATCAAGATCAGATAAGCACCCAGAAAACACCGCTCTTGAGACCGAATGATGATACAACCAAACATCCAAACATCCATGACTCCGACTATCACTGTTATCCTTGCCTCGATTTCACCGTTAATTGAATGACCATCCGTCAAGGGCTAATGGTAACCCCGGTTCTAGGCATAGCTCCGCACGTCATCGTGACCCGTGCCTAGGACTTACCTACTCTGCCCAGAGTACTCAACTACCTACCTGTAGTCTTTTGGGTGTCCCGACTACCTACCTGTAGTCGTTATGGGCGCCCCATGTACTCTTGCTTTTGAGCATGCTAGAACCTTCAACAACGATGAGATCCAAGCCTCCTAGTCATCCTCCTCGACGACTATTCTCATACTAGCTCAAGCTACCTCTTGAGAAATCCATTATCAACCAACTCGAACCATCCCTCGAGTTATCAACATGCTTGGAATGATCCCTGCCTGGATTATGCCAAGTCTTCATCACATCATACTTCGCTTTATCACACCATAGCAAAGTCTTAACCCAACAACATGGTTTGCCTCATCGCATCATGGCAAAGTTCCATCTCAACATCATACAATCCATACATATGAGCTTCAATGTCCGCCACATATGCCTTAAGCAGCTTTCACCATTCAAGAGCCTCTTCTGTAGCTTTTGAATCGTCTTTGACCATACTTGTCCAAATCTATCAACTAGATAGCTCATTCACAATAATCAATCAAGACAAACATTAATCCAAACAATTAAGTATTCAATCAAGATCTAATTAGGCATTTATAACTACAATGGCAATTTCGTAAATAAATGAGCATAGAACTAACATACATGAATCATGGGTTTTTAGCATAGATCTAGCAAATATAAAACATGGGTTTTGTTTCTATAGCTTAATAAATGAACTTGCATAGGTAAACATCTTCACAAACAATGGATCTACACTTGGATCTAAGAAAAATGCACAAAATCACTATCTACAACACTCCAACAAACCACCAGTCCAATATACTCCCTTGGGTCCGCGTGAGAGATAACTACCACTCACCAAATCACCTAAACACCTCAAAACTAAACACTTCAGATCTGGACAGCGAAGATCAAGGCTTGATCCGGCGAAATCTCGCTTAAAACGATGAAATCTAACTTCGTTGGATGAAGATCTTCAACTTTGGTCCTTGAATCTTTGATCTCGATCTTCGATCTTGGATGGATGTTAGAACTAGATTGGAATGGAGAAAAGAAGATGAAGAAATGTTATAGTCGAGCTCTCAAAATGGCAGCACTTCGTCGCTTCAAAAATCAGTACCAAAAAGTGAGCCAAAGCCCTCTATTTATAGGCTGAAATCTCCCTGACTCGGCCGCTCTTAAGTCGTTGCCGACTCATCTCCCTGAGTCGCCCCCGACCTAAAACTTACGACTCATGCCACTTGCCGACTCAACACAGCATGCTTCAATACGGCTCACGACCTATACGACTCAACCCCAAGACACTACACAACACACACACAGGGTCACACGACCTACCGACCCAACCAAACACGGCACAGCATGCTAACGACTCAGCAGCCTAAAACATTACCGACCTAACTATCATACGACCTAACCCTCTAGGTCGTTAACCCTTAAGTCGGTCACCCTATAGGTCGGTCCAAACCTTAAGTCGTAACTCCTCTATCTCGCTAGCTCGTCCAATTCATTTCTTAACCCGGTAACTCCTAGGTCGGCCAGTTTCTATGAGTCGTTAACTACCCTGACTCGGTTCAAACCTATAGGTCATAACTCAGCAACTGACTAACTCGGCCACTTACTAAAGTCGTCTACGACTTACTATAGGTCGGTCACCATCTTAACTCGGTCAACGTACTAAAGTTGTAACTCGTGCACGACCTAACTCAGCTAAGCCTATGAGTCGGTCACAACTCGACACTTAAACACACGAGTTACTCTCCATACGACTCAGGCTAGAGACAACATAAACAACACTAACGACCTGTAAATTCTACGATCTATTGGTACGTAAAATACGGGTCGTTACAGAAACGGAATATGACCAACCTCTGAGACGAACTATTCTCCGTTTTTCGAACGATCTTTTGGTATCGCGGCTTTGCCAAAAAGCGGGATAACAGTGGTGAAGACCGGATATTTTCGAAAATGAAATGATAACTCGTCGAATGTCTCTGCATCGACTGGTCCCCAGTTTAGAGACTCCATATGTGATGGGAAGTCTAGACGTGATTAGGGATTATCTGGATTTGCAAGGGCTTCTTCGAAAGTGCCTTTGGTTCTGTTCGAACCTGGAACAGACTTGTATGGATGTGTGTCTAACATTACACCTTAAGATGTACAGCTGGTTTCTATCAAATACATTTCTGTTTGGTGGCGGAGATTTATTCTCTTAGCTTAACACCCTTCTCTGAGACGTATGAACTCAGAGGTTATGTAGTTGATGGTTACTAGTGATACATTCCCAATTTGGTAATGTGGTATACGAAGTGCTGCTGATCATTTGTTGATCAAAGCATGACTTTAGGAAAAAGTGTAGCTTTGTGGACGAGACCTCATCGAGCCTCACAACCCGGTAATGGTCGAAACAGGAAAGATGCGACAAGGTTTCAAGGGTAGCGCCGCTAGGGTATGTCCATTCCTTCTGGAAAAGGGTGGTATTATGGTATGGAGCCCATATACTTACTCATGTGGACACTGTATATTTATTACTGTGTGATGTTGTTGGTGTAGAGGATCCTCGGATAAAGGTCGCAAAGTACCGAGGGTGGCATATCTTAGGTTTTACTTCTCGGAAAGGGGGGTAACCGGCCTTGTGTTAGCAGAGAGCTGGGTAGGTTCTCGAGGCATCCCTCTAGAGGCCTACCCATGTGGCAATAGGAAGTTCCTTAGCCTGACCATTTGTTGGAAATCCAATCAAGCAATACGAGCCCTTTACGATTGCAGATGTATTACCTCCCACCTCAGGTGGTAGCTATAGTAAGCATAGTATAATGGTACCTATGCTGACTAAGATTAATATTATACTTTCGAAATGTTTTCCACTATGCACTAATAATAATATCAAAAAGGATTTTGCGTAGTAATAATGTTTGACTATCATAAGGAGAAATCTTCCCCAAGTGTGCGATAGCATGGTGTGTGCACCGGAAGGCCTTATGGTAGTTTCATTTTCCAAAAAGCATTGCGGATTTCAATTTAAATTCTTTTTTTTGTTTTTAAAATAAACTATTTTTGTTTGCTCATACCAGTCCCACGACTGACCCGGAGTTTATTGTTTCCTTCCTAAACTCTGGATGCCCACAATTTTCCACACGGACAGTCTAGAGTTTGGTTTTCCAAATAGTCAGATAGTAGATATCGATTTGGTAGCCTTCAGCTTTCGGTTTGGTATTCTTTGGAGTCTTTGGAGTGCATGGGCTGCACTTGCTTAGCTTTGTGCAACCTTGATGGGGATTCGAGCTAGCGGTTTGGATTTTTGGCTTGGAGCATTAGATTGAAGTTGCAGTTTGATATTGGAGTTATCTCTTTTGCTATTTGTTTTCCGCTGTTGTTTATTGTCTTTGATATTCTTGTATCATATTAATATCATTGTTGTATATCATTGGATATTGTATTCATTGGAGTTGTATATGATATTCATTTCTTTTTCTTCCACTGTGTTGTTATACTTAATGTGTTATAAGCTCCGGCATGAGTCAAATTTCAACGGTTGAATCTGCGGCATTCGAGTACAAGTGAAGTACGGGTGTCGATTTTCGAACGCTGAAAATTTGGAACGTGACACAAATAATTGTGAATGAGTTATGTTAATGGTTTGATTTTGTGAACATGTGTTAGCGGAATAAATCACCGTTCGGCTATAAGTTGATTGTTTGGACATCTGATAGCAGAATAAATACTTGTTCTACTATAATGTAATTTTTCATTATGTGGACATATGTTTAGTAGAATAAATTCCCATTTTTCTACAAGTAATGAATTGTTTGGACATCTATTTAGTAGGACAAATCACCATCCTACTATTATGTTATTTGGACATGTATATGCTAGTTGAGTTGCATTGACATGTTATTCGCTGATTTGGATATGAATTGCATTTAAATATATGTTGACTACGTAAATAAAGGGTTAAGTGACTTGAAAGTAAAATTGATGTTAAATGGTAACTTAAATTATTACCATTGGGATTGCAAAGCATCTTTTTTGAAATTATAAAGTATAATTTGGAAATTATAAAGTATGGTTTTGAATTAACTTCAATTCTTTAATAAATTTGGGGTTTAAGGTTTACAAATGAATTTTCAAGTTATATTACTATTTTCTAAAGGTATTTACAAATAATAAGTTGTTTATGAAAATGGGTTTTACAAAATAAAAAGGTTAATTTAAAGTGATTTAAAAGGATGAGTTGTAAAAGATATTTTGTAAAGGATTTTTCTTAAAGAAGTTTTATTAAAGGAGTTTTAAATACTGAAATGTTTTATAAATGATTTTAGAGGTTTTTAAAGAGGTTTTGTAAATTGACTTGTAGACTCCTAAAAATTGGTTTATAAATTGATTTTGGAAATTTATAAAAATATTTAAATGTGAAATGAGCTTCTAAAAAGGAACTTTAAATAATGGATAAGTGGATCGTTTTATAGTAAGCAATGTTTTCAAAAAGGAATTTGAAAGGAGGAATTTTCCAAATACTTTGATAATATACTTGTACTCCTAACGTAAGTAAAAATATTTTCCACGCAAAAAGGGGAAGTAAGGGTTTGGGAAATAGTGTTGTTTAAATATTTTTTGATCAAGTTTTATAAAATAATTTTATTAATGAAAAATTAATTAATAAAGGCTTAGTGGATCCAATATGGAATTGAATCAACATTTGAATGATTGTTCATTTGATAGTTAAATGATCGACTATCAAAGTTGGATCAAAATATAACTCCAAAAATATTTAGAAGAAACACGTGAGTAATATGGCACAGTCATCTTTGATAATGATGTACTATGCGCATAAATCTCCTTTTGTTCTCTTGGACAAATGATAAGGAGATCCATCCACTTAAACGTTTAAGGGGTGATCCCTGCTCCCATGTATTGTTTGATTACTTCCAAAAGAACTAGGGTTGAGTTTACCGGAACTATCGAATGTTCTTTCGAAGAGACCGGGATCAGATAAGTATAAATTATTCGAAAACCACTTCGATCCAACCTAAGCTTTCCCAGCTGAAGACATCTTGAAGATGATTGAAGATGGAGATTTTGAAGTGCAAGGGTTACTTGCTGCTAATCCTGAGGGTGGTTCCAAAATGGATGTAGTAGAGTTAGTGCCTTTGGTTTCGTTCAGACCCAGAACGAACTTGTATGGATGAATGCTGACATTTCTTTTCTGCCTGGAGGACATTGTTAGCTTTCCAAGATGGTTTGCTATATAAAAGGTAATCGGCCTCAAGCCTTATCAACCCTGGAATAACTAAAATCAAGGGATATGCTTTAAGGCTATGTGGTTCGCTACCATTAGGTATGGTCATCATCCAATCTAGGTCGATATTGTAGATCATGAATGCTCGAGGCCCATTAGGTTATTGAACCCAACAAAGGTGATGACATATTCGTTGCTATCCGTATAAGGTAGGGCCGTCTTGACTCACAGGGGGTCTCTATGAGGCTCTCGGTGTGTTTTATCTAGAGATGCACTGTGATAGGTGGTACCCTAGTGCCTTGTCATTGATGGAACCCATTTTCCAATGCATGCCTTTATGGAATTAGTTGTGCCCAATTACTGAAATGTGAGATGTAAGAATTTAATCTATATTAATATGTGTGTGTATCATAGACATTATTATAATATCATTAATTTTCTATAGAAAGTGTTTGGGTTGTCGTAAGGTAACAAAACTAGTCCATGTTTATGTGCAGCGTGGTCTTACGAGATATCTTTGATTTTAAAAGGGTTTTAAACATAATAATTTAGTTATTTGAGTTTACTCACATTGGAATCATGTTTGACCCAGATTTTTATTTTGTTTCCCTAAAACTCTTGGGTGCTCACATTTTTACGGGCAGCCAAGTAGTTCAAGTTTCCCGCTAATGCATTTTGGAGAACTTGGAGCAGGAGACTTCATCCATAGTTAATTATTATCTTGTTTCAGCTGTATGTTGTATCAGTTTGGTACGGACAAGCTGCTATAACTGCCCTAGGGTAGAATTTTTATTATCATGACTCTGATGTATCATTTTCAAAATGACTTTGTAAAGTGTTATGTTGATTAATATATGTCATTTTGTTGTATTGTGAGATTCTATGATTGTTTTTGTTTAATCTATATTCTTCTTTCACCCCTAACGATCGGTTTTTCCGGCACTTGAATGTTTGGCACGCATTACAATGGATGTATTTATAGATTTTTCGAGGGTTGAAAATCCTGTTTGTTACACGACAGAAGGTGCTGTAGGGCACCTACCCTACCAACTACTAATCTTGTGATGCACATCGAATATCATAACTAATCATAGTGTCGCGGAACAGCGGCGCGACCCTATGAATAGGCTTCCAAGTTGGTACTGCCCAATCTGTTTCACTCCTGAAATTAAGGGGAGTAAACACAAATGGACAACATATAATACTCATGTCCTATATCTACACATAGCTCTTAACATAAGCCGACACACGACTTCATAAAAAGTCAACACATGACTATGATACACTAGAGCTCTAAACCCTCGCCGATACATGGCTATACCATTAGCCAACGCATGATCATAATATACTTGACGTAGCGAGTATCATCACATACATGAATAATCCCGGTCCGAGTGATGTATACTTACAATGAATAATCAAACAAATAACATAATGGCGTCCCATACCACCGCAAGTTATTCGAATGATTATTCAATGCTCATAAACTACATTAAATCCATACTAGATATCTCTATATGATAGGTCCGATGAATAACCGAAAAAGTGTTACTAAAAGTCCCATACCAGACGGTATCACTAATCCGTTTGTTCAAATTATCATCGCAAAAAAATGAAATCTCATAATTCAACTATAAAATGTCATAACTTCATATAGAAGGATGTCATCGCCATATCATATCAAATCATTAAACAAAACAATATCAACATGAATCAATCATTTATTCTAATTTAACATATATAAATGAACAAACAATAAAAAAATAAAATAGATTATATAAATAAATATATAAATACGAAAAAACCGAACCAAAATTTAATAATAATAATCATTCAGAAATTTTTTCAATTAAATGAACAATGAATATATGTATCAGAGAGATTATTGGTATTTGAATTCAATTATAATTTTTCAATTTACAATAAATATCTAATCTCTTTATCATTTATAAAATTAAATTTAATCTGTGTGTGTGGGTATGTGCGTGTATAAACATGTTAATGATAGATCATTCACAACACAAGAATCAATATAGAGAAGATAAGAAATCAGAAATCATAAACTAATATAAAATAGATTATTCAAAATAAATATAAATAAACAAATCAATGCATAATAATGAAATATTCACAGCATATAATTTTACATAGCAAAATTAATACCTATAACATGATAATAAATATATATAGTAGAATTAATTAGATAATTAACTAATCTCAAATATAAGGTATTCTATACAATAAATAACTAATTTCTCAATCTTTTATAAAAGTAAATAGTAATTTAGTATTTACAAATAGCATTATAAAATCCATTTTCTTTCATTAGATAATCTAAATGATTTGGGAAACAAAATATTACTTCCAAGTGTGAATATACAGTCAAAGTAGTTAATCAATAAATGGCAAAATCTAGGAGGATATGTATATATTCTATATACTTTATTATGTCAGAGGGCATATGGGTTTTGAGCATATCAATGCATGCACTAATTTATGTGCTCCTAGGTAGAAAAATTTATGAAATGTATAATACGAAAGTGCTATAACAAATACTTGTCCATTTTATACAAATGCTTATTGTCCATTTTGTTATATTGTCCTATTCGCCTCCCCTCCCTCACGAATGCACTACTTCCACTCTGACATATATAAATGCCTATACAAATATACTTCATATATATATAAATGCTTTTTGTCTATATTATACAAACATACTCACAGATTCACACTTTCTAGCACACACACAATAGCTTATATAAAGGCTTGTCTATAAAATAATTAGCTTACATCCATTTATTGTGATCAACATGTACACCTACGTCCGCGGGTGCAGTGCAGTGGAAACGAGGCTTGGGTTCTGGTAAAAAGACCCAAGTTCGATTCCTACCATGCGCTTCCCCATCCTACATAAATCTACCCGACGGTATGGGGGCATGGATTAGTGGACAGGTTTACTGCACTCTCCTCAGGAGTTTACCGGCCTGCTCCCAGGAAAACACCCACAACACTCTGCTAATACACTTGCACGACACACTTCACTTTCACCCTCTCAGCACACTACACACACATAGATACACAAACAAAAACACTTACATACACGCACACACTGCACGTAAACACACTCATAAACACATACGCACACATGTACACAACAGAGCACCTAAACCCATTTATGTGTTTTAGTATTTGAAATATATCAATTTTAAGATATAAAGGTAAATAAAACACTCCCCTCGTTCTTACACTTCATCTTCTCCTACAACATATATATGTGCACAGACCCACTTTCATCGTGCACAGCCATGGTCCACAAAAACACCTCCCATCTTTGCCAAATCTCTCTCTTCACCAACCCAACTTGCTTGCATAGTCGCTAACACTCTGGCACCACTCAATCCAAGTGCGTTCTCTATATCTCTGCTACAAGCGATAAATTGCCACAACCCAAAACTCGACACCATTTCATACTTCCATCTGAGATGCTCCTCTCGACCACGAGCCCAATGCTACTCACCAATGCTTAACCCTAGTTCGTAACCCGCAAATTCCACCACCACCACACAATACCAAATTCACACCAAAAATTCTCCTCCACTATGAGGAGCTAATGCCATAGATGGCATCCTTTATTTCATTTTGGATTGGGAGAAATTTATTTTAAGAGGATAGTCATTTTCTTATTTTAAAAAGCATGCAAATCAATTTCCTTCCCTCCTACTTCAATTCCATTCAATTCTTCCAATTTTTGCTTATGATATGTAGTATATCTTATTGAAAAGCTTATATTTCAGTTTGGTGAGTTTTGGAAATTTATTAATATTTATTTGGATATAAATTGCTAAGAGGAATTTAAAGTTTTTGATATTTTGGTTATTCTCCTTTTTCTCTCTGTTAACATTAAGGTTGTTTATATTTACAGATGAAGGAGAAATACCGTGAAATGGAAATGTCAGGAAATTGAACCCTCTAGAAAATAAAAATGGAGAAGTCAGAATGCTTAAATTTAAGGTTTGGGTTATTGAGCTTGTGATGTTGGGCTTTATATCGGGATTTACAGTATTTCTAAATTTTCTTTTCTTTTATTTGGTTTATGATATATATAAGCCCAATTCCATAAACCATTTCTTTCCCAAAATACTTTCAATAGATAACAATTTTATTTATTTCACAAAATAATTTTATTTAATTTTATTTAATTAATTAATCTTTTTTTACTTAAATCGTTTACTAAATAATTTCAAATCTACATTATCAAAATTTATTCTTCAACCCAATATTTCCATTTTAATTCCAATATTACACCGTAATTCTAATATCTCAAATAAATTCATTAATTATTATCATTTAATTATTAATTAATCACTTCTCAACTACTGGTTGTTACACATATGCCTGAGTGGCATCATTATGAGCCTAGCTTCTTTCTTAAGGTTGATCCTAAACTTAATCTTTCTTTAAGGAGGGAGCCAGAAACTTCTGAAAAGATATTTGGAAATTCTTACACTACGAGGATCAAAGATAAGTCGTCCTCTAACAAGCTAATAGAACACATGTAAGTGGACACCGTGGAAAGATCAAGCTTACAAGAAATAACAGGTGTTTTCCTCTACTCTTTCTTAGTCATATGGCTTTATGACTCTCCTATCATAATCCAACATTACCCCATAAAACATCATCTAGTCCATTCCTAAATCAATACGTACCTCGAAAATCTAAGTATATGTGCATTTCCACCCCATGTATGATCAACGTTATATCACAACAAACCATAAATAGATGGTCAATCCCCAAATAGGATTCCACACTGAGTAGACTCATTGATAATGTGAGGCCTACGGTTCAACTTATCAACAAAAGCATTGGCCATGAATGAATGTAATGCACCAACTTCAAATAAGGTTTAGATAGGAAAATCAGATAAGGATAACACACCTTCCATTACTATCTTCTAACCTTCCAATTAGTGGATGGTATGACACTACTAGACAGAACTGCCTCCAATGCATATGCCTTTAGAACTTATCCTTTCTTCTTCTGTCAGGCTAGAAAATTGTTCTTGAAATGACCTAGCTTTGACAACGTAGCACTAATCTTCTAGATGTCCACCTTACATTGCTTCATCACACTGCCTTTCTTATGACACCATCTACAGATCATAACCTACTTATTTCCCCATACGTCTTTGGGTCCGCCCTAGCATTTATTCTATGGTTGGTTCGTTCCCTTCTTAGGCTCCTCCTCCTTAGCTACCATAGCCAATTTCTCATCAATCGAACTCAGTAGTGCAGCTTCAACCAATCCCTAAAATGTTGTTCCATAAAGTATCTAGTTTAGTGCTAACTCCTTTAATGGTGATTTTAAACCCTTAGCAAACTTCAGTACCATCTTCTCTAGTGTATTGGTCAGGTCAAATCCAAAATTTGCCAAATCATTAAAATGATTGATGTAATTTCCAATAGATAACTCTCCTTACTTCAAGTAGATAAACTTCTTCAACAGTAGTCCCTTTCCCGCCTTGGAGAATAACATAACTTTGTACCTCCTCTTGAGGTCTCCCAAGTAATGGTCTCCTTGTCAACTTAAAAAATAATCACTTCCCACTAATTAGTCATTTCCTCTTGCAAGTGCTAGCAAGCTAACTATCTCCTTGTCATATCATTTAAACCCAATGAATTGAAAATCTTCTTACAAGTAGTAAGCCATGCCCTTGTTACTGAATTGGGTTTAGTGCCTATATATAGTTTCCATCTAGACTTAAGAAATCTCCATAGTGTTCCGGGAAACCCACTGTTGGTGTTTTCAGGATGAGAACCACCTCTTGGTTAGTAGATGCGAGTTTGGGTTCAAATTCTATGGGGTTAGTAACATTGATAGACTCAATGCTTGTGGATACCTTCTTAACCAAATAGGGATGTCCACTACACGAACGCCTACAATCTCAACTCTTATGGTAGTACCAGCTTTAGTCTCCACTCTACCGATGTTGGTAGTGTTGGTCTCCGCTCTAATTTGAACATAATAACTTGTTTGTAAAATAGGATTCATTAGGAACTTCCCAATAAATAGTAAATAAAACTGGAATAGTAAATAGTGTGCACATATGTACTCGACTCTTTTACCTATAGATATCTAGTAGAAAATATGTTCACTTAATAGGTTTCTTGTCATTATTTTATGGAAAAATTTACCCCGATAACAAATGTAACAACTCATGGTTTTCGGCCCTCTAATTTAACACAGAGGTTTGTAACCCCTAAAACTGAAAAGGACAAGTTGTTGGGATATAATAACAAGAAATGAAATATATACTATAACTATAGCCTTTTGAATCTCAAAGCATAATGGAGCAAAAAATGTAAACAATATATCACTTTATTTCATAACCAATCGAACTATGTACATAAGTCTGATACGGTCCAATCTAAATACAAACAAACACATAAGTCAATGTCATATGTTTATTTACATACAGAACTATATACACAAGTAACACTATCGTCATCTCATCTACAAATATTACTTGATAGATAAGACCAGACTCCATCAGCCTAAGTAATGAATACAAAGGGAAAAACAAAAAGAGAAGTTAGATTAAGTCCGAGTGAGTAAAGTACATCTGCTTTACCACTTGCTACAACCATCCCCGTACAATACTATGATAACTATGGTATAAACATTATTCCTCGGTCCTGTTTCATTTGCAATCAACAATCCAGTCGAACAATTTAACACATATGGCTAACTGGTGAAAATAAGATCTCAATCAAACAAATAATGCAAGGAGAATGATAAGGTCTAATCCACATACGTGATAAGTCCTACCCTATTGCATTAACACATGGCTTAGTCACATAATGTATACAGTTTCATGTATTATGTACAAACTCATTATCTATATCCACATACAACATATATAACTAAGGGATCTTGTTACCATAGAAACTAATAGGGGATAGAAGTGATCAGTGCATATATATATATATGCCTATCACAACAATAATATTGATTTATATTCGACACTGCTTAAAGTCACACATAGTAAACCAATGTATTTGCATCCATCAAACACAAGTGCATATCATCCCAAAGGTCTCACCCGGTCTCAATGGACAATTTGGATAAAGAACCACAAGTTAATTGCCCATTTATATAGGCCCTGCAAAGTGCAAGTTTAATTATGTCTAGAAGGTCTCGACCGGTCGACCGGTTCTAAATGTCGAGCAAAGGAAATTCACTTTCTTATACATTATTCAATTTATTTTTCTTTCTTATTTTGATACGATTTTTTTAACTTGATTTGATTTCAGACTGTGATATGTCATTCTTACTTCATTCACTTATAAATTCATCAAGGATTTTGTGTATAAATGATCCTAAAATATCTTCAATTTTCATAAGTTTAAAAATCAAAATTTCATATTTTTGAATCTAAACCTACTTTTAAGTACTTCAAAATATTATTAAAAATAAAAATATATTTGAAATAAATTCACTTTTAATATCTAAAAACATATATCACATTTGAGAAATATATAAATTTTATATGATTTAATGACATTATATATTGACATAGACTCTTTTCATCACATATATTCTAATTTCCTATCTCAAGTTATAACTCTTGTAAATACAGTTAAATTGTGTACAAATTCATATTTATGTTCTAAAATACTTATATTTGTTTCAAAATCCAATTTGTATGATTCATTAATATTTATGTGGCAATTATATATATATATATATGTGTGTGTGTGTGTGTGTGTGTGTATGTATATACGTATATGTACATATACATCATACGAAAATTATTTTTCTTTCTCTTATACACACGCGCGCGCACAATCATTTACATGAGTTTCAAATGATATAAAATTAAATATACTCTCATATTCATCGCTATGAACCCAGTTCATTAACAAATCAAGTTTCATTGATTCCATTATCCAAATATATTTAATTTAACTCTTGTGTAATTTGAATTACTGTGTGTATCAATAATTAATAATACTTAAACCCAATTCTAATCCTAGGCCACAAAAATTACAATATATTACAGGTTTGATCGAGTATACATTAAATTAGATAGAACCCAATCTAATTAGCACCAAATTGCTTATTGTCAAGAACTAGAATCACCCTCAAATCAGCGTTTTTCCCCCATAAATAGATATCAATAAATACCCTACGTGGCGCCTTTCGATTCGACTATTTATTTGCGAAGTTTGGTGAAGAACTGGTATAGTTTTTGTTGATTAAAATCAAATTAAAGATTAGGTATATGAGGGAACTAAAAAGGGATAAATATATGTATATTTTAAAACTTCTCATTTGTATTTGAATGACCAAATATTTATAATGAAAATCAAGCGTTTGTTGAACTAAATGTGCCAAGCCCGTTTAAAATTCGAACCCAATCTATGAAAACGTTAATTTCTTCATCTTCTAGATTTCGATTAATATAAACATATATATCATTCTAATCGAAAAAATGAGCTTATCACAATAGCACAATTCTTGTCTCCCAGTTCAAATGTTTGTAAAATTACTATTTTGCCCTAAGATCAAAATCACTAAAATATCATCATTTAGTTTAGTTATCCAAAAATACATGTTATCACAAAATGACTCAACGAAAGTCTTCTGTAGGCTAGAATAACTAACTCAAAATAGATGATCTTATGCAATGATATGTTGATATAACATTTCGTTAATTTGACATATTAATTGTTAGTTAATTATTAATGACAATTTAAATTAAATTGACGATAAAAGGAAATTTTGAGCAGAGCTGTCTATTTGGGGAGCTGATTTTTCCATTGTGTTTAGAAATATGGAGAACTTTTATTTTGGTATATTGCATGATATACTTCCGCCGGCAGTCGAAAATGGATGTTTCGGGTCTTTTTGACCTCTTCGGCCCTACACTCTGGAAGCCACCACTCTCTGATTATCATTTTCACAATCTCTAATTCAGAACTAAATCCCTCTAGACTAATGGAGATTATCTTTGATAATTATAAAAATGGAAATTTACAAATCAATCCAAAACTATGCTTTATGATATGTCATTTCATACGGCATGACGACACGGGCATAGAAGTTTAGGAATTGAAATAAAAGTCATGGTTGTTAATTCTATATTTTTGCAAATAACGGTAACGGTGACCAAATAATGATCGTGGGATACCGTTGCACAAAGAACAATAAGTGGGCTCGATCCTTTATGGCTAGTAATCTCAAATTGATTCAAGTTAGCCTGGAAAATGCAAATAAAGTTTGAAACCTTAGGAGCAGTGATATGCATACAACGACGATGGAGGGGTTTTGGTGGGGTTGCCCGGGGAAAGAAAGAGGTGACAGTCATACTGGTGGTGTCAAATCAGCTGGTGGTTACACAGGGTAGCACGGTAGTCAGTTGAAGTCGGAGATGAGTAGGTTACATGTTCATACTGAGATTTGAGAGCGAAGATAAATTTGTTATCAAGCCTCTGTATTTAACTAACTAAAAGCCTACAACTTTTAATTAGCCTAGATTTTGCATATGATCTCCATTTTATGTGAGATTTATTTATTTGGAATTGTGGCAAAATTTCAGATGATTTGGCATATGGTTTGTTGAGTTTTGAAGCTGTTTGTGAAAGCGTCTTTATGGGATTCAATAGTCGTAAGTATTTATATTTTAAAAATATTAGATCAGTATTCATCGATAAAAATATAATTTTTTTGAATATGTTATGTTCTTTTGATGCTTATTTGATTATTGTGATGTTTTGAGAAAATATGCGTTTCAATTATCTATTTAGTTGTTGGATTACTAGATGATGACATTATATAATAATAAATTAATAAAAATAAGTAAAATGAGTAATTTTAGGGAGCATAAGATTATTTATAAATTTTGAATGATATTTGTAAATAATTATGATTTAACAATTTGTTTAAAATTGACTTTAAAAATTTAACATGGTTACTATTTATGGATTATAAGGAAATTCATAAATAATAATGAAAAATGTATTTTAAAGTGAATTTAGAGAATTTATTAAGAAAAGTATAGTTTAATAAATAAATTTTGGGAAGACCGTATTCTGAGTAAAATAATAATTCAACTATTTTTTGGAGTTTATGAAAATTATTATTATTATTATTATTATTATTATTATTATTATTATTATTATTATTATTATTATTATTATTATTATTATTTAAGTAATAGAAAATAGGAAGCATTTTGAGGATAGTAATAATAACAATAGATGTGTGTCTTCGGAAGTATTTTGGGTTAAATTGTTACTATTTCTGAGATAAATAGCAATAAAAGGATTTTGGATTAATGCGGAATATCATTACTTTTGAGTTAAATGATAATGAATTATTTGTAAAAGATAACAAAGAGACTTTAATATATATTATTCTAACATAAAGTAACAATATTACTTGTTTTGAAAGTAATTTAATGTAAATTGCTATTTTTGATTAAATTGCGATGTTTTGAGATATTTGAAGTAATAAATGTGAAGTGAAGGATTTTTGAAGTATATTATCATTTTTACATTTATTATTGTTTTGAATAAGTTAAATAAATGATAGTTTTATAAAAAAAACATTAATAAGATGATTTTATACATAAGTGAAAATAATATGTTTGAATACATTACTTCGAATTGCTGTGACATATACATTACTTTGAATTATTGCGATATATATTATCAACTATTGTTTTAAATTATCATATATGTTTGTTGTATGGATTTGGAATTGTAGTGTAATGAGTACACAATATTTTACCATTATTCCTATGCAGGTGTTATGTAGTTAATTATGGTTTAGTTTCGCTGACTGCATTGATGTTTGTGTTACTAATGTAGAGTAATTAATACACATTTGATGAGCATGATGTCGTGTAACTAATATGGAGTAGTTAGTATATATTCGGTGGATTTATACTTGCATTTGTGCTTACTAGTGATGGATTATTAGTACACTTTGAAAATATATATTTTTGTTGGTTTAGTTGATGTTTAGGGTTAGAATTGAGTGTTACAAACTTGTATGAGATTTATTGGTTGTTTGTTGCTATTATTATTGCTACTCCATATTAATTATGATTGATTGTGGTGGCATGGCACAAAATGATGTTTTCTAATTTTATTTCCTACTTGGTTGTTGTTGTTGTGCAATATTGCTTACTAACAGGTATTTGATGTAGGAGAAGAGATGGAAATAAAACTATGTGGGATTGATCCCCAAAAGGCACATAGTCGTTCCTTTCCAATACAGTAGCCACTCGATCCTTTAAGGCTAGGGCAAATAAGGTTAGGGACATTCCAAACTAGTTGATTACCTTTTCTTTTGTATTTTGTGTGTGCGAGTGTGCGTGTGTGTGTGTACACTTACATGTAATTGGAAAGCTTGCAGGTTAAAACCAAAGAAGGAAAGAAGCCTGGTTGTAGGCTACATCTAATGCAATAGATCTTGTTTAATAGCCACTTATTAAGAGATACATATATTGTTGTTTAATTCTGCCATGACATTTTCCACATTTATTCATAGTTTTAGAAGTTGAATTATATTACCAATGACACACTATTTTTTATATCTTGAAGTTGGTACGAAATCGTATTTTGACGGTGTGTCACTAATTTTATATGTTATCAATAGTGGGGCGTAATATTTGGTATCAGAGCTTAGGCTTAGAGATTACCTAAGCCTTGGGTAGATTTAAACCATTTAGAGTAGGCAAATTTATATATTATTTTAGGTTGAATATAGAATGAGAAAGCGTACTTGTTTATTATTGTATGCCTTGTGTGTATATACATATATGGGATATATGTGTAGCCACTATTACCTCACCCATAAGATGATGATTACTTAAGATGACCTTTCTTTGGGAAATAAATATAGTAAGAGTGGGGTAGGATGAGCACTTACATAAGTAATTGAGTGCTAGTTATGACACGAGTGGCAGACACATTGTATTTAATGGTGTAACTAAAACTTAACTTTAACAAACAAGCTTATTATTTGATTTTGTAAAATTTTAACCGAAAAGTATTTTATTGAAGAGTTATATAAAAATATAGATTTCTTTTTAAAGATATTTTTATTAAAAAGAGAAATGTATGTTTTGGATTAGAAGTGATTTGTTGAAAATTTTATTGGGTGGAAATAAAGCATTTGATTTGAGAAGTAAGATATTTTTGGAACGAAGCTATTTTTGTAGGAAAGATGATCGTTGTAAAAAATGTTTTATTTAAAGTAATACTATAAAAGGATATTTAGTTGAAGTAGTAGAAAATATTTTGGTATAAATATTTTGATTAAAATTAAGTGTAATTTGGAACGTTAATTGAAATAGTATATCATGAAATTTATTTTTGGCGGAAGGTACCCTGATTTAAAAATGCTTTCATTTGAAGAGTGCTTTATAATAAATACCATATTATTTGAGAAGTGTTTATCTAGATTTATTTGAAATGATATTTCTAGAAAATATTTGGAAATATCTTGCTTTGAGAGTTCGTCATTGAGTAAATTATGCAAAGGATCGTTATATTTAACGAAAATGTTTTTTTTGTTTAGAAAACCTTTTATTAGAGTTAATTTTGAATGTAAGTATTTTTACTTAAAAGATACATTTGATAAACGGTCTTTTAGGAGAAAACAACTTTTGGGTAAAGTGCTCTAGTTGGAAAATACTCAACTTGAAAGAAATGTTATATTTGTAATAAATTTAAAATATAATTTCTTGAGAAATGACAAGTTATAAAATAACTATTTTTAAAATACTATGGAAATATATTTAGAAAAATGTGAATAATTTGATTCAGAAGTATATATTTGGAAAAGTAAAATGGTTGATTTGAGAAACAAACTTTATAGGTGGTTATTATAAAGGTATTTTATTACAAACATATTTTATTTTGAAAATATTTGTTGGGAATAGAAATATTAGATTAGACTGAGTGGCATGGAGTATGAGACGACTAGATAAGGTGAGTTTTTTATTCGCCCAACATCAATTATTAAGATGTAACATTTGTGCCTATTATGTGCGACTTTCCCTAATGAGTTATAGGGATGTCTAGTTTATTCCCTTCTGGAGGGAGTTGGGTTATGATTTTTTGGTTTCCCATTTTGATGAATATGGTATAAATGCTTTAATAATGAATTTATTTGTTTATTCTACGTGCATTTTCTTATTTTGGTTGAATTAATTGCATTTTTCTTGTGCTTGTTAAGTGATTAGTTATGTTAGAAAAATTATTCTTTGTTTGAGCACATTAGTTCTATAGGTCATGACACGCTTATTTGAATTAATTTATTCCGCTTACATTATATTTTCAATGTTTGCTTGTTTAGCTATGATCTTGTTTTATTGGTTTGTTTGTTTAGTTACCTTGTTTTGGTTGTTTCTCTTGTATACTAGGTTATATTGCTTGTTATGTGTAATAATTGTATGATAGAGTAGTTATCCAATATTAACCTTCGTGGGTGTGAATTGGAGAAGCTGGTAGGGTGTAAAGGAACATATTTGGTTAAGCCATAGTAGGATGACATAGTTTTCTAAACAGAGGAAGACTAGGATTTGGATTGGCTAAGAGAGTGATGACATCCCTTTAGAATGAGTAATAATGACTAGGGAGTTTTGACGACTAAAAGCTTAGAGGGTACCACCAAGGAATCAAAGTGATAAATGGAAGATTCATTTCATCTTTATAAAAATATGGGATTTTAACATATTATGTTTCAAAATTTATTTTTTACAGGAAATTACCAGCTTTCTTTAGGTGTTATAATTTCAACATGGATTTCTATTTTAATTTTAGAGAAGTTACATTGTAAAATATTTATGACATAGTGTTTGGTCAAAATTATTTTAAAATATAATATTTTGAATAAGAGAAATTTTGATTTGAATAGAACATAGAAGATTTTTTTGGAACAGGGGATTAATTTACCAAAATGGAAAAGGGGTACAGGTAAGCGAGCATCTAATGGAACAAACCGTGGAAGGAGTATCACTAAAATAACTAGACTCAAAAGCCACTATGCGATTCCAAGATGCCAATGTCCAAAATAAAATTCAAAATAAAAACAACTAGGGTGCCACGTAGGCAAATACCAATTATAAGACATACTAGTAAGTAGCCCGTGGTTCGCACACGGGCATTATTATAATCCATGAATTGTAGTACCAGTAGTGGAAAGGAGATGGTAGAACGGAACAGTGATCATATATTGCATATACATGTTAATGGACAATGTAAATTGAATTCATATGTCCGGACAAACACGGTATGCAGTTACAGTGGTAATGTAGGTAACAACGATAATCATAAATAATAATTTAAGGCCGGAGCCGAGTGTTATAAAAAGACACATATATGATGCATACGAAAGCAAACAAAATCAACGTCATACATCACGATGTACAAGAAAAAAAAGATATAGGAAAAAAGGAGAAAAAAGAGTTGATGACTACAATGAATGGAAAAGTAGTAGGTACAAATAGAAAAAACATGAATGCACCATAATTATGAAATCGTGAAATTATACAAATTAATTTCTTTACTTCTTCTCTCGAATCTTGGTTGCAGTAGATAATGCAGTCTGCCGATCTGTATCAACATCCTGCAGATATGGAAAAAAATAGGGCTTATGTTTAGAAGTATAAAACATAAAGTAGTAGTAGAATGTGACGATATGAACTGAATATGCAGTGTCGTAGTACTGATTTGAAAGTTGAAACAGTTATAGACAATAGTATCCATATGTAGAGCAGTCAAGCATCGTTTGATATGGACGAATACGTGTGTTGTGAACTCATGCAAGAACGTATTATAGGGTGATTAGTCAAGCGTTGTGTGTGTGGAATGTAATATTTATCGGGAGACAAAGTAATTGGTAGAAGGAAAGAACACATTGTTAAAATAAGTACCGTCAACGGTAAGTGTTCAACGAAAAGGTTAAAAAATCCGCACCTGAATAACAATTCCTCTTCGCATTGTCTTTCTGGTGACTGGTGGATCAGAAGCATGCACGACTGGATGAATGACACCATCATCATCTTAATAAACAAATGAATGTCCTTTTTGTGATACCAGTTAGATAGACAAAGAATTGTGATAATTGCAGATCAAACCTGATCAATGCGTTTCTTCCCTTTGATGTCTGCTTCCGACGGTGTGTCCTGCTTATTTGTTTTTGAGGGATAAACTAAGTTAGAACTTTGATCGCTAGGTGGAATGAGCTATAATTTTCAAGTGTTGCGAAACATAAGAAAACGTTAATAAGCGAGAAAATAAGTATGCAAATTCTAGGTTAATATGTAACCATGGTTGATAACAAACCGTCTCAATCACAGATACGTTTTTTGTGATTTTTCTGGTAGTGAGGTAAGGTCTGGATTATTCATCTCATAGTTACTTGGCCTGAATTCAAATATTTCTTCGGTCCCTAAGAGATGGTGGAAAATCTTGTCAATTTTGTGGACCTCATTTTCCTACAGCATAAAACATTTTTTTAGACTACACTGTGTACAACATGCCATTATCGATATTAATATTGACAGGGTTCAATGCGTAGCAGTACAAATGAATGTGATATTATACTATGGATGGTATTCAAAAGTGAAGTAGAACAAGCTAAATGCAAGTGTGGACAATGCATTGCCTAGCTGGGCATTAATGAGGAGAGCAGAAAAAGCAAACTAATTAAGCTAGTACAAATTGAAAAGGGAAGGAACAGAAGATGTACAAAACTTATGGAAACTGTCAGTATTATCATAGCTGTGTATTCGTATTTGCTAGTGTCTCGGTCGGGTGTCTACCACCTACATGTTCCAACCAGAGTAATTTAGCTTGCATTCCATATTTACTGATCGATTGTGAAGCATTCCAAGAGTAGAGTTCATTTTTTGTTTCTGTTTTTTCTAAACTGGTGAATGCGCAAAATACAAATGGTACATAAATGATAAGGTTAACAGAATTATGAGCAATCAGTGGAAGGGGATGGATGGTGGTGGTCAAACTTTATGATTATGCATGTAGGACATGCAAGAACAACGTATCCGACAGTTCGCAGTCCTAACGTCAGTAAACAGCTGGGCGAGCGTAGTGTTTGTTCTTTCTAGCACAGCAGCACGGTCATCAGAGAAGTGGTCTATGTACTCGACCTTTTTTCCACCATGGTGGTTGGACCTATGCAGGGCAAGCAACAGAGGCAAATGAAATTAAAGCGTCAAACATATGCACAGCATGTATAAAAAGCATACTTGGTTTTAACGACATCTAGTTGAAGCAAACCAATGTCCAGATTTATTTTTATCGCTTTAGTAGAACTGAAAGTAAATGCACCAGACAAAGAAAAATATAAATCAAGGGGAAATTGTTTTGTGACGGTGGAAAGTAAGTAAATGATCAGTAGCGTACGGCCTTATGTAGCGACTGTCAGTGAGGTGACAACAACGGTAGGCGAATTCTCAAACTTGTCTACCATGGCTTGGTCATATAAATCCCTCTGGCTCGCCCAAAGCAATACAACATTTGTATTCCCATTATGCGACAAATAAAATTAATACAGCGATTAGTTGATTGCATTAAAAATAATAATGAAATAGTACCATCTATTGCTTTCCACGTGCAACTCTCGTTTTAGTATTTGTGTTCCGCTTTTAGAAGTTACAGCAAATACATTAGTCATAGCTTGTAATATACCACCCAAATCTGTAATAGGTTACAAATGAACAATATGAGTAGTACATAGTTTCAATAAGGGGAATAGGTGATATATATGGAGGGGGGAAAAGTACCCGTAAGGTTATCTATACGGCATAATCGGGTTATAAGTGTGCTTTCATCAACGAAGGCAAACATATATCCTGGTATTCTATCCACCGTATATGTTACCTTAACTGCTCATGTATCCGTTCGTAGAACTATTATCCAGTCGTCATGTACAGTTATGTATGTTGTTTCACCGTTTTGGACGTTGAACCGTGTCACGTTGTACACTGAAGGTCTTCAAACACGCTTTCAAACTGACGTAGTATATATGCTTTCGAACTGTTTCCACCTTCTCATTTCCCTGTCACAAATAAAGATGGTTTGAAAAATACAGTATTGGTCATCTCATATATGAACAAATTCGCCATTGATTGCATGGCAAAGTTGAGAAATGGTTCCAAACGAATGTAAAGTAAATATTTTGCACCTACGTATTAATCGTACAGTAGAGATGTCCCAATTGGAAAGTGCAAGTGCAGGAAAGAAATGGATGTACATGGAAGAATACGAGTGCCGGTGCATGAGTGTGGAGCAGGGGCATGACTGGTGTGGATCAAAGTAAAGTATAATCAAAGTTAATACCACTCATAGTGCACAGGAGGCTGAAAACATATTCACTTAGTTTGATGGATATCAACCGAGGGAGGAGAGGGGAAAAAAGGAAGCACACTAACCGACTCAACAACAATAGTAGTCTGTACCGTACCTTGCTGTCGACAAACTGCATGTTCAACGCGTAAACTTCGTTCGTTTCCTGACTGATCAATTTCCATAGTCTAGCCACCCAAACGCGAACGGTATTCCAATTTGTACCAAAGACCAGTTCCAAAAGCAACAGGCTGTTTTCAGACATTATATATAGTAAGCCAGTTGAGACGAATGATAGAGTTTTTTCAAATTTATGTAACGGGGAAAGAAGATTTCAAACTATATTAGTAAGAAGGTATGTTCCAAAGGAACATGGGTAAACTGCTGGTAAGATGGTTCACGTAAACATAACTTCCCACTTTATGTGGCAATAACTAATTAGTTTATAGTACCATTTCTAAGTAGCCAGACATTGGAAAACAAAAATTACAAACAACATTGCCACAGTACTGACATTGTAAGCATATGCATGTTGCCGGTAGCGACTGAACTAATAATTAACTATCTAAAGTCAAGGGATATTTTTTGTTTCTAATATTTTTGTAATGCAGTTATGTAAGGTTTTATGAGTGGACGAAGATCGTGTACTGATGTTGCACTACGGTTGTGAAACATGTTGTGGGCAAAAAACTCTGACCCACTTCTTTTAGGAATTTCGTGTTGATAATGGGTTTGGTCCACACCTTAAAAGTAAATAAAACCCGGTTGTAAGTGCTGTCATTTTGTACGGTAAAATACAAATGCTTATAAAATATTGCTTGTAATCAGTACAACTATAGCCTACATCAGTATAGCTGTGACTAAAGTTAGTTTTATTAGGTATATAAATGTTAGATTTTAATCTGTAGTTTGCGCGATGTTACGTGAGAGCTGAGTTGAAAAAATAATAATTAAGAAGTGGTGCAAAAAAAGAAGGATCAGTTGATGTTGTACACATTCGCAGTAAAACGATTGAGTGCTAATATCTGACGAGGTTAAATTTGCCTTTGAATGCGTGCATGTACCATTAATACAACTTAGAATAATTGACTACTTTGTTACAGTAAAAAGGATTTGCACAGTGTTTGTGAAGAAAAGTAATGTGAATTGATAACTTATAGTGATAACTATCCCATGTTGTGCACCATGCCTACCTGCATTCCATAGTGGTCTTGTTGTCAATTGGTTTTGTTTTTCCTGCTTATCCTGTGATTGCAGAAATCTTAATTAGACAAATCAGTTGTTGACCATGTTTGCTATATCATTGTAGTATGGTTTAGAATACCTAATTGATGAACCTTTTTCCCCCTTCGTGTTGTATCAACATTGGTGGTTGGAGTATTACATCGAAAGCTTCATCAAGCATAATTCTTTCCTCAGTTTGTGACGCGGACTGTAAGTGTGTAATTGATTTAGAGGGAACAGGCATAGCAAGAACTGTTGTTGAAGTTTATGGGTTTCAATTACAAAGTATTGGCTACAAATGCAATACTTCATTTTTATATCGCTACAGCCTTTATCCCAGGTCTTTTTGACAATTTTTCTAGCAGTTAGATAAGTATTTATGTTATTCATTTCGTAGTTAGAAAGAACTAAAATTCACAGTTCCACCTATACTTGTTAAAATCTACATTCCTAAAATTATATACATGCACTTCAGGTGTAGATATTTTTTTATTTTAATTTTTTTTACATATTATTAACTAAGTATTTATGATTTGTATATAGCATAGTAGATTAAAATCTAATTTGTACCTTACAGAAATGAGTATTAACAAAGAAAAGGTATGTAAATATACTATATATGACTTAAAATTATGTTATACACTTATGCATCAGTTTTTGTACAATCTATTCAGCATCAGTTTTTTGTATAGTCGGTTACATATTTGTATACAGAGTTTAACAGATTTCAGTTTACTGACATTCAAATGACTTAAAAAGTAAAATGTTGATAGAATATTGGAAAAAAGTCAAAAACTTCATGTCCATATTCATGAAGAAATCGTTCATATGTATATTTGAAAAACTTATGTACATATAGATCACTTGCTTTTTATAAATTCACTAAAGACAGAGCACTCACTTGCTTGTTTGGAATGGTTTCATTAGTCAGTTTGCTTGCATTGCTGTATATAACACATGTGATTAATAAAACAGTAAGGCACATATATGTTCTGTTGGAAATTTGTTTGAAATAAGTGAATGGTTAAAAAATGGCTAAGTGGAAGTTGGCTCCTATATTTGAATAGTCCCACGTTGTGAGATTATATGCAAAAATCAAGTATTTATACTTGATTCTTAGAGGCTAAGTTGGACCCTTTGGGCACCCAATGATGCTCTTTTGTGAGGAGGGAGGCCATGCTTGACCACCACACATACGCGCACGCGCCGACTCTACCCGGGTTCGTGCTTGTAGTGGTGTAACACTTATAGTTTTGCTATAAATTTATTAACAGTTTTTTGACCGGGTTGGAACGGTTATTTAAGCCCGTATTGAAGAACGGTGAGCAACGTTGATTGTTTGACCCATTATTCTCAGATCCGTTTTTGTTGCCCACGTCCCCCAACCAATAACGTTCTTTTTTCATTGCTCCGTCGTCTTAACTGATAGAGAGACGAACGAAAAGAAGAACAACATCTCGGTTTTCATTTTTTAAAACCGCAAACAAACAAAAAAACATTCGAGCAATAATTTTGAAGTGCAAACAGAATCGCTTTATCGGTGCAACGAATCGACATCATAAATCTTTGAGAGGCTGTTTTATCCTAGAGGCGGCGGTGATTGATCCGAACTGCTTGCACCGTTGAGCAGATCGCCGAAACGTTTTCAAGAAAGTGACTCCGTCCACGACTCAGCCGAAAACACCCATTGTTTCAAACATGTTCTAGCATGTATGATAACTTCCTAATTTAGTAAGGGAGAAAATGTAGAACCCAGTGCAAGAGGCTTACGTACGATAGTGGACTCTGGGGACGTCAATAATGTACACAGCCTTATTATTGTATGGCGAAAAGGCTGTTTCCGAACTCGAACCTGCATGTCTACATCATCATGTGGTTGACGAAGCCGTTGCGTCAAGGTTCCTCCTCTTAACTTCCTAATTAGTAAAAGATAGGAAGAGAATAGAAAGACATAATTATGAACAATAAATTTATATCATCGAATTGTACAAAAAATGAGTATCGAAAGTTATACGACAATAATAATAGAAGACAAATATATATATATATATATATATATATATATATATATATATTAATAATAAAATTTACAATTTCAGTATTAATGGTTAGAATCGATATATTGAAAGTTATAAGTTCATGCAGTTTAGGTCGGATCATTTTTTTTTATAACAAATTGAATTACAACATTAAATGAGTATTTTTGAATCACATATCGCATACTAAATTGAAATTTACTCTATGCCATACACAAATGAGTACTAACACATGCGTGGTATGTACAAATACTAAATATGGCTTTTATTTATCTTATATATTTGTTGCATAAGACTCAAACATGCTATACTATATCATTTTCCTACAAACACTTTTGACTGATATATTAATGATGTGGTAGTATCTATTACTGTGTTAAATGGATATTATGCTTGGATATTTACTTCTAATATATAGTAGGCATTTCTTATTATGTACTATAAATTAAGAAGTGCAAGATGGCATACATGCTGTAACTAATTAAATCCAATCAAATTATATGTTCACAAACACAATATTAATGTACAGTAGAAAAAAAATTTAGTTATGAGTAGTTACCAAGACTGTCCGACCTATCCAAAGTAGCCAAAAAAATTGTACAAATAGTACATCATAAAACATGACTACATATAGTGTTCAATTTTATCAAATTAACTTGCATAGCTATTTTACTTCCAGTAAAATTATCAGTTGAAATAGCAGACAACATGTTCACTCCATTAACTGAATATTAGGTAATAATAAGTACACAACTGACATAGACAACAGAGGAAAGGAGCCAGGAAAGAAACAAAGAGAACTACTTCAGTTCACTACAGAAACATCTCGCCGTTAAAATATCATCGGAATGACGTAGAAAAGATGAATGAAGTTTACGTAATAAAAGCAGTAATGGTGGACATTGGATTTGTCGTAATAACCATTGGATATCCCGTCTAATTGAAATGTGCTATTTGCTGTAGGATTAGAATGTAAACCACCAATGCAGACAGCGCGCTTGCGTTCATTTGCATTAACCATCTTCGGATTCAATTTGATTAGAAGACAACATCAAATTGACAAATCATACCTACATCAGCATAAGGTTAGAATAATAATATAAAATTATGGATGCCAACTGTATCAAAATTTCACAAACTGTTCACAATGTATATTCACAAACTCAACAGTGTCTGCTGATCCTAGCTTTTTCTCTAAGTCTGTATGCAAATAAAATCGTGTGTATGCATTTTTGAGATTGTCGTAGTTAATGTAAGTACGTAAGACAAAGTAAGTGCAGGTAAAATTAGCACAGTACTACAGCAGCGTAAGAAAAAACAAATACCCGTCGTCGAATTATTTTGGAAGTATTAAAACAAACCCAGCAATATACTTCCATTATGCTGTCACCTTTATATTTTTCCCCTTTTTACGCCAGTGTCAAACTCCTCAAGCTCGATTTTGACTTCCTTCCATTCTCATGTGTAGTGGTTTAATGTCAGTGACCAAAAGTAGGACAATAACTTTTTGCATTTTAAGTTACAAATAATTTCCCATCGTATGTAATATCTTCCACCCGATCCATTAGGGGTAACCTTCAGTTCAAATTTCATTCTATTTTGGTGGAGGATTGCATCCTTTGTAATGGTATTTGACAATCTGATTATTGTTGAGCATTACCTTTTCGATGGTATGGACTTCTGAGTAACGTTCGTAACAGGCTCCAAGTTATCGGTCACATTGTTGTTAATTCACTGCTGTTTTTCCTTAATTTACCTACCAAAATATTTATGGACAAAACTTTAGCGAACCCCTTTGTTGAGTGGTACAATTCACATCCAGTATGATATATCACCTAGGTTTTACTCTAACAATTTCATGTCAGTTAAAGGTATTGATCGGTACACAATTTACGGCCTCAGTAGATGCAAGTGATCCGCCTACATTAATAGTTAAATAATGCTTATTACTATTGTACATATCAAACCAACTACACATTTGCTACACTACTAGAGAACACGTATGCGTGTAATTTCTTGCCACTCAGTAATTGTTTTGATACTTACAAATCAGCCTTAGTTAATCACAAGTGCAATTAATTTAACCGAAAAGTGGTTCTCAAAGAGGTCGTATAATTTGTCTAAAATCAAGGCAGGCAGAAATTGGGTGGTGAGCACAGTAATCAAGTCATACCAAAGCAAGTACGTTGACACGCCAGTGATAAGAGTGTACTAACGACTTTCTTTTTGGTTGATTACGGTTGCATAATTTGCAAGCAAATTACTCTCTCCAGAATATATTGGTTAGGTAGGATTTGCAAATCAGATATATATCTATGACAATGATTAATTTGGTAGAAAAAATTGACCTTTTTCAACCATCACAAAAAAATGCAGTAATGAGAGGAAAACAATTGGTCGGTATTTAAGGAAAGCGCTAACTATTTGTAACGCACAATGCGCAGAGGGACATTCTAATCGACCGCAATAGCTTAAATAACATTCGTTTAAAAAAAATGAAAACAATTACAAATGGTAGCAAGTTCAAACAGTCGGTGGTGTACAACGATTACTTACGAAATTGTATATCATAGTGCAAATATAACGAAGCAGCTCATATATTAAGAGGACAGGTAAACATATTACCAAACACTTATCACCATGTTCAAAGCATGGCTACTCAAACATGGGTCAGAGCTGGTCATATAGTTCGAAGGTATAATTATAAAATACGTGGTAACCAATCACAAATCCGACATTTGAATTAGGTTATGTAAGAGAACTGAGCAGCCAACCTCTGCAGTTTCACAAGCAGGACGGACATCCAAGTGATGTTGAACATACAATATACTTGTACTGGTATTTGAAAGTTTGATTTGACAAATCTATTACTATTATACGGACAGATAGGCATTATCAGCCAAGTATAGCATGTGCAAATCAGGCAATTATATGAAGTATGCTAGTACAGTAATATATTTTGTTATGATGACGATATGTTCATGCTATTATTTCATGTTTGTTCATTAGGCTGATGTTTCTATTAAAAAAACCTGTACTAATACACCGTACACCTATGCACACATTTATCACACTTAATTTATCTTCACTCTGACAATTGCAGACACAGTAAACAATATATAGATTTCAAAGTCTGTATTAAACTGTTGTTTGCAAACAAATTACCTTATACCACATTGTCAGCATTATGCAACTTCAGTCATAAATCATCAAGGGATTGTATGCGCCTTCCATACCTATTTCGTTTGAAACACATTGAACATCAGTTCACAATAGTTGTATGTGATCTTTAGAATCAGTACTTAAAAATTACGAATGATGGATTAAAAAAACCCTACCAGCAATATTTTTGAAGACTTCCATGTATACGATGTTCTGCGAGTAATTTTGAAAACCCGATTTAGTAGTCCCAAGCAATATCTTCAGCCAAGACATAGACATCTTTCTAGACAGTGCTACGTAAAGCTGTCCATGTGTAAAAACCGGCCTTAGCAAATAAATTCCAACTGCTCCAAAGTTTGACCCCGGCTTTTGTTAATTTTCATTGCAAAACAGATTTTAACTGGAAGTTGACGTCTACGCAGGACAAATGGCCACTTTGTTCATCGAAAGTTAAAAGAATAAATACTTTCTTACCCATATTCTTCTCCATTACAATCTCAGCTCCAATAACCTTCGTCGATAGTTGCGCAATAATTAATCTCGTTCCATTGCATAAACCTAGACTCTGGTTAACATTCCTCATCAACATTATTGGCACACCCACCTTCAAACATAACTTATGATTCAACAGGCCTGAAAGTTTTAACGTGTTTAAAAATTCAGAAGGATACAGAAGATGATGTTTTTCGGTTGTATCAGACATAGGGCTGATTGAATCTGCGCTGTAGTAAGTTTGCATTATACCACTTATTAGATCTATTGCATATGAATTAATTTCTTCAACGCAATCATTTGTTGGAGGTAGAATACACCTTTCTGGCAAATAGGATTTTTTTTAACCTGTTCTTATCCAAATTAGGATACGTCATTTCCACAATTGTATGAATGACATTATCTGCATTCGGTATAAGATAGTCATCAGGTATCTGAATCCAAGTAAGTTCTTCACCCAAGTCTAAGGACACAGACCTCACTTCCCTTCGTCCACGTTTAAAATCCAGTTAGAAAATGATGACAGGTTCGATCTTTCATCACCTGATAAGTTGCTATTTTTCAATCTCATGTTATTGTTAGAGTGAAAACTGTACACTGTTGCCACAAAGGAGAACAACTTATAGCAAAGGAACAATCATCTCTCTTGTGCCTTTACGAATAATAGGCAATGTTTGTTTGAAATCTCCACCTAGTACAACTGTCTTCCCCCCCCCCTCTTCCCCAAAAAAAATTTGACAAACATTGTTATTGAGTCAGAAGAGGCTATATCTGACAATGACTTCTCAAATGCTTCAAGTGCATTTTGGTGAATCATAGGAGGCTCATCCCAAATAATCAAATCTGTACGTCTAAGTAAATCAGCCAAACACGACCGCTTGGTGATATTGCAGGTTGACATGTCATTGAGATTTAGGGCTGTCAATTTCCTTTACGACCCGAAACCCGCACGAAAATTAGTGAGTTAACCCGACACATTTAAAAGGCAGGTCATTTTTGGGTCAACCCGCTAGAACCCGTTTAATAAATGGGTGGGTTTAGGGTTGACCCGAGAACCCGAATTTGAACCGACTAACCCATTTATAAGTTCGATATTGTTGTACAATACTCATTTTAGCTTGCATAAGAATGGTATTATTGTTATTCACTTATTCCTACACATTTGCACTTAACCACTTCCTACGTTTTCATGCACTTTTCCACGTTTTCATGTCCATTTTCACGTAACAACCTCCCAAATTTTCATACCCATCTTAGCTTGCAATAAAAAAAATAGCAATACCCTTCTTTTGCTCTAAAATTCTCATCTTAGCTTGCAAAAGAAGCGTATTGTTGTCATTCATTTATTTCTACACATTCGCATTTAACAATTTTCCACATTTTTATACCCATTTTCATTTCTTTATACAAATATTATTCTTAAAGGGTTACACGAATCAACCCGAAACCCATCCGATATATAATCGGGTCAACCCGAAACCCGCCCGTTTAATAAACGGGTTGAACCGACCCGTTTAAAAACCAACCTGCACTCGAGTTGACCCAACCCATTGACAGGCCTATTGGAATTTTGAACTTTGAATGTGCAGTTCGTCCACCGGAAAATAAAAGCGATGCAATGCCTGAAGATGCTACCGCTAACATAATTCTACCTTCCACTCGCATAGTGCAAGCTAAAGTATTCCATAAAAACCTCTTCCCTGTTCCTCCACTTCCATAGACAAAAAATACCTCCACTGCGGTTAAGAATAGAGTAAACAATGGCGTCAAAAACCATTCTCTACTCTGAATTTAGTAATGGCACTGAATGTTCTGCTTCCATGCATAACAAATCACAGTCATAATCTACTTCGTCGTGTAGAAGTGTGTATCCACTGAATAAAAATTTCCAAGGTCGACTTCCCCTACAGACCAGAACTCGGTTAGCGATCTGTTGTTTCTGAGCATAATCTTTTCTAAAGCAAGTAATGCTTCCGATCTTACCATATTCGAAGACGTCTCATGTGACCTACATCCGTTCCTGCATACGTACCTCCATTCCACATCCTCGCTACACTTCTCCCAATGTTTATCCCATGGTTGCTTCACATCTGAAACTTCACAAAAACACAACCACGTTGCAAACATTTCTCGTATACAGTTTGGGGATGCCCATGAAGCAGCTTCAGTCAATGCCTCATCCCACTCATTGTCATCGTCTAACAAACCCTGTGCAAGGCATGCGCCTTTGAAGGTGTTGAAAACAACACCATTTACTATTCTAATGTCTTCATAGCATGTAGGGCCGTGAACAATATTTAAAAGCATACGCATATAAAATCTCTCCCGTGATGTAGGATGTGCATAATATATCCTACCTATACATTCTCCTTTCTACCTCATCCTCCACTCCTTAATAGACCATACCCACTTAGTAGGAAAATTGACATAAGTAAGTTGGCGAGCTGCATGACACGTTCTATTAGTCTCCAACCACTGATTGAACATAGTTTTGCATAGATTATGCCTGTCTTGGACGTCATTTAACTGTTCTGTTTCATCAAAATACACAGTTTGCTCTCCCGGCAAATGAAACATTAACCTCTCCACCGCTGGAGTGTAGTATTGAACATCAAACTCAAATATTCGCCACGGTGCTTCTAAAGCTAAAATATATCTACAGTCCAAATAAGTTTTTACTTCATCAACCTCACGAACTAACGTGCATTCTTTGTTCGCACTATCTTCAATAACAATAGTTTCTCTATCATGCCCCTAGTTGATGTACTTAAATAGGTATTTGACAGACCTTGCTCTATTGCATATCTCTACATTGATATGTGCTTGATATTTGACAACTAAATCAACATTATTAGGTATAACTCAACCATTATCCTGTACAAACCCATTTGCCTTCTCAGTTGACAACCCATTATTGCATCGTCTGCATACAGAAAATCCAAAATTTTCAAAAATGGTTTCACTCCTGTATTGTTTAGGGTAATGCTTGGAGCCAGAACTTTGCACCATGCAAGCACATCCAGGATTTGCGTAACCGCATGGACCATGAATAATGTGCTGACACACTGATTGATAAGCAAATAGATCCGCATGTTCATCTGGTATCGTAGCACTAATCACTACATCAACTTGGCAAACAGTCTTTGGTCTCTGATCGCCAAACACAAATATAAGTATATGAGCATGTGGTAGTCCTCTTTTCTGAAATTCAATTGTGTAAACAACTGGGAAAAAAGAAACAAAATATAAGCTGTCTGCGAAAGCATATTTAAAAAACATGTGAAATTAGTAAGAATTTGTCAAACTTACGTGATTTGACTTTTTCGAAATGACATTCTGTGCTTATGTCGCGCAGTAGCTCCATAGCTTCATGTGGAAAACACGGTAAACAATGTCCAGTCTAGCCTTAGCTTTATGAACAGGAATGTTGAGTAAAGCCATTTCAATTTCAGGTCACTTTGCGTTGCACGTAAACGTTACAAAAAAAAATCTTGGGATCCCGCCCACCGACAGATGGCCATAGCATCTTGGTAGTTTTGCACCATGTACCTAGGACCTCCTGTGAAAGAGAAGGGTAGAACAACCTTTCTTCCTATCGTGCGTGTACTCGTGTCACCAACTGTAATAGCATCTTGCATTGTACATTTCACATCGTAATGTACTTTGGTTACTCTTTATCCATGACAGTCTGTCTTCTTCAGTGCATGTGTAACTGTCTACAATGAATTGGTGGAAAAGCCTACCACCCCACAACAGAACCGAGCCATCTTCTACTATGCGTTGTATAAGATAGGCATAATATTCCCGCATTGTTACAGTTGTTCTTTTAGTTTCTAAACGTACATCAAATTCTCTATATCCTACATCACACCTGAAACCATCCTCACCGTAAGGAAATAAAAGTGGATATTGCATAGACGTGAAAGAAGGGCGCATTTCACTAATCCTTTTCAGTATCTCATTCCTATCTTCAATCACCATATCACGACAGCCACACGAATCTGCATTTGAGTTATCAATCAATGCTGCAATCTCCGATGAAGTTGGTAAATTGTACTGTCGCCCATCCCTGTAATGCCTCTCCAACGGCCTGACGGTGATAGGCCGATATTCCAATGCATGAAATCTATCTCTAGCCATTTTAAACACTTTGGCCAACTCGCTACAGTGTTTAAACATGTGTATTAGATTATTGACAATATCCACATCTAAATTTTACGTCATCCTTCACGACAGGACGAAACCCGTTTATTGACTTCATTACTGGTGTCGTAGAAATATAACTGAGCAAATTTTGGTTTATCCGTCGATGGCAGAAGTGAGCCGATTCGATGGTGGTTTTGACCATTCAATCTGAAAATATATAGACCATGACCATTATTTATGGAGTTATCAACATTCCCACCCATTAACGTGTAAGCAAAAATAGAATTATAAATCGTATATCTTGCCGAAATTCCTTTGAAACATATGCTCCATTGTAGTCCAGAAGGTCCATTAAATAATTGGGGGATGGCCGGTAGAACGGCAGCTGAACCTTTCTCTTCTGACAACATATTGAAAATTTTGGGTTTAAACTTGTACTCCCCCTTTTTACCCTTTCTTCAAACCAAAGCAACGCTCCACAGTACGAACATGTACATGCAGGAGGGCCAAAACTATGCGTAGAAAACATTCTACCTGCATATTTAGCAAAAAAAAACATAGAAAAGGTTTGAACAGTCAATGCATTTTATACTAACCAAGTTAATGTGTGTTACATATGCTGCCCGTATTCCCAACTGCAGAAAGAAGGATACATTATGAAGCAACAGACATAGATATGTCATTCCCACGTTGAGCTAAGTCAAATGATGCCGGAAATGAATCGGTGGGACACCCCGTCAGGATGTGGTTTTCTGCAAAAACAGACAACGGTGGTAAGAACATTCAAAACATGGAATAACCTGCAACAGACATATTGTAAAGGATACGTATGAAGTTCTGTCAATGTCCAATAGCAGATGAAGAATAAAATTAGTCTTATCTATAACTATTGTCAATAATTTTTTGTGCCTCGGTTTTCGATGTCTGTTATGGCGATTTATCTGACAAATTACAAACACAAATCAGCATTTTGTAAATCGTCGTGTATGCTATGCATAGTCGAACGAAAAAAAGTAGTAAAATGATACTAACTCTGTCGACGGTAAGATCGCTCGATAGAAATCAATTTGATGGCATCCTCCTCATGCTGTCGACAAAGAAAGTCGAAGAAATTATGCAGGGATATGTCTATGAAATCATGACAGCAGTGGCTGCACCACATCCATCTGGTTGTATGATATTTTTTGCCCGTTTCCAACCCAGCAGCAGTCTGCATCTCGCTCTGGCAGACTTGCATATTTGGGTTTATAAATTAATTCAGCCTCAGGACAGTTAGAGAAATATCAATATGACAGCACGTAGAAGTATAGAAACATTAAGATAGTCGTAAATGGTAGAGCAGTGTGTACAAAGATGGTATCAAAAGCATGCTAGCGACTGCTGACATGCATGCGTGTGCAACATGCTAATGTCTGACATCAAAATCAACTATCCAGCCTACCGTCGTTGGATATGAAGAGTGCGCTAAGCCAAGGACAGCTTTTGGAAAAGAAAAGGGATTTTAAAAAAGTAACAGTAATAGTTATACATGGTTAGAACATAAGGTGGAGAAAGGCTAACAAAAATAGTAGGACGGCGATAAATAAAGAACAGCCTGTGCATCGTTCATCCAGTTTACACTAAGACCGTAAAGTAGGCGGAGGTTGAAAGCAGTTTAACAAATAGAGAAGAAACTTGACATGTTTGTAGTTGGTAGAAATAGGCATGTTGGGAATGAACAAAATCATGAAAAAGATGGAAGACATACGTAGTTGGACCTATAGATTGTGTACTCATAAACCTTATTTACCTGGACCTATAGACCGAGTAATCAAAAACCTTGTGTGCCAGGAAACACCCTCACTGTATATAGAGGGACTGCCTGCATAAGCAAACTCCGGCTTTTAACTGGTGCAATCAGACTGTAATGTAATTCATGCTAATTATCCTTGGTGACATGTAGCAAATTTGGTACCAGTAACATTGCAGTAAAAATACTCCATAAACATATAAATGAAGAAAATATGGGTAAAGCATTTTTAGACAAACAGTTGAACAAAAATTTGAATGGTATCCAAAATCTACCGAAAATATAGGAGATAACAATAGTGCAAATCAGGCATATAATGTTAATGACAGGTTGGTGTTAGCAGATGAAGTAAAATTTTAAATTCACCAAGTACAAAAAATAGGTAGGACTCCGGTTCGATGATAAAAAATAATCAGTTCACAGTTGATGTTTGCAGTCTGAAATTGAAGTCAGTTCACTTCACAGTTGATGTTTGCAGTCTGAAATTGAAGTCTTGAGAAATTGTTAAAGTCTAAAGTCTGTTAAGGAACGCTTAAATGCTAACTGCACATATATCATAGAATTTGTTTGAAAAACATTCTGGATGTTAAAGTGTGCTTATTAACCCTTCACTTAAACTGAAAAGATGACTCACAACCGTTGAGGTGTAGTAGGGAAGAGAAGTTGATTCAAAAAGTCAAAAAGGGAGAGGAATACGAAAAACTATTACCAAGTCTACACGGTTTAAAAATTGTGAGCAAAAAACAGAGCCAAGCAGGTTGACTGTACCTTTAACTCGTAGACCAGCGCGCTGGAAATCCACTCATGCAACAACAGTATAGCTTCTATTTACAGAGCAAAAACGTTGGCTGCCTGCAAAAGCACACACCGGCTTTTAAAAAAGGAGGTAACTGGTGCAGTCAGGGTGTAATGTACTTAATGTTGATGATCTTTATTGACATGTAGCAAAATTATTACCATTAACATTGCAGTACAAACATACCATAATCATGAAAAACGATGAAAATATAGGTAAAGCATATGTTTATAAACTTTTTGAACAAAAAAAATGAATGGTATCCAAAATGTACCATAAACACAATAGACAACAGTACTGTAAATCAAGCATGTAACGTTAACGACGAGTTGGCGTTAGTGGATGGAGTAAAAATTTAAAATCACGGACTAAAAAAAATTTGCCAGGCCTCCTGTGCGATGATAGAAAATAATCAGTTAATGGACAGTTGAAGTAAGCAGGAAATTGTAGTAATAGATTAGGTAAAACAGGTTGCACAAACCATAGAGGTTTGAATCTGCAAATGGAAAGCAAACGAATTATTCATATGTATATGCACATGCATATCCGCATAGATAATTTTCAAAAGAAAGATTAACAAAGTACAAACGGTTTATGATAACATCAATTTTTTATCCTTCCCTGCTAAGAAACAGCTCTAGTGTTTGCAGAGATGGAAAGTAAATATTAAGAAGAAGTAGCATTTAAAGACATAGTCAACAAAGGGGACGTATGCAAATCTGATATTCGATGTTGTATCTTTAGCTCATTACCCTTGCATAGATTGAATGTTAATAAGCAGGCAAAAAAAGTGAAACATATGCACTACTACTGTACTGTTGCCTGCATCAAACTATATACTTATACGTAATACATGCAATTTTAGAGTGAGTTTGGCTACGGGCTGCTGGATCTGTTTGTGGATAGTTTTCGGCCCCATGTAACTTGTACTAAATGCTTCTCGCTTTTTGTTTTTCAGCTTGGTTTCACAGTTTCCACTGTAACCCTACCTAAAAAATTTGTTTCCTCATTTCCTCTACTTGATTTCTGTCAGTTGTCAGTTCATTGTTATTAGTTTTGTTCACAGACTCACTTGACGATGCTTGAAAAATAGCATCATGTATATGTGACATTGTGGCACATCTAAACCTACAGTAATCGCGGTCAAATTAGGCCTGTAGCAAAATTAAAAGGAGGCCCATGCTGCATTATAAGTGGCAGTGTTTCGTACTTGAAACAGTCAAATCTTAAACCCCAACCATTAAAAGTGAAGTTGGGACATCAAAAGAACTAATATAGGAGGAATGGCAGTTGTCGTCTGTACACTGGATTTCTAATATGTATAAAATATTATGAGCCGAAAGTTGGTAACAAACGCTCGAATGATAGATAACCGCATTGCAGTTCAGTAGTGGGGAAAGCAATATGGGCAGTAAAGCGTGTTTGTTCGTGCTTCACTTAAACAGAAAAGATGACTAACTTACTGTACTTTGAAGTACAGATATGCATACATGTGGAGAAGCGGATAAAGATTAAGTTGTAAGAGTAGCAATACGGAAATGCAAATGTATCAACAAATGAAAAGTGGAAAGGGATGTGGAAAACTGTTACCAAATCAGAACGTAGTAAAAAATTGAGGGAGGATATAGCCAGGCAGCCTGAATGTAGTTTCAACCGTTAAACCATCATGACGTCAATTTCAAATGCACAACGATCAGTATAACTTCTGTTTAGACAGCACAGATGTTGGTGGCCTGCAAAAGCAAACAGTGGAGTTAAAGGAATTTAGTAGCTGAACCAACCAGAGTGCTACGTCATTCATGTTGCTAATGCTTGGTTGCAGGTAAGGAAACAGACAACGATAACATTGCAGTAATAACATGTCAGAGAGCACGGATAAGGAATTGAACAAAGCTGAAACAGTTGTAGTTAAACTTCGCAACAGCACCGAACTGTAGTCAATATATGTCAAAACCCATGAGATAGCAGTAGTGCAAATCAAGCCGTTAATGCGAAGGAGGAGTTGATAAAAACAAATGGGGTAAAAATTTATAGTCAACAACTACATACAGTAGTGATCACCCCACTGTGATTATGGAAAACACAAATGAAGGAAAAGTTGAAATGAATTGAATACGATATTAGCAAAATAAACGAAGCAGTATGGATACGAAGTAACTGTTTGTTTTTAATTTTTATTTTAACATGCATAGAAAACCACAGAATACCATACCGTGGTAAACATTAACATATTAAATGTTGTACAATGTAACTGTAAACGATAGTCAATAAAAGTTTAGTTCATGTCATATACATACAATGGTAAGTAATTCGTTTGCTGGGACAACTGATCAACGGGACATACTAAATGTTGTATAATGCTACTGCAAACAATAGTCAGTTAAAGTTTAGTCCATGTCATATACATACAATGGTTAGTAATTTGTTTGCTGGGACAACTGATCAAGCGGACATACCATGTCGTATTAATAGTCAATAAAAGTGTAGATCATAAATACGTTCTCAGCTGTAGTATCACCAAGCAAATCAAACCAATTTTGGAAACTTCAGGGACAGCAGTAGGTACGAATGATAACAGGAAACAAAGCAGGACACATGCCGTACGGGGAAGCCTATAGTCAGGTAAGTAATAGGTGTCACAGTTACCAGTCGTGCAAGTATTAACTACAGTATAGGATACCTTACCGTTTAACCATCGAATCTAAACTACACGTGCCTAACTGACAGTTAAAGTTATGGCGACTTCTCTTTCTTCGTTGTGCTTCAAATCTTGAAAAAGGAAGAAAAAATCCAGTCTTTATTGTTGAATCTGAATCAGAGAGAGTAAATCTAGCTATCTCTTGTCTTGATCTAAGCTAATTCGAAGACAAATAAACCCATAGTTGCTGAGAATAGAAATCAGGTCGAGCTTTTATCTGGATCAGAGAGTAGATCAGAAATTTCTTTAATCCTTGAGATGCTTTTAGATCTGACGAAGTATTGAGTTTATTATACCTCTGTGAATACAAATGTTTGCTGAAGTAAACTCAAATTTGCAACGATTCAGAAATTAGAGATGATGTATGTATTGAAGATACTCAAATCAGTCACTAACTCTCCTTGTATCTTCTGGAATTTCTTCAACTTTTAAGTCACTTCGAAATCTGATGAAATTTCGAGCAGACAGAGCCTTTGTGAGTGTATCAGCTCGCTGGTAAGGTGCAGGTACATAATTTATATGTATATTTCCCTTTAACACATGCTCTCGAACAAAATGAAGATCAATTTCTATATGCTTTGTCTTTGAATGTTGTATAAGATTTGCTGTCATGTATATAGCACTTTGATTATCACACCACAAAGTTGGTTTGGCATGTAGCTTTAGATTTAGTTCACTTAAAAGTGATTGAACCCAAATCATTTCTGCTATAGTACTGGCCACACTGCGATATTCAGCTTCTGTGCTAGATCTGGATATCGTAGTCTGCTTCTTTGAACACCATGATATAGGATTTGTGCCAAGATAAATACAATATCCTGTTACAGACCTTCTGTCATCTAAATCAGTAGCCCAATCTGCATCTGAATATCCAGTTAAAGTAAAAATGTTGCAATCCTTTAGTAGTAGACCATAATTTGCAATCCCTTTTAGATATCTCAGAATTCGTTTGACTGCTTTCCAATGATTATGTAGAGGTTCCTGCATAAATTGACAAACTTTATTCACGCTAAAAGATATGTCAGGTCTAGTAATTGTTACATATTGCAAAGCCCCAACAACACTTCTATATTGTTTGATATTAGTTATGGGTTCTCCTCTGTTTTTAGACAGCTGTTGACTGCTTATCATAGGTGTTGGTTGTGGCTTTACTTTATCCATTTTTGTCTTGGATAGCAACTCTAAAATATACTTCTGTTGACTTAAATACATTACTGTATTTGATTTCTTTTTAACTTCAATACCCAAAAAATAATTTAATTCACCAAGATCCTTAATTGAAAATTGTTCATCAAGATATTGAGTAAGTTTGTTGATTTCATTCACATCATCCCCTGTAATAATTAAATCATCAACATATATTAAAATGTATATACTTGAATTTCTATTGATCTTGATGAATAAAGAATGATCTGATTTGGTAGATTGATAGCCTAATGTAGATAATGTGGCTTTCAACCTATCAAACCAGACTCTTGGAGCCTGTTTAAGACCATATATGGCCTTATTCAATTTACAAACAAGATTCATATCTTGTTCATACCCTTGAGGCTGCTCCATAAATATTTCTTCCTGCAATGAGCCATTCAAAAAAGCATTATTGACATCAAGTTGCCTAATATTCCAATGTTTATATAATGCAATAGTCAAAATAATTCTTATAGTTGTAGGTTTGACTACAGGAGAGAATGTCTCATTGTAGTCAAATCCATACTCCTGTGTATAACCTTTGGCCACTAGTCTGGCTTTATGTCTAGCAACTGTTCCATCTGGATTTTTCTTTAATTTGAAAATCCATTTGCACCCAATTATATTCTTATTTTCTGGAGGATATACTAAACTCCATGTTTTGTTTTTCATGAGTGCATTATACTCCTCATCCATAGCTGCTTTCCAGTTCTTATCAACAATAGCTTGCTCAAAGGTTTCAGGCTCTTCACTACTGCTTACTGCAGTATATAACTTTGGTTTGAAAATACCACTTTTTGCTCTTGTGATCATGGGATGACCTGCTGTAGCTTGTGGTTGTTCTCCTTCACTTGTGTTACTATTTTCTGATTGTTCTCCTTGATTTTCTGTATTATTTTCACTTACTTGTTGTGATTGTCAATTTGTATTTGCAGGAGATTGACTGTGATAGTTGAACTGCTCAGGTGATTCATGACCTGATTGATCCATGTGTTGTGAATCATCAGCGCCAACAGTCCTTTCATTCTTCCAAGTTTGCAGATCATCAGAATAGATAGGTATATCAGGTATGAAAACTTTTGGATTATATATTTTTCTGCTTGTTTTTATTGTGGGATTGCTGAAAGGAAATACCTGCTCATTAAAAACAACATGCCTACTAACATATATTCTTCCATTATCATCAAGACATTTATAACCCTTTTGATTGGTTCCATATCCTAAAAATGTACATGGTCTTGATCTAAAATCTAATTTATTACTATTATAAGATCTTAAGTAAGGAAAACATAAACATCCAAATGTTCTCAAGTATTGATAATCAGGTTTTATTCCAAATACATAGGAGATATTCCCTTGAGAACCTTTGTTGGCAATCTATTAATTAAATACACAGCTGTATTAAAAGACTCAGGCCAAAATTTCAGTGGCAAAGATGCTTGAGCTAGTAAAGTAAGACCTGTCTCAACAATATGTCTATGTTTTCTTTCTATTAACCCATTTTGTTCTGAAGTATAGGGACAAGTAATTCTATGAAATATTCCCTTTTTATTGAAATAATTACTGAGTGGCTTATATTCAGTCCCACCATCAGTTTGCATAATTTTCACCTGACATCCAGTTTGTTTCTCTGCTAGAGATATAAAATGAGTAACAACTTTGCATGTTTCAGATTTAGATTTCAAAAAATATATCCATGTATGCCTTGAGAATGCATCAATAAATGATATATAGTACCTGTATCCATAATCTGAATATATTGGAGCTGGGCCCCATAAATCTGTTGCAACTAACTCCAATGGTTTTGAATATACAGTTAAAGAATCATTAAATGCTAATTTGTGACTCTTACCCATTTCACAATAAGAACATACATATGGCAATGATATATCAACAGAACAAATTTTATTTTCATTGAGAACTTGTTTAACAATATTTGCATTAGGATGACCAAGTTTATAATGCCAAAGATTAAACACATCTTTATTTTTCTCTGTCTGTCTAACTTCAGCAATATTGCAACTTTGATGATTTCTCGCAAACTTTCCTGAACTAATTACATTGAATCTGTACAGACCCCTCACTGCATTACCCTGTAATAAAATTTCTTTAGTCAGAATGTCTCTAACTAAACAATAATTTGGGTAAAATTCAAAATAAACATTATTGTCTCTAGCAAATTGAGAGACACTCGTATGATTTTTCTTTATTTTTGGCACTCTCAACAAATTATTCAAAAATAACTGTCTTGCACCTTTAATAGATGCATTACCAGTATGAGTAATATTAATAGACTCACCATTTCCCATGCAAATTGTTTTTTTACCTCTGTACTCTCTATTGCCAAGATTTAAATTGTCAAGATTGCTTGTAATGTGATTAGTAGCTCCTGAATCTGGATACCAGCTTTCATCATGAACATGTTCTGACCTTGCTGTTGTATCTTGATTGATTCCATTGCTATTATCAGATAAACTGCTTTTGTCAGATTGCACTTGTGCTATGTTGATGTTTGGATTATCATTTCTCTGAGTATTTTGATTTTAATTTGGCATGTAGTTTGCATTGAATCTGAAATAGCACTTCATTGCTGTATGTCCCAATTTCTCACATATTTGACATCTTGGTCTATTGTTGTTGTTATTCCCCCACCTTCCTCTGCCTCTGGATCTATTTGAATTACCCCTTCTTTGATAAGATTGACTTTGTTTGTTGATGCTTGAGCCTCTGTTTTTATTATTAGCAGCATAATTAATTGACAGATCTGAATCTTAAGGTTTCTTTTGATCCAGTCTTGCTTCATGAGCAAGTAATGTTGAGTGAACATACTCAATAGATGGTAAGGTGGGTTGAGATGACAATACTGCAACTACAGCCTCATACTCATCACTGAGACCATTCAGTATAGACAATACATGTTCTGTTTCAGAAATCTTAAGCCCTGCAGCTTCTAACATGTTGCATATGTTGTTAATTTGTGCCAAATAATCTCTCATAATTAGTTGATTATCCTTTCTGGCATTCTGAAGTTGTCTCTTATAATGCATAATCTTTGTTGTTGATTGAGTATTGAATATTCTCTCTAATGTAATCCATATTTCATTAGCTGTTTTACAACCTATAACCTGTGATAACAGCTTTGTATTGATAGAAGATAGCAACCAAGAACTTATTAATCTATCTTGCCTGTAATATCTTGTGTATTCTTCATTGCTAACTGTTTTTCCTTGTGTATCAGTAATGAATCTTGGGGGTATTGGATTGGTACCAAGAATAAAACTCTCAAGACCATACCCTTGTATGGCAGTTTCAACTTGAAGCTTCCATAGAAGATAATTATCTTCTTCTAGATGAATGGTAACAAGCTGACTTTGTGGGCTAATGACAATTTTGATCAATTTCTCTGCTGCATCAATTGTCTGCTGCTGAGAATTATGATTAGAACCTGATGTTGCTGATGAGTTATCTCCTTCAGCCATGAAGAAATCAGTGATAAAGAATTCAAAAAAGAAAAACACAGAGCAAATCTATAAACTTGCAAACTCAAGAAAGTCTTGATTGTAGATCCACCAGGTAAGTTGCAGTCGAATCCAATGATGATTACAAAAATCTGATGGATTCTTGGCAAGGCAATGATTATCTTTCTGCTAATGATTGCTTTCTTGATTTCAAAAAACTGATTTTCTATGATGTTTCTTGCAACTGAATTTGCACTCCTTTTCTATAAAACTTGCTGCAGCCAGAAATTTGGCACGGCACCTGTTTTATATGCAAATTCAACTTTATAAACCCAAATGATGAAATATACCTGATGGGTTTCAAGAAATCAGATGATGATATTTCTCTGATGATTTCTTGACTATCAACAACCTTCTGATATGAAAAGAATTTACAACAAATCTTCACAGAACTTCAAGTTCTGTTATCTTTGAAATGAAAGATAAAACTGCAGTTTTGAGGATTTGCTTCTGGAATGCCGTTAGGCTTGACGTATGGCTCTGATACCAAGTTAAAGTTTGAGAAGATTTGTGTTTGAATGATTTGATGAATTGAAGAACTGTAATTGAAGGCTTGATGTATGAAAAAGACTGAAAGAATTCTCATATTCAGATATGCAGTGAATACTGCAATTTATATACAGAGTTTATAACTTTGGGCTAAACAAAACAACTCGGCCCAATACTGAATAAAAAGGTACATTATGTTTATACAGTCACATGTATACACGATATTGATATTCCTCTTTTACTGACATAAGAAGACTGTAGTGATACACAATCTGTTAATTATGATATACTGAGGAGGTTTAGTGAGGGCATACAGAATCGGAACGGAGTGGAGAATTTTTCGGTCATCCCTAAAAATGTGATGCTACCAGACCATAGATAGACATATAGTAATTTCAGCTCACTTTCTCAGGTTACACTGAGGAATTAAGAGTATGTTGAACCTCAAATAAATGACTGAACAAGAATAATCAACGACTCGTGCACCATATGTTGATTTCAGTAATCATTGGGATGAAAGAACGGACAAAAAGGAAGGATCAAACATATCTGAGCCGTGTAGTCATCGAACCGTTAGTCGAATAAGTTAGAGAAAAACATAAATGGGGGAAATATAAGCAGTTATAGCGGAAATTAAGTTTTCTTTAAGTAATCTGCAAGCATAAGCGTGGAAAATCGTCCACTTCAGCAAATTGGTTTACACAGACAGCACAATAACATTATATAGGACTTGAAAATTAGAAGAAGTTTGGGGATGATCGACTGGTTGGATATGTAAAAACCGATCGTAAATGAAAAATAGATCAAGATAAATTCATCAGTTCGTAGGGTGCTGGTAAAATTGCTAGATTCGCAGTGGCAATTGGAATAGAAAGACAGAGTAGGTAGTAAATCAACTGGGACAGAGGACAATACAACTGCATGCGAAGAGGGGCGGATTGTGGGAGGACCGTGTTAGAGAGGAAAGAGGGAAACTAATAGCGAAGAGAAGGAAGTTGCCGGTAGGAAATGGTGCAGCAGTTGGAGAGAAGGTAGAGGGAAAAATAAATAAACAGGAGAAACGGGTATTTTGAAATGAGAAAAGGGGAGTAGATATCTGAAACATTAAAATAAGTCTTTGTCTACATTAATTCCAACTTCCTTCTTCATTGACTTACATTTTTTTCAATTTTTTTTAATCCATCGGATTTAAGACAAACCGTCAATCCTTTTCTTTGCTACAGTGAGAGTCTTTGAGTGTTTCATGGTGATTTTCGTTGTTGGTCTCAGCATTAGCTCCATCGCTTATCTTTCCAGTCTTGTAATCATTTCTCCGATTAACTCCATTTTGTGTCAGGGATCGTCAACTACTGGATGCAGTTGTCGAAGTCAATATATGCCTGAATTGTGAAAAGATGAGTTCAAATCCTTTTATTTCTTTTTCTTCAGAACTTGTTATTTTAGGAAGCTGTTTGCTGTCGGCTGTAATTTGCACCGATCTAGGGGCATCTCCAGTGGGTTGAACGCTGAATGTTCAGCCCTTAATCTGAGGTGGGCTCCCAGTGGTCAGGCGTCCATTTTATGGACGCCTGAACAACAGGCGCCCATAAAATGGATGCCTAAACACCACCCCCTACATAACACCCCCGCCTTCCCTCCCTTCCTCACTTCATTTTTAATTTTTTTTAAATTAGAAAATCTAGACGAAATGTCGTCGCGTCCAACCAAAATCGTCCGAAAAACGGTTCACAGACATCCAGCGGAGCAAGCTGGACCATTACACGTTCCGCCACCATATGGAGTTTATCCAGACGATTTACGTGTACTACACGAGCTAGCAGATGGTTATCGGTATAGAGCCGAAACCGCTTTGACGATCATACAGGTATAAATTGCAAATTATCATAACTGGTTATTTTAATATGTACATTACATACTCATATTAAATAACCCTTACTCTATTAAAAATTATTAATTCATAAATTATCTATAGAACCATTACATTCACTGTCGGAGTAGTTGGGCTAAGTGCATTATCCAATTTTATGACTATCTTGCCGGTCCTATTATTGAGAGGGTACAAGCTAGCACTTTTGGTATTTTTTTGTCGATTAGGCCTGTTCAGTCTTTTGATCAACTTCTCATTCAGGCATTAGCAGAGAGGTGGTGGCCAATCACGCATACGTTTCATTTCTCAGATTTTGAGCTTGGTATCACCCCGGTTGATTTTTACATGTTTGCTAGGATTGAGATTGGACGACATGGTCTTCGACCTTTTCCATTTGATGATTTATACGAGTCTCCCAATCTGTTTACTTTTTTTTACCACTGATAGATGTTACCTGCGTCACTAGTGGTTCTGTTAAGTTGACTTACCTGCAGCAGTACATCACCAGTTATATAGCTAGAGCCGATATAATGGATGCAGTTACTAGAGCATTTCTGTTGTACCTGTTTGGTTCGACCTTTTTTTTGAACCAAAAAGGTATGGTTAGACTAGGCTATTTAGCATCTCTTGCCAGATTAGACCAGCTACATACTATTGACTGGGGCACGGCGATATTAGGCACCCTATATGCCACTCTAGATTCATTTGCGATTGGCGATGTCAGCCAGATGTATGCTTTTTGGTATATTTTGTCATTATGGTACTACGAGTACACGACAAACATGCTGTGACGACCCGGAAATTTTAACGAATTAAAATTTGGATAATTAATCGATTTTAAAATATTTAAAAGTTAATTTAACTTGAATTCAAAATATCAATATTTACCTGATAATTAAATTATTAAATTATATGGTTTAAATATTGAATCATATAATTTGAAATTGGGTAAAACGCTGAATCTGGAGTTTTAAGCCCATTAAAAATAATCTGAAGACTTATAAAATTTATAATGATGATGCTGAAGATAATAGAATGGTTGAAGTTTAATTTAAAGGTGGTTTGTTCAATTTTAATGATATATCGTTTAAATCGATATTTAAAAATAGTCTTCCGAGGCACAGTCTCGGAATTCAATGAAACTAGTTCCATTGGATCCGCAATAATTAGTTATTATCGGATTTCAATTTTCATAGAAATCAGAGTTGTCGTTTGACCCTGACAGCTCGAAACGCTTAGATTTATTTTAATCGATTTAATTTAATATCGATCGTTTAATTCCATAACTCACGCATATGATTGAATTAGCTTCCGAAACACGTTCCATTGTGTTCGGAACGCAGGTAAAACCTTATAAACGTCTGTCGGCATGTTTGATTCGGGGTTCGGGATTTTGCATTATGGAAAACGTGATATTTGCATATTTAATTATATAGTAATCAGGCGTATTCAAGACGCCATTCCTATCTATAGTTTACGTCTTCACTCCTCTCTAGCCGAATAAATCGAACACGAAGAACTAAAAAAAAAATGAATGACCGAAGTCGATTTTGACCGCAATCACAATTCAATCGAGTTCTCGAGCGCGATGGCAAGCGTGCGCTAGCGCGAGAAGGTGGAGGCCGTTTTGTCAGGGGCGGAGCGCGGTCGCGGCTGTGATTGGGTGAAGCAGGGGCTTGCTCGAACGCGAGGGCAACGAGGCGGCGATGGAGTCGTGTGGGCATAGGCCGATGGGTGCTCGAACCTGGGTAGCATCGCGATGAAGTTATGCTATGATTTTCAAGCTAGGGTTTCGTGCTCGACGTTCGAACGAGGAATGGTTGCGTTCAACGGCCAAGCTCGTTGGTATGAATTTCTTTTACGGTTTAAAACTAGAATGCATATTTTAATTTGGAAGCAAAATGAACTTGAAACTAATATTGGCTGTAAGTTACAATCTGTTTTGTATTTCATTCTATTCAATTTAATATATACACATTTTTATATATATATGTATATAGGAATCAGGAAGGATACATAAATTATGTGTCATAGATAAAGTTTGGGAATTTTATAATGCTGTAAAGTAAATATATATAAATCTGTTTTTTTATGTGTATAGATTATTTAAAATGTACATAGGTTATGTTTAGTATGTGAGTTTAAAAAGAAAATGAGATATTACTTATTTGGAAAAAAATTAGTCTAAAATAAATTTCTAGTTAAATGAATTTTAAAATGGAAATAGGTTGTTCGTTTTGTCTCAGATGTTAATAAATCATATAATTATTTATACTAGGTCGAAATCGAGGAAACCAAGACAAGTTTGAGGTGGATTGCAAATAAAAGCAAAGGTGAGTAAATCTCACTCTATTAGATTTCTATTTGAGTTTAAATGGTTAAATTAAAATATTTGATTGAATGATTTAATCGATTTGATATGCACTGTGAATTGATGATTTGGTGATTTTGGTATTGGATGGTTCTCGAGTTAATGGTTGCTTAACTCGAAGTATTGGGAATTTTAAGTTGTTTTAAATTTAAAACAATAAATAAGAAAATGTTTCCGATTAAAAGTTACTAACGACTTAATGATTTGTGATACATTAAATTAGTAGGATAATTAAAATGGATAATTAATTAATTTAATTAATTAATGATTTGGGTATTTAATTCAGTAATCAAAGGTTTGAATAAATAATAAATTAAGTTGTAAGTTAATTAACTAAGTATAAATAATTCAGAATAATCATTTGATGGTGTGATAAATAATTACTTAATGTAATTAATAAAATATAGTTACTTTGTGAAATTTATTAAGAGATTAATTAAGATAATTAATTAAGGAGTAACTGATTTATTAATGAAGTAAATAAAAGAATAGTTAATAACATATTGAGATTAATCGAGAATGATAAATATTGGGGTTGAATTAAAGTAATTAATTTAGATTAGAACAAATCAAAACATAATTGGAAATCATTAATTTATATAATTCAGCGGTGTAACTAAGGATTGATTAATTAAGATGAATTAATCATAAGACTCATGAGAAATTAATTAATGTAAGTAATTAAGAATTAGTGTAATTGATTATAGTTAATTAATTTGTGAAGTAATTAAAGATTACTCATTGATTTGGTCAAAATAATTAATGTCGTGAAATTAATTAAAGATAATTACTTGAATGGAATTGGAAGATAATTAATCCAGGGTGATTAATTAAGATGAATCAGGAAGGGTTGATTAATTAATTTGGAATTAATTAATGAAAGAATCCAAGTGATTAAGGCTTGAAATTCAATTTGAATCAATAGAAATGATTTGTATGTGATTAAGCTTTGCTTCTGAATGATTGAATGGTATTGGATGATTTGAAGGGGTCGATAACTCTGATATGAAATGTTGAGTATTTCTTTTGGATAACTTGGAATAGAATGACATGAGATTCGAAGAGACCGGGGTCGGGTATAGGAGAAATACCCGAAACCACTTCGAATGTTTGTAGATTGATATATAAAATCTATATGCTGGATTGAAGTGATTTGGAGGTATTGGACTGTTTAAAATCTAAATCTTTGGTATTTAGAAATTTAAATGTGGACTAAGTGTTGTCTATAATAATTTGTGGCTTGTGAATTGATATATGTTACCCGGGTTTATATAAGTTGTTTGCTTTGGTATTCCATGTTAGTTGAGTTTACTCACGCTGGTTTCCAGCTTGACCCGGGTGTTACTTTTGGGTAATGCTTGGGTTAGACCGAGTGTTACAGATTTTCAGGTAAGTACGTTCTGGAGCTCAGGAGGCGAGCTGGATGGCAGGAGCGTATAGGATATTTCCGCTGTATTTATATTATTGATAATCTGAGACATGATAATTATATATATTCAGTGACTGTATATATGTGAAACTCTGATGTATATTAAAGGTAATCGACAGATATAATATTCTTTTGTGAACTTTTATTTATTATTATATTTTATCCGCTACGATTGTGAGAAGTTTGGTGTTTCTGTTCTTCTTCTTCTTTCTCTTTCTTCTTTTTCATAACTATCTGAAATTTTCGGGTTAGAAAATTTCGGGTCGTTACATTTGGTATCAGAGCAGAAAGGTTAAGCGAGAACCTTGGCTCTGGTGGGGATTACTCATTAAATAGAGTCTGTAGTACTCTAAAATGAGTTGGGAATATATATATATATATATATGAGCGCGTACTTTTTATTTTATTATATAAAGATTTTAAATGATTTTATATAAAAGTATATTTTTGTATATAAAGGAATATTTCATTCTAATAAATATTAAGACGATTGGTTGTTAAAATATTGAAATTAAAATTAAGGAGTAATATAATACAACCAAATTGAAATCTTGAATTGGAATTAAATTAAGTAGAAATAGAAATCTCGCCTCTTCTAGTTTTTTTTTTTCAAGTAAGACCTTGTGGATTGTGAGAAATCCGTTACTGTGGAAGCCGCATGGGCTATCTTTCTGGTTTTCCGCCCTTTCACCTTTCCAACTCCTTAAAGGCTTTGATTCTTAACCTAATTTCTTCGATTATACAACCAAATTAAAATTTAATGGATTGAAAATGAAATTCTAAATCTGGTCCCAGAATTCGGAAATTTTGTTTCAAAGTAATGAAAAATAATAAATAAGTATTATTTGGATAACTGGCACTTGTTGAAAACAATGGGTTGTTTGAAGTTTGATTTGGATTTAAAACCAAGGGTGGTTTAAAATTTTAAAACATGGCTGAAAGGGCCAAGAAATAAATATGTATGTATGTATGTATGGATATACATGATATCAAAGATAATTTGAAATAAACTCTAAGAGGTTGAGTTTTGATTTTTTTTCCCTGAAATGTGATGTAAAAGCCCAAGGTGATATAAGTTTTGAACCTATAAGAGGGAAAGAACTTTGAAGTTTGAAGCGGGAATTCAAATTGAGCAAGGTTGATTGGATTAAGTATATTGGAATTTAACTTTGGAAAAGTTAAATAAGTGTAGAAAAAGCAACCAGAATTGGAAATTTCAAGACGAAATTGGAATTTAACTTGGAAAGATAAATGGTTGATTTGAATTGGGAATTTGTGTGATCTCAAAACGTGTTTGAGATTTAAAAATTGGAAATGGATGGACATTTTAAAATAAATTTGAATAATTGAATTGTAAAATAAACTTGTTTAAGAACTAGCTTCAAACTGGAAGATAAAATTTAATAATAAATTAAAATTTTAAAATAAAATTGTATTGAAATCTTATTTGAACCTTGAAATACATAAGTAAAGATAATTTAAAATGGAATTTTGAGAATTGAACTCAGAAATTAAATTGATTAATTTTTTTAAATAAAAGTTAATTTGGTTTAAAGAGTTAAACCAACCTTTGAAAATTCAACTCGAATTTATATAATTCGAGATGGGTTAAAGCTGAAACTTAATTCCATTTGTACCAATTGAATTGAGTTTGAATTAAGTGGATTAGTGATTGAAGATGTATAAGTTTAAAATTTTAAATGAGAAATTAAATTGGATTATATTGAAATGATTTGAATTTGGAATGGGTTCAATTGACAATAATTCAGATTGATTGGAATAATTTGAAATTATAATTAAAGTTGAACAGGATTAAAATCAAATGGAAGTTTACATTGAATTGTTGGGGTAGTGAACAGTTTGACTCTTGACTATTTTAAATAAATTGTTTTAATACAAACTTATTTTTCTAAGCTGTTAAATATATATAACCTTTCTTTTTAAAGCTAACTTATTTTATATTTGTTTTACCATTATTTTTGGAGCTATTTAACCATTTTTCAACTGTTTTCTAAACTAATTCCTATTTTTCAACTATTTCACAACCTAATTTTTATTTACGACTATTTTACAATTAGTTGCCTACTTTATAGTTATTTTGCAAGCTAATAATTATTTTTCAATAACTTATCTATTTTTCAATTTTAAGCTATTTTCTAAATATAAACTGGTCGGAGTTCAAACTGTTATTAATTAAATACCCAATTGAGATAAGAATTGAAGGATAATCCAAATGGTGATTAATGTGAATAAGTGAATGTGAATGGAAAGGAAATTGATTTGGCTAATAATCAATGAAGTTAAATACGTAGGATGTACATATATTATTCCATTCGCATAGTGATTTGGTCCAGATTCGAGCACAGAATTTCGAGATAGTTATCGATCCAAGTTGGTATTTTTCACTCGATTTTCGACGGTGAACTTGGATATGGATTGTTGATTGGCTCTGGTTATTCTCTATTATAGTTATGGCTATGCAAGGAGAATGACGGTTTCTAATCAAGAAATCAGATCTGTGTTCGCACTAGGAAGTCGGGTGGACGATACTAGTTCGGAAGTGAAATTGTGTGATCGAGTGAGCATCGGATTGGTATAGCGTACGGATGATAAATGTACATCGTACGGATTTGAATGAATTGATATAAAAAAAAGTAATCAAATTTGAATATTTGATTTTGAATAAACAAAGTTATATATCGTTGTTATATATGATAAAATCTCCCATTGATAAATCTATAGCCAGAAGAAAATATTTTTGAAAGTGTTTGAAGTATAAAAGGGTTTTATACAAGTTTGAAATGATCCAAAGTTTTAAAAACTATATATATCTGAATATATATATGAAGGATCTTATGAGGATTTTAAAAAGGTTTTGAGAACCTTTGGATTTGGAAAGGCTTTTGATTTATGGGTAAAATCAATATGAGAATTTGGAAAGCCTAGTTTGAGAATTATCGATTTTGGAATAATCGATTTTGTATAAATGAGCTTTATATGAGATCATACTAGGTGTGTGATTTGAAGATACTATATGTGTATAGTATAAAATGTTTTGATGATAGCTCTGGGAAAAAAGGCGCTCCCTTGAAATAAACTTCTCAGGAGTGCCACCGGGTGGTGCTTCCTTGAGCCCCGGGGGGAGGGGGGTTCTAAAGTTGATCCTGTGAGGAGTCCGGAAAAAACTAGTTCCTGAGGATTATTGGGTAGCGAAAGTCGAGGGCGCTGATGCCTACAGGGGCATTTGGGTTATGCTGTGACGATAGTGTAACTCGATGTCGCTGCGATCTACCGTGGGGACCATAGCGAAATTTGTGTGGAGGATGAGTGCCAACAGTCTACACTTGATTTTGCCAGAAAGGCAACGCAACATCGGTAGACTGCGATCTATGGTCAAGTGGAGTGGAGAAGTTTCATTTTTGGCAGCGAAATTCGAGGGCGCTGATGCCTAAAGTTATATGGGATTTTGTTGTGATAGCTATGTAACCCCAGTTGTAGCTGCGATCTGTCGTGGGTTCCATGGTGTAATCGAGGGGCGCGGAGGCCTACAGTTATCTATGGATTTTGTCGGAATGGCAACGTAACCATCGGGTTAACTGCGACCATGGATGGGGGTGATGATTTCCAGAGCATCCTCGCCAAAGATATTTGCTCTATTTTCAAAAACTGTTTTTTATATTTCCATAAAATTATTTTTCAAGTATTTTCACTGGGTGTTGAAAACGGGTTTACCAAGTAGTTATAGATTTTCAGTCCTACGCCTGATCAACGTATGACTAAATCTCTATGAGAACAAGGATGGACTGGTTGAGACATCGAGTTATAAAAAGTATTTTTATAAAGAGTTAGTATGATGTGAATTTAGAAACATTTCTAAAAATTTTAAATAAAGATGTTGGAATTTTGGAAAATCAAGGAAATCCAAACTGGAATTTTAATGAAGTGAATTTGTAAATAAAATCGAATATTGATTTAGAAGTTAAAAGTAAGCTAATTGGCTAAATAATTATTTGATTGAGTATATTAATAAAATTTAACTTGGGAAATAAATGGGTTGTAAGTTGACAATGGTTTTGGGAATGAATTCAAATTTTAAATAGAATTCGACTTAGATTTGATAATGAATTGAATAAGTAAAGATGCTATAAAATAAAAATAAAATAGAGTTGGATTGAAATTGTGATGGTTTGAATTACAAATAAAATTCAAGGGTGATTTGAATAATATTTAATGAAATTTGCAAGTAAATTAGATATAAGAGAAGTGTCGTCATATGAAATTTATTTATAATAGACATGGTTTAATTGCAACAAAATCCAAGTGAATAGAAATAAATTGAGAATGACCATGTATTAATAAAATAAATTCGAAAATGAATTAAGTACGTAAATTAAAAACTTAAAATGGGTTAATTGAGTTAAATAATAGATGGATGAAGTCTGATTGAATAAAAACTAAATCAAAGTTGTGATTGGAATTGGATTGTCTGACTGAACTTAAATTTGGTGGTGTATTAATTTGAAGTATAAATGAGTTAAGTATGTGCTTGGACATTATTTTGATAAATTGAGAAGATGAATTAAAGTTAAAATTTAAATTGATGGGCTAGCTGAATTTAATGGAATTTGATTAAATGAGAATCAAATAGAAGTAAACTTAAGTTTGATGTTGAAATAAGTTAAAGTAAATTAACTTAAGTTTAAAATTTATGAAGGCTTGGCTTCGAATAAGAGTGAAAGCCATTAAATAAAAGCTTGGATTGAATTAATTTGGAAATGATTATTAATTTATAACTTTGAAAATATTTTTTTGTTGGTTTAGTTGATGTTTAGGGTTGGAATCGAGTGTTAAAAACTTGTATGAGATTTATTGGTTGTTTATTGCTTTTATTATTTCTACTCCATATTTATTATGATTGATTGTGGTGGCATGGCACAAAATAATGTTTTCTAATTTATTTCTTAATTGGTTGTTGATGTTGTGTAATATTGCTTACTAACAGGTATTTGATGTAGGAGAAGAGCTGGGAATAAAACTATGTGGGATTGATCCCCAAAAGGCACATAGTCGTTCCTTTCCAATACAGTAGCCACTCGATCCCTTAAGGCTAGGGCATATAAGGTTAGGGACAGTCCAAACTAGTTGATCGCCTTTTCTTTTTTATTTTGTGTGTGTGAGTGTGCGTGCTTTTCTTTTTAATTTTGTGTGTGTGAGTGTGCGTGTGTGTGTATGTGTGTGTGTGTGTACATATATATACTTACATGTAATTGGCAAGCTTGGAGGTTAAAACGAAGGAAGGAAAGAAGCCTGGTTGTAGGCTACATCTAATGCAATAGATCTTGTTTAATAGCCACTTATTAAGAGATACATATATTGTTGTCTAATTCTGCCATGACATTTTCCACTTTTATTCATAGTTTTAGAAGTTGAATTATATTACCAATGACACACTACTTTTGATATCTTGAAGTTGGTACGAAATCGTATTTTGACGGCGTGTCACTAATTTTATATGTTATCAATAGTGGGGCATAATATTTGGTGTCAGAGCTTAGGCTTAGAGATTACCTAAACCTTAGGTAGATTTAAACCATTTAGAGTAGGATAATTTATATATTATTTTAGGTTGAATATAGAATGAGAGAATGTACTTGTTTATTATTGTATGCCTTGTGTGTATATACATATATGGGATATATGTGTAGCCACTATTACCTCACCCTAAGATGATGGTTACTTTAGATGGCCTTTCTTTGGGAAATAAATATAGTAAGAGTGGGGTAGGATGAGCACTTACATAAGGAATTGAGTGCGAGTTATGACACGAGTGACAGACACGTTGTATTTAATGATGTAACTAAAACTTAACTTTAACAAACAAGCTTATAATTTGATTTTGTAAAATTTTACAGAAAAGTATTCTGTTGAAGAGTTATATTATTAAAAAGAGAAATGTATGTTTTGGATTAGAAGTGATTTGTTGAAAATTTTATTGGGTGGAAATAAAGCATTTAATTTGAGAAGTAAGATATTTTTAGAACGAAGCTATTTTTGTAGGAAAGATGATCGCTGTAAAAAGAAGTTTTATTTAAAGTAATACTGTGAAAGGATATTTAGTTGAAGTAGTAGAAAAATATTTTGGTAAAAATATTTTGATTAAAATTATGTGTAAATTGGAACGTTAATTGAAATAGTATATCATGAAATGTATTTTTGGCGGAAGGTACCCTGATTAAAAAATGCTTTCATTTGAAGAGTGCTTTATAATAAATACCATATTATTTGAGAAGTATTTATCTAGATTTATTTGAAATAATATTTCTAGAAAATATTTGGAAATATCTTGCTTTGAGAATTCATCGTTGAGTAAATTATGCAAAGGACCGTTATATTTAACGAAAATGTTTTTTTTGTTTAGAAAACCTTTTATTGGAGTTAATTTTGAATGTAAGTATTTTTACTTAAAAGATACATTTGATAAACGATCTTTTAGGAGAAAAAACACTTTTGGGTAAAGTGCTCTAGTTGGAATATACTCAACTTGAAAGAAATGTTATATTTGCAATAAATTTAAAATATAATTTCATGAGAAATGACAAGTTATAAAATAACTAGTTTTAAAATACTATGGAAATATATTTAGAAAAATGTGAATAATTTGATTCAGAAGTATATATTTGGAAAAGTAAAATGGTTGATTTGAGAAACAAACTTTAGAGGTGGTCATTAAAAAGGTATTTTATTACAAATATATTTTATTTTGAAAATATTTGTTGGGAAACATTTTTAGAAATATTAGATTAGACTGAGTGGCATGGAGTGTGAGATGACTAGATGAGGTGAGTTTTTTATTCGCCCAACATCAATTATTAAGATGTAACCTTTGTGCCTATTATGTGCGACTCTCCATAATGAGTTATAGGGATGTCTAGCTTATTCCCTTCTGGAGGGAGTTGGGTTATGATTTTTTGGTTACCCATTTTGATGAATATGGTATAAATGCTTTAATAATGAATTTATTTATTTATTCTACGTGCATTTTGTTATTTTGGTTGAATTAATTGCATTGTTCTTGTGCTTGTTAAGTGATTAGTTATGTTAGAAAAATTATTCTTTGTTTAAGCACATTAGTTCTATAGGTCATGACATGCTTATTTGAATTAATTTATGCCGCTTACATTATATTTTCAATGTTTGCTTGTTTAGCTATGATCTTGTTTTATTGGTTTGTTTGTTTAGTTACCTTGTTTTAGTTGTTTCTCTTGTATACTAGGTTATATTGCTTGTTATGTGTAATAATTTTATGATAGAGTAGTTATCCAATATTAACCTTAGTGGGTGTGAATTGGAGAAACTGGTAGGGTGTAAAGGAACATATTTGGTTAAGCCATAATAGGATGACATAGTTTTCTAAACAGAGGAAGACTAGGATTTTGATTGGCTAAGAGAGTGATGACATCCCTTTAGAATGAGTAATAATGACTAGGGAGTTTTGACGACTAAAAGCTTAGAGGGTACCACCGGGGAATCAAAGTGATGGATGGAAGATTCATTACATCTTTATAAAAATATGGGGTTTTAACATATTATGTTTCAAAATTTATTATTTGCAGGAAATTACCAGCTTTCCTAAGTGTTATAATTTCAACATGGATTTCTATTTGAATTTTAGAGAAGTTACATTGTAAAATATTTATGACAATAGTGTTTGGTCAAAATTATTTTAAAATATAATATTTTGAATAAGAGAAATTTTGATTTGAATAGAACATAGAAGATTTTTTTTGGAACATGGGATTAATTTACCAAAATGGAAAAGGGGTACAGATAAGCGAGCATCTAATGGAACAAACCGTAGAAGGAGTATCACAGAAATAACTAGACTCAAAAGCCACTATGCGATTCCAAGATGCCAATGTCCAAAATAAAATTCAAAATAAAAACAACTAGGGTGCCACGTAGGCAAATACCAATTACAAGACATACTAGTAAGTAGCCCGTGGTTCGCACACGGACATTATTATAATCCGTGAATTGTAGTACCAGTAGTGGAAAGGAGATGGTAGAACGGAACAGTGATCATATATTGCATATACATGTTAATGGACATTGTAAATTGAATTCATATGTCAGGACAAACACGGTATGTAGTTACAGTGGTAATGTAGGTAACAATGATAATCATAAATAATAATTTAAGGCCGGAGCCGAGTGATATAAAAAAGACACATATATAATGCATACGAAAGCAAACAAGTCAACGTCATACATCACGATGTACAAGAAAAAAAGATATGGGAAAAAAGGAGAAAAAAAAGTTAATGGCTACAATGAATGGAAAAGTAGTAGGTACAGATAGAAAAAACATGAATGCACCATAATTATGAAGTCATGAAATGGTACAAATTAATTTCTTTGCTTCTTCTCTCAAATCTTGATTGCAGTAGATAATGCAGTCTGCCGATCTGTATCAACATCCTGCAGATATGGAAAAAAAATAGGGATTATGTTTAGAAGTATAAAACATATACTAGTAGTAGAATGTGACGATATGAACTGAACATGCAGTGTCGTAGTACTGATTTGAAGTTGAAATAGTTATAGACAGGAGTATCCATATGTAGAGCAGTCAAGCAGCGTTTGATATGGACAAATACGTGTGTTGTGAACTCATGCAAGAACGTACTATAGGGTGATTAGTCTAGCATTGTGTGTGTGAAATGTAATATTTATCGGCAGACAAAGTAATTGGTAGAAGGAAAGAACACATTGTTAAAATAAGTACGGTCAACGGTAAGTGTTCAACGAAAAGGTTAAAAAATCCGCATCTGAATAACAATTCCTCTTTGTGTTGTCTTTCTGGTGATTGGTGGATCAGAAGCATGCGCGACTGGATGAATGACACCATCATAGCCTTAGTAAACAAATGAATGTCCTTTTTGTGATACCAGTTGGATAGACAAAGAATTGTGATAATTGCAGATCAAACCTGATCAATACGTTTCTTTCCTTTGATGTCTGCTTCCGACGGTGTGTCCTGCTTATTCGTTTTTGAGGGATAAACTAAATTAGAACTTTGATCGCAAGGTGGAGTGAGCTGTAATTTTCAAGTGTTGCGAAACATAAGAAAACGTTAATAAGCGAGAAAATAAGTATGCAAATTCTAGATTAATATGTAACCATGGTTGATAACAAACCGTCTCAATCACAGATACGTTTTTCGTGATTTTTCTGGTAGTGAGGTAATGTCTGGATTATTAATCTCATAGTTACTTGGCCTGAGTTCAAATATTGCTTCAGTCACTAAGAGATTGTGGAAAATCTTGTCGATTTTTTGGACCCCGTTTTCCTACAGCATAAAACATTTTTTTAGACTACACTGTGTACAACATGCCATTATCGATGTTAATATTGACAGGGTTCAACGCGTAGCAGTACAAATGAATGTGATATTATACTGTGGATGGTATTCAAAAGTGAAGTAGAACATGCTAAATGTAAGTGTGGACAACGCATTGCCTAGCTGGGCATTAATGAGGAGAGCAGAAAAAGAAAACTAAATAAGCTAGTACAAACTGAAAAGGGAAGGAACAAAAGATGTACAAAACTTATGGAAACTGTCAGTATTCTCATAGGTGTGTATTCATAACGTGTATTTGCTAGTGTCTCGGTCGGGTGTCTACCATCTACATGTTCCAACCAGAGTAATTTAGTTTGCTTGAACAATGGTATGTCGTAATGCGCGTTGAAGTGACAACTCATAATGATCAATATGTCTCATCCACCGAATGCTAAACAATGAATACCATGTTGTGACAATATGGTTGTCCTTTACGTGGGAAATAGTGTTCACATATTCAAAGCAAATTGGAGTTTGTACATTTAAGTAACAACTTGAAACCCATAGTAATATGTAACCACCTAGCAGCCTAGCAATATGCGTGGACAGAGATATATAAGGTACAACGCTATTTAAGAACAAAGCAATGAAAACCGGGTTATAACAGTTTGGTTGTTATTTATTTGGGAAATAATAGCTACCACCCAGAATGAGCAGTAGGTGCAGGAAGTTTGGTATAGTTAGCCATGTAAAAAGAGCGTGACCAAAGTTGTCTGCACCGAAGCGAGTAATGAGGTAGGAATATGATAAATATACACCCACATACATTTACTTTATATTAAAACGAGCATAGTGAAATGAACAGCAAAACAAAATGCGTAATTATGTTTTTTTACCGAGTTAAGGATGACAAGCATGTCGTCAACCTTATGCCTAAGTAGCCATTCCACTTCCTTGTCAAAAGCGGTGATAGTAGTAGATGTAGGGGAGTCGAATATGTCAACATTTAAACGGTATCTAAGAAACATGTTTTTAGTGGTCGGGGTTATTTTTTCCAAGAAAGGAAGAAACTACATAACAAAGAAGCCAATAAATGGTACATGTTTACGAATGGGCTACCATTCGATGGCATCCGAAGCAAAAATATTCGGTGCCCTCAAAGTGAGCTATAGATTTGCAAACTGTGCAAGAGATACAGCTTCAGTTAGAACTGTTCAACTGTGCAATGGTTGCTGGCACGACATATACTTTACCCTGAACAAAAATATTCTTTGTATAAGTCAATATATATTCGCATAACTGTTTGTACAAGCATGATCAAGTGAAATGAAGCCGTTTTGCAAGCGTATACTATACGCAGCTAATTTTGTTTAACAAAAAGTGTACATTTCTCCATTCCACACACAGACAGGTTATATATGGTAATGTTTATACGGTGTAAACTGTTCGCGAAATAAAATCAAACATGAAAATATAGTTGTTACACCTAGCACAGCTCTGTTAAAGCGAGTTTGGCATTAAACTTCCTTATTAACCTATCCCAGCCAATTGATCGATTGTGAAGCATTCCATATTTACTGATGCGGTTATAGTTAGGACAGTAATAATTTTTAATTACCACGTGACAGACAGAATAGTCAAACCTACTATACTCATGCATGGTGCATTAGAGACGTGTGGTACGCGTATCTGTACTGTAAGTTAAACTTCATACCCAGTCGTTTATTGCAGAAATAAAATCACATGAAAGTACTAAGTGTTGGCAGAATATAAAAGTTGACATGGATAGTTAAATCCAGTCAATAATTTTATGAAGCCACCTAAGAACGCAGGTAAAGCAATTTTCGTACCCTGCATATGTTAGTCCGTGCAAAATTTGGAGCACGACACAAGTTTTGTTGTAAAGTTATTGGAGAAACATCATACAAAATGTTAATCTGCAATTTGAATTTATTTTTCACAGTAGCAGCGGTACACAGACAGATCGATGGAAGGCTCGAGAAGGAGTCAATAGGTTAGCAAAAAAAAGCGACAATTCAGGACAGTATGGACATACCACATATCAAACCTGTGTTGCAGTCGACGCACGTAAAAGTACCAAGAGTAGAGTTCATTTTTTGTTTTCTGTTTTTTCTAAACTGGTGGATGCACAAAATACAAATAGTACATAAATGATAGGGTTAACAGAATTATGAGCAATCAGTGAAAAGGGATGGATGGTGGTGGTCAAACTTTATTATTATGCATATAGGACATGCAAGAACAATGTACCCGATAGTTTGCGGCCCTAACGTCAGTAAACAGCTGGGTGAGCATAGTGTTTGTTCCAAGGTTCGAAATTCCGTTTTCCGTTTCCGTTCCGGTCATTGGTAATTTTAAAATTTCCGGTTCCGTTCCGGATATTTCGGAAGTTCCGTTTTAATTTCGGTTTTCTAATTACGACACATTTTTTCGTTAGAACTGCTAAATATGCTAACAAATATTCAATACTAACATAAATTTATATTACATTCTTTACATTGCATATGAAATATATGTTTTAAAGACAAAATCATGATTTGAGATTCTATTTATCCATTTGAGATTTTCAAAATTTCGTTCAATTTTAATTTTTTGTTATGATTCTTGTGTAAATTGACAAAAGTAAATCAATCCTTTTCTTGTCAATGTATTTGTAATCTTATTAAATTCGTTTTCTTTTTTAATTTTTAACGTTTGTTGCAGTTTTTTTTTTATTTTTTGCGATTTTCTACTAGTTTTTTCAATATTTGAAGAAAAATCCGGAATATTGATCGGAACCGGAATTTTAAGCGCGATTCTTTTCGGTTGACATCGAAACCGGAACGGAATCACCGGAATAACCGGAATTCCGCCGGAATTTTGAACCATGGTTTGTTCTTTCTAGCACAGCAGCACAGTCATCGGAGAAGTGGTCTATGTACTCGACCTTTTTTCCACCATGGTGGTTGGATCTATGCAGGGCGATCAACAGAGGCAAATGAAATTAAAGCGTCAAACATATGCACAACATGTATAAAAAGCATACTTGGTTTTAACGACATCTAGCTCAGGCAAATCAATGTCCAGATATATTTTTATCGCTTTAGTAGAACTGAAAGTAAATGCACCAGACAAAGAAAAATATAAATCAAAGGGAAATTTTTGTGGCGGTGGGAAGTAAGTACAATGATCAGTAGCGTACGGCCGTATATAGCGACTGTCAGTGAGGTGACAATAACGGTAGGCGAATTCTCAAACTTGTCTACCACGGATTGGTCATGTAAATCCCTCTGGCTCGCCCAAAGCGATACAACATTTGTATTCCCACTATGCGATAAATAAAATTAATACAGCGATTAGTTGATTGCATTAAAAATAATAATGAAATGGTGTCACCTATTGCTTTCCACGTGCAACTCTCGTTTTAGTGTTCGTATTCCGCCTTTAGAAGTTACAGCAAATACATTAGTGATAGCTTGTGATATACCATCCAAATCTGTAATAGGTTACAAATGAACAACTGAGTAGTGCATAGTTTCAATAAGGGGAATAGGTGATATATATGAAGGGGGGAAAAGTACCCGTAAGGTTATCTATACGGCATAATCGGGTTATAAGTGTGCTTTCATCAACGAAGGCAAACATATATCCTGGTATTCTATCCACCGTATATGTTACCTTAACTGCTCATGTATCCGTTCGTAGAACTATTATCCAGTCGTCATGTACAGTTATGTATGTTGTTTCACCGTTTTGGACGTTGAACCGTGTCACGTTGTACACTGAAGGTCTTCAAACACGCTTTCAAACTGACGTAGTATATATGCTTTCGAACTGTTTCCACCTTCTCATTTCCCTGTCACAAATAAAGATGGTTTGAAAAATACAGTATTGGTCATCTCATATATGAACAAATTCGCCATTGATTGCATGGCAAAGTTGAGAAATGGTTCCAAACGAATGTAAAGTAAATATTTTGCACCTACGTATTAATCGTACAGTAGAGATGTCCCAATTGGAAAGTGCAAGTGCAGGAAAGAAATGGATGTACATGGAAGAATACGAGTGCCGGTGCATGAGTGTGGAGCAGGGGCATGACTGGTGTGGATCAAAGTAAAGTATAATCAAAGTTAATACCACTCATAGTGCACAGGAGGCTGAAAACATATTCACTTAGTTTGATGGATATCAACCGAGGGAGGAGAGGGGAAAAAAGGAAGCACACTAACCGACTCAACAACAATAGTAGTCTGTACCGTACCTTGCTGTCGACAAACTGCATGTTCAACGCGTAAACTTCGTTCGTTTCCTGACTGATCAATTTCCATAGTCTAGCCACCCAAACGCGAACGGTATTCCAATTTGTACCAAAGACCAGTTCCAAAAGCAACAGGCTGTTTTCAGACATTATATATAGTAAGCCAGTTGAGACGAATGATAGAGTTTTTTCAAATTTATGTAACGGGGAAAGAAGATTTCAAACTATATTAGTAAGAAGGTATGTTCCAAAGGAACATGGGTAAACTGCTGGTAAGATGGTTCACGTAAACATAACTTCCCACTTTATGTGGCAATAACTAATTAGTTTATAGTACCATTTCTAAGTAGCCAGACATTGGAAAACAAAAATTACAAACAACATTGCCACAGTACTGACATTGTAAGCATATGCATGTTGCCGGTAGCGACTGAACTAATAATTAACTATCTAAAGTCAAGGGATATTTTTTGTTTCTAATATTTTTGTAATGCAGTTATGTAAGGTTTTATGAGTGGACGAAGATCGTGTACTGATGTTGCACTACGGTTGTGAAACATGTTGTGGGCAAAAAACTCTGACCCACTTCTTTTAGGAATTTCGTGTTGATAATGGGTTTGGTCCACACCTTAAAAGTAAATAAAACCCGGTTGTAAGTGCTGTCATTTTGTACGGTAAAATACAAATGCTTATAAAATATTGCTTGTAATCAGTACAACTATAGCCTACATCAGTATAGCTGTGACTAAAGTTAGTTTTATTAGGTATATAAATGTTAGATTTTAATCTGTAGTTTGCGCGATGTTACGTGAGAGCTGAGTTGAAAAAATAATAATTAAGAAGTGGTGCAAAAAAAGAAGGATCAGTTGATGTTGTACACATTCGCAGTAAAACGATTGAGTGCTAATATCTGACGAGGTTAAATTTGCCTTTGAATGCGTGCATGTACCATTAATACAACTTAGAATAATTGACTACTTTGTTACAGTAAAAAGGATTTGCACAGTGTTTGTGAAGAAAAGTAATGTGAATTGATAACTTATAGTGATAACTATCCCATGTTGTGCACCATGCCTACCTGCATTCCATAGTGGTCTTGTTGTCAATTGGTTTTGTTTTTCCTGCTTATCCTGTGATTGCAGAAATCTTAATTAGACAAATCAGTTGTTGACCATGTTTGCTATATCATTGTAGTATGGTTTAGAATACCTAATTGATGAACCTTTTTCCCCCTTCGTGTTGTATCAACATTGGTGGTTGGAGTATTACATCGAAAGCTTCATCAAGCATAATTCTTTCCTCAGTTTGTGACGCGGACTGTAAGTGTGTAATTGATTTAGAGGGAACAGGCATAGCAAGAACTGTTGTTGAAGTTTATGGGTTTCAATTACAAAGTATTGGCTACAAATGCAATACTTCATTTTTATATCGCTACAGCCTTTATCCCAGGTCTTTTTGACAATTTTTCTAGCAGTTAGATAAGTATTTATGTTATTCATTTCGTAGTTAGAAAGAACTAAAATTCACAGTTCCACCTATACTTGTTAAAATCTACATTCCTAAAATTATATACATGCACTTCAGGTGTAGATATTTTTTTATTTTAATTTTTTTTACATATTATTAACTAAGTATTTATGATTTGTATATAGCATAGTAGATTAAAATCTAATTTGTACCTTACAGAAATGAGTATTAACAAAGAAAAGGTATGTAAATATACACTGCGGTTATGAATTGAGTAAACTATGGCGTCAAAAACCATTCTCTACTCTGAATTTAGTAAGGGCACTGAATGTTCTGCTTCCATGCGTAACAAATCATAGTCATAATCCACTTCCTCGTGTAGAAGTGTGTATCCACCAAATAAAAATTTCCAAGATCGGCTTCCCCTAAAGACCAGAACTCGGTTAGCGATCTGTTGTTTCTGAGCATAATCTTTTCTAAAGCAAGTAATGCTTCTGATCTTACCATATTCGAAGACATCTCATGTGACCTACATCCGTTCCTGCATACGTACCTCCATTAAATATCCTCGCTACACTTCTCCCAATGGTTATCCCACATTTGCTTCACATCTGAAACCTCACAAAAACACAACAACGTTGCAAACATTTCTCGTATATATTTCGGGGATGCCTTTGAAGCAGCTTCAGTCAATGCCTCATCCCACTCATTGTCATTGTTTAACAAACCATGTGCAAGGCATGCGCCTTTGAAGGTGTTGAAAACAACACCATTTACTATTCTAATGTCTTCATAGCATGTAGGGCCGTAAACAAAATTTAAAAGCATACACATATAAAACCTCTCACCTGACGTAGGATGTGCATAGTAATCCTACCTATACATTCTCCTTTCTGCCTCATCCTCCACTCCTTAATAGACTTATCCCATGCCTACTTAGTAGGAAAATTGACATAAGTAAGTTGGTGAGTTGTGTGACACGTTCTATTAGTCTCCAACCACTGATTGAACATAGTTTTGCATAGATTATGCCTGCCTTGGACGTCATTCAACTATCATGTTTCATCAAAATACACAGTTTGCTCTCCCGACAAATGAAACATTAACCTCTCCACCGTTGGAGTGCAGTACTGAACATCAAACTCAAATATTCGCCACGATGCTTCTAAAGCTTAAATATATCTACAGTCCAAATTATTTTTTACTCCATCAACCTCCCGAACTAACGTGCATTCTTTATTCGCACTATCTTCAATAACCATAGTTGCTCTATCATGCCCCTTATTGATGTACTTAAACAGGTATTTGACAGACCTTGCTCTATTGCATATCTCTACATTGATATATGCTTGATATTTGACAACTAAATCAACATTATGAGGTATAACCCAACCGTTGTCCTGCACAAACCCATTTTTCGTCTCAGTTGACAACCCATTATTGCGTCGTCTATACATAGGAAATCCAAAGTTTTCAAAAATGGTTTCACTCCTGTATTGTTTAGGGTAATGCTTGGAGCAAGAACTTTGCACCATGCAAGCACATCCAGGAATTGCGTAACCGCATGGACCATGAATACTGATACACTGATTGGTAAGCAAATAGATCCGCATGTTTATCTGGTATCTCAGCACTAATCACTGCATCAACTTGGCTAATTAACAGTCTTTGGTCTTTGATCGCCAAACACAAATATAAGTATATGAGCATGCGGTAGTCCCCTTTTCTAAAATTCAATTGTGTAAACAACTGGGAAAAAAGAAACAAAGTATAAGCTAAGTCTGCGAAATCATATTTAAAAAACATGTAAAATTAGTAAGAATTTGTCAAACTTACGTGCTTTGACTTTTCTAAAATGACATTCTGTGCTTTTGTCGCGCAGTAGCTCCATAAGCTTCATGTGGAAAACACGGGAAACAATGTCCAGTCTACCCTTAGCTTTATGACCAGGAATGTTTAGTAAAGCCATTTCAATCTCAGACCACTTTGGGTTGCACATAAACGTTACAAAAAATAAAAAATCTTGGGATCCCGCCCACCGACAGATGGCCATAGCATCTTGGTATTTTTGCACCATGTACCTAGGACCTCCTATGAAAGAGGAGGGTAGAACAATCTTTCTTCCTATCGTGCGTGCACTCGTATCGCCAACTGTAATAGCATCTTGCAGACCCTTGTACAGTTCATCGTAATGTACTTTGGTTACTCTTTACCCACGACAATCTGTCTTCTTCAATGCGTGTGTAACTGTCTACAATGAACTGGTGGAAAAGCCTACCACCCCACAACAGAACCGAGCCATCTTCAACTATGCGCTGTATAAGATAGGCGTAATATTCCTGCATTGTTACAGTCGTTCTTTTAGTTTCTAAACGTACATCAAATTCTCTATATCCTATATCACACCTGAAACCATCCTCACCGTGAGGAAATAAAAGTGGATATTGCATAGACATGAAAGAAGGGTGCTTTTCACTAATCCTTTTTAGTATCCCATTCTATCTTCAATCACCATATCACGACAGCCACATGAATCTGCATTTGAGTTATCAATCAATGCTGCAATCTCCGACGAAGTTGGTAAATTATATTGTCGCTCATCCCTGTAACGCCTCTCCAACGGTCTGACGGTGATAGGCTGGTATTCCAATGCATGAAATCTATCTCTAGACATTTTAAACACTTTGGCAAACTCGCTACAGTGTTTGAACATGCGTATTAGATTGTTGACAATATCCACATCTAAATTTTGCGTCATTCCTTCATGACACGACGAAACCCGTTTATTGACTTCATTACTGGTGTCGTAGAAATATAACTGAGCAAATTTTGGTTTATCCGTCGACGATAGAAGTGAGCCGATTCGATGGTGGTTTTGACCATTCAATCTGTAAACATCCTCCGCCATTGTTTATGGAATTATCAACATTCCCACTCATTGACGTGTAAGCAAAAATAGAATTATAAATCGTACATGTTGCCAAAATTCCTTTGAAACAGATCCTCCGTTGTAGTCCAGAAGGTCCATTAAATAATTGGAGGATGGCCGGTAGAACGGTAGCTGAACCTTTCCCTTCTGACAACATATTGAAAATTTTGGGTTTGAACTTGTACTCCCCCTTTTTAACCTTTCTTCAAACCAAAGCAATGCTCCACAGTACGAAGATGTACATGCAGGAGGGCCAAAACTATGCGTTGAAAACAATCTACCTGCATATTTAGCAAAAAAATATAGAAAAGGTTTGAACAGTCAATGCATTTTATACTAACCAAGTTAATGTGTGATACATATGCTGCCCGTATTCCCAACTGCAGAAAGAAGGATACATTATGAAGCAGCAGACATGGATATGCCATTCCCACTTTGAGCTAAGTCAAATGATGCCGAAAATGAGTCGGTGGGACACTCCGTCAGGATGTGGTTTTCTGCAATAACAGACAACGGTGGTAAGAACATTCAAAACATGGAATAACCTGCAACAGACATACTGTAAAGGATACATATGAAGTTCTGTCAATGTCCAATAGTAGATGAAGAATAAAATTAGTCTTGCCTATAACTATTGTCAATAATTTTTTGTGCCTCGGTTTTCGATGTCTGTTATGGCGGTTTATCTGACAAACTGCACACACAAATCAACATTTCGTAAATCGTCGTGTATACTATGCATAGTCGAACGAAAAAAGTAGTAAAATGATACTAACTCTGTCGACGGTAAGATCGCTCGATAAAAATCAATTTGATGGCATCCTCCTCATGCTGTCGACAAAGAAAGTCGGAGAAATTATGCAGGGACATGTCTATGAAATCATGACAGCAGTGGCTGCACCACATCCATCTGGTTGTATGATATTTTTTTGCCCGTTTCGAACCCAGCAGCAGTCTACATCTCGCTCTGGCAGACTTGCATATTTGGGTTTATAAGTTAATTCAGCCTCAGGACAGTCAGAGAAATATCAATATGACAGCACGCAGAATGTATAGAAACATTAGGATAGTCATAGATGATAGAATAGTGTGTACAAAGATGGTATCAAAAGCATGCTAGCGACTACTGACATGCACGCGTGTGCAACATGCTAATGTCTGACATCAAAATCAACTATCCAGCCTACCGTCGTTGGATATGATGAGTGCGCTAAGTCAAGGATAGCTTTTGGGAAAGAAAAGGGGTTTTAAAAAAGTAACAGTAATAGTTATACATGGTTAGACCATAAGGTGGAGAAAGGCAAACAAAAATAGTAGGACGGTGACAAATAAAGAACATCCTGTGCATCGTTCATCCAGTTTACACTAAGAGCGTAAAGTAGGCGGAGGTTGAAAGCAGTTTAACAAATAGAGAAGAAACTTGACATGTTTGTAGTCGTTAGAAATAGGCATGTTGGGAATGAACAAAACCATGAAAAAGATGGAAGACATATGTAGTTGGACCTATAGATTGTGTACTCATAAACCTTATTTACCTGGACCTATAGACCGAATAATCAGAAACCTTGTGTGCCAGGAAACACCCTCACCATATAGAGAGGGGCTGCCTGCATAAGCAAACTCCGGCTTTTAACTGGTGCAATCAGACTTTAATGTAATTCATGCTAATTATCCTTGGTGACATGTAGCAAATTTGGTACCAGTAACATTGCAGTAAAAATACTCCATAAACATATAAATGAAGAAAATATGGGTAAAGCATTTATAGACAAATAGTTGAACAAAAATTTGAATGGTATCCAGAATCTATCGAAAATATAAGAGATAACAATAGTGCAAATCAGGCATGTAATGTTAATGACAGGTTGGCGTTAGCAGACGAAGTAAAAATTTTAATTCACCAAGTACAAAAAATAGGTAGGACTCCGGTTCGATGATAAAAAATAATCGTTTATAGTTGATGTTTGCAGTCTGAAATTGAAGTCAGTTCACATTTAATGTTTGTAGTCGGAAATTGAAGTCTTGAGAAATTGTTAAAGTCCAAAGTCTGTTAAGGAACGCTTAAATGCTAACTGCACATATATCACAGAATTTGTTTGAAAAGCATTCGGGATGTTAAAGTGTGCTTATTTACCCTTCACTTAAACTGAAAAGATGACTCACAACTATTGAGGTGTAGTAGGGAAGAGAAGTTGATTCAAAAATTCAAAAAGGGAGAGGAATACGAAAATCTATTACCAATTCAACACGGTTTAAAAATTGTGAGCAAAAAACAGAGCCAAGCAGGTTGACTGTACCTTCAACTCGTAGACCAGCGCGCTGGAAATCCACTCATGCAACAACAGTATAGCTTCTATTTACAGAGCAAAAACATTGGATGCCTGCAAAAGCATACACCAGCTTTTAAAAAAGGAGGTAACTGGTGCAGTCAGGGTGTAATGTACTTAATGTTGATGATCTTTATTGACATGTAGCAAAATTGTTACCATTAACATTGCAATACAAACATATCATAATCATGAAAACCGATGAAAATATAGGTAAAGCATATGTAGATAAACTTTTGAACAAAAAAATGAATGGTATCCAAAATGTACCAAAAATACAGTAGACAATAGTACTGTAAATCAAGCATGTAACGTTAGCGACGAGTTGGCGTTAGTGGATGGAGTAAAAATTTAAAATCACGGACCAAAAAAAATTGCTAGGCCTCCTGTGCGATGATAGAAAATAATCAGTTAATGGACAGTTGAAGTAAGCAGGAAATTGTAGTAATAGATTAGGTAAAATAGATTGCACAAACCATAGAGGTTTGAATCTGCAAATGGAAAGCAAACGAATTATTAATCTGTATATGTACATACATATCCGCATAGATAATTTTTAAAAGAAAGATTAACAAAGTACAAACGGTCTATGATAACATCAATTTTTTATCCTTCCCTGCTGAGAAACAGCTCTAGTGTTTGTAGAGATGGAAAGCAAATATTAAGAAGAAGTAGCATTTAAAGACATAGTCAGCAAAGGGGACGTGTGCAAATCTGATATTCGATGTTGTATCTTTAGCTCATTACCCTTGCATAGATTGAATGTTACTGTATTGTTGCCTACATCAAACTATATACTTATACGTAATACATGCAATTTTAGAGTGAGTTTAGCTAGGGGGCTGCTGGACCTGTTTGTGGATGTTTTTGGCCCCATATAAGTTGTACTAAATGCTTCTCGCTTTCTGTTTTTCAGCTTGGTTTCACAATTTCCACTGTAACCCTAACTAAAAATTTTGTTTCCTCATTTCCTCTACTTGATTTCTGTCAGTTGTCAGTTCATTGTTACTAGTTTTGTTCACAGACTCACTTGACAAATTACCTGCACAGTCAACCGAGCAGTCAAAGGGAGGAAGGGGCTAAACGATAAGGTATCCTATACTGTAGTTAATACTTTCATGACTAGTTGTCACCATTCGATGGTTAAACGATAAGGTATCCTATATTGTAGTTAATATAGTCAACCAAGCAGTCAGAGGGAGGAAGGGGCTAAAGCAGGCCATATTCTGGTGGGCAGTCGTCCTTAAGCTTGACAAATGGTAGGCAAAGGTTCGGAAAGGCAGTTGGCCAAAGTAATAGATGAGGGGAGTAGGATTCCAACGGGGGTGAGTATTTCGCGGGGAGGAGTGACGGGAAGGGAGGGGAGGAATCGGTGGGTTGGAATAGGGATGGATGCGAAGAGGGGCGGATTGTGGGAGGACCGTGTTAGAGTGGAAAGAGGGAAACTAATAGCAAAGAGAAGGAAGTTGCCGGTAGGAAATGGTGCAGCAGCTATAGATAAGGTAGAGGGAAAAAAATAAACAGGAGAAACATGTATTTTGAAATGAGAAAAGGAGAGTTGTCCACGTCAGTTTGGAAAAGTTACGGCTTATTAATAGATATCTGAAACATTAAAATAAGTCTTTGTCTTCATTAATTCCAACTTCCTTCTTCATTGACTTACATTTTTTCATACATCGGATTTAAGACAAACCGTCAATCCTTTTCTTTGCTACAATGAGAGTCTTTTAGTGTTTCATGGTGATTTTCTATGTTTGGTCTCAGCATTAGCTCCATCACTTATATTTCCAGTCTTATAATCATTTCTCCGATTAACTCCATTTTGTGTCAGGGATCGTCCATTCTAACTACTGGATGCAGTTGTCGAAGTCAATATATGCCTGAATTCTGAAAAGATGAGTTCAAATCCTTTTATTTCTTTTTCTTTAGAACTTGTTATTTTAGGAAGCTGTTTGCTGTCGGCTGGCACCGATCTAAGGGTATCTCCAGTGGGTTAAGGGCAGAATATTCAGCCTGCTGAATATTCAGCCTTAAACTGGGGTGGGCTCGTCTGGCCTCAGGCGCCCATTAAATGAAATGGGCGCCTGGCATTAGGCGTCCATTTCCATTTAATGGGCGCCTGAACAACAGGCGCCCATAAAATAGGCGCCTAAACTCCACCCCCTACAAAACACCCCCGCCTTCCCTCCCCTCCTCACTTTCTACTCTCATTTTCATTTTTAATTTTTTTAAATTAGAAAATCTAAACGAAATGCCGCCGCGTCCAACCAAAATCGCCCGAAGAACGGTTCATAGACATCCAGCGGAGCAAGCTGGACCATTACACGTTCCGCCACCACCTGGAGTTTCACCAGACGATCTACATGTACTACACGAGCTGCCAGATGGTTATCGGCATAGAGCCGAAACCGCTTAGACGACCATACAGGTATAAATTGCAAATTATTATGATTGGTTATTTTAATATGTACATTATATACTCATATTAGATAACCCTTACTCTATCGAAAATTATTAGTTCATAAATTATCTATAGGACCATTACATTCACTGTCGGGGTAGTTGGGCTAAGTGCATTACCCAGTTTTATGACTATCTTCCTGGTCCTATTATTGAGAGGCTATAGGCTAGCCCTTTTGGTCTTTTTTTGTCGATTAGGCATGTTCAGTCCTTTGATTGACCTCTCATTCAGGCATTAGCTGAGAGGTGGTGGCCCACCACGCATACATTTCATTTTTTTATTTTGAGCTTGGTATCACCCCAGTTGATTTCTACATGTTTACTGGGATTGAGATTGAACGACATGGTTTTCGACCTTTTCCATTTGATGATTTATACGAGTCGCCCAATCTGTTTACTGTTTTTTTACCACTGATATATGTTACCTGCGTCACTAGTGGTTCTGTTAAGTTGACTTACCTGCAGCAGTACATCACCAGTTATATAGCTGGAGCCGATACGATGGATGCAGTTACTAGAGCATTTCTGTTGTACCTGTTTGGTTCGACCTTTTTTTCGAACCAAAAAGGTACGGTTAGACTAGGCTATTTAGCATCTCTTACCAGACTAGACCAGCTACATACTATTGACTGGGGCACAACGATATTAGGCACTCTATATACCGCTCTAGATTCATTTGCGCTTGGCGATGTTAGGCAGATGTATGCTTTTTGGTATATTTTGCCGTTATGGTACTTCGAGTACACGACAAACATGCATCCCCGCATCCAGGACACGGCTAGTCAGGCTGCTGAGCATTACTTCCCTAGGATGAGACGATGGGAGACTATGCAGTACGTACATCATGTCCCCTTAGGTGTACGGCATGACTTGAAGGAGGCTAGGTCACAGTTTGATATGCATAGTCGAGGTAACATCATTCGGACTCCTTGGGCCTCACATTGGACTCATCTAGCAGATGCAGGTCTTCTGGTGGACGACCATCCCTTGATGGTTGCGTATTCACTATCTAGACGTAGGATTGCTTTGCATACACCTGCATTTATGCCTATGTGGTATTTGGGAGAGAGATGTGCTTATCAGATTACGGGTGATCGTCATATACCATATGATCCTTTATCTTGTGAGACATGTTTGGTGGACATAGGGTGATCGACGATTGGTACTTAGATGCACTACGATAGGCTGGATGGGTGGATAGTAGTACTTTCTTCATCGATGGGGATTACGATGCTTATGGGGCTAGAGTAGCACCCTGCAGATTCATCGTACCGGATTATGTTCGTAGGGTCAACTCTGATCATATAGGACCTCATCTGGCAGCCGGTAGAGTTCAGGTACCGCAAGTTTCATTTGACCCGATTCCGTCACAGTTCTCCCAGACTCCCATGCAGTTGGAGCCTGATACTACTTTTAGAGTATATGACGTGACAGGTACTTTGATTGAGCGGCCTTTAGTCTTTCCAGATCACCCCGACTGTCCTGGTGTGCCTTCAGTCGGGTTATATCCTCCGTATGAGGTACGTTTGTTGTTTATTGTCATTTTTCCTTCATTTTATGCTTAGTTTCTTACTATGTCAAATTTCATCTTTATGTAGTATGCTGCTAGATTGGACCAGGCCAGAGTTTCACTTGGTGTGTTTCGTGATATGACTCTTGCATATACATACACCATGCATGATATGTACATGCAGCATACACAGATGCTAGAGGCGCAGATTGATCAGCTATCAGCTAGACTTGCTGTATATGAGCCTTTCGGATCACAAGGCGGAGGTGATGCTGGTCCCAGTGGCTATAATGCTGGTGGTTTAGATGAGGACGATAGGGATGACGAGGACGAGGGGGATGATGGTGATGGGGATGACGACGATGATGATGGAGATGATGATGATGGTGATAGGGATGATGACGATGACGATGATGGAGATGATGGTGGTGATGATGTTGACGACGACGATGTTGCATCCCTTTAGTTGTACACCTTTTATTTTATGTGTAGTAGACGTTTCATTATATGTTGCAGTTTCTATAGCTTATGTACTTATGTCATTGTTTGAGTATACTGTGTATTCTTTATGTTTATATACTTTCACTTTCTTGGATTTTGGGTTACAATGCTCGAGTATACTGAATTCTATATGTCTGTGTATACTATGAATTATACATGTTGGTGTATAATGTGAATTCTATATGTCTATATATACTATGAATTATATATGTTAGTGTATAATGTGAATTCTTTATGTTTGTGTATACTTATAAGCACCAACTAGTTACATATAAATATAAAAAAACCAATAGTGACAGTAGATAGAAAACTTATTAAAACCTACTAGTGACATAAAAAAAACTACTAGTGACATATACGAACATAGAACACTGATAAAAAACGACACAGTAATAATAGACCACAAATATGAAGAAACTAGACGTGACAATTAAACTGCAACTCCTGTATAGAAAGTCTAAGATGTCTTATCTCCTGTTCTAGTTCGTTTGCATAGGTTATGCCCCTTGGACATAAAGGATCATCCAACTATTTCGCGTAATTGCAGCCATTCGGCTAGAATTGACATAGTTGGATTCGACGACCAATATTTTCTCCATCCGCATGTACTACAACTTCAACTTCATACCCCACTGACACCAAACTGGGTGTGATTCAACTTCTTGCTCAGTGGGAGGTTGAACTACATAAACCTGGTTCTCAAGTTATTCATATGACATACGAACAACATGTTGTTCGTATGGTGGTTCAACCACTTCCTGAAGTCTCAACTGCTCAAGGTTTTGAAACTGACCGTGGACATCTTCATAGTGCTGTTCTTGATAATCGATAAGCCAATCCTCATCAGTATGTGGACTTTCCGTAGGCACGTAATCTGCATCTGAATCGATAGAAGAAGGCCAAGAAGGCATTGCGATGAAGAATTTATTGTTGTGAGTGAGGAAGAAGATGATTATGAATGATGAATAAGTAAATCAGAAAGAGCATATATAAACAAACATTACATTTGTGCTACCACTACTTTTTGATCTGACAACAAACAATACACAAGAGCATATATAAACAAACATTACACATAGGCATTAGCTTTGACGACAACAACAGACATTATCATTTGAAAAGACAATTCAGAAAGCTCTCGACACATTAACGAACGTTACATAACCAACTAGCAATACTGTTATCTTAAGGCCATCCAAATCTTTCTAGCCAATTTTGGCGTATGAAGTACGCATTATGGGCAATGAAGGGAGTGCGATATTTTAAATTGTATCGACCGTCATAAGTTGAACGTGTAGTCTCAAACACATTTTTCAATATTACCTCATTAATAATCTTTGTGTAACGCGTGCATGCCCTAGTAAAGTTTCCGTATGCAGTCCTGAGCTCTTGAGCCGTACGTCTGACTTGAGAGCCCGCGTCGTTGTTGTAGAGTTCAGCCAGAGTGTCCCAAAAAGTAATTACCATTCACTCCTGATTATTGCACATCTCATCGGTTTGAATGTAGTACTGCATAAGCAACTTCAATTCATGAGACGTAAATGTCATGTTGGACAATGTAGTTTGAATAATGTTAGGTTTCTAAATGATTTAAACAGATAACGATTTGTGAATTTATATAATGGATGTTCTTTCTCTCCACTCAACAAAGCAAAGAATCTTGACCGAAAAATGAACGTGGCTATAGTACGTGAATTGACCGCACACTGACACACCTTCTCTCCACTCAACAAAGTAGAGAATCTAGACCGACAAATGAACGTGGCTACAATACGTGATTTGACCACACACTCATCCACCTTCTCCCCGCTCAACAAAGCAGATATTCTTGACCGACACATGAACGTGGCTACAGTACGTGATTTGACCGCACACTGATCCACCTTCTCTCCACTCAACATAGCAGATATTCTTGACCGACAAATGAACGTGGCTACAGTACGTGATTTGACCGCACACTTACCCCCTTCTCTCCACTCAACAAAGCAGAGATCCTTGACCGGCAAATGAACATGGCTACAGTACGTGATTTGACCACAAACTGACCCCCTTCTCTCCACTCAAGAATTAGTCATATATATAACCATATGGATCTCATACTTGTTCACCACAATTTAGTCTAACAAAACATTCAAATATCAAACAACTATCCTCAAATATCAAACAATGTCTGGAAATTTACTAAAAGCTATATTGCTATGCGACAGTGACTCTGAAGAAGAAGCGTATGCGTTAGCGCATCAACAAGAGTAGGAGGAACTGATGGAGATATACCGTGAAACATACGGATCAACTTATGGAAAACATGATGGTTCCGTTGTGGGTCGAAAATATATCAACTGTAACCAACAAGCATTTCAAAAAACACTTATGCAAGATTAGTTTGCCCGTGATCCAACTTACGGTCCAGAGATGTTTAGACGACGATTCAGAATGAGTCGTCCATTATCTTTAAGAATTCTCGAAAGTATTCAATAGAATAATAATTATTTTATTTACAAGCAGGACGCTGCAAAAAAACAACGTTTGAGTGGGCATCAAAAGATGACCGCAGCTTTGAGGATGTTAGTATACGGTACACCCGCCGATGCCCTTGACGACGCATATCGTATTACAGAGAGTATGACATTGGAAAACCTAGATCATTTTTGTGACACAGCTGTGGACGTTTATGGGACGGAATATCTTCGTTCTCCAAACGAGGCAAATGTAACGCGCTTGCGTGAAATGCATGAAAGCAAAGGCTGGCCTGGAATGCTTGGAAGTCTAGATTGTATGCATTGAGAGTGGAAGAACTGTCCAAAAGCTTTTCATGGAGCATATAACGGCAAAGAAAAAAACCAACTATCATCATAGAAGCAGTTGCCTCTCATGATTTGTGGATTTGGCATGCTTTCTTTGGAATGTCAAGTTCTCTTAACGACTTAAACGTTGTCAAACGATCTCATTTGTTTAATGATTTGGCGCAAGGTAAGTCAACTCCCGTATCATTTACTCTTGGTCATAACACATATGAGCATGGATACTATTTAGTAGATGGAATTTATCCCAAATGAAGTACGATTGTAAAGACATTTGCAAACCCATTGACGGCAAAATAGAAACAATTTGCTGCAATGCAGGAAGGACAAAGGAAGGACGTAGAAAGGGCGTTTGGGATCCTTCAAGCAAGGTTTGCAATGGTCGGCAATCCATGTAGATTATGGAAGAGATCAAAAATGGCTACAATTATGTTCTGTTGTATAATTCTGCATAACATAATCATTGATGATGATGCGGTATGGATTATCCCGATTTCGAGTGTGAAGGGGCAAGACAACCCCCCGAATTGTTCCGCACAGCCACGTTACGAAATGAAGGACAGTACGCAATTCATGACGATCATCATGAAGTATATCGTAATACAGCTATTCATAATAGACTCCAAAGGGATTTAATGGTGCATATTTGAAATTCTCACGGAAATCAGTAGTTGGGGATGGTGGATCTTTGTTTAATTACATATGTTTGCCTTTTTTATTTCTGTAACGAAGTGTAGAATGCTTCAATTTTTATGTTTGTAATATCATTTATGTTTGATGAAGTAAATCTATATTGATATCTACATAATGCATCGAAAAAAATGATATACCATTGAATATTGTAAAACTGAAAATAGCACATGACTGCAAATATGAACTGAAGGTACATGGATATTTAAACTGCAATAACTAAAAATATCACATTAATACGTCAACTACATATGTTTTGTTCCAGATCTACTCTCAACAATGCATTGTTTGTACTCCATCCAATATTGCATTTTAATTGAGTCTATTCCGATAACATCCTTTTCCATTATTAAGGTCTCTTGGCGTTGCCGCTCTAGCTCAAACCGGCCCTTCTCAATCTCAGTCAATTCTTTTAACACGGCAAGCTTTTCTGCACTTCCTCTTTGACGTTCTGCATTTTCTCTCGCATGTTTTTCATGCATTAGGGCTAAACGAGAATCGATTTGAGATTGAACAGAAATTTTCTTCTTAGCTGCTTGTTGCCCCATCGGTCTAACGTCTTCGTCAAATGCGGGTACTGCCTATTCATCTTCGTTATCTAGGCATACATTTGAGTCCATATGAGAAGAATTGTCTGCGCTAGAATTGTAATTACATCTACTTGTTTTTTTTCTTCCCTTCGACTTCGTCTGGACATCTCTTAAGCTTTTTGCGGTGTTTGAGCTCCATTTTTGTTGGCTAACAAGCAAGTCATAGCAGTTTGCAAACTGATAGTAGTGGGGTTTCTTTGTACAATTTCTCTTGGAAATAATTTCAAGAATTGATCGTTCGCCATTCTTTTCTACAGAAACACAAAATGATATATTAACAAAGTGATCAGAAATCAATGTAAATTAAAAATCATATTTTTCAAAGCGCTACCAATTCAGCTTCGTCACCGATTCCACTTGGATTCGCTGTTCTTATTTTGTGGATCTGTGACTCGTAAAATTGTGTTTGTCGATTAATCTTCCCAAAACGACCCGTGATTGCAGACATTGACCTCGTCTTTTCAACATGTTTTATATTGTACGCAGTCACAACTTTTGCCCAAAACGCCTCTCCACTTTGGTCGTTCCCCTTTACTGAGTCGTTAGAAAAATGACGGTAAATATAACACAAATCCTTATCTTCATCGCTAGACCATGGAGCAGAAGAATGAAACGATAGAGGAGGGTGGTTTGGGGATGAACATTTTGAAGGGTTGAGAATCAAAATCGCAACTATCCATATTCATCGCTTCGGTATATGATTGAAACGGATGAGATAAACTTTCAATATTATGGAATTGAGAATAGAATTATAATAGAAGAAGAGATATGTGTATTACAATCTGAATAATATTCCGATATATGTAATAAAATCATAAATATTACCGTTTTAATTTTAAATATGACCGTTTACAACCGTTGTGGTCAAAATATGACCGTTTTTAGCTGTTGGAATTCAAATATAGATGCCGGTTATAGCCGTTGGAAGATAGAGCGAAGCGGAGAGAGGGGGGCTTGGGCGTCCATTTAATGGGCGCCCAAGCCCAGCGTCCATTTTATGGGCGCCAGGGCTTGGGCTTCCATTAAATGGGCGCCCAAGCCCAGTTCAAAATTCTGAATCGAATCCCATTAAATGGGCGTCCAAGCCCAGTTCAGCATTCTAAATCGAATCCTGAACATTAAGCTTAATGTTGCTCCTAAGTTTTACCACTGGAGAGTTTTTTTTCGCAAATTCAACGTTGAATGCAACGATTGGAGATGCCCTAATATATACTGCTGATTGGATTGTTTAGAAACTTCTCATGTTGCGTTCTAGCCAAATGTGCCAAATTAGTATTGTGATTACTATACCTCTAAGTTTATCGAGTGATTTATTTCTAGTAATTCCATTGAAACCCTGTTGGAAATTTGTTTGAAGTGAATTGTTAAAAAATGGCTAAGTGGAAATTGGCTCCTATATTTGAATAGTCCCACATTGTGAGATTATATGAAAGAATCAAGTATTTATACTTGATTCTTAGAGGCTAAGTTGGGCCCTTTAGGCACCCAATGATGCTCTTTTGTGAGGAGGGAGGCCATGCTTGACCACCACACACGCGCGCGCGCCGACCGACCGAGTCGACTCGACCCGACCCTGGCCGGGCCGGGCTCGGGCTTGGGGTTGTAGTGGTGTACCACTTATATTTTTGCTACAAGTTTATTAACAGTTTTTTGACCGGGCTGGAACGGTTATTTAAGCCCGTATTGAAGAACGTTGAGCAACGTTCATTGTTTGACCCATTATTCTCAGATCCGTTTTTGTTGCCCACGTCCCCCAACCAGTAACGTTCTTTTTCACTGCTCCGTCTTCTTAACTGATAGAGAGACGGACGAAAAGAAGAACAACATCTCAGTTTTCATTTTACAAAAAACCGCAGACAGAAAAGAAAAAAATTCGAGCAATAATTTTAAAAGTGCAAACGGAATCGCTTCGTCGGTGCAATGAATCGGTACCACAACTGTAGAGAGGCTGTTTTATCCTAGAGGCGGCGGTGATAGTTACGAACTGCTGGCACCAAACAGCAGATCGCCGAAACGTCTTCAAGAAAGTGACGTAGTCCACGACTCAGCCGAAGTTAGCCATTGTTTCTAACAATTTGAAGACGTTCGACAACAATGACTTCTGCTGCAGATCTAGATGCTGCCGCTCCCACTTCCTTCTTCCAACTCCCCATGGTCTCTGCTGCTGCCTTCAGATTCGAGGGCCTCCACTTCAAACGCTGGAGACAGAAGATGGAATTCTTCCTGACCACCAGAAAAGTTGTGGCTGTGCTGACAACCGACAAACCGCAGCTACCCAGTAGACCAGACGATGAAGCAGATGCGGATCAGATGCGGGTCTGGACAGAAAAATCAAATGAGTTGCAGAACTGGACAGAGCAAGATTACATGTGCCGAAACTTCATACTCAACGGCCTCAGCGATGACCTGTACGACTACTACAATTCTGACAAGTCGGCCAAAGAGATCTGGGAAGCACTGCAAAAGAAGTACGATACCGAAGAGGATGGAGCGAAGAAATATGCAGTCAGTCGCTACCTTAAATACCAGATGACGGATGACAGGTCAGTAGAGATGCAGTCTCATGAGCTTCAAAAAATTGCTCATGAGATCATCTCCGAAGGTATGAGTTTAGATGAACAGTTTCAAATTGCTGTTATTATTGATAAACTGCCACCAGGTTGGAAAGACTTTAAGAATGTGCTTAGGCACAAGACTAAGGAATTCTCCTTAGAGAGCTTGATCACTCGCCTCCGTATTGAGGAGGAGGCTCGAAAACAGGACCAGAAAGAGGAAGTGCTTGTTGTCGCCAACAACAACACTAAAAAGTCCAAGCCAGTAGTTCTGAAACCAAATCCGAAAAGCTTTAAGAATCAGAACCGCAACCACAACAAACAGAATTGAAACCCGCAAGGGAACCAAAAAGGACAGCAGAAACCGACCCAAAAGAATGACTCTGGACAATTGTTTCTGTGCTACAACTGTGGAAAACCAGGTCATATGGCATGCAAGTGTAGGAACAGACCAGGCCCTGCACCGCAGGCTAACCTGGCTGAGGAGCCTTTGACGGCTATGATTTCTGAGATTCACCTTGTTGGTGGATCAGAGGGTTGGTGGGTAGACACTGGTGCATCTCGCCATGTCTGCTATGATCGTGCTATGTTCAGTACATACACGGCTGCTGATGATCAGAAAGTGCTGTTGGGAGATTCTCACACAAATACAGTTGCAGGCATTGGAAATGTGGAAATAAAGTTTACCTCTGGAAAGACAGTTCTTCTAAAAGATGTGATGCATACTCCAGAGATGAGAAAGAATCTGGTTTCTGGTTTTCTCCTTAATAAGGCTAGCTTTACTCAAGTTATAGGGGCTGATTTGTATACTTTGACTTATAAGGGGATGTTTGTAGGGAAGGGTTATGCTTGTGAGGGTATGTTCAAACTGAATGTTGAATCTAATAAAGTAACCAGTTCTGCTTATATTGTGTGTGACTTTAATATTTGGCACTCTAGATTATGTCATGTAAATAAGCGTATAATTCATAACATGATCACATTAGATTTGATTCCTAAAATGTCACAAACTGATTTTGATAAATGTGAATTCTGTAGTCAAGCAAAAATCACTAAGAAACCCCATAAATCAGTTGATAGATTTTCTGAACCCTTAGACTTGATTCATTCTGACATATGTGAGCTAGATGGTACTTTGACTAGACATGGACACCGTTATTTTATCACTTTCATAGATGAAATTTGATATGTTTAAATTATTTAAAACTGAAATTGAGAATCAATCTAATAAGAAAATTAAGATACTTCGTAGTGATAGAGGAACAGAATATGAATCTAGTTCATTTCTTGATTTCTATAAATTGAATGGTATAATTCATGAGAGAACTGCACCTTATTCACCTGAAATGAACGGTAAAGCTGAAAGAAAGAATAGGACCTTTACCGAATTATTGTAGCTATTTTGTTAAATTCAGGTGCAGCAAAACGTTGGTGGAGGGATATTTTGTTGACTGTATGCTATGTATTGAATAGAATCCCTAAATCAAAACATAAGATTTCACCTTTTGAAATTTTAAGAAATTATAAACCGAATGTATCTTACTTTAGAACTTGGGGATGTTTGGCATATGTTCGTATACCCGACCCTAAGAGAATAAAATTAGCAAGTAGAACATACGAATGTGTATTTATTGGCTATGCTATTAATAGCAAAGCATATAGATTTTATGACCTGAATACAAATAATATAGTAGAATCTATTGATGCTGATTTTTATGAAAGTAAATTTCCTTTTAAATTGAGGAATAGTGGGGGCACGTCAAATAACACCGTGCCTATTAGAACAGAACTGAATGAATCTTCTGAAACTGAACCTAGAAGAAGTAAAAGAGCAAGAGTTGATAAAGATTTTGGCTCGGATTTTTGCATTTTTACTATAGAGGAGGATCCAACAAACCTCCAAGAAGCCTTATCTTCTTTAGATGCCGATTTTTGGCAAGAGGCTATAAATGATGAGATGGATTCCTTGGAATCCAATAAGACTTGGCACTTAGTAGATTTACCACCTGGTTGTAAGTCTATAGGTTGTAAATGGGTACTTAAAAAGAAATTAAAACTTGATGGAATAGTTGAAAAATATAAAGCTCGTTTGGTAGCTAAAGGTTTTAGGCAAAGAGAAAATATAGACTTTTTTTGACACTTTTTCACCTGTAACTAGAATCACATCCATTCGAGTACTAATTTCATTAGCATCTATTCATAATTTAATTATACACCAAATGGATGTTAAAACTGCCTTTTTAAATGGTGAATTAGAAGAGGAAATTTATATGGACCAACCTGAAGGCTTTGGGTCCTTGTCAAGAACATAAAGTTTGCAAATTAGATAAATCATTATATGGTTTAAAACAAGCACCTAAACAATGACATGAAAAATTTGATAATTTAATAATCTCAAATGGTTTCAAAATTAATGAAAGTGACAAATGCATTTATTATAAATCTGAAAATGACATTTGCACTATAATATGTTTGTATGTAGATGATCTACTTATTTTTGGATCAAACATTCATGCCATAAACACTGTTAAATCTTTGTTAAGTGCCAATTTTGATATGAAAGATCTAGGTGAAGCGAGTGTAATTCTTGGTATTAAGATTACTAGGTCCGAAAAGGGACTTTCTTTGGATCAATCTCATTATATTGAGAAGATCTTAAAGAAATACAATTACTTTGACTGTAAAACTACATGTACACCATATGATCCTAGTGTAAAACTTTTCAAGAACACTGGTGAAGGTGTAAGACAGTCTGATTATGCGAGCATCATTGGCAGCCTTCGGTATGCCACTGATTGTACTAGACCCGACATTGCCTATGTCGTGGGATTATTATGTAGGTTTACTAGTAGACCTAGTATAGAGCATTGGCACGCTATTGAGAGGGTCATGAGATACCTAAAACGAACCATGAACCTTGGATTATATTACGAAAAGTTTCCAGCTGTTCTTGAAGGTTACACCGATGTAGACTGGAATACTTTATCTGATGACTCAAAGGCAACCAGTGGCTATATCTTTAGCATTGCTGGAGGAGCTGTTTCTTGGAAATCCAAGAAACAGACTATTTTGGCTCAGTCTACTATGGAGTCTGAGATGATAGCACTAGCAACAGCTAGTGAGGAAGCAGAGTACTTAAGAAATCTGCTAGCTGAGATTCCTTTATGGGAAAAACCGATACCAGCTGTGTTGATCCATTGCGATAGTACCGCGGCTATTGCAAAAGTTCAGAACCGTTATTACAACGGTAAGAGACGACAGATACGTCGTAAGCATAGCACTGTTAGAGAGCTACTCTCTTCAGGAGCTGTTAGAGTGGATCACATACACAGTGATGAGAATTTGGCAGATCCTTTGACGAAAGGATTGGCCAGAGAGAAAGTCCTTACGACTTCTAGAAAAATGGGACTATTGCCTTTAGATTGTTGAGTCACGCACAATGGTAACCCGACCTAATGACCGGAGATCCCAAGAACTAGGTTCAATGGGTAAGAACAAGTTGTTAAGTGACATGAGTTGAACATGCTATTTTTTCATATATATAGAAGCATGTGTTCCTGAAGTGATTAGAGGATGAGTTAATAGAAACTCTTAATGAGATCTATACTCCATTTGGAGTGGAGTACCTACCTTCAGGAGTACTCTTGATAGACTCACCTGTGTGAATGTGGAAATTTGGCCGTTTCCTATGGAGTTTTGGGCAAAACTCCTAGAGCATTCACTAAACTGGGATAGACGTGCATGGCCATAAATGCATGGGCTTATTTGATTGCACTCTAGAAGGATTGTGTATGGTCTGATGTCAGGAATAGAGTTCAAGACTACGTGTCACTCTAGTAAAAACTGAATCTTATTCACTATGCAAAGGTTCAAGTCTAACGACACCTTTGTTTATGCACAATCTTATGTTTCCAGAAATTGCTCGAAAAAAAAAAAAAATTAAAAAATTCAAGTGGGGGATTGTTGGAAATTTATTTGAAGTGAATTGTTAAAAAATGGCTAAGTGGAAATTGGCTCCTATATTTGAATAGTCCCACATTGTGAGATTATATGCAAGAATCAAGTATTTATACTTGATTCTTAGAGGCTAAGTTGGACCCTTTGGACACCCAATGATGCTCTTTTGTGAGGAGCGAGGCCATGCTTGACCACCACACGCGCGCGCGCCGACCGACCGACTCGACCCGGGCCGGGCTTGGGCTTGTAGTGGTATACCACTTATATTTTTGCTACAAATTTATTAACAGTTTTTTGACCGGGCTGGAACGGTTATTTAAGCCCGTATTGAAGAACGTTGAGCAACGTTCATTGTTTGACCCATTATTCTCAGATCCGTTTTTGTTGCCCACGTCTCCCAACCAGTAACGTTCTTTTTCACTGCTCCGTCTTCTTAACTGATAGAGAGACGGACGAAAAGAAGAACAACATCTCAGTTTTCATTTTACAAAAAACCGCAGACAGAAAAGAAAAAAATTCGAGCAATAATTTTAGAAGTGCAAACAGAATCGCTTCGTCGGTGCAACGAATCGGTACTACAACTGTAGAGAGGCTGTTTTATCCTAGAGGCGGCGGTGATAGTTACGAACTGCTGGCACCAAACAGCAGATCGCCGAAACGTCTTCAAGAAAGTGACGTGGTCTACGACTTAGCCGAAGTTAGCCATAGTTTCTAACAAACCCTAGTCGAAGATGTCATTTATGTCATTGTTTATGTTTGGAATCTGTAGTTTGTTTCTAAAAATTTCCTATAGCCCGTTTGAATACGACAACTGAAAAATAGATGAGAACTTGATTCTGGTTCTATTTGCATAACATGCATATCGCGTCTATTGAATTGTCCCATCTAGAAACTTTATCTTGGTCTAGAATTTGTTTGATGTTGCTAGAAATGCATATAAAGATATTTTAGGCGAACATGAAGTGTTCCAGATATGCTTGCACCATGTAATTTCACTGTTAATCTCCCTGACTTGAGTCTAAGTGTGGTTTCCAAGCCCAATAGTCCTTATATTGGTTGTGGATCGGTGGTATCTTACTGATCTACCGAGCAATATAATAAGGCAAATATGAATTATCTTCTGTCCATCTTCCATCAGAGATCAGAGAAGATACTCACCTATTGTGGCCATCTATGATCAAAACATATTCCTCTCCCATCAGATCTATTAATGAATGTCCATTAACTCATGGATCAAACCAGAAACTTGTGCTGTTTCCGTTGACCACTTTCTTTTCCATTGTTTCCTTGATTTTTGTTCTCTTATTGAGTAGCAATTTCCATATGTAAGATGTATAATTGTCTACATTAACGGTAAAATTTTTATTCTTGTATTATCTGTTTCCCATCCACTGAGCCTATATATAATCATAGTTGATAAATTTCGATGCAAGTTTTAATGCATTTGCCTTCATTAAGTCTTGCAATTTTCTCAAGCTCAAACCACCTTCAAATTTTGGTTCATATAAGTTGTTCTAAATCATATTGTGATTTTTTGTTCTTGCAGATGAAATTTGCACAAAGGAGTTCTGCTTATTATTGAAGTTGATAACTGACAAAGTTGAATCCAAAATGTTATTATTGGGTAAATCATGTTTTTAATTGATTCACTTTTGCCATCTATATTCAACTGTTTGCTTGTCCAATTGCTAAATCTTTTGTGTATTTTATCTAAACGCACTCTAAAATCCATTGATTTCAGCTTGCTGTAAGATAAGGGAATTCTCAGGTATGTAACTGGGAAGTTCTCTGCCTAGACTTTTAATAAATTGAGAATTTGATTTTTTGGATTTTGCCCTTTTGCTAAAATACAACGTAGTTTTCTATTCATCCATTTCTAACCCCACAGACTCCCTTATGATGTTTAAGATTTGACTATACTTTCTGCATTTAAAATATTTTCTTTTATAAAAAACCAAAATGTCATCCGCATATAATAAAATGAGCGAGAACTGGTTCAATAAGAAAGATTGGTTTGATGTTGCACTCATAGTATTCTAAGTCTAATAAAATCGTAGGGATCTCCTTATCTTATGTCCCTATTTCTACTGAAGAATCCTATAGGGCTTACGTCCAAAAGAATTGAAAATATGGTAGTGGAAATGCATTCATATATCAAGTGTGCAAATTTTCCAGAAAATCCCATATATATAATAACACATGTTGTATGAATTCCCTATTGATTTTTTCATAGGCCTTATATCAATCTATGTTCAAGCACTTATATTTGGCCATCTTCTTATTGAACACCCTTACCATTTTATATCCTAGGAGAGTTTTATGAAACGATTCTCCCTTGGATGAATGCCTTTTGGTTAATTGAAATTAAATTGTTAAAATATTATTTCATCTTATTGCATAAGAGTAGCTAAAATTTTGTAAGCTACATTACATAACGAAATTGGCTTATAGTCTGATATAGTCTATGGGTTTACATTCTTAGGGATTAAGCATAAAAAGGTATGATCAGTTTCACTAATGATCTACCAGACTGTCAAATTCCCAACATTTCTTGCAAACATCGTTTTTGATCAACTCCCACTGCATTTTTTAAAATTTCGAATTGACACTATCTGGTCTAAGAGAGCTATTCTCGTAGATTTGAAACAATACTGTTTTAACTTTATCTATCTCAACGGCTTTTCCATATCTATTGTTGCATTATCTGAAAGAACATTTGTCAGATGATATTTGAGAAGTTATAATTTATGGAAGAAGAATTAAATAGATCTATAAAATTTTGTAAAGCTTCCATGTTCATATTTTCATTTGCATTTACCAAGTTACCATATTCATCTACCATCATGGGACTCGATTTTTGTTGCCTTGCATCAACAAATCTGGAATGAAAGAATTGAGAGATTCTTTCTCCTTATGTGAGCCATTTTATTTTGAAATGTTGTATGTTCTGTGGTTTGTCTGCATAGTAACTCTGAAAGTTGTTCTACTTTCTATTGATAGAGGAGTAGCACAAGTGTGTCATTTGGGTGGTTGACCAGATTAGAGTATGCAAAATCCAATTCTTGACTCACCGCTTTTGTATTCTTATCCTTTATGGAATGCTTCTTGCTCCAAATTTAAAGGGGTTCCATTATTTTTTCAGTTTTGAAATTAATTGAAATAAAGGATTACCTACACCTGCTTCACCCCAAGCCGCTTGAATAATGTCAAGGTAACCCTCCCATAGTGTCACGGATTATTGTATTTGAAAGGAGTTCCTTTCCTGTTCAACATCGGAGCTGCAAATTTAAAATGGTTAGAGTGCGGTCGCTTGTAGAATGGTTTATGTACTACGGGGGTGCTTTTTGGTGAATTCTCAGCATCAAGCATCTCCTGATCTTTATCTGTCGTGTGCACTATTTCGTTTTGTATGCCATCATCGTTGGCTGCATAATTGTTCTCCACTTGTATATTTACATCAGTTTTGGCTTTGGAATATGAATTGGTATTTTGACCATCAATATTTGTTTTTATGTAAATCTGTTCTTTGTTTCAATATTAGACCATGGCTCCATGTTTTTGGGCATTCTTGAACCATGTCATTGTCGTTGAGATACACTGCATTATTAGATTTATCCTTGTTATTTTGCATTTTCCTACTTTCTATTTGCCGTGGGACTTTGTCTGGTGTATTATCTTGGTTACATTCAATTATCTGTTCAATGTTTGGTATCTGTTCATTATTTGATGTGTTGTTCATCAACTCATTGTTTATCGTCTGGTCAGTGTTTGCTGTGCTATGCTGAAATTAAAGGAGCTGCTTGTCCAATTATTTCATGGTGCATCTGTTTTAGTCCGTACCTTTTCAAATGAACATTATTTCAAAAGGTACCCAAAGCCACTGCAATTTGGACAAACAATGGATCTCCATTCGTATTCAACGTGCTAAGTGAACATTTCATTGTTCTCGTTTACTCTATATACTTTTGATTGGAAAATTAAAATCACTATTAATTCCTACTATAACCCTGAAATATGAAATTTTAATCACATCTTTAGTAAAATGATCCATTTTGAAGGACTGTCGGTACCGATTCTGCTAATACTCTCTTCTGACCAAAATTCCAGTCCGAGTCCTGGGAAGCATATCCAAATCAGAGTGGTCTGAAGCATTTCTTAGAGATTGAGTTTTGAAGACCACCTATAAGAAATTTCAATAAAATGAAGAGAAGAACTTTATTGATGTATTTGTAATTAATACAATGATACTGAAAACAGAGATAGTATCATAGAGTTCTCTAACAAATTACAATGCAGTGTATACACGGTATTTATATGTATTTCAAATAGCAAGATGGGCTGATGTATATTGTAGCAGCCCAAGCCCATTTAGCAGATAATAAACCAGATGCATTCGATCTCTTATCAACGGCTGCCAGACTCTTTAGCTTTGCATAAACATCTGTTCGATCTTCTTACAGTGTATTCTCATACGCCCTCTCAAACCTAAAGGCGATTAGGGTTTGTGGCGATTTTGGATCTGAGTCATCTTAAATAAAAGAAAATCAGTGAGATCTCGAGGTGATTTGAGTTCAGGCTAGAGAACTAGTCAATTGTCATCACAGGATGATAATTGATTAGAAGTTTGGCGAAGCTCACATCTGATTTCAACAGTCATCGATGCTGATGATAAGAGAAAAGGAATGAAGGATGGCCCTTTTTACTCATGGAGGGTCAGTGATTAGGAGCATACTGCTTCTTCGATGATGTTGACTGAGGGGACTTCTTCAATGATGTCGACAGAGATGAGGTATACTTAGATGATATGATGATGTCTTCTGTGCCCTTTACCTTCAGTCGTTTTTTGAATCGATTGAAGTTGCTTTTAGACAGAGGCTTGGTTAGAATATCAGCTGTCTGGTAAGTTGAAGGTATGTGATTTATTTGTAATTTCCCCCTTGCTACTTGCTCGCGAACAAAATAAATATCCAGATCAACATGCTTTGTTCTCGAGTGTAGTATTGGATTGGCTGTAAGATGCACTGCACTTTGATTGTCACACCAGATGGTTGTCTTATTCTCAGTTTTAATATGTAATTCTCCAAGTAGAGATTCAATTCACATAACTTCCGCAGTAGCGTTAGCCACGCTTCTGAATTCTGCTTCTGCACTCGATCTTGAGACAGTTGGTTGTTTTTTTGAACACCATGATATAGGATTGTTGCCTAAATATATACAGTACCCAGTTGTAGATTTTTTGTCATCTGGATCATTGGCCCAGTCGGCATCTGCATATCCATTAATGCTGATTGTATTGCCTGCCTCAAGCATTAGCCCAAAATTAATTGTTCCTTTAATATATCTTAATATCCTTTTAACAGCTTTCCAGTGAGTATCAGTTGGATTTTGCATGAACTGACTTGCTTTATTTACACTATATGTAATATCTGGCCTGGTAATAGTGACATATTGAAGTGCTCCAACGATGCTTCTGTACTATCTATCATTAAGTATTGCCTCTCTTTTGTACTTTGATAGTTGCATATTGCTGACCATAGGTGTTGAGATAGAATTGGCCTCATGCATCCTTGCTTTGTGTAGGATCTCTGATATGTATTTCTGTTGACTTAGATGTATCTTTGCATTAGTGAGTCTCTTGACCTCTATGCCTAGAAAATAAGATAAGTTTCCAAGATCCTTAATGCTGAACTCTAGATTAAGATGCTTTATCAGATTATTAATTTCCTGTTCACTGTTTCCTGTAATGATAAAGTCATCAACATATATTAGAACAAATACAGTTATGTTTTTGCTAATTTTTGTAAAAAGGGAATTGTCAGACTTGGTTAAATGGTAACTAAGTCTAATCATTGTTTCTTTTAATTTCTCAAACCACACTCTTGGAGCTTGTTTCAAGCCATAGATTGCTTTGTGTAATCTGCACACATAATTCTCTTTCCCAGTATGTTTGAAACCTTGAGGCTGCTCCATATATACCTGCTCCTGTAAAATACCATTCAAGAAAGCATTATTTACATCAAGTTGTCTAATGGTCCAATTTCTATGTAAGGCTATGCTAATAACAATTCTTATAGTAGTGGGCTTCACTACAGGTGAGAATGTCTCTGTGAAATCAAAACCACACTGTTGTGAATAGCCCTTAGCTACTAATCTTGCCTTATACTTAGAAATTGTGCCATCAGCATTTTTCTTTAATTTGTAGGTCCATTTACACCCAATAATGTTTTTATCCTTTGGTTTGAGAACAAGTTCCCATGTCTTGTTTCTCATTAGTGCTTGATATTCCTCATTCATAGCATTTTTCCATTTTTCATTTTGTATGGCTTGCTCATATGTGGTTGGCTCCTCTGTATCTAGAACAGTATGGTAAATTTTTGGTTTAAAAATACCACTTTTTGATCTGGTTGTCATGTGGTGACCTGATCTCCCAACATCCTGCTGCTGACTATCTCTTTCACCTTCAGCATGCAAGTTTGATTCTGTGTCTTGCATATTACTTTGAATGTGATCTGTAGTTGGTTGCTCAGTAGTTCTTTGTTCAGAATTTTGATTTGAAGTACTTGCTGAACTTGTTTGAGTATTTGTTGATTCTGATTCATAGGAAGTGTTCAGTCTTTGAAAATCTGAGTAGACTTTTTCATGATTAGCAGTTTCATCACCTGACTTTGCCTGACCCTGAATTATCTCAATAGCAGGAATAGTAACTGATGATATGTATTCTTTTGCATTATGAACTTTATTATTCACCTTGATGTTCACTTCCTTAAAGGGAAATACTGCTTCATTGAATACCACATGTCTAGAGATGAATATTCTACCATTATTGTCAAGACACTTGTATCCCTTTTTATTGCTAGCATAACCTATGAATGTGCATGGGGATGATCTAAAATCTAGCTTATGATTATTATAGGGTCTGGTGTAGGGAAAACATAGACAACCAAACACTTTAAGACTATGATAATCTGGACTAATATTTGTCAAAACTTCTAATGGACTTTTTAAATTTAGAACTTTTGATGGCAGTCTATTAATTAAGTAAACTGCTGTACTAAAAGCATCTGGCCAAAATTTCTTTGGCATGGATGCTTGAGCTAAAAGGGTAAGCCCAGTCTCAACAATCTGTCTACGTCTTCTCTCTACCAGCCCATTTTGTTCTGAAGTGTATGGACATGTTGTTCTGTGATTGATTCCCTTTTTTTGAAAGTATTCCTTTAGTGGCATATATTCAGTTCCACCATCAGTTTGCATGATTTTGGCTCTGCAGTTTGTTTGATTCTCTGCTTGAGCTATAAACTGCATGACTGCATTACAAGTTTGATCCTTAGATTTTAAGAAATATATCCATACATATCTAGAAAAGGCATCAACAAAAGGTATATAATATTTAAAACCATAATCAGTATGAATTGGGGCAGGTCCCCACAGATCAGTAGCTACTAATTCAAGAGGATTATTATAACATGTTTCAGAATCTAAAAAAGGCAGTTTGTGACTTTTCCCCATTTGACAGTAAGTGCAGATGTATGGTAGAGATATATCATTGAAAGAAATGCTGTTATTATTCAAAACATGCTTTACAATATTGGCATTTGGATGCCCAAGTTTACAGTGCCACTTCTCAAATATATCACTCATTTCATGCTGTTTGTATTCGGAGTTATTACACCACTGTCTTTTAGAAACTGGGTTTCTTGAATTATCCACTTTGAACTTGTACAGACCTTTATATTGTTTACCCTGCAAAAGCACTTCCTTAGTTAGAATGTCCCTAACTACACAGTTGTATGGGTAAAATTCAAAATATACATTATTATCTCTTGCAAATTGCGACACACTCAGTAAGTTTTTCTTAATGTTTGGGACTCTTAGTAAATTGTTCAAGTATAATTGTTTTCTTCCCATAATGTATGACTTACCAGTGAGTGTAATTGCAATAGATTTGCCATTACCCATGTGAATAGAATTCATACCTTTGTATTCCTTGCTTCCAATATTTAAGTTGTTCAAGTTATTTGTGATGTGATTAGTTGCACCTGAGTCAGGATACCAGTCTTCATCCTGAGTGTGATCTGACCTTGTGCTTTCAGTATGTGTGTTTTTTGCTTCAGACTGGTTGACTGATTCAGATTGTAGATGTGCCATATTTGCACTGTGATTTGCATTTCTTTGACTGCTTTGCCCTGGAACATAGTTGAGATTTAATCTGAAACAACACTTTGTTGCTGTATAATCAATTTTCTCACATATCTGACATTTTGGCCTGTTATTGTTATTCCATCGACCTCTTCCTCTTGATCTGTTAGAGTATCCACCTCTTTGGACAAATTGTTCACCTCTGTTGTTATTTTGAGCTTTTCCCTTATGACTTACTGCAATATTGATGGATGAGTCAGATTCTTGGGGTTTCTTGATGTCAATTCTTGCTTCATGAGATAGTAGAATAGCATGAACATCTTCTATAGAGGGTAAGTTTCTCTGAGATGTTAGGACAGCAATCACTGCTTCATATTCATCGCTGAGACCATTAAGAATTGTCATAATTTGTTCTGAATCTGACACTTTTTGATTTGCAGCCTCCAATGCATCACAAATTGCTTTTATTTTGAACAGATATTCTCTCATGTTGTTGCTTCCTTTTTGATATTGTGGAGTTGTCTTTTGTAGAACAATACCTTTGATGCAGATTGAGAATTAAACACTCTCTCTATAGTTGACCAAATCTCATATGCTGTTTTGCATCCTATAACATGAGTAAGAAGATTTGCAATAATAGATGACAATAACCAAGAACATATTAACCTGTCTTGTCTATGATGATTGATGCATTCTTCATTACTGATCATTTTGTTTTGTTGATCAGCGATGAACATAGGTGGTACTGATATGGTTTCTTGAATGTATTCTTCAAGACCATATCCTTGAAGAGCTGTTTCAATTTGCAGTTTCCATATAAGATAGTTATCTTTACTGAGATGAACTGTAACCAACTGGCTTTGTGGGCTGACTGTGGTCTTAACCAACTTCTCAACATTTGAAGCAGTATGCTGCAGACCACTGCTATTTGTGGGTGCTGAAGAGTTTGCTTCATCCCCCATGATGATCACTTCTCAAAACTGATGTTGCAGACAGAAAAAGAAAATACAAGAAGAGGAGAAAACAGAGAACTGATTCAGAGATGTAGAATCAGGTCTTTGATCAAGATCCTCTCTGGTAAGTGCAACCAGAAAGGAGATTCAGATGATGACTTAATTTCTGATGATTTTCTTTCTTTGGACGGCACTTGCCTTGACTTCTTGATTTTGATGAATTTCTTCTTGATTCTGTTTTCTTCTTGAATTTGGTTTCTGATTTTCTTGACTCAGAGGCAATCTTCTTATGCAGCCGGGGTTTGAACTGGCACGGCAGAGATGTTGTCTCTGGTCTTGCTCTCAGATGATGATGAAATAATCTGATGAGAGGAAACAATATAAACTACAGCTGATGATTCTCAGATGTGTTTTCTCCTTACTAATGGATCTTTCAGTGCTGTTAGGCACTTTTGCTCTGATACCATATAAGAAATTTCAATAAAATGAAGAGAAGATCTTTATTGATGTATTTGTAATTAATACAATGATACTGAAAACAGAGATAGTATCATAGAGTTCTCTAACAAATTACAATGCAGTGTACACACGGTATTTATATGTATTTCAAATAGCAAGATGGGCTAATGTATATTGTAGCAGCCCAAGCCCATTTAGCAGATAATAAACCAGATGCATTCGATCTCTTATCAACGGCTGCCAGACTCTTTAGGTTTGCATAAACATCTGTTCGATCTTCTTACAGTGTATTCTCATACCACCGCTTTATCATCATTAACTTTCTATTATGAAAATAATGACCTTCTACTAGTGTTCTTGTACGGTCTTCCTTGTCTTTTAAACTTAATAGCGTAGAATCCATTCTCCTTAGTATGAATAAAAAATTCACCTTTTGGTTGTCAAACCCTTTCAATATACGATTTGAAGTAGTGATAATACAAGCATGCCTCATTACGTAAACACTAATAGAGTTGTCCCAATGTTTCTTAGTCGATTCTTGCAACACCCTGTAATTTTACAAAATCAGGTAATTAAATTAAAATGGTAAATTATAATGTTAACATTAATGGCAAAATGCAATTTCTACGGGAGTTGGAATTAGGATTTGGTATCTATTCCATTGCAGTTAGAGAAGATATATAACTCGTTGAATTTGGTTAAACGGTCAAGAGATCAAAAGAAGTCAAACTTAATGGCATTTTTGTAATATATTGATTTTGAAAATATAACCTAGGTATTATTATTTTCAGCCATAAATAGATCCTCAACCCATTTCTTTGCGTGGAAAATCTTACCTCCACTTCTGAAACTTTAATCTCCAAATCAATTAAAAATTCTTCAAATCAATTTTTAATCCACCAAATCAAATCCAAAATGAACTAATGTACGAAATCGATCACTACAAAAAAATCGAAGCTATCGAGAAATTGGTGGTTTTGAAGGCATAGAAATTTTAGACAGTAAAATAAAGAAAGGATCTACATCAAATCTATACAGTTAAAGCACTCTGCCGCTCCATAGCGTTTGAGCCGCGAAAAGTTGTAGCGGAGATATATCGGAGATATATCAGGATAAAGCAGGCAACTTTAAAAAGAGAAACAATGAACATTCTACATTAAAAAGAGGGACAAGTATTACTTATTATTTTCCACCAAGCAAAATAAGTTATAATAAAGTAAAGATAGATAAAGTTGGCGTTTAAAAAGTTAGAACTAGTTATAATAACTAACAGCGTATATCATTATTACATCAACTTTGAAGTTACCATAAAACTTAAAAGCAAGACATCAAGCAAAATGCTTATTTATAGGAAAGGGGGATATAGCGGAGCAACAAAATCGGGGATATAGTGGATTATTGCTGCAATATTGAGGATAATTGCGGATCCGCTATATTGGACTGCTATATTGGAATATCATTTCCCCAAAAGTCCGCTACAAGATATATCGGGGATATATTGGGGCAATTTCGGGGAATTGACTGCACAACATCAAATCGAAGATGAGGCACAGCTAATCGATGAGTGGGATTTATCATATTTGCGTATATATTAGTAGGACATAATAATTCATGTCTTATGATCTTAAACCAAATTATAACGATGATATTGATAATTAAAACTATTTTTAGTATATACACCTGATTAGGATAAAGTATACCATAGCTAGATTGGTTAAAAATATAATTTTTATCTATTATAATTAGAAAAATTAATCTTCGTCAAAAAGTGTTAAATACAAAAGTGTTCCAAGTTACACAAATTATATATAAAAATTGTAGTTCTTAAGGGCATAATTCCACCGGTGGTATTCGTTCATCGATTAGGTATACGGATTGGTAAGAAAATGCGTTGGAAGTACAAGAAATGTAGACCATCTGTTTCAATCCAACGGTAAAACAAAGACTATATTATGACCAGGAAGCGTGGATAGGTAGAGAAGATCGAGTTAGTCTTCATGTGGCATTCGATTGCCTTAGGTCATCGTTAGATGGCCAGAATTTTCCAAGAAGTGGTTGGGTGGTGGTGGCATCACCTGAGGTGGTTGGAGTTGGGTCGCTAGGTAAAGCTTTTCATGGGAGTTTGTGAGTCGAATCTGATGAAGCATTAGATGATTAGAGCGACGACAGCGAGACAAGTTATCAGACGGTTGGATGGTTGAAGAACGATGTATCATGCAAAGGTGAGAACTGTAGCAAACACGAGAGGTAAATAAATATATAATATAATAATTAAATTCTTAATTAATTAATTAGAAAATTCCTATTAACTTCAAACGTTTATAACTCTCACATACGAACTCCGTTTCACGCATCGTTCATTGCATCGGAATCATAGCGGTACGAGAAATATTTTGGTATATTGTTGGTTGTGTTTTGAAGTACTTTAGAAGATTATCTTAGTTGGACGGGTTCGTTATATAATTTTGTGCTTAGGGCTTGACTAGTTGCTGCGCGAGCAGTGGAGCGATTACGAGTTTTGGGCCTGATCCCAATACTGACGTTGACCATTAAGTGAATTGGACATGACCTTAATAGTTATGGGTTGGGGGTTAATCCAGTAGCTTCATAAACGGTCGGGCGATCATGAGTTTTGGGCTTTATCCCAACAACGACGTTGACCATTAGACGAATGTCTAACTTGGACTTGACTTCAATAATTACGTGCGATTTCCATGACAATGTTGCATATGGACCACATGAGTTGGGACTTTGAGCACAATAGTGTGGTATATGGTAGCGTCGGTGCTCTTCGGTTTGGCCAGTGACGTCTAGCCATAACGAGTTGAGATTTTGAGCCAAATAGTGTCATAGTTGGCAGTACATGAGATGAGACTTTGAGCTCAATAGTGTACATACAGTTTTGCGACAACGGGCTGGGACACGTAGATCTTCAATATGGAGTCGCATATATTTTTGGTATGCAAGTCGGGGATTAGGCTCGATCATGTCCATATGGTTGGATTTTAATAAGACCATAGCATATGATGTCGCTGTAGTATTATATTTTGTTTGGCTAAGTTGTTGGTTGTTGGTGACACGAGTTAAAGTATGGTTTTCGAGCATATGTGTTGTTTTACTAGCTTATTAGTATTGTACACTTATATGATGTTTTTCACTTACCAGACCTATATTTGACCCCCTCTATTATTTCTCTCTTTTTAGTTATACTCTGATAGGTTAATAGAGAGGACTTGTGGTGACTTGGATGCGTGTTAGTGTGACGGAGATGTGCATTTCTGTGTCAATTAGTTATTTACTATTTTTGTTTCATTTATTGTCGGATATTATATTATTTCAGGTACTAGCATATAGAGAGATTTTGTAGTTGGAATTTAATTGATTTTGTATTGTTATGTTTGTCTGGGATTGTATCACCGACTACTATTATATTTTATTTCTTCCGCTATGAGTTTCAAAAAGTGTAGAATATTATAAATAGCCCAGTTATCTGTTTTGTAATTATATAAAGATGATCTGCCGTCTGCAAGGTCCACAATGCATGTTCCACTTTTAGACCTAGGTCGGGACGTTGTAGATGGCGGGTTGTTACATGTGGTGTCAGAGCTTAGGTTATGCAATTCTTACTAAAGTAGGGCGTATGAGAGAGCGTATATGTAATTTTTATTTTATATAGTATATATATATTATTTTTATACGTCACACCCTATATGTTTTGACTCATAGAGGTAGTTGTTGGCTTATTCCTTATTGAAGCAAACAACTATGAGTTAACTAAATATTGATATTTAAATAGTTTAGCATGGTAGATTAATCCATCACATTTTTTTAATTTACTCCATAGAATATTGTTAAAGAAGGTTTATATATCAAGTAATAATGAAGTAAATGAAAGTGTATAACAATGCTAGTTATTACTTAGGATCGGCTAATATGGAAATAACTAAAATTAAAGGTGAAAATAGATGATAGTAGCAAAGTAAATAAAAAATAAAACAATCACACCAGGAATTTTTATACTGGTTCGAACTTCCCGTTCTACGTCCAGTCCCAGACTCCTTCTGGAATTTCACTAACAACAATCCTCACTTAACCCGGAGGAACAGGTTTACAACAACCCTTGAATAGCCGAACAATGGACCTGAGCAGCAGAACAGGATTTCGCCTCAACAGCCGAAGAGGACTTCACTTGCCTGAACGACAGAACAGGACTTCAACTTATACAGAAAGTATATGACACATTGTGTTCTCAATAACACGAATTTGTCTCTTGATAGTACAATCTTCCTATAATCTTTCTCCTTTATGATATATGTATGAATGCGTGAAGATTAAGAAAGTAGAATTTGAATTTGAATGATATTTTTAGCACAAATGAGTTAGAATCAATAATTTCAATAATAGAATAATAACCAATAGAAATTGGTGTCTTTAAAACTTGATTCTAATGTGTTTATATAGGTAATAAATGGTTGTAATTGTTCATGAAGAGTTATCATCAAAAGCTGTTGAATTAAAGGTCGCAACTCTTCATGAATGGAAATGCCTTTTCAAAAAAATAGCCGTTGTAAATATTCAGACGTCTGAAATTTAAATTTCAGACTTCTGAATTTAAACGATATTTGAAACAGAAAGCAAATATGCCATTTTTGGTCATTTTCAGACGTCTGAATATCTCATTTCAGACGTCTGAATATTGTAATATACAATATTCTATATTACAGATTCAGACGTCTGAAATGAGCTATTTAGACGTCTGAATGTAACATGAAAATTGAGTTTCTTATTTTTGAAAAGATGATCATGCAATATATCATATAGGAGAGATTTTAACATACTATTATTACTAGACACAGACTCAATACATTCTTTAAGTGTTGGAGCTCTTTTGAATCTGTCCTTTGATTGATTCCTGCAATAAATATGTTAGTATACATAGTAACTTATATAGTTGTCATAGTCAAAATATCGTAATTACGAAGTATTGTGAATACGAAGTTCCAACAGTAAATTGTGGGACTATGGATTAATAAGAAGGAGAGTATCCTTAAGTCCATATGATATAATGTCGTGTTTATATGGTGTAATGAGGGTACTTAACCATTCTTTTTATTGTAGTTGGACTTGTGTAAGCTACGATCTACATCAATTAAAGTGTTTAAATTATTTGAAATGTTTTCCCCAAAAAGTTAGAAATAATAATGTCTGAAATTTTTGGGAAAATGATTGAGAAGTTGAAGTTTGTTTAAAATTTTGGAATAATAACCCTTTAGTCTTAAACGTGAATTAGAGAAATGTTCCATAAATATTTTAAAGCTCTTCTTTTTAAGTAATTTTTTTTCGTGTAGGTTGCATTGTTGCACTTATATTTTGTTACATACTTTTCTTTAGATAAAGAAACATTTTTAAAGTATATTGACTGGTAAAGACAGTTCTTTCGAATTTCCTTTATTTTATAAATAATTTTGTTTCGCTTTGAATTTTTTTAAATATTACACCTACTTTATAATTTTGTGAAAATTTGTAAGATAAAGTTTACATGGTGTGTTTCATGTGTTTATTTTTCTAAGTCAAGTTTGAACCATGTTGGAAAGCATCTGAATTGAAAAAAAATTATTTTAAACTGTGGAATTTTTGAATTGTAATATGTATGTATTTTGAATGGAAATTAAAATATTTTTGACATAAACTCTTGAAAATATGCATTAATAAATGGTTTAAAATCTGAATATTATTTTAGAATCTGGTATAAATATAAGAAAAAATTAATATTGAATTTCAAAGATATATTTTTATGTTTGTATGTGTTTTGTATTAGTTAAAAGGTGTCAAAAATTGACTGATTATAAAACAGAATGAATTTAATATGATTTTCCCATTGACATTAGTATTGTTTAAAGATGGTTTAGATTGGCTAATCATTAATTAAAACAATATATACTTATATGTAAATTGATTGGTAAATTATCTAACATGATGTCGAGAAAAGTAAATAAATTTACGTTAAATTATGTTTTAAAAATGTAGTATGATCATTTTAGAAAAATAACCGAAGTTATTTCAAAATTAATGTTGAGTGGTTAAAATTGAGATGGTTAAACTATAAAGAATTGATTTTGGAAGTTAAATATTTTTAGAATTTTCAAAAAGAAATTAGCTTTCGAAATTGAAATCTATATAAGTTATATTTAGGAAGACTTATGAATAAAAATGAAAGGATTAACTTGAAATAAATTTAGTTTATGATAAAATGATAAAACTTTTTTCTGAAATTTTTTTCAAGTAAAATATAAAGAATTTATTTTGAAAATATTGTGTGATGGTCGAAATTAAACACTGGTTAAGTTAACAGGAAAGTTTATGGTTATTGAATCTTGCTAATTTAGTGAAGATTAGGCTTTGAAATCAATGATTTGGATTTAAAAACTGTATTTAAAAGTAATGATATTTTTATTGAAATTTAATTAGAGCTTGAAAAGAATTACACAGCCTATAGAGTTCGAATTGACCAAGGTGGACTAGCTAGGATAGTTTATATGCTGGAGTGCTTAGGACTAGCTAGAAATGAACGTAATCGATTTGAGACATGGGGATTTGTACTGAAAATTTACGAGGATATTATTTTAAGAATTTCAGAATAATAATAATATGATTGGGAAACAATAAAGAAAAATTTATTTTAAATTGGGAGTTTATTATTATTTATAAAGTATAATGAAATCTAAATTGATAGTAACATGATTTTTGGAAGATTATCTAAATTTTAGGCAAACCATAATATAACTATTTCATGGAGTTTATGAATTTTTTTTTAATGAAGTAATAAAAATAAGAGGTATTTTGAGAATAATAAAGAGATATTTTCGAAGGATATTTTTTTGATAAATTATTACTATTTTTGATATAAATATAAATAAAAAGGTTTTTAGGATTTATTGTAAAACGTTGTTTTTTTTGATTTATATAATAATAAAATGGTTGTGAAAAAAATTAAGTAAATATTATTGTTTTGATATAAAGTGATAATAATATTATTGTTTTTAATGAAATTTTACAAAAATAATTAATGTTGGGAATATTAAAAGTGATATATAAAAACCAAAGGGATTTCGATGTAAATTATCATTTTGGAGAAAATATATTATTTTGAGATGTTAGATGTTAGTTATTTAGTCTAATAAGTGATATGGATTGCGTTGCTTGCAAATGAAGTTTTATGAATATGTGTTTTATCTAATTACTAACTCAATTAATCATTGTTTTGAAATCGTTTGAAATGGTTTTGAGTATTTAAATATGATGTGGACACTTCATAAGCTTATATTAAAATATATGATTAGAATTTACAAAATAATTTAAGAATTTTTAAATGATATTTTAAAAAGCATGAAGCATGAACATTTTTAAACTTTGTTTTGTAAATTTACATTTAAATTTAAAGGAAAAAAAGAGTTTTTAATATTATAATTCTTTGAAAAGGAATTTTATGGATTTTGAGCATAGAATATTAATATGAATATTTTATTGGTTTTGAAGTAAATATAGTTTTGGTTTGAATGAATCTTTTAAGTATAAAGAACACTTTAAATATAGAATTTGAATTTTATCCAAATGATTTGGATATGAAGAAAGAAGAAGGTATTTGTATTTAAACTCTTTGAAAAAAGAATTCTATGGAATTTTATAACTAGAAAAATGATTTTGAACTATTTTTATACTAATAGAATTTAAATTCTAATTTGTTACAATAATTGTGTGTTCACCAAAAGTAAGGAATTATCCACTTGTGATATCCATTAATTAATCGGTGATGAAATATGAGATTCGTCTAAGAATCCAAACTGTTAGTCCACTTAGAAAGAAGACACTATCCATTACATGTTGTCGTAACATAGACTTAAAGAAAGAGTTTAGTTAGATGCATCAAATGATACGGAAAGGATTTCCATTGGTCAAGAACGAAGAAGCAAATGGTGGAGCATGTTGCAAGGTTTTTGAGGAGGGAGATATGCCAGTATTGCAATCTATTTAAAATTTAAGCTATAGTTGGACATTTAAAGGATCAAGACACCTCTGTGATAAGTGAAGAAATGAAAATCGCATAGGATAGGTATGCATAAAGAGTTTACATTGGGTAGCTAGGTAGGTGAAGGACTTGCTATTTAGATATGTTACGTGGGAGAGCTAGTGCCATAAGTTGTTGGATGTCTCTCGATTGTATATAGAGTAGGCAAGTCAGCACGTTCAGTGAGCTTCTTGAAAATTAGCAGGTGTTCACATGTTTTCTGTTTATCCCATTTGCAAATGCACATTGACGATTTAGCATTTATGATATACACTAGTTAGCTTATAAGGTGAATGTAGAGATGGAGTTTAGAATACTCCATAGGTGTATCCTCTCCTTAGGCCTTGATATGCTATGGAATAAAAATGAGGAAATGAAGTTAGTCTAAGTATGGTGGAAAATAGGTTTGGATTGGAGTGTGATGGAGCACGAGGAGACAACTCAAGTTTCCCATTACAAGCTAAGTTCCTCTTTTAGTTAGTTTTCCCATTAGTTCATTTTTTGTTTGTATGGTTGCTTTAGCTAGCTAGTTAACATAGGCATGGATGCAAGGATGTTAGGATTGGTTGTATGCACGTCCTTATGACGTGTTTTGATTGCTATGGTTGCTTTGTTTTAGTTATACCAGTTTAGTTGTTACCGTGTTGGCTTGTATGTATATACATTCCAACCTAGAATATATTTCGATAGTTAGGTGTTCTAACTTGTGCTAGATAATTTTATATATGTTATTTTTTGTTCCTGTATATATGCGTTTACTGATTGTATTTATGAACGTTGTTGTTCTCTTGCACTTTGACATCGATATTACATATGGATTATGGATGCATATAGTAATATGTATATTTGCATATATTAGGATATTTGTGTACATATTGGTTGCACTGCATTTGCATTCATATAAGAGGCCGATTTAGTTGCATTTTTATTCATCTCATATCGTATCAATATATTTTATCTATCGTGTGTATATTATACTCTTTGTTGTGTTTTTGCTTATATTGTATGATGGATGTTAGATGGATGTAGCTATGTTTTTTTTATATGTCTGTATACACTAATGCGAGTTGCATTGTGCACCTCGAGGATTTTCTTGAAATAATATTCTCTTGGGGGAGAATGTAACGCCCCATAAATTTACGATATTAAATAAATAAACTAGATGGGTACAATCGTAATTTTAACATAAAAAGCAAAATGGTAGATTTCTACAGGAGTTAGAATTATGATTCGTGACCTGTTCCATCACATCAACAATATCGTTTACGGTCAAAAAATACATACAACTCGCCGAGTTTGGTTAAACAAGATGGACATTAGAAGATGTCAAATCCAGTGGAATTTTCTAATATATCGACATTGAAAATATAGCCTAGGTATAATATTTTCAGCCTTTAAATAGATCCTTGACTTCATTTCTTTGGCTTGAAGAATCTTACCTTCACTTCTGAAACCCAATCCCTAAATCAATTTTAAATTCTTCGAATCAATTTATAATCCAAAAAATCAAATAAAATTAAATGAATTAATTTGTGAAATCGATCATCTCGAAGAGAGCTACGTAAACAAATCAAAGCTATCGTGAAATTTCTAGTTTTGAAGGCATATAAATTATGGACAATGAAGGAAAGGATTTGCTTCAAATCAAAGAGGAGGAACGAGTAATCGATGAGTGGGATTTATCATATCTGCATATATATTAGTATGACATAGTAATTCATCTCTTATGATCTTAAATCAAATTATAATGATGAAGTTAATAATTAAAAACTATTTTTTTATGTACATCTGATTAGGATATAGTACTCCATGGCTAGATTGGTTAAAAATATAATTTTCATCGATTGTAATTAGGAAAATTTATTCTTCGTCTAATTAAAAAAGTACGAACTACAAAAGTATTGCATAGTAGATAGATTATATATCAAATTTATAGTTCTCGATGCCACGAATTCACTGGTGGTATTCATTCATCTATTGGGTGTATGGATTAATCAAAAAAATGCATCAGAAGTTCAAAAACGTAGACCATCGTTTTGATCCAATGGTAAAACAATGACTATATTACGGTCATGAAGCATGGATAGGTAGAGGAGGTCGAACTGGTCTTCCTGATGGCCTACGATTGTCTCAGATCATCGTCTGATGGCCAAAATTTTCCAAGGAGTGGCTGGGAAGCGGTGGTGTCACCTGAGGTGGTTGGTTGGTCAGATTGCAATTGTTGGATGGAGCTTCACATGGGAAACCATGGGTCGAGTCCGATGAAGCGTTAGATAGTCATAGTTATGGCGGTAAGGCAAGTTTTCAGGCTATTGAACATTGAAGAACGATGTATCGTGTAAAGATGGGAACTATAGCAAACATGAGAGATAAATAAATATTTAATATAATAATTAAATTCTTAATTAGTTAATTAAAAAATTCCCATTAGCTTCAAAGGTTTATAAGTCTCGCATACGAACTCCATTTCACACGCAGTTTGTTGCATCGGGATCGTGGAAAGGCAAGAAACGATTTGGTATATGGTTTACCATGTTTATGAAGTACTTTAGAAATAGGAAATTGTTGTCAAGAATAAAATTTCTCAGCATTTTAGCCTCAAGGACAGACCTTTAGTATTTTAGCCTGAAGAACAACTTTCTTTAGGTATCAGTTTTTAGTTATTGATAGCAGTTTTTAGATATCAGTTTGTAGTTATCGGTAGCAGTTTTTAGGTATCCGTTTTTAGTTCGGTAGCAGTTTTGAAAGAATGTTTGTCCTTATGAATAATTTTGAAAGAATATTTGTCGTTATGAATAATTTTTAGAAGAATGTTTATCCGTGTGATTAAAATATTGAGGTTGTGTCCTTGAGTATACAAATATACAAATTTTTATCCTTTAAATTAATTCCCTCCTTTAGAAAATTGTCTTTGTTACATAGGTTCGTTACACGGTTTTGTACTTATGGGTTGTGGCTTGATCCAGTTGCTTCATAAACAGTGGGGCAATCACAAGTTTAGGCTTGATCCCAGTTGTGTCATTGATTGTTAGATGAATGTCTAGCTTTGAAATGACCTTAATAGTTACGAGTTAGGGCTTGATCCAGTAGCTTTGTAAACTATGGGGCGACCATGAGTTTTGAGCTTGATCCCAATAGTGACGTTGACCGTTAAGCGAATGTCTAGCTTGGATTTGACCTTAATAATTACATGTGATTTCCACGATAGTGCCACGTATAGGGCATTTGAGTTGGGACTTTGAGCTCAATAGCGGTATGTGGAAGGTGTCACGTACACTTTGGCGGGGCTAGTGACGTCTAGGAATGACGATTTGGGACTTTGAACTGAGTAGTGTACATACAATTTTGCGATAGCGGGCCGACATGCATAGATCTTCAGTAGTGAGTTGCATATATTTTTGACATACGAGCTGTGGAATTTAGGCTTGATCATATCCATATGGTTAGATATGTGTTAGATTTTAGTGAGACCATAGCATATGATGTCACTATAGTATTATTTTTTATTGAGATGATTTTTTGGGTGTAGATGACACAGGTTAAGATATGATTTTTGAGCATAAGTGTTGTTTTACTATTATTAGTATTATACACTTATATTTTGTGTTTCACTCACCAGACGTATGTCTGACCCCTCTATTATTTCTTTCTTTTTAGTTATACTATGATAGGTTGATAAAGAGGACTAATGGTGACTTGGAGGCACGATGGCATGACGGTGACATGCATTTCTTTGTCTTTTAGCTATCTATTTTTTTTATTCCAAGATATTATTATCAATATAGAGCGAGATGCTGTAGTTGGAATTTTATTAATTCCGTATTGATATATTTTTCTGGGACTGTATTACCGGTTACTATTATATTTTATTCACTCCACTGTGAATTTTAGAAAGTGTAGAATATTGTAGATAATTTTGTGATTCGTTTATATATTTTACATAAAAATGAACCTCCAATTATGAGGTATATGATGTCCATGTCATTTTATACGTGAGTAGAAGCATCGTAGATGGTGGGTTGTTATAGTACTACTGCTGAATTTGTCGTTCTAACATGTCTTTTGGGTGAATTCTACAGGATTATAGAGTTAAGAGTTGTGGAGATCTATAATGACAGCTTTCCACATTCTTGTGTTCATCATTCCTTGAGTTTTTTCACTCAACTTTGTTGAAGAACCATTAGTTGGAGCACCCTCTAAAAGCCTTGGAAACTCCTTGGCCTGACAAGAATAATGCATGAGGGAACAGTTTGAATTATTGTTTGCATGTAATAATCTCGACGCCTATGCGAACTGCCTTGGAGGAACCATATTGGATCCCGCTAGTTGAAAATTACATAAGAAAACATCTGAATTAATGTTTGCATGAGATGATCTCTGTGATTCCCGTATGAATTGCCTTGGAGGAACCCTATTGGAACCGTTGCTTGAAAATAACGTGAAAAAACCCTAGACTTTTTTCATTTTTCCTGGATATAACAGGTGTAAACCCATCACCGTTTGGATCCGAAGAGAGTGGAGCCATGAGAAGATCAAAGAGAGCTGGGGAATGAAAGACAGAGGTTGGGAACGAGGAGACCGTGCGAAATTAGAGGCTGCGGTGGCTGAAAACCTAATTTCTTTTTAGCGGATCCAAGAATGTTCAAATTGGAAGCTTAGATTTGAAAGTAAAAATATTTTTTTATAAATATTTTGATTTGAAGATGCATTAGAACTCTTATTGCTAGTGATGATCGGTTAGAAGATCCCTCTTTAGCATTTGATTGGGTCATCTTTGTCATTAATGAAGAAGTTGCCATAAGAGGATTTTGGAATCAAATTTTCAACATGATCTAAAGGCAAGGACAAGATGAGTTCCAATGTGGATGTACATCACAAGGGAATGTTTTAATGACCAAAGGATTTTGAAACAACCTGCCCTTCCGGACACACCGATTGAATGCCAAGAAATGAAGTTTGAACTTGCATCCTGCCAAAAAGGTTGGATCGTTATGTTGAGATAGTTTGTATGATACAGGGCTGAACATAAATTTAAACCATTTACACTTTCAGATCTCATACCAAAAGGAATGATATAACTAAAATTAATCCAAATATCAATGCTTAAACAAATGGTGACTGTACAGGAAACAGTTTGCTGATAAACAACTAGAAAGATAAATAAATAAATATCTGACTAGTATAATAAGATACATATAAAACGACTACAATATAACAACACAAGTGCACATGGCCCCAACACTCTATACCCTGTCAACCTGTAAAGTGGGTATAAAGAGGGAAAGGGAGAGGTCGTCAGACATAGTCCAGTGAGTAATAAATATCATTGATAACATGGTGTTAATAGGCAATTAAATTAACATTTATAATCTACACGACCTAGTTGTCTTTATCTGAACCTGTATACCTGCACCAAGTTACCCAATTATATGGCATACGAAATTAACCTACAATATGCCTATAATTTGATAACAATCAATGTAGATTCCACCCAAAGGTTGGACATCCCAAAACTAGGTAGATCAAACAATACATCAAGCATACAGTCCTGATGGTAAATAATCTAAACAATCTAATACATCGAGTATACAGTCCCGATGGTAGATCACCTAATATATACATCAAGTATACAATTTCACTAGTAAATCTCCTATTAATACATTGAGTATACAATTTCGATGGTAAGCCGCCTATACAATTACATTAACATGTCCTATACTGCCTATCATTTAACTAATAGCATACAAGGAACGAACAAAAAATTGAGTGTCCCATCGGTACATAGTTGCTGTAGTTGAACTTATTGGCTAAACTTGAACTCAAGTCTACTGTAGCATTTCTGTAAAAATGCTGTAGTGGTCTACATTCTTTGCTGAAATCAATTTAAAACCTTCTTTTGAAATCTGAGCTACCGCACCATTTCTGGAAAATGCTGTCTTTACTGTTTTGAACTAAAATGTAACTAAAACTGAGTTTTAATAGCAGTTTTAAATGTTGTCTTTGCTGAATTAAAATGTTTTCAAGTATAACTTATAACAGCTTTTTCTAAATGCTGCGAAAGGCTGAAATTTTAATAAATATGATTTTTGACTTAGTAAATGAGCTCAGAATGACTTGAAACTTTGGAAATTGAGTACTTGAATTGGAAGAATAATAATTACACTTTTAAAGGGTTTAAATGAAGTAATTTAATTGAAATACAAATCATTTAAAGAGTGGTTTGAATTGAAAAATGAATGAATGTTATCTTTGAATTTAAAGGATGTTTAAGATAAGATATTTTAATATATTAAAATGATTTAAAATGAAGTTTATTATTTGCTGGAAATACACTAAAATCTGGAAATCACTTTTAATAGCATTCAGAAATGCTATGGTTTCTGAATTTAACTAAAACTGTGTAAAAAGAGCTATTACAGCATTTCTGAAATGCTATTAAAAGTGATTTTCAGATTTTAGTGTATTTCCAGCAAATAATAAACTTCATTTTTAAACTCTTTAAACATTTTAAGAATCATAATTTAACATTAAAAATGTTCATTAAAAATACTCTTTTAATTTATGATTTTTATAAAGTAACAATTATAGAAAAATCCAATTTAAGTATCTTTTAAAACCCAAAGATAACATTCATTTATTAAAATTCGAATCCACTTTTAAAATGATTTAAACGAATAAATTAAAGTGGAAATGAATCATTTTAAAAGGAGGTTCGAATTTTAATAAATGAATGTTATATTTGGGTTTTAAAAGATACTTAAATTGGATTTTTCTGTAATTGTTACTTTATAAAAATCATAAATTAAAAGAGTATTTTTAATGAACATTTTTAATGTTATATTATGATTCTTAAAATGTTTAAAGAGTTTAAAATGAAGTTTATTATTTGCTGGAAATGCACTAAAACCTAGAAATCACTTTTAGTAGACATAAGTCCTACGATAATAACGCGCATACTGAAATGTGACTGTGGCACTAACTATAGTGATAAGAGCAACCTAATTACGATACAATCTCACGCTTGCATTGAGTGTCATGTTATACATCATCGTAATGCTACAGAACTCCAGAATAACAACAAAGCAGGAACAAGTCTGGTAAACCATCTTACTTGGCCTGCACCAGGTCCATATTCAACCTGGACTGGTGCAAGGTTTCCAATCGATTGGAAACTAATTCCAATTGACTGGTTGCCCGTTGTAGACACCAATATGCTTTTTAGTCGATTGGAAATTCGTTTCCAGTTGAATCAACCTCTGCTCCTTCTCAGCCTTATTTTTTCCATTCACCGGCCGATTGCAACTTTCCACCAGTCTACCCTCTTTTGTAGCTTGTGTTCTAGCACTCTAAACTTCATCGTTTTGTCCAATTTCGCTCACTTCTTCGTCCTACCTTCTTTTTAGACTTTGAGCACGACTTTTTATTCATTATAGGCACTTTTCATTACTTATTCATACTCACTAACATCATATACTACACTCCAATGATTATTAATTCATAATTACAATAATAATCCATTTTCAATATAAATTAATAATTTAAGCATATAAACTAAACTACGACCAATATATCTAAAAATTAATTTGTATTCATTTTCAATGATTAAATAACAACCATATTAATCCCATTTACATTGCCTGTGGTGGATTCTATATATCCATTTAACCCTCCCCCATCCATATCAATTCTGTTATCAAAGCAGTTATCTAAGGTTTTCCAAATTATCATAATCGTGTAAATATCAATTAAAACGTCAAATCAGTTCTAAATCATATTTTAGAAACCATAAATAGATGTATAAATGTAATTCAATGCACATCTATCAACGTAATCTTTTCATAGATAAACAATCTTACCTAGAATTGCTGATTTAATTGATTTTAGTTGAAATCTTTAAGCTTTCTCCTCCGATCAGATTTGAATTGGTAATTCTCTCGTTTAATTTGCATTGATATGGATTAGATTAGATTAGATCGCTATTGCTTTCCTCTTTGATTTGATATTGTTATTTGATGAATTTGGAGCATATATGCTAAAGAAAAGTGAAAATTTTGATCTAAGGTTTAACGATGACTACTGAACTAGAAAGGAAGAGATTAGAATGAGAAGTATGTACTTTCCCTCCTGTTTTAAACCCTAATCTTGAAATTACATCTCAGCCTCACTTAGTCTTTCGACTCGTTTGGCCTAAAATGTGCGTTACGATAATAGTCGGTATCCCCTTCATTCGCTATCCATTTATTAAGTTTTATACATAAATCGAGGGTAGAAAAATTTACTTGACACAACGGTAATGTTCAATTTTACAAATTCAATAATTTGTAAAAAATATATGTCTTTTGTATTTTATGTAAAATTACCAAAATGCCACTTTTAGTTTATCAAAAATCCAAGTATATACAACTTTGATGTATGCTCATAAAGAAAGGGTAGGTGGAAATTCTCACAGTGGATAGTTTAAGGATATCCACCTTGGACCCTCTGAGTGAGTCTAGGTCCTCGTTGTCTCACTAATAAGGATTCATGCATTCAAGTAGTCACGATATTGAGCATTAATTGATCGTCTGAGTTGGTCATTTATGTCATCATTATCCAAGGTCACATGGTTTGAGAACATTTTAGTAAGTTTGGACTTCTCGAATATTTGAGTAGGTCTAGGAATCGAAGTTTTATGCAGCTGCAACATAAATGGTCACGTTATTTTAAGCGTATAGCCATGAGTAGGCATGCATATTTTTTTGGTTATAGCCATGAGTAGGCATATCTACCACTTTGAGGGTGTAACCATGAGCATATATACATGATATTTTAAAGCATCTAATATGAGATGGCATACCATTATTTTCAGGACAAATCTTTGAGGAAGTTCATCTAGAGTTTTGAGGACTCATATATTACGGTGGACGTGTTTTCGGTATAGGGTTAACACACATGTTCCATTTATGGTATGCTAGTGTGATGATAATATATTTTTTCATTTTAATGTATGTGTGATTTTGATGAGCTATACTTACTGAGGTCTATATATTTACTTGTGCATGCATATTTGAACCAAACTGTGTTTTGTAGTGAACTTTTGTTATGGACTGTTATGGTTAGATTATTGAGTTGTATGATATGGCTTATGAGTATAGTTGAACTATGTTGAGATTGTCTTACTTTTTCCAAATGGACTGCTATCTCTGCATGCCATAGTTTTGGATGCATGGTTATGGAAATATATGCATTGCTATAGTATGTGTATGCAGAATAATTGCATTCATTGTTGTGAATGGATTTAAATGTGCCATAATTGATTGTGTTTTGTGGTTGTCGTATACTAGTTTAAAAATAGCCAGTTTATGATTTATATACTTCCATATACTTTGTGGTTAAATGTGTGATAGTGCTTTAATAATTTGACTAAGCGTTGTTTTTAGGGAATTGCACGACGAACTTTTTCAAAGGGGAGAATGTATTGGCCGACAATTGATATATTAATTATTAGTTAACTACTAATAAGCAATTAGTTAAATTGAAAATATTTTTTTGAATGGATTTATCTTTCAAGGGATTTTGATATTCATATTACATTTAAAACTTTGAAAACCATATTTTGGTATATGTAATGACATACTTCCATTAGCGTTTGAAAATGGGTGTTTCAGGCCTTTATGACATTTTTAGCCCAAAACACCTCTTTCCACTACCAAATACAGTATTTTATGTAAGCCCTAGGCCAGTCTCCACTCCCTCTTCTTCCTTTTCTTAATCTCCTCTTTAGACCTAAATCTCCCCAGACTAATGAAGATTGTCTTTACTCGTTACAAAACATAGCGATTTACAAATCAATCCATAGCTAGGTAACATGATATGTCATTTCATATGGCACGATGACACAAACACACTGGTGGTGTCTATTTGCCATAATTTAGACTCGTATGATCATAACATTATGAATAAGTTATGAAATTATTAGAAAATTCATAGCCACCGATTTTAGTTTTTTGTAACCAATAATGAAATGATGACCAATCAACGAACGAATGTACCATTGAAAAATCATATAAAGTTTGGAACAAATCAAGGCCAATATGCATATGATGATGGCAGATGGGCTTCGGTGGGCTTGGCCAAGACGAGAAAGAGGCATTGGTCACACTAGATGAAGGAATGAGCCAGCTCATAACGGATTCAAAGGGTAAATTTCAAAAAAAAATCCTTTAGGATCTATTAGGTCGGGGATTTTAGATCCAATCTAAATATTTTTAAATAAAGTCTGTTTTTTAAGGTTTACATGAATTTAACGTTTATATAAATTAGAGTATGTAAAATGTACTCTTATATATGTATTTGTGTGTGTTTCTTATTATATTTAATTTAAAGAGGGAAACCTTACGTTTTCTTCTCTTAACTTATTCAATTAATGAGGGGATGTATGGTTTTAATTGGAGAGAGAAAACTTTTTATTTCTTTCTCTTTAATTAAATGGCTAATGGATTAATTAAATGACATAGATAACCAAATTTATTCTTAGCATGTATTGTGAGTATATTCACAGGTATATTAGTTAAGTGAAAAATATTATATTGTGTACATAGTTAATGTGTACATGTTTCGGTGCTAGGATTTACACCATAATAGACACATTCTCCCTTTATATGCGCATTTGTTTTCCAAAACATCGTTTAAAATTATACGAGTGCATATTTTGTGCGACTCACATGTGTAAATTCTGTTAGCGATTGATATCAAATTATTCAAATATTAATGTTCACTCATTATTTTAGCTAGTGTAGTGACATTTTGGCAGAATTTGTTGCTTATACATCTTTTCAGTAAAATCTAATTTTACTTATTAAGCGTTACCCGGTAGTAACAATTATTTACACTAATTCTCTTCATCAAAACTATACTACTTTGTACTTATGGAATTTGGTAACGGTCAAAATTCCAATATCGTCAATACTCAACTCGATAGTCCAAACGCAAAGTCCTTGGTTTGATAATAACAATTATTATTAACCAACTACTCTAGCCAAAGATTTTGACTTTTAGTTAACTTCAGTTGATCGTGATATTAACCTCATATTACTAAGGAGACGAATCCTCTCTTGAATAGTGTTTCACTTCTAATACTTTCACTCGATCCAACTATAGTCATCGATAGACATCATGCCATGATTTAATATAATTAAACGAATCTTTCATAGTGAAGACTAACAATGTTCTCAAGTCAAGATGTAACGACTCGAAATTTTTAACATTTCGAATGGAATATTTAATTTATTTAAATATTTAAATTTAATTCAAATATTTTGAATAATAAGAAAATCAACTATTACTAAAGCAACTTGATTTTAATGATGTATTTTTAAATGAATTTATAGGATTTTTGCATAATTTTTAATTTCAAAAATATTTAAATTTATCGTTTCATGCATATTGCGGTAAATGATGCCATTTTTTAGAACTTCACAGAATAAAATAACCAGTGTATTTTTGTATTGCTTTATGATCGTGTCACATTATTATGCACGATTGTAATTTTATTTCTGTTATTCGCTTTTCATACGCGGATGAGATATTGTCTAGTGGGATACCTAGAAAAAATCAAATAAAAAATCTTTTGCAAGAGGCCATAATTTTGACTTGCTCTTGATGTGACGGGAGTCTTGAATTTTGGTTTACTAAAACTTTAAAGTGATGTAGTTGGTTTTGTTTATAAGTATGCACACATCAACTCAACACTTGGCACAGGCACCAACACTCTCCTCATTTTCTTTTTCTTTTCCTAAAATGAAAAACAACATACCTTTTGAATTCAAAAAACCATTTCTCTCAAATCGATCGAAATTAGCCAAAAATTCCAACTACAAAGTTGTTTGTAATAATCCCTAGTATTTTCTAAAAATAGTCGCTCATTGTTTTGTTAAGTAAGGTGGTGGATATTGGCCGATAATAGCGGTGGTCGAATGATGGCGGTTTTTTGAGGAACACAAAATGGAGAATGAAGGGCATGGTTGTGTTCATATCAACGAACAATGATTTTGGTGGTGCTCGCAAGTTTAGATTTACCGGGTTAGCGTGGTTGATCAATGAACATTTTCCATTCATCTTGGTTTTGCCGATGGTGTAGGCGGTTTGGAGAGGAATGACGGCGCTGGAAGTGGCATGGGTCAAGGCAAAGACATTGGAGATGGTTGGAGGAGGTTCGGTAGTCGAAGGAGCTCGATTGAGCTCGATTTAGGGTTTTAGGGGCTGTTGTTTTAGGTTTGAATTATCATTGCTGGATGTTGTTTTTTATCACCGAGTTCAACATAGTACTGGCTGAGGTGCTTGGATTGCAGGCAAGCTGAACGACGAGGGTGTCGAAGCCTATTGGTGGCCGAGGAGGTGGTGAGGGAAAGCACGACATGCTCAATTTCGAATGCCTAGGCACGTTTTTGAATTTGGGGATGGAAAGGTACTGTAGCATTCAGGTTAGGTTGGGAAGTTTGGGCCTAGCCTTATTTTGTTTGGGCGAGAAATTATGATTCATTTAGTTGTTTAATATTATTACATAAATGTGTGGTATTTAAAATGGGATATCTTGATCGTTTTAAATCCGTTTAACCCACGAATTTTGCGTTAGACTCGTATTGATGAGTACAACATTATGGTATAAATAGTTGATAGATTTATTGTAACAGCCCGCAAATCCGTACCCCTTGAATCAACACTATTCTACAGAAATTAACTCAAGTGGCACAGAAATACGAACCAATTTGGTTAAAGAAAGAGATAGAAGAAGAAGTAACTAAAACAATATCAGAATCTCACAGTCGCAGCGGAATAAAATATAATAGTAAATATAGATCTTTACACAAAATGAAATCAATAACTGTTTATACAACATACCATCAGAGTACCTCATACATCAATCAACACATAACAGACATACCATACAATCATAGCATAGCAGCGGATATATATATAGATAGAATAGTACGTCTCGAACTCCAGCTCCTCTCCTGCTCCATAGCAACCTATCCTGAACAAATAATACTCGGTCTGACCCGAGCATTATAATGAAATAACACCCGAGTCAGTCTGGCATACCAGCTGATAATAATGCACACAATTGATTATTAAAGTTTCAAAAATCCTTTTGAAAACAAAAGCATCTCGTAAGACCACGCCACAAATAAACATGTCGGGTTTTTACCTTACGATAGCTAAAACACTTTTTATAGAAATCCTCTGATATTATAATAGGGTCTATTTACAAATACTTATAAAATAGCCGAAATTGTTACATTATTAAATTCCAGCTACTAGCCACCGAAGTGGGTAATACAAACAAAACTCGTAAAAGGCTCGTAGGGAAAATGGATTTCCAACAATGACTAGGCACTGGGGTACCACCTATCACAGTACGTGGTCTAGATCACAGTACCGAGGACTACTCCCTTCGTCCCCTGCAACACAAGACCGGAATCACCTATGGGCAATTCCGAATAAGATCACCCCGCGGTTGGGATCGGCAACCGCACCACTAAGCCGAAATAAAAAGGAACCTCTAGACAGGGATGACCTTACTCTCCAGTGGGGGCTACCCACGAAGCCTTGCTGCATATCCCCTGATTTTCAGTCATTCCCGGTTGGTGAGGCTTGAGGCTTAACGTTACCTTTAGAATGTTTCACTTAGAATGCCCATCGTCCGCTGACGATGTCACGAAGCATTCGTCCATACAAGTCCGTCCCGGGTTCGAACGGAACCGAAGGCACTATTCCTACTACATCCATTTTGGAAATATCCTCAGGATTAGTAGCGACTAGCCCTTGCACTTCACTGCTCCATCTTCGACTCCGAAAAACGTTTATCGCACGAAAACGTACAAACCGGATCGAAGTGGTTTTCGAGAAATAAATCTCGATCCCGGTCTCTTCGAAACGATCAACGCAATTTGTCCAATATTGATAGTCGGTGATTTAACTATCAATTTATATTCATAAACATCCATAGCATCCATCACACAATAAATAATTCCCAAATTATTTATTTACCTCAAATATCTTTAAAAGATATATTACCAAATTTCCAAATCTCATTTGAAAACATTTCTCAAAATTCCTTCTTTACAAGGTAAATCATTTACCATATATTTCCATTGGAAATAGCCAAGTTCAAAACAATTTAGATTTAAAATAATTAAAACATTTCATTCTAAAATATACTTAAAATAGGTAAATTTATTACTAATTATATACTCAAGATATAATTTCAAGTATATAAAACAAAACCAATTTATAAGATATAACTTGATTTAAAATAAGGTTTTAGTTAAACTATATTTTACAAATAGAGTCGTAAAAAGATTAATACTTATTTCAATAAACTTAGGTCAAAACTAGCTTTTTAAAATAATCCATTTGTAAACATAATTATTAAGATATTCATAAATTTTACTATTTGCTAATTTATAAATAATAACTTTAAAATAATAATTTTCAAAACATTCTTTAAAACCAGTTTAAGATTTTAAACTTTCTTTTATAAAATCAATTTTAAAACTCGAACTTGGTTTTCCCAAGGAAATCTCATTTCTACTAAATCATCACAGAAATCCTTCTCACGATTTCCGTCCATTTATTAAATTTAGTTTTATGGTTTTATAACATAAATTTGTTTCTCAAATCTTCAACTAATAACATTTATCTTTAATTATCATTCCAGATTTTACAACTTCCAATTTCCATTCTAAATAGATTTCAAATTTTAATCCTTTAAAATTCATTATTAACCATATCTTTTATTTCTCTAAATTCAATTCATCCATTTATAATTAACTTTGGATTTATAAATTTATCCAACAATATTTCTATACAAATTCATTTCAGTTTTCCATCCAAATCAGGTTTCAAACATTTATATTCTCTAAATTTCTTATTTAACAATTTCTCAATTTCTTCGAAACCCAATTTAATTTCTTCATAATTTAAACTGCAATTTCTTTTATAATTAATATTCTGGGTTTATAGTTTAAACCACAATATCACAATGCAATTCAACTCCAAATTTATCAATCTCAATATATAAACAGGTATCATAATCAAATAATTACTATATTGTGAGGAATCCCGTTGGATCCCTCCAACCTGTTTTCCCTGCATCCACAAATATTAGCACAATCAAATATATATCAATTCAATTTGATAATAACTAACATATTCAGCTAAACATCCAAACAACCAATCAATACTAACTGTCTACTTTACTAGTATCCAGATGTGAGTGAGAATAACTCACCTTGAGTTTCGGCGAGCGTTCGAAATTTTAAATTAAACCGAACGACGTTCGATTTAACCTAAATTTCTACTTGCCCGGAACGATTCCAGATTTGCATCATCGCGTAGTGCTCGGCTCTGCGATTCCAATGCTTCCAGTTTCGTCCGAATCTGAGTACGTATGAGTTCGATATGAATTTACAAAGTTTTAACAAGACTTATAAATCAATTTCTTTTAAACTTTAATTTGATTATACCAATCATCACTCCAGGCCGTTAGATCTAAGGACAAAAATCACGGCCGCACCTTTTTCCCATCTCTCTCATGCGTGCTCCAGGAGAACAACCCATCATCGATCTAATTAACCGATCGAACGTCGCCGAAATCACCCCCTTCAACCCGATCAGGACCCTCCCTATCGAAGACCGGCGTCGCGTGCTTCCACAGCCTAAGCTCGGTGAAGCTCGGTTCACCGTACGCCTTGATTTACGTGAAGGAACGCAGCGGAAACATGGTGACACTGGAGACAATCCACTACGCCATATCCGATCACGACCGTCCATTTCGAAGAGTTCGACGAGCTCTACGACTATGCAGTAGGAAATTTTCGAAATCGTTGAATGGATTTGGAGATTTGGGAGGAAGAAGCGAAATCGATTTCGGCCATTCAAATGCCTCAAGCGGCGGCCTGAACATAAAGGCTAGGGTTTAGAGAAAAGTTAATATATATAATGGTTTTTAATATTATTTTATTAATATAATTTCCTAATTTAACAATTGATGCAAACGAACTCTAATTCTCGCGTTCTGACAGGCTACCCTAGGGTTTTTCGGCGTTCTGGACACAATGGAATAGGTTTCGTCGAATTCCGAGACTGTGCCCCGGAAGGCTATTTTAACTCGTCTATTTAATTAAGCGATTTTCGAAATTATCGAAATCACTCCAAATCTCCACTTTTAAAATTTTATTAACTTAACAATAATTCATATAACATTTATAAACACATTAAAAATCATTCTGGTTCATTCTGGACTTAAATCGGATTAATTGCAATATTTAATAATATTAAATTCATTTTAAATTCATATAAAATTCCAAATAATAATCTATTAACTTTTAAATTCTTCCAAAAATCTAACAATATCATTTATAACCTATGGAACTTAAAAATGCATTTAAACATCAATTTTATAACAATTCCCATTCAATTTCCAATTTATTCTCAGTTCTAATAATTATTATTATTACTCCAATTCAAATGGAATCACCATATTTTGAAACTATAACTCATCTTATTAACTCAACCATAGTCTTCTATTATCAAGATTCAAATTAGAATCTATATCCAACATTTAAAATGAATTAAATGTTAAATTTTGGCGACCCAAAATTCCGGGTCGTTACATTCCTCCCCCCTTATAAAAATTTCGTCCCCGAAATTTGTATAAGGTAGAACATACCCTCAAACTCATCTACTTATCCCATTAGCTTAGTTAAAAGCTTATATACATTTCACAAAATCCTTTTTGCTCAATTCCAAACCCAATTGCTTTATTAACTCTAAAGCTTCAATTTTTAACTTATAACTTTCCAAGTTATTTAACTTTTCCCAAAAACTCAAAAATTTTCTAACTCCAAAATTTTCGAAAATTTTTGGCAGAGTCTCCCCTGTACGGAGGAGCTTCTGCGACATCACAGGATACACAAATATATATACATCGGCCCACACGGCCGGAAACCAAAATATAACACAATATATATCATTTTCCCAATTATATTTGCGTAGGCGTACCTTTTTAGCAAATTTTAATAGCAAGCAGCTAATATAATGCATATACTCACTCCAACTCTCTCTCAAACGCCTCCCGCACCTGTGCTTACTCAAACAAACTCATCAGTTATCAAGAATATGAACATTTCATTAGCATTACCAATATAAATGTGAGCCAATATATCCATTTACATTCCAAACAACACTTTGCATGATTTCATAAGTAAATCCATATTTTATAACATGCACAAAGTTCATTTTCTAATGCCAAATTCCATTTTATTTCACATAAAGGATTTACATATAAGTTCGGCCATTCCAATTCATAATTACTACTACAAATTCATATTCACTTCAATATAATGAATATATGCATTTAATTCATTTACCTTACCTTTATACTCAAATCCCTTTATTAAGATTTAGCCAATTCTATTCTCATCCATACTAACTTCGTTTTATTACACTTGAAATGGTTTACATTCAAGTTCATTATATACCATTTATTAATCTCAACCAATTCACTTCTATTTCAATATATTTACCATATGCTTTACTTATATTCCTTTATTTTTAACTTACATTCCCAAATTTGATTAAAAATCAAATTTTATTTTTAAACTTGAAACATTTGCAATTCTTTCATGATTCATTTCCATTCATATGCAAGCATTTCCTATTAAAATGTTAATTCATTCCAATTGATTCAAAATCAACTCCATTTGCTATTTTAAATCAATTCACCTGCATTCATTCACAAACTCCTTAAATTAGATTCCAATCCATATCAATTTATTCAAACATCAATTCAATTTCATAATATCTCAATTCTTTCTTTCATACCAAATTTAGTTTCATTTTAATTTGACTTCACTTAATCAAATTCCAATTTATCCAAACCAATTTAGTTGTTTAAACAACTCAATTCTAAATACATTCAAATATTCATGTTATTCAAGCAAAACAATTGCCACTTTAAGCTTATAACCATTTAAAATAAATTTTCAACTTAGATTCATATTAATTCTTTTTAATTTTTTCATGGTTTACAATCCAATCATTCTTATTTTAATGCAATTGTTAATTTAAATTTTCCTTACCTTTTTATTTCATCTCAACAATCAATTAATACCATTTCACTTGTAATTCATTTTAATTATCTAACAAATTACATTCAAGATTGCTTAATAAAGCTCATTCACAATTATTTCCATGATCTTCTTATATCAATTTTATTTTATTTGATTCGCATCCAATTCAATTTCAATCCACTTACAAAGTTTAATACACTTTGTTTATTTATTCAATCATTTCCAATCTATTTATAAATTTGAATGCTCTTTGTTTATAATTCAATCCATTTACAAATTTATTCGATTAACAAAGAGTCTTTTTAAATTATTTCACTCATTTGAATTTTATTTACAATTCAAATCATCATTAATATATTCAAATCCCATTATTCATTCACCCTTCCCATACTTATTACCAAAATTAAATCCCAATCCAAACTGGATTTTTATTTACCTTCAAATTTTGACTGATTATCAAATTCTATCCATTGCAATACAAACTCCATTAATTTGTAATTTAATTCAGTCAATAACCTAATCCATATTAGGTTTTAATTCACTTCCCAATTCACTCTGAGTTCATTTATAATATCACCATTTTCCAATTATTTCATTTAGCAAATTTAGATTTCTACCTTTCCTTTTTGCTCCTTTAAATAGAATCTAAATTTCTTTCAATATTCTTTATTACACAATTTTAATTCTCTAAATACAAGTTCAAAACTTGTTTACCTAGTGAAATTCATTCACTTCATTATATCTCACTTTACCTTATCTCAATCCACATTCATTTGAGATTAAATTTGGATCCATACCATTCCTCTATTTCCATCTGTGATTATAATTTCATTTCTATTTATAAGTTCACCGACTTATCCACTTTAAAAGCTTATATTGCTCATTTTACTCCACCAACATTTTATAATCACAATTCTAAATTCCATATGCATATATATATACATCTGAATTCTTAAGGATACAAATTCCCTTAATTTATTTCTTTGCAAACTTCAAATCCACAACCTCAAATTATAAGTATAACACCTGATAGCTCAGGAGTTCAATTCATTTCACAATGACCCTCAATTCCAAGGTCATCTTACATTTTAATTTAATTCAAATTAACTTTATTTCAAGTCCAATTTATTTACTTATCCAAGTTAATTTCAAATTTTCATACACTTCAGTATATTTCATTTACTTAAGTTAATTTTAAATCCAGGATTAAAAATTTTCATTCTTCCCCTTATTAGTATTACTTTACTTAATAAGTTTAATAGTTAATTCATTTCAACTTTACACATTATTTAAGTAGAACTTTCCTAGAATTCAATGTACCCGGTTTTATCTCAAAACCATTTTGAAATATATCAAATATATATATACCCATTTGGTATATCAAATCAAATCTCCATGTTTTCCAAACCAATTTGGTTGTACCCAAAACAATTTGTTCATATCCCAAAACAAATTCTCATTTTTGAAATATCCAAAACAACTGTTATCCCCAACAAATCCAAACAATACCATAACCAATTACTAGGGAAGCAATCCATCACTTTAGAAACTCGAAAATGAATTCTAATGATGTGGCCAGCATCATCAGGATTATTTTCCAGCGACTGAAGTGAGTTCAATGCTTCTTACTTCCCCAAATTCATTTCAAAACAGTTTCCATTCAAAAATATTTCCTAAAACAACCTTCCATTATTGCCTTCAATACATTGAAAAACATTTCAAACTTCCCAGGATTTTAAATTTCCAAACTTTTATTTTCAATACATTTAAAATCCTTTCCAAAACTTCCGGGTTTTAAATTCTGGTTTAGTTTAACTTAAGCTATTCTCTTTTGAATAATTTTTTATCCACAGTACTTATTTGGTTATAGACCATGTTAATATTTTATAATCTTATTCACTTATCATTTCAATTTGGTCAAATTCAAGATTCTTATTTGATTTTCAATATTTGGCAACCAAACAGTCAAATATATATAATTTCCAGAAAATTATTTTCTTTATATCAAAATATAATTTTGGGTAAAATTATTTCATTTACCCACCTTAAAACAATACTATGTCGGTTTATCTTGTTCAAGAGTTTAGAAACCCCTATCGATACGGTTGTACTTCCCGCACCGACCAGAATTCATAAACACTCAACCGATAAGTCAACACAGTATAAAAACAATTTTATAAGCACTAACAAGTACGCTCTCATATTTATTAATACGCTCAGCTCATTATAGAGTACTATCGACTCTATTAAATAAGTAATTTTCCCACCAAAGCCTAGGTTGTCGCCAACCTAAGCTCTGATACCAACTGTAACAGCCCGCAAATCCGTACCCCTTGAATCAACACTATTATACAGAAATTAACTCAAGTGGCACAGAAATACGAACCAATTTGGTTAAAGAAAGAGATAGAAGAAGAAGTAACTAAAACAATATCAGAATCTCACAGTCGCAGCGGAATAAAATATAATAGTAAATATAGATCTTTACACAAAATGAAATCAATAACTGTTTATACAACATACCATCAGAGTACCTCATACATCAATCAACACATAACAGACATACCATACAATCATAGCATAGCAGCGGATATATATATAGATAGAATAGTACGTCTCGAACTCCAGCTCCTCTCCTGCTCCATAGCAACCTATCCTGAACAAATAATACTCGGTCTGACCCGAGCATTATAATGAAATAACACCCGAGTCAGTCTGGCATACCAGCTGATAATAATGCACACAATTGATTATTAAAGTTTCAAAAATCCTTTTGAAAACAAAAGCATCTCGTAAGACCACGCCACAAATAAACATGTCGGGTTTTTACCTTACGATAGCTAAAACACTTTTTATAGAAATCCTCTGATATTATAATAGGGTCTATTTACAAATACTTATAAAATAGCCGAAATTGTTACATTATTAAATTCCAGCTACTAGCCACCGAAGTGGGTAATACAAACAAAACTCGTAAAAGGCTCGTAGGGAAAATGGATTTCCAACAATGACTAGGCACTGGGGTACCACCTATCACAGTACGTGGTCTAGATCACAGTACCGAGGACTACTCCCTTCGTCCCCTGCAACACAAGACCGGAATCACCTATGGGCAATTCCGAATAAGATCACCCCGCGGTTGGGATCAGCAACCGCACCACTAAGCCGAAATAAAAAGGAACCTCTAGACAGGGATGACCTTACTCTCCAGTGGGGGCTACCCACGAAGCCTTGCTGCATATCCCCTGATTTTCAGTCATTCCCGGTTGGTGAGGCTTGAGGCTTAACGTTACCTTTAGAATGTTTCACTTAGAATGCCCATCGTCCGCTGACGATGTCACGAAGCATTCGTCCATACAAGTCCGTCCCGGGTTCGAACGGAACCGAAGGCACTATTCCTACTACATCCATTTTGGAAATATCCTCAGGATTAGTAGCGACTAGCCCTTGCACTTCACTGCTCCATCTTCGACTCCGAAAAACGTTTATCGCACGAAAACGTACAAACCGGATCGAAGTGGTTTTCGAGAAATAAATCTCGATCCCGGTCTCTTCGAAACGATCAACGCAATTTGTCCAATATTGATAGTCGGTGATTTAACTATCAATTTATATTCATAAACATCCATAGCATCCATCACACAATAAATAATTCCCAAATTATTTATTTACCTCAAATATCTTTAAAAGATATATTACCAAATTTCCAAATCTCATTTGAAAACATTTCTCAAAATTCCTTCTTTACAAGGTAAATCATTTACCATATATTTCCATTGGAAATAGCCAAGTTCAAAACAATTTAGATTTAAAATAATTAAAACATTTCATTCTAAAATATACTTAAAATAGGTAAATTTATTACTAATTATATACTCAAGATATAATTTCAAGTATATAAAACAAAACCAATTTATAAGATATAACTTGATTTAAAATAAGGTTTTAGTTAAACTATATTTTACAAATAGAGTCGTAAAAAGATTAATACTTATTTCAATAAACTTAGGTCAAAACTAGCTTTTTAAAATAATCCATTTGTAAACATAATTATTAAGATATTCATAAATTTTACTATTTGCTAATTTATAAATAATAACTTTAAAATAATAATTTTCAAAACATTCTTTAAAACCAGTTTAAGATTTTAAACTTTCTTTTATAAAATCAATTTTAAAACTCGAACTTGGTTTTCCCAAGGAAATCTCATTTCTACTAAATCATCACAGAAATCCTTCTCACGATTTCCGTCCATTTATTAAATTTAGTTTTATGGTTTTATAACATAAATTTGTTTCTCAAATCTTCAACTAATAACATTTATCTTTAATTATCATTCCAGATTTTACAACTTCCAATTTCCATTCTAAATAGATTTCAAATTTTAATCCTTTAAAATTCATTATTAACCATATCTTTTATTTCTCTAAATTCAATTCATCCATTTATAATTAACTTTGGATTTATAAATTTATCCAACAATATTTCTATACAAATTCATTTCAGTTTTCCATCCAAATCAGGTTTCAAACATTTATATTCTCTAAATTTCTTATTTAACAATTTCTCAATTTCTTCGAAACCCAATTTAATTTCTTCATAATTTAAACTGCAATTTCTTTTATAATTAATATTCTGGGTTTATAGTTTAAACCACAATATCACAATGCAATTCAACTCCAAATTTATCAATCTCAATATATAAACAGGTATCATAATCAAATAATTACTATATTGTGAGGAATCCCGTTGGATCCCTCCAACCTGTTTTCCCTGCATCCACAAATATTAGCACAATCAAATATATATCAATTCAATTTGATAATAACTAACATATTCAGCTAAACATCCAAACAACCAATCAATACTAACTGTCTACTTTACTAGTATCCAGATGTGAGTGAGAATAACTCACCTTGAGTTTCGGCGAGCGTTCGAAATTTTAAATTAAACCGAACGACGTTCGATTTAACCTAAATTTCTACTTGCCCGGAACGATTCCAGATTTGCATCATCGCGTAGTGCTCGGCTCTGCGATTCCAATGCTTCCAGTTTCGTCCGAATCTGAGTACGTATGAGTTCGATATGAATTTACAAAGTTTTAACAAGACTTATAAATCAATTTCTTTTAAACTTTAATTTGATTATACCAATCATCACTCCAGGCCGTTAGATCTAAGGACAAAAATCACGGCCGCACCTTTTTCCCATCTCTCTCATGCGTGCTCCAGGAGAACAACCCATCATCGATCTAATTAACCGATCGAACGTCGCCGAAATCACCCCCTTCAACCCGATCAGGACCCTCCCTATCGAAGACCGGCGTCGCGTGCTTCCACAGCCTAAGCTCGGTGAAGCTCGGTTCACCGTACGCCTTGATTTACGTGAAGGAACGCAGCGGAAACATGGTGACACTGGAGACAATCCACTACGCCATATCCGATCACGACCGTCCATTTCGAAGAGTTCGACGAGCTCTACGACTATGTAGTAGGAAATTTTCGAAATCGTTGAATGGATTTGGAGATTTGGGAGGAAGAAGCGAAATCGATTTCGGCCATTCAAATGCCTCAAGCGGCGGCCTGAACATAAAGGCTAGGGTTTAGAGAAAAGTTAATATATATAATGGTTTTTAATATTATTTTATTAATATAATTTCCTAATTTAACAATTGATGCAAACGAACTCTAATTCTCGCGTTCTGACAGGCTACCCTAGGGTTTTTCGGCGTTCTGGACACAATGGAATAGGTTTCGTCGAATTCCGAGACTGTGCCCCGGAAGGCTATTTTAACTCGTCTATTTAATTAAGCGATTTTCGAAATTATCGAAATCACTCCAAATCTCCACTTTTAAAATTTTATTAACTTAACAATAATTCATATAACATTTATAAACACATTAAAAATCATTCTGGTTCATTCTGGACTTAAATCGGATTAATTGCAATATTTAATAATATTAAATTCATTTTAAATTCATATAAAATTCCAAATAATAATCTATTAACTTTTAAATTCTTCCAAAAATCTAACAATATCATTTATAACCTATGGAACTTAAAAATGCATTTAAACATCAATTTTATAACAATTCCCATTCAATTTCCAATTTATTCTCAGTTCTAATAATTATTATTATTACTCCAATTCAAATGGAATCACCATATTTTGAAACTATAACTCATCTTATTAACTCAACCATAGTCTTCTATTATCAAGATTCAAATTAGAATCTATATCCAACATTTAAAATGAATTAAATGTTAAATTTTGGCGACCCAAAATTCCGGGTCGTTACATTTATGAAGTATAAATTAATGATAAAATAATAGCGATTGAATATAATTGCCTTTTTTTAAATAATAACATGGTTATATTAATTATACTTTGTTTGTGATATTTATTTACCAGAATAAAACTCTGTTTTGCTATAACTAAATTGAATCGATTATTTTGGACATTTATCGAGCAGAATAAATCTTTCTTCTATGCTTACAAAGCTACATGATGGTTTTTGAAGTAAATTAAAATTTCGATTAATCAATATTGGATAAATGATGTGTTAACTATTGATCGTTAATTTTTGGGTGCCAAAAGCCTGGTAGCCTGGCCATATTGGATGTAACTTTGATATGTCGCGAAAGTTTAATTTTTTTTAGTGAAAACTGTGATAACATTGGATAAATTCTATAGCAGCTCTAGGCCTCATTTTAGTATTATGAAAATGTAATTATTCGCTATCTTCGAAAGGAAATGGTTTTGATTCAGAAAATGATTTTAAACGCGACTTTTGTAATTTTCTGTGTTATTTTATTTAGAAATGGGTTTTTCGATTTCACCATTTTACTTCAACATTTTTGGTTAGTCTTTTCTAACACATGGAAATGTTTTAAAAGTATTTTTGAAAGTATTTATTATAATGTTTATTATAAAGAAAAATAGGAATTTATCTTTTTTAATAATGTAATTTTGTTTTACAAGAAGAAAAAATATTTTGGAATAAGTATTTGTGAAATGCTTTATGTAAAACATTGTATAGAAAATAGTTTTATAAATGGTATTTTATAAAAAAAGAATAAATTTATGAATGGTATTTTATAAAAAATTAAATGATATCATTTTTATAATTTGGAATAATAACTCACATTTGTGGATTAATAGTAATATATGAATGATTTTTTTATGGAAAGTATTTGGTTTTATCTTGAAACTATAGGTTTATGATAAGTAAATAAGATTTATAAAAGGAATTTATAAATAGAAAGGAGATTTATAAAAGGAATTTTTAAAAGCAAAAGAGATATATAGAAAGGAATTTTATAAAAGAAAAGAGATTGGATTTCCATAAATAATCTTTATTATAAATTGTGGTGGCATGAAAACTATTATTTTCATACCTAATACCAAATTTCGAGGTATGGAAACTCATCTCTGTTAGTGAGAATTAAAAATTTATATCGAATCAAGGATAGTTCGTTAACTTGTTCAACTTCATTTTTAATCGAGGGATGGTCCCTTTTTGAAATTGGAATGCGGTGGTAAGTATATTTGATCTAATTTCCATACGTTCAATTTACTTACCCCAAAAGGAAAGTGGTTTGTGTTTACAGTAAAAATGTTTAAAGGATATTTGTTTTGGTTTGGTTAAATATGATTTTGGGAAAAGAGAAAATGTTTTCTAAGTATTGGAAGTGAAATAGTTTGTGAATATACTTTTACCGTTAAGATAAATGTAAGTATATTTTTCAGATAATTGGAAAGAGATTTTGTAACGACCCACCCTTTCAACCCTTGGAAATCGACAATAATACATCTTGGGTATTCACGTGTCGAATATTCAAGTGCTGAAAAGACAGATTTTTGGGGAAAAGAAATAAAATAGAAGACAAGAAGAAAAATAACAACAAAGAATATCAAAACGGAACGAATGATCTATAATATAAAACCAATCTTTTCACAAAAACAAAATGTAATATGTAAATCTATATGAGTGGATCGTATAGTATGTATATGCAATTAACTATATAATATAACTTGATAGATGATAGTAGCAAAGTAAATTAAAATAATCAGACTAGGATTTTATACTGGTTCGGACTCTCGTCCTATGTCAAGTCCCGAAGCTCCTCTTCGGAATTTCCTTTCAACTCACCCTTACTTGACCCGGAGGAACGAGTTTACAATAGCAGAGTTTCTTTGTCAAGAATGTGTTCTATAACACGGATGTTGACTATTAAGTACAATTGCTTCCAATATATATATAAAAGAGTCAATTCAGGTATTTTGATTGCTTAGAGATCGGGTATAAATCAGTGTGTAAGAGTTAGGATCGTAAGTAAGTAAGGTGTTTTTTCTTCTCTTGAATTCCTGATTCTATTTATAGTAGTGGAGAGATCCTTTGTGTAGTTGCAACTGTTAGTAAGTTCTCTAAGGCTGCTTCTCATGGTGATGAAGGGTTGCAATGAAGAGAAGCGAACGTGTCCTTTTGGATGTGACAGTTGTTCTTTGAATTTACATAGCCGAGTTCAAAATCATACGTTTGGAAAATATTTCAGACGTCTGGTCTTCATATATTTTTTGTATCTGTTTATATTTCAGACGTCTGTGTTCATTAACCAGACGTCTGGCTTTCATATATTTTTTATATCTAGATGCTTTTCAGACGTCTGAGTGTATTAACCAGACGTCTGATTCTTTCTGAGTTTCAAACCAGAAGAATCAATCAGACATCTGGCTAATGTACCCAGACGTCTGAATGTGTGCATGTTGCTTTATCAATGTCTGTGTCATCCCTCTTCCAATTCTATTGACTTGAAGTCTTTTGATACTTCTTTTGAGTCTTGTTTTTGTCTCTTTGGTGAAGTTACTTTATCAACTACCTGTAAATATAGATATATATGTATATTCGATTTCCATTGTATAGTTGTTATCATTGAAACCATATAATTGATTTCCTAACAATCTCCCCCTTTTTGATGATGACAACTATTCAATGTACTTATATATAGATTATAAATCTCCCCCTGAATATGTGCTTATTTTTAATGTTATATGATTCTACCAATATTTCTTCCCCTTTGACATTATCAAAAAGAATTATAACAGTGAAGCCAATCGTTAAAAAGGAAAAGTTCATTAATAACATGAAGTGATTACAATCATAGATTTGTAAAAAAATAAAAACTACGATGTCCAAATTCTAGATTTCCTTCGGGGAAGCTTTATTTGGATCATCTTCCTTTGGTTCTTCGTTGTCAGAAGTGCTATCCTTTAAAGGAGATGTCAAAGCTTCCTTTGGAGGTTCATCCTCAGTTAGTTTTGAATGTGTTGCGGGAGGAGAAAGAACAGGGGTTGCCCAATCCTCAGAGGGTGTTGTTGTACCACGAACCCGTTGTAATACTTCTTTAAGAACCGATAAAACAGTCGAGAGAAATTCTTCAACTGTGGCAAGTCGTGTAGCAAATGAAGTTTCAAAATTGTCAATTCGCTTAGCCAAAATTTTCTGATTTTGAGATAGAATTTTTTAGTTCCGAAGAGTAAGATCTCGAACACTTTCATTTGGATTTGTATCCGTTCGAGTCTCCATAATTTCATCCTATCCCGGATAATCAAATGGTGCGGGAGGAAGAGTGACTTCTCGATGTTGTACTTCCTCTTGGGATGGATCAATGTTTAGTTGAGGAGGAGGCTCAACTCTTCGAGATTGACGATTGTGCGTCCAATCTTCGAAGGACATAAACTCTGGAGGGATTTCAGGTAGGTGCATCAGAGAGAAGAATTTGGTGGAAGCATATTTAGGTGAGATTTCTTCGAATGTCAATAGGTAGGAAGGAATATTATGTGCATGAAGAAGTGTCATAATATAAGTAGGGTAAATGATCGATGGCCGCGATCGAGTCCAAATGTGCTTGAGCTCGTCGAAGATGAATTTGGCCCAATTTACCCGAGTTCCACTAAAGAGAGCATATAGAGCTTTGTGCTCTACTTCTGTTATTTACTCGGGACTCCCCATACGTGGAACTACTGTATTTATTATCATTCTTGTCAAGAGTCGAGCTTTTGGACGTAAATATTTCGAAGCAAATTTTGGCATTTTGTCCTCCCAAATTTGATGAGTAATACTATTCCGTGGCTTGAAGCGCATATCCGGAATGTTGTATAAATCTTCCTCGGTGTCAGAGCATCCCAAAGTTCTACCAATTATCCCCGGAGTTAACCTAATTGTATTACCATAGACACAAGACCATAGCCAGTTGTCTTCATCTTCAGTATTCCATACTGAAGTACTGTCTAGATTAGCATAGTATAAAAATATAGCTAATTAATCTATTTGAACATCATTTGGAGTAAAAGAGATTACGGTTTCCAATCCAGCATTTTCACAAAGTTCATCTAGATCATACATAGAGAATTTTAGGAGATTATAGAATGGTCCTATATGAAGTTTCTTCTTTTGAATATCTTGATACCTTTTAATGGAATGCGGAGCTTTATGCATCCACCTCTCGATTTGATCGTCGGAGCACACCTGGGTGTTTGAAGATGAAGTGGGTTGATCTTGTTTGCGTTTTGAAGCCTTGATATTCTTCGTGCGAGGAGGCATTTTGATTTAGTTTTGTAGAAGACGTTGATTGTGAGGAAAAAATCGTCAAGAAGCAGATGGTAAAATGAAATAATTTTGAGATAGAGAAAAAAATGACGTTATCTGGGTGTATTTAAATGGTCGATTGAATTCCAGACGTCTGGATTGGAAGGCAGATGTCTGGTTTGCCCTAATTTTTTTTTTACAGAAGATACAAACAGACGTCTGGTATTTTGAGTAGACATCTGTTTTGGTCTAATTTGTGAGTTTTAATAGGTAGAAACTTTAAACAGATGTCTGGTTGTATATGTCAGACGTCTGGTTTAGATAAATACGTGACAGAAGACTTGGTCAGACGTCTGGTTCAATGTGTTAGACGTCTGAAATTTTCTGAATTCTATTTTTAGGAGGCAGAACTTTAATTTAGACGTCTCGGGGATATATCAGACGTCTGACATATGCACACTGCTAAAAAATTTAGTTGTGTCAAACATATGGAGGATGTGGACAGACGTCTGGAGGATGGATGTAGACTAGACCTTAGCCAGTTTGATGGTTTCGCTTATTTATCGAATGTTGATAACAAATATCTTTATTGTTGTAAAATGTAATAACACATAAGTATAGATACATACAATAATTAATACGATTTATTTATTTAGATGGCGATGGAGTTTTACGATTTCCTGACTCGTTGTCCTTTCATGGTCTAAGTGGAGACCATATATTTCCACATTCGTGGGTCCGTGGCAAGCCAGAAAATCGTCTTGGTGAGGGATCTGAAGGAGTATGATACGAAGAAGATGGATCCAATGAACTACAAGGTTTTGGTAGTGGTTCATGAACATCTTTCTTTCGTGACGAACAAAACTTCATCGCCACTTGCTCTAGAAAGCTTAGCCGTCGCGCCATAACTTTTTGTTCGAAATAAAGTTCTCGTTGAAGATCTATCTTTTGTTTTTGGTAATGATGAATTTCATCAATTTTCTCCTTTGTGTTAGGAGAAATAAACAGAGATCTTTTAGTTTTCTTATTATCTGGAGTAAAACCCGTATAATATGGAGACCACCTATTTGTTGGCTCTTGTTTTGGTGCAGGCGTAGGAAGACGTTGTGGTGTGTCAACCGAGCTATCCGTCGATGGTGTTGAGATGGAGATGGATATATAGGAGTTCCCAGAAGACATTGTTATATTTTATTAAAAACTTGATTTTTTGTATGCAGTTGTTATGTAACTATGTATATATATAAGCTGAAAATATTATTTTTAGAACAGCTAATTGTCTAAAAATTTAATGGTTCAGAAATTAATAAGTATAATTTGTGGTAATAAAATGGATAACTAAACTTAGTCTTTAAATGAATTATTAATTTTTTAAGGAAGAAGATCATGAAGTGAACAAATACCTAAATTTCGTCGGTGTTTAATGAAAGTTTGTTCATTTAATGGTTTTGTAAAAATGTCGGCTACTTGATTTTCGATATTTATATATTCTAAAGAAATAGTTCCTTTTTCAACATTGTCTCGTAGAAAATGTGTCGTATATATATATGTTTGGTCCGTGAGTGATTAACAGGGGTTTTTGATAAATTTATAGCACTTGTGTTATCACAATATATTGAAGATTTTTTGATAATTTTACCGAAATCCGTTAGTGTTGGTTACATGTATATCACTTGTGCACATGCTAGAGCTGCAGAGATGTATCCGGCTTTGCAAGTAGATAAGGAAACACAATTTTGTTTTTTGCTAAACCATGAAACTAATGATTGTCCGATAAAGTGACATGTTCCACTAGTACTCTTACGATTTGTTTTACATCCACCGAAATCCGCATCGCTATATGAAACAAGTTAAAACGATGATCCGTTAAGGTAAAACAAACCATAATCTCTAGTACTAGATAGATAACGTAAAATACGCTTAACAGTTTTTAGATGAGATTCTTTTGGTTTTGCTTGAAATCAAGCACATAGACATACACTCATCATAATATCAGGTCGACTGGCCGTTAAATAAAGTAAAGAACCAATCATGCTTCGATATAACTTTTCATCAAAATCTTTTCCATTTTCATCTTTTTCTAAGTGAATAGTGGTACTCATTGGTGTTGGTTTGCATGATGTTTTATCCATTTCAAATCGACGTAATAAATTGTTACAATATTTTTCTTGGTGAATAAAAATTCCATTTTCGAGTTGTTTTATTTGTAGACCTAAGAAGAAATTTAATTCTTCCATGTGTGACATTTCAAATTCATTTTTCATAATATTTGAAAACTGACTACATAGATTTTCGTTAGTTGAACCAAAAATGATATCATCAACATAAATTTGTACAACTATCATATCGTTATTTTCTCTTTTAATAAATAAAGTTGTATCTATTTTGCCCATATGAAAACCAGATGTTATTAAGTGATTTTTAAGACGTTCGTACCATGCACGAGGGGCTTGTTTTAATCCATATAGTGCTTTATGTAATTTAAAAACATGATCGGGATGTTTTTCATGAACAAATAATGGTGGTTGTTCGACGTATACATTTTCTTTAATAAAACCATTCAAAAAAGCACTTTTGACATCCATTTGAAATAATTTAAAATTGTGATGAGTTGCAAAGGCGAGTAATGTACGAATGGCCTCTAATCTTGCTACTGGAGCAAAGGTTTCATCGTAATCTATTCCTTCTTCTTGATTGTAACCTTGAGCAACTAAATGTGCTTTATTTCTAATGATATTTCCATTCTCGTCTGCTTTGTTTTTAAATACCCATTTTGTTCCTATTACCGATTGATCTTCAGGTCTTGGTACTAATTCCCATACGTTATTACGTTCAAATTGATTTAATTCTTCTTGCATAGCTATTATCCAAAAATTATCATTTGAGGCTTCTTTATAATTTTTTGGTTCAAAGTTTGACACAAATGCTATATGGCTGATTTGATTGAGTTGATTTCTAGTTACTCTTGAATTAACATCTCTAATAATATTATCTATTGGACGATTCTTAAGAATTCTAGGGGACGAAACCAAGGTGTTATTTTGCATATTTTTTTCATTATTAATAAAATTTGTTGAATTTGTTAGTGGAATAACTTCTTCATCATTAGTATGACGGTTAAAGAGGTTTTCGTCGAACGAGACATGTAAGCACTCTTCAATAGTATTATTTCGTTTATTAAAGATTCTATATGCTTTGCTACGATCCGAATATCCAACAAAAATACCTTCATCGGCCTTTGGGTCAAATTTTCCTAAGTTATCTTTTGTATTTAGTATAAAACAATTTGAACCGAAAGTTTTAAAGTATGATACTTTAGGTTTTTTTTACCAAAAAATATTTCAAAACAAGTTTGTTTAGTCGTGGGACGTATGGTTACTCTATTTAATACATAACAAGATGTCGCAATAGCTTCAGCCCAAAAGTGTTTTGGTAAACCACTACTATTTTGTAATGTTCGTGCACATTCTTGTAATATACGATTTTTTTCTTTCTACGACACCATTTTGTTGAGGGGTACGAGGAAAAGTAAAATTATGCGTTATTCCTTTCTTATTACAAAAGTTTGTAAAAAGGTCATTTTCGAATTCTCCTCCATGATCACTTCTAATATTTTTAGTTTTCAAATTTATTTGAGTTTTAATTCTTTTAGCAAATATTTTAAATATACCAAAAGTATCACTTTTGTGTTTTAAAAATAAAGTCCATGTATATCTCAAAAAAATCATCGACTATTACGAAAACATATTTATTGTGATTTATAGACCTTATTTTTGTTGGACCAAATAAATTTAAATGTAATAATTCTAATGGTTGTTTTGTGGAAATGTTATTTTTAGACTTAAACGAGCTTTTCTTTAGTTTTTAAATTTGACAATCGTCACATAAGTTTTCTACTTTATGATTTATTTTAGGTAATCCTCTTACCAACTCGTATTTCGCTAACTTATTAATATTCTTAAAATTGATATGACAAAAACGTTTATGCCATAACCATGGATCATCATGTTTGACCGTTAAACATAAGTTTGAATTTTTATTTATGTTTAATACCTAAATATTTTTGTTTCTAAATCCTTCAAAAATGAGTTGTTTGTTATTATCTAAAATAATACATCTATCCTTTTCAAAATTTATTTGAAAACCTTTATCGTATAATTGACTAATGCTTAGTAAGTTGTGTTTTAAATTTTCTACTATAAAAACATTTGTAATAATAGGAGAGTTAGATATACCAGAGATGATGACTTCTCCAATGCCTATGACATATCCTTTTGAATTATCTCCAAAGGTTACCGTTCCACCATCGATGTATGTTATATTTGATAACATTTTTGAGTTTCCGGTCATATGTTTAGAGCAACCGCTATTTAGTATCCATTTCTCCTTATTTTTTATTTTGGGTACCTGCAAAATAAAGAATGTTTTAATTGGTACCCATATATTTTATTAGGGTCCTAATTGTTAGAGGAAGGCAGCCATACCCAAGATGGTTTGGTACCTTTATAAATATAATTTTTGTTATAGACTACTCCTTCTAAGTAATTATTAATATGCTTTTGTCTAATCAAATTATTATTTGTTTTAGGAATCCAAATTTTCATATTTTTGATATTTAATTTCGACTTAGAAAAACTTCTAGTTTTTATCTAACTAATATTTTTAGCATTATTTCCTTTTTGTTTTGAAGAATTTTTAAATCCTATTCCATTTCTATTGCCTGATGGTTTTGAAGTTTGATAAGATTTTCCAAATCTTGTTTTCCTTTATATAATTTTGACACATTGTTGGTAATTTTATCTAATTTTTCTTTTAGTTCTATATTTTCAATTTTCAATGATTCAATAATATTTTTAAACTTAATATTTTCATTTAACAAATTTTATTTTACTATAGTAATATTCTCACTTTCTATCAATTTATTTTTGATTTTCTCTTGAGATATTTCAAGTTCTTCTTCTAGAATAATTTTTCATCTTTCAACATTCCTACCTCAAGTTCTAATCTATTCATTTTGACTATATATTCTTTGTTCAATTTTTTTATTTTTCTAAATTTATCATCTAATTCCATGCTAAGTTCTAATAATTCATCATAGCTAAGTTCAGGACATACCTCTTCAGTTTGTGCCATAAAACATACATTAGCATGTTCTCCATCACTATCGCTATCACTTTCAGAGGATAAAGAATCCGAGTCATCCCAAGTTACTTTGAAAGCCTTCTTCTTCTTAAAATTTTGAACTTTGTTATTCTTTTTTTCATTATTAAGTTTAGGGCAATCCTTCTTAATATGACCGTATTGATCACATTCATAGCACTTGATTTGAGTTGTTGTGTTGGGTTTCCCTTCTTTTTGAAATTTGGTCATCTTTCTAAATTTCTTGAATCTATTATAATTCTTAGCAATGAAGACTATTTCTTCTTCATCTAAATCGGAGTCATCATTTTTTGTTGCTGGAAATGCTATATTTTTCTTCTCCGAATTTAGTTCTTTTCGAGCCTGCAAATTAGCTTCATAGGACATTAAATTTCCTATTAACTCTTCAACTTTGAGAGTAGAAAGATCGTTAGCTTCTTCAATAGCTAAAACCTTCCTTTCCCAATCTGATGTTAAAGAGTTGAGTATTCGAGAGACTAAATCAAAATCAGTAAATTTAACTCCTAATGCCATAAGATCGTGTTGGATAGTTTGAAATCTAGAATACATGTCAACAATAATTTCATTTTTCTTCATTTTGAATGAAGAAAATTGGTATTGTAAAATTGAAATCTTGGTTTGTTTGACCTTTGTTGTACCTTCGTGTGTAATTTGTAAGGTACGCCAAATATCAAACGCAGTGGTGCATAATATGACACGTGAAAATTTATTTTTGTCTAAAGAGCAAAATAAGACATTCATAGATTTAGCATTATTTGATGTTAAGGTTTTTTGTGCATCGGTCCAAGTGTTCATAGCAGTAGTAGGTGCTTCATATTTATCTTGTTTGGCTGACCAAATTTCAAGACCATTAGCTTCCATAGAAATTCTCGTACGTGTTGACCAATATGCATAATTAGATCCATTAAAGAGTGGGGGTCGTGCTGTGGATCGTCTTTCTTGAAAAATACTTTCCATATTAAAGTGATTCAAAAACGTGTTACTGTTATTTGATCAAAACCTGGCTCTAATACCAATTGTAAATCTATATGAGTGGATCGTATAGGATGTATATGAAAGTATATGCAACTAACTATATAATATAACTTGATAGATGATAGTAGCAAAGTAAATTAAAATAATCACACCAGGATTTTATACTGGTTCTAACCTCCCGTCCTACGTCCAGTCCCGAAGCTTCTCTTCGGAATTTCCTTTCAAAGCACCCTCACTTGACCCGGAGGAACAGATTTACAATAGCAGAGTTTCTTTATCAAGAATGTGTTCTATAACACGGATATTGACTATTAAGTACAATTGCTTCCAATATATATAAAAGAGTCAATTACATGTATTTTGATTGCTTAGAGATCAGGTATGAATCAGTGTGTAAGAGTTAAGAGCGTAAGTAAGTAAGGTGTTTTTACTTCTCTTGAATTCCTGATTCTATTTATAGTGGTGGAGAGATCCTTTGTGTAGTTGCAACTGTTAGTAAGTGCTCTAAGGTTGCTTCTCATGGTGATGAAGAGTTGCAGTGAAGAGAAGCGAACGTGTTCGTTCGGATGTGACAGTTGTTCTTTGAATTTACGTAGCCGAGTTCAAAATCAGACGTCTGGAAAATATTTCAGACGTCTGGTCTTCATATATTTTTTGTATCTGTTTATATTTCAGAAGTCTGTGTTCATTAACCAGACGTCTGGCTTTCATATATTTTTTATATCCGGATGCTTTTCAGACATCTGAGTGTATTAACCAGACGTCTGATTCTTTCTGAGTTTCAAACCAGAAGAATCAATCAGACGTCTGGCTAGTGTACCCAGACGTCTGAATGTGTGCATGTTGCTTTATCTGTGTCTGTGTCATCCCTCTTCCACTTCTATCGACTTGAAGTCTTTTGATACTTCTTTTGAGTCTTGTTTTTGTCTCTTTGGTGATGTTACTTTATCAACTACCTGTAAATATAGATATATATGTATATTCGATTTCCATTTTATAGTTGTTATCATCGAAACCATATAATTGATTTCCTAACATAATATATGTATATACAGACATCAATCAAAGTATGATAGCCTATTTCAGTCTGGACAGTTATAACAAGTTGTCCTCATAATTACTGATAAATAAACGATGAATGCAATGGAAAAATAACCATGTATGTGAATACGTCTATAGGCCTCCAGATCATCTCCTAAAGCTCCAAAGCCTCCAACTAAATCTGTAATATGCTCGGTCTGACTCGAGCATTATAGGGAAATAATGCTCGGGTCAATCTAGTAAAACCAGCGTGAGAAACTCAAATCACAAGGAATTTTAATTATTATAGCTTGTAAAATCCTTTAAAATATAAGGTATCTTGTAAGACCATGCCGCACATAAACACGAACGGGTTTTTTCCTTATGGTAACTGAAACATTTATATCAGAAAACCCACTGATATTATAATAATTTATAAGGGTAAAAATAATAATAGTCAAGTAGCTATGATGGTCATGAGTGTACATCACAACAATACTAGGTATATAATGAAAAACCGATAAAATACGTTCGCTAATTTTATGGAATTTCCATAGAGGTGTACTCAGTACTTCGAGAAACGGTCCTCCTACACAAGGATCAGAGACATCCTTCTGAAGCAGCATACATCCCTAGTGATGTACTTAGGAAAAACATAGCCGGTCTTGCTAAGACTGAATGCATTACCCCATGAATGCATAACAATTGTAGGTAATGCCTAGGTGGAGCCTACTACACCCTATGAGTTTGCCAACCATACTGGCCATGCCTCCTATCTCCGATTTTAGTCATTTCTGCTAGTGCGACTTCGTTCGGCGTTCCAGCTCACGCATTGACATCAAAAAAGATCTCGGAATACAACATGGATTCCAATACCCCAACGAGTCTTGGAATCACACGTGGATTCTCATATCTCACATAGATCTTGGAATCATACGTGGATTCTCATACCCCAAAGGGTTTCGAAATCACACATGGATTCCCACATCTCACATAAATCTTGGAATCACACATGGATTCCCATACCCCAACGGATTTCGAAATCACACATAGATTCCAACATCTCAATATGTCATGAAACTCTTCCGTAGAATAGTATATGGTTTTTGGAGTGGTTATGGTATGAGCCATCTATTCTGAGTACACTCCTCCGCATACTGGGTGCCCCAAAAACCAATCGCTGATTTTTAGGATTCTCAATATCGATTATTTAGGAAATAATTAGACAATACATAAGAGCGGGGATCACCCCTAACCATTTAAGTGGATGGATCTCCTTATCATTTGTCCTAGAAGAACAAAACGACTTTATATGTACAGTATAGCACCACCTACGGTAACTATACCATATAATTTCAATGTTTCTTCTAAATATTCCAGAGTTAAAATCCTTCAGTGTTAAGTAGGGAATTGTTTCCCTACCACCAAAATTAAAAAGGATTAATATTTAAGCCAAGATTGACAGTCGGTTATATAACTATCAAATAAGCAAACATTCCAAACAAGATTACATTTTCCATGGAAATCACTAAGCCTTATTCAATTATTCCATTAATTAGAATCTCTTTCAAAAATATTTATCATAATATTCATTTACTTATCTCACCAGAATAAGTATATTCACAAACCATTCTTTCAAAAATATTTGAAAACTTTTAAAAATAGATATGGAAAGTACCATTCAATATCGAACATGGATCACAGCTTACACAATGGTTACGTCGTTATCCCGATGAAAACATCGTAAACTATATGCAATCACTGCCTCTAGAATTACACCATGAAAAATCAACTATAGATCGCAGTTTACAATGGTTACGTCGCTATCCCAGTGAATCTATTGTAAACTGTAGGCAATCACTGTCCCTCGAGTTACAATATAAAAATCAATCATTTCTTTCCAAAATCTCTTTATTGTATAAATACCTCCAAATCTATTTATAAAGTTTCTTTATAAATCTCCAGTCCATGTATAAAACATTTTTAAAAATCTCCAAACCCTATTTATAAAACTTCTCCTGTTCAGATCTTCAAAACTCATTTATAAATTCTTTTATAAATATCTAGAACCATTTATAAAACTCTTCCTATATTTAAACAAACTTATTTAATAAACTCTTTAAGTCAGTAAAGTTCTCTTAATAAACCAAAAATTATTCAAAATAACTTTAAATAACAACTTATTATTTATAATCCCTCTTTTTCATTTTAACTAAATATCATTTAAACTAATAATTTTTGAATCTCACTAATAATATAGTAAATTAATATTGAGTACTATTACTGTATTAATGAGTTAACTTCAAAATAATATTAGTATAATATTAATTAACTTTAAAACGTTATTAATACAATAATCAATTAACTTTTGACTAATTTTAACATGATAATTAATTAACCTATAAATAAAATTAAATAACTTAAATCAATATAATTAAATAACCTTAATTTAAATTTAAGTACAGTTATGTCATTTTAAATATATAGTTAAAATATAAATAAAAACATGTTTAAATAATATTAGATATCTTTAAAATTATAATTAAATATTCTTAACTAACTTTTAAGAATTATATTAATAAATAATTAAATTCAAATCATTATTAAAAACAGTTATTAATTTTTTTGAAACATTACCAATAAGTAGTTATTACCCTTTAAATCTTATTACTAAATAATAGTTATCTCTAAACCTTATAATAGAAAAAAACTATTCTTAAAATAGCTTCCAAATCAATAATTAAATTTCAAATATTAAAAAGGCTTAACGATCAAAATGGCACTCAAACAAGCTATTATATCATTCAATTTTGCTTTCCAAGCTTATAAATGATATTTACATAATCAATGACTATGTAAATAAATTTAGTACTTAACCATCATTGGTTAACATATCATATTTCAAGTGGCATATAAATTTACGATATATAATTATTAGGAATTGGAGATAGTGGTTTTGATGAAAACAACCTTTGTAACTTATTTTATTATAACTTATATACTAACACTATTGTCTAGGTATATATGAATGTTATTATGCAGGACATATATAAGGTAGGTACTAATTATTGAAGACTGTACAGTATAAAGATCAAGAATTAAGAAATCATGTTTGAATGTTCATGAGTATCAAGATCAAGATTTCAAGATAAGTGTCTAGTTTTTGTTAAAACTTCATAATAGCACGGAAATCTTCATTCCAAATTTCATTTGGGATGGAACCCATTTCTACCTTCTTAGTGGCTTACAAACGCATGACAAGTAGCATACAAACCTACTACAAGTGGCTTACAAACCCACGAACATCGTGGTTTTGTACAAGTTCTCAAGTCCTTATGTGATGAGATATTCTACAGGAAGAAGCTTGCAAAACTACTTCAAAATGGTTTTTCAAAACTGCTTTTCAAAATGTTTTAGCCTTAAAAATTATCTTTTCAAATGATTTCCAACAAGATGTTTTAGCCTTAAAATATTCTTTGTTTTTGTTTTTAAATAAACTCTTGTTTTAAAAACTTCATTTGTTTTTAAAACTATCTTCTGATTTTTAAATATTCTTTATAATATATATATACTTGAGATTTAAAATCAAATTTATATATACATTCTAAATATATATTTTTGTACTCTTCTTTATTTTAAAACATAGTAAAATAGTTTATTTTACTCCTGAATCATTTCATCTTGTTTTCATTTCAATACCATTTTCAAAACAAATTTTACATTGTTTTTAACTAAGGGATGTAGACATCATGGGATACCCCATGTCAACATGGTGGCCGTTCTATTCAACAGTTTCAAATTTCAAAAGAGGCGTCTATTTGTTTAAATCTCTTCACGAATGGTTATGACCGTTAGTGCTCTATAAATAGCCTTCAAAAACAAATTTTTTAACTAACTATTTTCTTATTTTCTTCACTACTTCTTCTCCACAAATCCATATTCTAAAATTTTTACATTTTTAAATTCGTGTCGAAATTATGCCGAATTCTCAAGTGAATCAAATTAGAATCTCATTCTTGTTTGATTCTCTACCCTCTCTCAAAGATCAAAGTGCTATTCAAAGTTATAGGATAAATTTGTAATCCAAAGTTTATCGAGTCTCTCTATAAGATGTGGTTGTGCCTTGAAATCAATTGGGTGATTTTGTGTCCCGTAAATCAAGAGAGTTTGCCCCAGACTCATGAGAGAAGGGTACCTCAAGGCCTTTAGAAATTGAGGATTGTAATCTCGACATTGGTATAATTAAAATCTGTATGAGGTGATTGCCTTGGTACAGGACCGGATGTAGGTTAACTCCGAACCGGTATAAAATCTAGTATGTTCTTTCCTTTTACTGCTTTTTATTTACTTTCTGCATCCGTGTTTGATTCTATGATTAAGTTCTGCATTTGTTTGTGTCATAATTTTAATTTAGTCCATATAAGTCTTAGAATCCATTAAACACTATTCACCCCTCTCTAGTGTTAAATTAGCCTTAAGATCCTTAATCTGCACTCCCTTTCAATCGGTATCAGAGCATAGGTTTTCATAGTTTTCATAATCTGAAACTTGAAAAGTTAAAAATGGCATTTTTAGGAAATTATGTTAATACTAGTTTGAATTTATGCATTTCATCAAAGTATCATAAGTCTGCATATAGTTTTTATGAAAAAACCAAGTTATCTAGCAAATTGGTTTGTTATGCAGGAACAGACTTGTTACATGACTTTTGAAGAATCAACAACCAATGGACAAACTATGCAAATTGAGAAACATAAATGGATACTTGATAGTGGTTGTTCAAGGCATATGACTGGAAATCCCGAGATACTCAATGACATTATATATCAAGATGGTGGATTGGTCAACTTTGGAAATAACTCAAAAGGATATGTGATTGGCATCGGCAATGTCAGTAATTCTAATACTCCTCTTATTTCTGATATTTTGCTAGTTAGGAATTTAAATCATAATTTGCTTAGTATAAGTCAACTATGTGATAAAGGATTTAAAATTAAATTTGGAAAAGATAAATGTCACATCGAATATAATAAGTCAAATATTATCCTTGAAGGAATTAGGAAGAAAAACATTGACGTCCTTAGTATGAAAGTTTCAAATGATAAATTATGTCTTTTGGCTAATACAAGTGACCCCTGGATTTGGCATAAAAGATTTGGTCATTTAAATTTCAAACTATTATCTAGGTTATCAAAACTTGACTTAGTTAGAGGTCTTCCCAAGTTAAATTTTAAAGTACATAGTATATGTGATGCTTGCCAATTTGGAAAACTTAAGAATAGTTCATTTAAATTAAAAGATATGATTTCTACTTCTAAACCTCTAGAATTACTTCATTTAGATTTATTTGGTCCATCTCAAGTTCAATCATTTAATCACAATAAATATGTTTTGTAATTGTAGATGATTATTCTAGATATACTTAGACAATTTTTCTTAAACTTAAAAGTGATGCTTTTGAATATATAAGAATTTGATAAAAGAATTCAAAATCAACTTTCTTTCAAAAAATAAAAACTATTCCTAGTGATCACGGTGGAGAATTTGAAAATGAAAATTTTGAGAATTCCTGTAATAAAAAAGGAATTACTCATAATTTCTCTTTTCCAAGAATTCCACAACAAAACGGAGTAATAGAACGTAAGAATAGAATGATTCAAGAGTGTGCAAGAATAATGCTTTCTGATAGTAATTTACCTAAAAACTTTTAGGCTGAAGTAGTCGCTACAGCATGTTGTATATTAAATGGGATTTTAATTAGACCATTAACTAATAAAACACCATATGAATTACTTTACAATAAGAAACCCATGGTAGCTAATTTTAAAGTTTTTAGTAGTTAGTATTTTATTCTTAATACAAAAGATAAGTTAGAAAAATTCGAACCTAAATCTGACAAAGGTATCTTCATCGGATTTTCTAATAGAAGTAAAGCATTTAGAGTTTATAATTTAAGAACTAACACTATTGAAGAAACATTGCATGTATCTTTTGATGAAAATTTTAAAGATACTGTACAAATAGAAGATGAAGAAAATTTTGTAACTTTAAATAATGAATCTAATGAAACTAATAGTGAAGTCATTTAACCTAGTAAAAGAATTAGGCTATTAAAAGATCATCCTATAGAAAATATACTAGGAAATATTAAATCTATAGTTAAAATAATAATTCAACTAAATAGTATGACTAATGTAGCTTTAATATCAACTATTGAACCTAAAAATCCAAAGGAAGCATCATCTAATGATTTATGGATTCTTACTATGCAAGAAGAATTGAATCAGTTCACCAGAAATGATGTTTGGGAACTTGTTCCTAGACCTGAGGATAAAAGTAAAATTGGAACAAAATGGGTTCATAAAATAAAATGAATGAACATGGCGAGGTCGTGAGAAATATAGCCCGTTTAGTGATGCAAGGTTATTTTCAAGAAGAAGGAATTGATTATGACAAAACCTTTACACCCGTAGCAAGACTAGAAGCTATCAGGACTCTACTTGCTTTTGCAAACTACAATAATTTCAAGTTATATCAAATGGATGTTAAAAGAGCTTTCCTAAATGGTTTTTTACAAAAGATGTTTATGTTGAACAACCTCCACTTTTTGAAGATAATAAATTTTCAAACCATGTATATAAATTAAAGAAATCTTTATATGGTCTGAAACAAGCTCCTATAGCCTGGTATGAAAGATTAAGATTTTATTTACTACAATCTGGTTTTGAAATTGATAAAATAGATATAACTCTTTTTATTAAAATAAACAAAAATGATATTCGATTAGTACAAATATTTGTAGACGATATAATATTTGGATCAACTAATAACATAATAAACAAAAAAAAATCAGATATAATGACTAAAGAGTTTGAATGTGTAATATGGGAGAACTAAGTTCCTTCTTAGGACTTCAAATCAAACAATTAGATAAAGGAATTTTCATTAGTCAAGAAAAATATGCTAAGGATTTAAATAATATATGGATTAACCACCTCTGGTGGGAAACCAACTCCAACGACAACTAATATAGCTTTAAGTAAAGAGGATAAATCAAAAGATGTTGATCAAAAATTATATAGGAGAATGATTGATTCGTTGCTTTATATAACAGTAAGTTGTCATGACATCATGCATAGTGTCTGTCTCTGTGCAAGATACCAATCTCAACCTAAAGAAGCTCACTTAAAAATGTTAAAAGAATTTCAAGATATGTAAAACATCCTTTAGATTATGGTTTATTTTACCGTAAAAATGATGTATTTGATTTAATTTCATATTGTAATGCTGATTACGATGGTTGTAAATTAGACCAAAAATGTACAAGTGGAACTTGTCACTTTCTAGGATATTCTCTGGTTTCTTGGTTTAGTAAGAAGCAAAACACTGTATCCTTGTCAACAAATGAAGCAGAATATATCTCTGCTGCTTTGGCTTGTTCTCAAGTTATATATATGCAACAAACTTTAAAAGATTTTGGGTTAACTATAACTAAATCACCAATTTGTTGTCATAATACTAGTGTAATAAATCTATCTAAGAATCGACCTCATCATGCTAGAACAAAACATATTGATATTAGACATCATTTTCTTAGAGATAATATTAGTAAAAAAAATCCATAACTCTTGAATATATTAATACCGAAAAACAAATTGCTGATATATTAAGCAAACAATTAAATGAACAAAACTTTACCAAATTTAGAAGAGAATTAGGTGTATGTTCATTAACTGAAATATGAATTACAAATATTACAAGTATATTTAATAATTAATATAAATAAAAATTTCTCAAAAATTGAACTAGGCATGTCGACATGACCCATCCCCTGTGTCGACATACAGGCCGAGATTTTCAAATTTAATTTTCCTCTAAAATTAGTTATTAAGTTATATATTTATATATTTCGACTTTTACTCCTTTTCTCTATTATATAATAAACTTCTAAAACAGTAAATTAATGGCTTCCTCTTCTAGTAATAAACCTTCTTCACCCACTTCTCCTCATTCTATTCCTTTTTCAGCGTTCCACACACGTATGAGTCATCAAATTACAAGAGAAGATGAAAGATTTGCTTCGAATGATGATGGAAATTCAAGTAAGTCAACTACAAATGGCTAGAGAACAAGATAGGCAATGGCAGAATCTTTAGCAATTTAAAAAGTTCCTTATGGATAACCATGCCAATCCAAGTGTCATCGAAGAATCATCACAAGCCATGGATTCTGAAAAAGAAGAGCCTCTAGAAGAACCACAAGACGATCAAGAAGAAGAACATCCTCTGTCAAATCCAGATGTTTATATGGATGAAGACGATGGCGTGATTTGAGTTGGAGAGGTCCTTTTTGACACTAATGGGAACTTGGTTGAACAACGTGTAAAAAAATTTCTCCACTATCCAAATTGTTTGGTCCATAAATCACCAATAGTTAAGGGTCTCGTTAAGCGTTTTTCTATTTCTGGATTATATATTGGTTTGTTAATTTGTATATAAGTGTTATCTTAATTAATGTTCTTCTAAAAATAAACTTTGATGTATAAATTCTTGAATTCCATTTAATTTACGATGCTATATTCCACTCATACATAGTTATTATTCTTATATCATAAGTTTGTTTATCTCATCTTCTATTAAGTTCAAGCTTTATGGATTGTTTTTTATTGATGACAAAGGGGGAGAATTTATATAAAATAGTAGGCTTTGAGTAAGGGGGATTTGTTGGTGTAAGGGGGAGTTATGGTATAATTGAAGTGGTAAGTATATTTTATAAGGTTTTCATCATCAAAAAGGGGGTGATTGTTAGAAACTGAAGATAGTGGTTTTGATGACAACAACCTTTATAACTTATTTTATTGTAACTTATATACTAACACTATTGTCTAGATATATATGAATGTTACTATGCAGGACATATATAAGGCAGGTACTGATTATTTAAGACTTATAGTATAAAGATCAAGAATGAAGAAATCAAGTTCGAAGACTCATGAGTATCAAGATCAAGATTTCAAGATAAGTGTCTAGTTTTTGTTAAAACTTTATAATAGCGCTCATTACAAATTTCATTTGGAATGGAACCCATTTCTACCTTCTTAGTGGCTTACAAACCTACGACAAGTAGCTTATAAACCAACAACAAATGGCTTACAGACACACGAACATCATAGTTTTGAGCAAGTTCTCGAGCCCTGATGTGATGAGATATTATACAGGAAGAAGCTTGCAAAACTACTTCAAAATGGTTTTTCAAAATGATTTTTAAAAATGCTTTCCAAAATATTTTAGCCTTAAAATTTATCTTTTCAAATGATTTTCAAAAAGGTGTTTTAGCCTTAAAATATTCTTTGTTTTTGTTTTTAAATAAACTCTTGTTTTAAAAACTTCGTTTGTTTTTAAAACTATTTTCTAATTTTTAAATATTCTTTATAATATATGTATATACACTTGAGATTTAAAATCAAATTTATATATACATTATAAAAATATAATTTCCTATTCTTCTTTATTTTAAAGCATAGGAAAACTAGTTTATTTTACTCAGAATCATTTCATCTTGTTTTCATTCCAATGCCATTTTCAAAACAAATTTTACATTGTTTTAACTAAAGGATGTCGACATCATGGGATACCCCATGTCGACATGGTGGCCATTGAATTCAAAAGTTTCAAATTTCAAAAGAAGTGTCTATTCGTTTAAATCTCTTCACGAATGGTTATGACCGTTAGTGCTCTATAAATAGCCTTCACAAATGGAATTTTTAACTAACTATTTTCTTATTTTCTTCACGCCTTCTTCTCCACAAATCCATATTCTTAATTTTTCATACTTTTAAAATCATGCCAAAATTCTGTGGAATTCTCATCTGAATCAAATTAGAATCTCCTTTTTATTTGATTCTCTGCCCTCACTCGAAGATTAAAGTGCTATTCAAAGTTATAGGATCAATTAATAATCAAAAGTTTATCGAGTCTCTCTATAAGGGGTGATTGTACCTGAAAATCAATTGGGTGATCTTGTGTAATGTATATCAAGAGAGTTTGCCCCGGACCCGTGAGACAGGAGGGTACCTCAAGGCCTTCAGAAATTGAGGATTGTAATCTCGACATTGGTATAATAAAAATCTGTATGAGGTGCTTGCCTTAGTATAGGACTGATTTAGCGTACCTCTGAACAAGTATAAAATCCGGTGTGTTCTTTCCTTTTGCTGCTTTTTATTTAATTTCTGCATTTGTGTTTGATTATGTGATTGTTCGGTGATTAAGTACTGCATTTGTTTGTGTCATGATTTTAATTTAGTCCATATAAGTCTTACAATTCATTAAACACTATGCACCCCCCTCTAGCGTTAAATTAGCCTTAAGATCCTTAATCTGCACTCCCTTTCAATAATTAGATGTCCAAATCTATAAAATAGGATAATAGGGATTTATTCTGGTAATTAAATGTCTACTTAACGTAATTAGTGGAGCGGTGTTCTATTTCACTAAACAGATGTACAGATTACCATATCCAATTTACTTTAATAGCACTGGGTTTATTTGGCCAAACAGTTAACATCAACAAGTTATAGTTTATTAAACTACGTAATTAACTAAATTAACAAAATTGTTTCAGGGCAGTATTAATTTTTATTACTTTACACAACGCCAAAGCTAACAATAATTCAAGCAAAATAAGAGGGTTGTTATATTACGTTAAAATATTAGCTATCGCAGGGTTACCTTTTTTCTTAAATAAGAGCTCTCGAAAGGACTAGTTTCGACCCAATCGAAATCCAGTCGCTATTTCCCCTCTCGACTGCATTGAAGTCATTTATGTTGTCGAAGGGGTTACTTCTATTTCAACCCAAGCTATTTTCCTAAATTCTTTGAAGGGGTTGAGGGTTTCGAAAGTAATGGAGTCGAAAGGGGTTTTTGGCTCTGTTCTTCGTAGTTTTGATTTTTAAGGTCTTTGCTTTCGACTAAGATGGTTCCGACACCATCAATTTTTCCCCAAACTAATTTTTGTTGGTTTTGAAAGAGATACTTCTGTATATAAACATTTTGACCCAAGTGATTTTTAAAGAGTAAACCCAATACTTTTGAAAGGGGTACTTTAGATTATTTCGAAGCTTTATATTTTAAAAGGATGATCTGATACCATCGAAAGGTATAATTGTTTTCAAAAGAGAATGTTTACTAAGGACTTCGAAAGGTATTCATATAATGTTTTGAAAAGAAGTCTTTGCTTTCGAAGGAGGCTATTCAGAGGTTTCAAAAGAGATGTTTTTATGCTTTCAAAACATAAACCTAATCTCAATTTGAAGTAATAACCATGGCATAAATAAAGATTTTGAAATTGATATTCACATTGTCATTAACCCATAACTGTATTTTGGAAAAAGGGCAGAATAACAAGTTAGATTGACCCACTAGTGAATATATAACTTAATGGATGTTATATTTTTAATTAAATTTATTGGCAGCGGCCTATAGGTTTATAATAAGAACATGAAAACCGTATGATATTGGCAGGGGCCAATATGTTCATAGTCAGCCCATGAAAACTATGATTTGATATTGGCAGTGGCTAGCAGGTTTGTACCTAGCCTATGAAAACTATATCTAGATTAGGATATTGGTAGTCAGCCAATAAGTTCCTAGTAAACTAGGATAATAAATAAGATATTGGAGTTACCAATAGGTTCTTAGTGATCCTATGAAAACTAAGTAATTGGACAAATAGTCCTTAAACATTCAAAAGGTTAGTAGTAACCACAGAAACTATAATTGAGATAGATTGTCAGAATGAATGGGGATGAGTAATCCAGAATTGATTTATTTGTTTTGCATATCATCATAATGTTTTGAAATACTATGTTTTAACAATTGTAGATGCCGGAGCACAATATATGGTTTTATAAATGTTTTATGATACAAGCGAGGAGAAAACCTGTTCCGCTAAGCGACGTGGTCTCATTAGATATCTAAATGGTTTGAGATGGTAAATTATTTTTCATACTAATCTTTAAGTCTTACTCGAAGTTTTTTTCCCCTTAAACTGCCGAGTACTCAATTGATTTTGAGTGGGTTGAAAGTTAAGATTTCTAGGTGTTCTTTTAGACGAATAAGGCTTCTGAGGACGTGCAGGAGGCAAGCTTGTTATTAGGGTTCATTTATTTCCCTCGTATGTTTTTTTGTAAAGGAAAATTATTTTCTTGCCTATCTACATACTCTGATCTACCAAGGAGGCATCTTCATATGCTGCTCTTGGCATACTTTGTAATAATTATATGTTCTCTGAATGTGGTCTACGAATTAGGATTATGTAGTCAATTTGGAATATTTTGAAATGGAAGGTGAATTTTTTTTGTTGTTTAATTTTTTTTCCATATTCTTGCATTTTTGTTTATCAATGTATCTAATATCTCCGTGTTTGGTCGTCGAAGATGAATAACTATGGATGACTGCAACGTCCATAGCCGTTAGTTTTAAGCCTCTAAATAGGGGGATGTTAAGCCAAGTTTATGAAACTTTAAAAGAAACTTAAACCTAAAAGATTTTACGAAGATAATCAAATGAATCGAATAATAATGCAAAGGTTTGGGTTAACGCTACGGTAACGTACGTGTATTAGCTATATATAGTTATATATAGGCACGTATCCCCTGCTCTCTTAGACCGTTCTTCTGTATCTTACTAAAGCTCGTATGCAGATTTACAAGAACGGAGATATGGAAGTAGGAAACAGAAGAGAAAATCTCATTGGAGGAAGCACCACAACTAATGGAAATGCTTGACCCACTACCAGGAGAAACCCGGGTCGACCGGCTAATGCTAGTAACCAAAATGCTAAAGCCAATATGGGTGCTGGAAATCCACAGTAGATAGAGGGCGATGTATCAGTTCTTTGCTGGTTTGATGTAAGCTGGAGATGCTGCTAGAGTTGCTGGACTAGGAGGAGCTAATCCTATGGCTCCAGTTGGGAGTATTACTTTGCTTAGTAGAGATTACACCAGTTTGGGTAGGAAGTCATTCTTGGGAACGGAGAGTGCAGTAGAAGTTCAAAAATGGTTGTTGCATTGTGAGCGTATATTTACTGATTTGGGTCTGAATATTGGAAAAAAGAGAAGGTTGGCCTCTAGACAGTTGCAGGGGTCAGCACTGCATTGGTGGAATAGCATCACTGCCGGAGTGCCGGAAGAGCTGTTAACATGGAATGATTTTAAATTGAGATTTGAGCAGAAGTTTGTATTTGAGTTTGCTAAGTCTAAGCTGGTGAGGAAATTTATGGATTTAGTGCAAGGAGAGATGTCAGTAGTTGAGTATGCTAATAAGTTTGAAGAGTTTTCTAGATATGGATATGCTATTATAGATACCGACATCAAAAGGAATGAGAAGTTCATTCGGGGACCGAGGCCCGAGCTTGTTAGAATGACCATATCTGTGATCCTTGTAACAAAGTGATGGAGATGGCCATTTGCCATGAGGAGTTACTTGCTAATTTAGCCAAAGAGAAGTCGGTGGAAACTCAGGGTTATCAAGGGAAGAAGAGGAAGTTTTTTAAGAAGAAGGGAACCTAAAAGGGAGATACTGCCAAGAAGTTAAAGGCTGAGGTAGTGTGTTATAAGTGTGATAAGAAGGGTCACTTTGCCAATGAATGCCAGTCGGGAAATGGAAAGAAAGCTGTGGTTAAGAAGAATGTGAAATGCTTCAACTGTGATCAAGTTGGGCATTACAAAAATCAGTGTCCAGAGCCACTTAGGGAGGACAAAGGAAAAGTTTTTTCCATAGGACCAGCTAGGCCTATTGTAGTAGATAAATGAAAGACTGTGATGGTAGGTACGCTTTTGATTCAGAGTATTTCAGTTAGAGTACTTTTTGATACCTATGCATCACATTCATTTGTATCTCAGTGTTTGGTTGATAGATTATACTTATAACCTATCTACCTTATTACTTCCTTTAGGGTTGTGAATTCAATAGGAAGGTATGCAACTCTAGGGTTAAGATATGACCAGTTAGAACTTGACTTGTTAGGTCTTAAGTTTGCATGCATTTTGTACGTTACTGATTTTGCAAATTTTGGGATCATTTTGCCTATGGATTTGTTGAGTAGATATGAGGCTATAATTTTTTGCTAGGATAAGGAAATATCACTAAGACACCTTAATATTCATAACCGAGTGATATTCTCAGTAAAGAATAGTGACCAGAGTGCTAGTGCTACGCTTAATGCTATGGAGGTAGAAAATGAGTTAAGTCAGGTTCAGGTAGTAAGAGAGTTTGCAGATGTCTTTGAGCCAGTCATTGGACTACCCCCGAAAAGAGATGTTGAGTTTAGAATAGATCTTGTGTCGGAAGCTGAACCTGTAAGTAAACGGCCTACCAGGATGACACCAGCTGAGATGATGGAATTAAAGATGAAACTGGTGGATCTAGAAGGAAGGAATTTTATTAGATCAAGCAGTTCACCTTTGGGAGCAGCCGCGGTGTTCATGAAGAAGCCAGATGGGTCGTTGATAATGTGCATTGATTATCGTAAGTTAAACGAAAGGACAATTAAGCATAAGTATCATTTGCCAAGAGTAGATGATTTATTTGATCAGCCGAGTGGAGCTGGAGTGTTCTCCCAGTTGGATTTGGCAATAGGATTTCATCGGTTGAGAGTGGCGGAGGATGGTATTCCTTTGACAGCATTTCAGACTAGATATGGTTCATATGAGCGGTTGGTGATGCCATTTGGATTGACGAATGCACCTACTTTCTTCATAGATTCGATAAACCTAGTTTTCTGAGAGTACTTGGATAGGCTTACACTACTATTTATAGATGGCATTCTAGTATACTCTAAGGGTGATAGAGAGCATAAGGTTCGGCTTAGAGTGATGCTTGAGATGCTGAGGCAGAATCAGCTGTGGGCGAAGTTTACCAAGTTCATTTATGGAAGAAAGAGATAAAAATTCTTCGTGACATAGTTTTAGAGAAAGGATTGTCAATCGATCTGGATAAGATCAAAGCTGTGAATAATTGGAGGAGACCGAAGATGATGACTTCGATCAGGAGTTTTCTTGGACTTACTGGCTACTATCGGAGATTCATTAAGGATTTCTCGTAGATAGTAGCACCCTTAACTAAGCTAACCAAGAAGGAAGTGAGATTAGTTTGGTCCGACAAATGTGAGGAGGCATTCGTTAGGTTAAGGCATTTGTTAACCAATGCACCTGTGTTAGTAGTTCCATACGGGAACCAAGGACTGGTGGTGTATGCTGATGCATGCGGAAATAGATTAGAAGCGGTGTTGACGTAGAGTGGTAAAGTCATTGCCTACGCATTTAGGCAGCTTAGACCACATGAAGTTAGATATCCTACTCATGATTTATAGTTGGCAGCTGTGATTTTCGCATTGAAGATTTGGTGACATTATCTCTTAGGGGAGAGATTTTAGTTACATACCGATCATAAGTCTTTACGATATTTGTTCTCTTAGAATGAGTTGAATATGAGACAGCAGAGGTGGCTGGAGTTTTTGGCTACATTTGATTTTGGTATAGAATATACACCACGAAAAGGTAATAAAATAGTGGATGCTCTTAGCAGAAAACATCATAATGTGGTGTTAGCTATGTTGGCAGAGTGGAAAGATTTGAAATCTTTAGCCAGTTGCAGTATGCAGTTAAGATCAACTGCTAGTTCTTGTCAGAGTTCCACTGGACTATCTTGTTCAGAAGTTTGACCAATATTGATTGAGAAAATTGCTTCTAAGTAGAAGAAGGATCCAGTATTAGCTAAAAGGATCAGAAGACTAGAGGTTGGAACAGAGATCGATGATTTAAAGGATTTTAGCCTTGACCAAAGAGGGTGGCTAAGAAAGAAGGGATGGCTGTGTGTTCCAAATGTGGGGGACTTGAGGAGAGAAGTTATTGGGGAATGTCATCGATCCAAGTTTGTAATTCATCCTTGAGGAACAAATATGTATTAGAATATGAAGAGGAGCTTCTGTTGGGAAGGCATGAAGAGGGATGTTGACTTGTGGGTTAGATAGTGTGCAAACTGTCAACAAATGAAAGCTGAACATCAAAAACCAAGTGGGTTTCTATAACGTTTAGAGATTCCAGTTTGGAAATGGGATTCGATATCTATGGATTTTATAGGCGGGTTGCTAAGGTCAAATAGAGGTAATGAAAGTATATGGGTTATAATAGAGAGATTGGCCAAGATTGCCCATTTTATTCCAGTTAAGTCTACCAAAATGGAACCTATTTTAGCTAAGTTGTTCCTGAAGAACATAGTTAGACAACATGGAGTTCCAAGTTGTATAGTCAGTGACAGATGTGCATTGTACAATAGTGAATTCTGGAAGAGTCTATAGAAAGTGATAGGTACCAAGATTAATATGAGTATTGCGTATCACCCTCAGACAAATGAGCAGACAGAGAGAGTCAACAAAGTACTCGAGGATCTACTGAGAGATTGTGTATTAGATTTTGGTAGATCTTGGGAGGATCGTCTACATTTGGTTGAGTATTCCTATAACAATAGCTATCAAACTAGTATAGGAATGACACCGTTTGAAGCTTTGTATGGAAGGCCATGCAAATCACCATCATGTCAGTTGGAGACTGGAGACAAATTAGTTTTGGGTCCATATTTGGTTAGAGTGGCATCAGAGAAGATTGAGTTAGTCAGAGGAAAGCTGTAGGAAGCTCAGTCAAGATAGAAGAGTTACGCAGATAAGAGGCGTAAGGACATAGAATTCTCAGTTAGAGACAAAGTTTTCATTAAGGCATCACCTATGGAAGGTGTGATATGATTAGGAAAATCAAGGAAGTTAGCCCCAAGATATGTAGGTTCATTCCACATTATAGAGAGAATTGGAATGCTCGCATAGAGAATAGATTTGCCAAGCAGTTTGGCAGGTGTCCATAATGTATTTCATATGTCTCATCTTCCAAGTGTATGCACGATCCAGAGACTACTATTTGTCCGATAGGGTTGGATGACTTAGTGGTAGAGCCTAATTTGACTTTCGTTAGACAACCAGCTCGAGTTGTAGCTAGAAATGAGAAAAGATTAAGAAAAATAACAGTCGGGTTAGTGAAAGTTCAATGGAGCGACAACGAGAAGGACTGTACTTGGGAAATAGAGGACAAGATCAGAGATACTTATCCCAATTTTCTTTGAGGGTATGTCTATATTAGATTTATATAGATAGTTGCTAGTCAGCTAGACTAGTATGGTTGTTAGGAGTTGTTACAGATGATTGCTATGTTTAGTACTTAATGCTTACCGAATTTCGAGGATGAAATTCTTTAAGGGAGGGGAGCCTGTAGCATCCTTAATTTTTGACAATATTATTCAGGAAATTTAATTAGACAAATTAAATAGAATAATGATGATAAGGAGATTGAGATTTGAATAAATTATATGGCAATTCTTATTAACAACATAAATGGGCTTCAAATTGGTTTATTGGTTAATTAAATTATACATGGGCATATTAGTAAATTAGCCAATTTATTATACATGGCTATAACTCCTCATTTTTGTCCATTCATGTTTATTATTCTTAAAATCAAAAATAAACGCAAGAACCCCAATAGACCCGGCCATTAATAAAGGAAAAGAGGAGTTTTAATCTAAAGCTAAGGATCAAAAGCTAGGAGGATTAATCAACAACAAATGTTAAATTTCTTATCAAATTTAAGATGAATAATAATCTCATACCTTCTCTATTTTTATTCTATGATTGTATGGTTTTTGATTTATGATTTAAATTCTTTTTTGTGATAAAATGGATGATGATATGCTTGAGTTTTATTAAGTTGATTTATTTTAATTTATACAACTATGAATTTGCATGTTTTTGATATAAAACCAAGAATATATGTTATCAGATTGTCAAGAATTTTTTTTATGTTAAGTAAAACATGATTTTGGAGATGGGTTTTAATTTTCAGAATTTTCCAAGCTATGGAAATTTTATTATCATTTTTTTATTGAAAAATATGATATAATTAGGTTCAAAATTTATTTCGAGAATTTTGGGAAGAAATTGGGTCAAATTTTTTAATATGTTTAAGTGATGAAATTGAATTTATTTTATTTTAGAGATTTTTCCTAATTGATTTACTAGGGAAAATAAATTATTTCAAAAGGACTTTTTTGAAATAATTGGCTTTAGTATATGGAAGGGCTAAAATGTTGCATTTTTAATAGTTTTAATCTGATATAAATGCGAAAATTTTAAAGGTAAAGTATTTGATAAGTTTTTAGGACGACCAATCAATAGTTCACAAATAGGCAAGTTGTTAGAAAGTAATTACTAAAAGTTGTTATAATCCAGCCTTTAAATCAGAAAAAGGTGTTTCGCCTCTATTAGTAAGGACCTTTCGACTCCTTTAACTCCGCCTTGTCCCAATTGAAACCTACACAATCGAAACCACAATATTCGAAAACCAATACACAAGATATCATTTAGATGGTATGAAGTGAACTGGAAGGAAGGCGGAAGCCTTGGTGTCGAAAGAGTAGCCACCGATGGGGTCAAAACCCTGCTTTGTTTTCAGGAGTTAAAGTCTTGCGTTGTTTTACTTAAAGCTTTCGGCATTGTCGATATATATGTTTTCAAAAGAGTTTTATAATTAGCTTTCGAAGAAGGTAGTCATATTATGTTAAAATATTAGCTTTCGAAGGGTTACCTTTTTCCTTAAATAAGAGCTTTCGAAAGGACTTGTTTCGACCCAGTCGAAACCAAGCCGCTAATTCCCCTTTCGACTGCATTGAAGTCATCTATGTTGTCGAAGGGGTTACTTCTATTTCAACCTAAGCCTTTTACCTGAATGCTTTGTAGGGGTTGACGGTTTCGAAAGTGATGGAGTCGAAAGGGGTTTTTGACTCCGTCCATCAAAGTTTTGATTTTTAAGGTCTTTGCTTTCGACTAAGATGGTTCCGACGCCGTCAATTTTTTCCCAAACTAATTTTGGTTGGTTTCGAAAGAGATACTTTCGTATGTAACCATGACCCAAATGATTTTCAAAGAGTAAACCCACTTTCGAAAGGGGCACTTTCAATTGTTTTGAAGCTCTATATTTTAAAAAAATGATTTGATACCATCGAAAGTTATAATAGATTTTGAAAGAGAATGTTTACTAAGGACTTCGAAAGGTATGCATACATTATTTTGAAAAGAAGTCTTTGCTTTCGAATGAGGCTATTCAGAGGTTTCGAAAGAGATGTTTTTATGGTTTTAAAACATAAATCCAATCTCAATTTAAAGTAATAATCATGGCATAAATGAAGATTTTGGAAATGATATTCACATTGTTGTTAACCCATAACTATATTTTAGGAAAAGGGCAGAATAACCAGTTAGGTTTATCCAGTAGTGAATATATAACTTTACAGATATTAAATTCTTAATTAAAGGTATTGGCAGGGGCCAGTAGGTTTACAGTAAGCCCATGAAAACCGTATGATATTGGAAGGGGCCAATAGGTTCATAGTCAACCCATGAAAACTATGATTTGATACTGGTAGGGGCCAGTAAGTCTGTAATTTGCCCATGAAAATTATATTTGGATTAAGATGTTGGCAGTCAAGCAATAGGTTCCAAGTTAGCTCAAGAAAACTAGGATAAGATATAAGATATTGGAGTTACCAATAGGTTCTTAGTGATCACATGAAAACTAAGTAATTGGACAGATAGTCCTTAAACATTCAGCAGGTTAACTCTAGAAACTATAATTGAGACAGAAGGTCAGAATGAATGTGGATGGATAATCCAAAATTTATTTATTTTTTTTGCATATCATCTTAATGTTTTGAAATACTATGTTTTAACCTTTGTGGATGCAGGAGCACAGTATATGGTTTATAAACGTTTTAGGATACAAGTGAGGGAAAACCCCGTCTTGCTAAGCATCGCAGTCTCTCTAGATATCTAAATGGTTTGAGATGGTAAATTATTATTCATACAAGGCTTTATGTCTGACTCAATGTTTTTGCTTTCCCCTTGAACTCTCGGGTACTCTATTGATTTTGAGTAGGTTGAGAGCTAAGGTTTCCAAGTGTTCTTTTGGACGAATAAAGCTTTCGAGGACTTGCAGGAGGCAAGCTTGTTATTAGAGTTCTTTTATTTCCGATGTGTGTTTGTTTGTAAAGGCAAATTATTTTCTATCCTATCTATGTACCCTAATCTACCAAGTAGGCATCTTCATATGCTGCTCTTGGTGTATTTTGCAATAATTATATGTTACCTGGATGTGGTCAGCGAATTGGGATTATGTTATCAATTTGGAATATTTTGAAATGGAATGTGGAATTTGTTTTGCTGTTTAATTTTTTTCCACATTCTTATGTTTCTGTGTATCAATGTATCTCATATCGCCGTAATTGGTTGCCGAGGATTAATATATATACATATATGGATGACTACTGCATTTGTATCCGTTACTTTTAGGCCTCTAAATAGGGCGATGTTACACAAACTGCTGCTACATCGCCTCCTTCTCCTTCATTTTCTTTTTTCCAAATGATTTCTTGAACCCATATCAGTGCACATTAGCAAGACCGCCTTTTCCTCCTTGACCAAATGCACCACCCGAAGCCCTCTTAGAAGCGACCACTTCAATTCTGACCATCCTACCATTTGCGAACTTTCTACAAGAAATCCAAAAGGCCTCGTCCAAACACCATGTCATGACCCTCAAACCTCAATCGGACCCCGCCAAATTTGTAACGGCCCGAAATTTGCGACCCCAAAAAATTCGACACAAATACATTGACTGTATAGCATGCCGAGAAATCGAGTGCCGGAAACCCCAGACTATTAGGGTTAAGAAGAAAAAGAGGTAGAAGAAGGAATAGAAAAAAAAATCCTAGAATCTCACAATCGCAGCGGAATGAAATATAATATCAAATAACATCATTTATACAAAGAAAAGCTGTAACTGTCAATATACGTACAATATCAAAGTACAATCACCCACAAAATAATCTGGACAATTATAATAACTTGTCCCAAAATACTATCTAGATAATTTACCTCACAGTGGAATATAAACCATACGTCCCTGCCATCTAGCTCGTCTTCTCCTCCAAAGCTTCCTAACCTGAAAATTTGTAATACTCAGTCTGACTGAACATTACAATAAAGTACCACCCGAGTCAGGCTGGAAACCGGCGTGAGTAAACTCATTTAATATGAAATACTTAAGTTGTAAAGCTTCTTTGAAAACCAAGGTAACTCATTCATCACTACAAGTTTTATCTTGCTATAGCCAATAAATTATTTCACAAAATATTATCTAAGTACCGTTACTTAGTTTAAATGGCCAAGTTTACTTAATTTATTCCATTCCATCCTATTTGATTCTATAATCAAATTTAATAAGAATTATAGTAGTTACTAATCGAAGTGGTTCCGGATATCGCTAATATCTGACCTCGATCTCTTTGAATCCTAAGCCATCCTTTAGGCCAAGTTGTTTAAGTAAAAACAATTCAATTCAAAAATGTCAACATTCACATAAATAATTCCATCACAATATCTGTTCAAATAAACCGTCTCACATTTTATACTCAACAGTTCATTTCAGTTTATTTCATATCACAGAACAACTGAAAACAAACATACTAGAGAAACAAAGTGATCCAATGTACTCAATCCAATTTAAACTATTCATAGACTAGATTAACTAGTCACACAAATAATTAATTTATTTTTAAAGAGAATTTACTAACTATTTTCAAAATCATTTTTATTTACCATTAAACTAGTTACAAACTATTTATTTTATTCTAATTAAATATCGAAAATTAATTAATTAATTAACAAGTATAATATACTTAAGACTTTAATTAATTAATTGTTAGAACATTTTATTTATCATTAACCATTACTAGTTACTATCTATTTACATTAATAAACTTAAGTAATTAATTAAATAATTAACATATATATATATATATAATTACTTAACTTGTTTAATTTTAAGTTTAAATTGTTTTATTTATCCTAGCCATTACTGATCCTAAAGTTTTTAGTTAACTTAAGGTTTAAATCACTAATTACACTAATTATTTTATCTTAATAAAGTTAAGGAATTAATTAAATAATTAACTTACATTTAATTATTCTAAACTTAAATAATCTAAGTTTAAATCCCTTTCTCTATCCTAGCTATTAACTATCCTAACTTTTTTTGAGTCAATTTATATTTAAATTAATAAACTAATTATTTTGAAAACAATTTCTCTTTATAATTTTTTTTATTTTTCTCTTTTTTTGAAAACAGTGGCCGAAGGCCCAAAGTCATGTTCCAGGAAAACTTCCCCCCTTTTCCCTCTTACTTTATCTTATCTTATATTCTTCCTTACACTACTACCTTATTCCCTTATTCCTAAACCTACTCCTAGCTGATACCCTCCAGCACCGTGTGCACGTGCACATGCCTCCGTGGGCTCGTCCATCATTGCCGGCACCTCCTCGAAGTCGCCTATGCCTCCCTCTTCCCTCTCGGCCACTCAAAATGAGCAAGGGAGCCATCACTAGAAAAGAAAATCCAACCTGAAACCAACACACGCCACCGCCTCTAGCCATCGAAAGTCTAGCCATCGCACCTGAAGTCGTGCCTGAGTCTCCTCTCACTTTTCCCCACCTCTGAGCCAACTCGATGCCATAGTGCCGCCGAAATCACTAGACACACCACCCTTGATCTCAAACGGTGCTTAAAACCTAAACCTCCTCCGCCTCGCCACCATGGCGCCCTATAAATTCAGCCACCATTTTTCCTATAGCCGCCTTCATATCGGCCTCCTTCGACCCAAACCCCAAAAGTCGAAACCCCTGCGGTTGCCAAAAAACACCCAACGACCAAACCCCGCTCATCTTTCCATACCTCGTCGAATACTCCACTAAAATTATAAAAATGCTACTAAAATTCCTCATTTACCAAGTCAAGTTCACAAATGTAGATAAAGACACAAAACTTAAAGTTTTATTTTTCTAAAATGTTTGGTTAGTTACTGTAAACCCACTTTTTTCAACACTCCACTTGGTGAAAAATTCATGTAATCATTTTTAGAGTTTAACATGGTCTTGTACAAACAACAATGCTTCAAACTTCTCGGTCTAAAAATATTTAGATCAAGAGAAATTAAAATTTTGAAATCTTGAGTAAGGTGGGAAAAAAAGAACAGAGGCAAAAGTAATATATGTACAGGCATTCACGCATTCTTATACAGGCATACATAGTCATTTCATCCTCATGCTACACATATCCAAACTGATATTTCTGGCTATCCGTTATCATAAAAAATGTGTAAAGAAGATTAGATTTTGAAAAGGAAGTTTACACATTGTAAAACTTAGAACAACGGACCAGGATTTGAAAAACTGCAACTTGATTTGATCTTGATCTTCTGCTGAATTGAGCTTGAATTTGTACTTTGTTTTCTTTGCTCAGTTGTAAAAACGGTGGAGCTATTTGTTTTATTTTTTTTTCTTCTTGTATTGCTTAATTCCATCAAAGAAAGGAAGAGACTGGAGATATATATGTATGAAGGGTAAACTGCCTGTATCTGCACCTTGTTTTGTTTCTTAATCTTTTTTTATTTGATATCTTAGGTCAGAGATTTCCTTTTCCTAGTCATTATTTTTATTTTTATTTTTAAAAATGAAGTAATCTATTAAAAAGAAGAAATTGACATTTTTGTGTGCTTGATGGATAGGCAATTAATATGCCCTCCCTTTTCAGCTTACATACATATCCCATTTCATATGCATATATATTCTTTGTCTCCTTTGCCTTAAAATGTCCAATATATTATTAATATTTATAATTTCTTCTTCTTTTTATTTCACTATGGATACCTAATATATTTTACTTAATACATATTTCAATCTTTAACACATATATTCTTATTTTTTCCCTATATTTCTATTTTTGTTTTAAGCTTAAGTTATTAATATTTTAATTAATAACCACATACATATTTATATCTAGTGTTATAAAAATGTAGAGTTTAAATTTAAATTATTTTCGAGATTTTGAAAATAAAATTATAACTTTGGAACAATTAAAATATCTTATGTGAATTTTTGATATTACACACACACACACACATATATATCCACACTTTTACAAACTTTCCTACGTTTCATTCATAGGGCATATATATATATATATCTATTGTAATGACCAAATTTTTCGACGTCCGAAAGTAGACATCCATACGTCCACCGTATCAAATGCCCAACAGTCGAATGCCGGAAAACCGAACCGTTAGGGTTAAAGAAGAAGTAGATAGAAGAGGAAACAGAAAAATAACAGAATCTCACATTTCGCAGCGGAACAAAATATAATAGATAAATGAATAACCTTTAAAAAAAAAGCACTATATCAGTTTATACGTACATCATCAGAGTGTTTCAACAATAAACAGTGGAAGAAATATATTATATACTAGTGGTATGCCTCGCCATCTAGCTTGAACTCTAGATCTCCACAACATATTTTTCTTACTTCGCTCCAGAACAACTGATAACTTGACTCTAGGCTGCCCTTGTGGAAAATTGTGGGCACCTAGAGTTTAGAAAGGGAACAATAAACTCTAGGTCAGTCATGGGACTGGTGTGAGATCTTAAAAACAGTTATTTTCACAAAGAAAATTAAAAGAAATTCGTTATGCTTTTGGAAAATGAAACTACCATAAGGCCTTCGCCACACACACAATGCAAACGCAGAATTGTAGGAGATTTCTCCTTATGATAGTCAAACATGCTTGATACGGAAAAAATCCTTTTAATATTATCATTAGTGCATAGTGCAGAAAATATTTTCGAAAGTATAATATTAATCTTAGCCAGCATACAACCATTACTGTATGCCTACTATATCCACCATCTAAACAGTTGGTCACCACTATAAGTAAATGGCAGGTTATACAACTAAAACCATACAAGGCGTGTATTGAAGATTGGATTTCCAACAAATTGCTAGGCTAAGGAACTTCCTATGCCACATGGGTATGCCTCTGGAGGGACGCCCCAAGAACCTAACTGGATCTCTGCCAACACAAGTCCGAGTTACCTCTGTAACTAGGTAACTACCACAAGTATGCCATCCCCGGTCGTTACCGACCTTTATCCGAGGATCCTCAACCACAAAGCAATAAGCACAAAGTAATAAATTTGCAAATACCACATAGGTTAAATATCCGGGCTCCATACCATGATACCACCTTTTTCCAGAAGAAATGGACATACCCTAGGGGCGCGACCCATAATTACCTTGCCGCAACCTTCCTGTTTCGACCATTTTTGAGTTGTGAGGCCCAACGAGGTCTTGTCCACAAAGCTACGCTTTACACAAAAGCCATGCTTCGATCAACACATGATCAGTAGCACTTCGTCACATTACCAAATTGGGAATATATCAATAGTAACCATCAACTACATAACCTCTGAGCTCGTACGTCTTAGAGAAGGGTGTTAAGTTAAGAGAATAAATTCTCCGCCACCAACAGAAACGTATTTGATAGAAACCAGCTTTACATATCAAAGTGTAACCTCAGACGTACATCCATACAAGTTCGTTCTGGGTTCGAACGGAACCGAAGGCACTTTAGAGAAGCCCTTGGAATCCGGATATTCACTAATTACGTTCGGAATCCCCATCACAAAGGGTGATAAAATCTCTATACCGGAGCAACTCGGTGCAGAGACATTCGACATGCAATCCTTTCGCTTTCGAAAATACCCGGTCTTCAACACCATCTTCAAATGCAATCCCATTTTGTCATATCATTATTCGAAATGGGTTTTATGACACATTGTCCTCTTCCGGCTAATCCGGATAAAGAGCACTTATTTTAAAAATAATTGTTACATTCGGATTTCAAATAAATTACAATAAATTTCCACTTTGATCTTTTAAGAAAAAGATCCATCACTATCACAAAGATTCGATGTGGTTTTCGAATATCCACTTGGAATCCGACCCCCGGTCGCATCGAAATTTAAATGCCATCTAAAGGCCAATATTGATAGTCGGTTATTTAACTATCAATCAATATTCACAACAATTACCAAGATTTAAATAATTTTTTCCAATTATTTATTTTCAAAATATCTTCACAAGATATATTCCCATACTCCAACCCTTTGAAAACAAATTTCAAATCACTTTCCTCACGTGGAATAAATTTCCAAATATTTATTAGTTTCCACTGAAATTTTTTTGAGTTCAAATACTTTAAAATAATTTTAAATCACTTATCCAAAATATTCTTGGAAACATTTAAATTAAAACTACTTTAAATGCTTACTTAAACATTAGTTATGGAAACATTATACTAATATCACATATGAACTTTAAGCCCAAAACTAATTTCAAAATAAAATTAGTGGTCAGGGTATAACTTTTTAAATCACCATTTTCTAAAACAAATATCAATTCAATCTTTAAAATAATCAATTAAATACACCTTTACTTTAAAGATTTCAAAATAACTTAAGAAAATAATTTTTCCAAAATATTCTTTTAAAACCAACTCAAGAACTTTTAATTTATACTCTAGAACCTACTTTAAATTTTAAATTCGAATTGATTTGAATTCGAACGATTCTCCCTTTCTATTTTAAAAGTGAGCGGCCATGATTTCGTTTCTCTGGGATGAAGAGGGAAAATGGAAATTAAACGGCCATTTTTTTATTTGAACGGAGATTGGAGACGAGCACGATTTTGAACGAAAAGGTGGGTTTTCGTTTTCTTTTGATTTTTATATTTTTTTTCTATTTCTTTGAATGAAATAAAATTCTTTCTTTTTCAACGTGTGTTGAAATCATCAAAGAAAATAAGACACGTGCTTCAAGTGCTAAAATGTGTTTCACTTTGTAAATTATATAAGAATATAAATATATATATATATATATATTAATTTAAATTTAAATTCAAATCTTCACCCTTGTGCAACTTAAAATTTGGACCTTCAATCGAGGCATGCCGCTAGGCATTTATAATGTTATATGCCTATTCCGAACATGATGGATAAGGTTTCGAGTCCAAATTTGATTGTATGGAGAAGATAGCTTTTTGAACCAGTTATTGTATTGGATTTTCGGTTTAAATTTCAATGCGTTTGCTACCGTACGATCACACAGCAACTCCAAACACAACGAAAATTGAAATTCGATAATAGTATAATATTACGGATCCAATTGAACTAGTTTCGTCCAATTCTGAGACTGTGCCCCGAAAGGCTATTTTTAAATACCGATTTAAACGATATAAATTCAAAACTGAACAAAACATTTTCAAATTCAATTCCGAAGCTTCCATTACCTTCAGTATTGTCAATATAAATTTTCCAAAGCATTGAAATATTTTTAACCAGCATAAAACTGAAGATACAACATTTTACCAAATTTTGATACTTAAATTTAATAATTTAATTGCCAAATTCATAGTTAAATTTTAAATTTAAGTTAAAATAACTTCCAAATATTTAAAAATCAATTAAATATTTCAATTTCAAACGTTCAAAATTCTGCGTCGTCACACACACAAGCACACACACACACACACACAGATATATATATATATATATATATTTGTTTTTGTATGTTTATCTTAACTTAAATGGTAGAGTTTCTATATTTATTTATTATATTTTTTTTTTAAGTTCATCATATCCATGGATTTCATAATTAAATATCCTATATAGGTTTTAAGTCAATTTATATATGTCTCGATATTTTAATTATCAAAATTTATTTTTTCAACTAATAAAATTAGTATCTCAATAATTAAAATCAGTTAATTACCCAATTATTTGACCTTAAAGATCCGGGTTGTCACATTCCTCCCCCCTTAAGAACTTTTCGTCCTCGAAAAGGAATGAAGCAAGAATTTTAATTACAATGTTTATTATCAGTTAAATTATTCTTTAGACATTCTTAACTCCTCTTTACTCTAAAGTTTTAAAACACTCCAAAAATCTGCATAATATTGCCAAAATAGCTTTACGAAAATACTTTTTATAACTCGATGTTTCAACAAGTCCATCCTTGTTCTCACAGAAATTCGGTCATACGTTGATTAGGCACAGGACTGAAATTCTATAACTACTTAGTAGACCCATCTTCAACACCCATTGAAAATACTTAGAAAACATTTGTTTGTGAAAATGTAGTAAACATTTTTGTGAGAATGCCCTTGAAATCATCACCCCCATGGATCGCAGTTACGCCAATGATTACGTCGTCATCCTAGTGAAACCATAAAAAACTATAGGCATCCACACCCCGCGATTTCACCATGGAACCGCCACAGATTGCAGCTACACCCAGGGTTACGTTGCCATCATGGAAAAAACCATGTAGCTGTAGGCATCAGCTCCCTCCAATTTCGCTGCCAAATGAAAATTTACCACATAGATCGCAGACTACATCAGTCAAGTCCCAAAGTAGCCTGTAGGCACTCACTGCCACATGGCTTCCGCTATGTCCTCATTGATCGCAATCTACCGATGTTACATCGCTCTCCCAACGAAATCAAATGTAGACTTTAGGCAATCACTGCCCCTCGACTTACGCTATGGAAATGTAGTAGATCGTAGTTACACCGAATTACGCTGCCGTCACAGCATAACCCCAATGTCTCTGTAGTCATCAGCGCCCTCGAATTTCGCTACCCCAATCATAATCCACAGGAAGTACAGTTTAGTCCGGACATCCTCTGGTATCAAAATTTAGAACCCCCTTAGGGCTCAAGGCTGAACCACCCCGTGGATCTCCGACTACAAGTTTCAAATCTAAATGGGAGCGCCTTTTCCCCCACAGCATTCTCAAAACATTTTATACCATATACGTATAGTATCTTACAAAACATACTCTTTGTATGCATCACATATAAACTTCAAAATCAATATCTCAAAATCAATAGTTCTCAAACATGGCTTTCAAATTTCCAAAATTTTCTTTTCTCCAAAATCCAAAAGCCTTACGAAATCAGTGGGTTTCAAAAACTTTACCCAGTTCCATCCTCATAAAATTATTCATATATATATATATATATAAGTTTATTCCTTCAACTTGAAAAATCTTTGGATCATTTCATACTTATATAAAAACAATTTTATACTTGAAATATTTTTCAAAGATCTTTTCTTCTGGTTATAGATTCAACAAGGGGAGTTTATCATATATAACATATATATATATACACTTCATTTATGCCAAATCAAATATTCAATTTTGATTTCCAGTATAAAGTTATTTACCACCTTACTTACTTTTCATAAAGTGAATTTCAGTTATAGTGACATTCACTTTCATTTTACAATCATACATTTCTCAAAATATATTTTACCATTTCAAAATCATTTTTACTTCAATATCTGGTTTCACGTTCACTTCACAATTGCTTCAATTTCTATTTGGGTTATCACTTCAATTCTTACCTCAATGGGTATTTAATTATAAGCAGTTTCTACTCTGACCAGTCTGAATTTAGAGAAAAATAGCTTGAAAAGTTTAAAATAGTTAAGTAGTTGTAAATAATAATTAGTTGTAAAATAGTTAAATAGTTAGTAGTTATAAAATAGTTAAATATTTGTAGAATAGTTAGATAGTTGCAAACTAGTTGTAAAATGGTTGAATAGTAAGTATAAGATAGTTTGAATTCTAAAAAGAATGTTTTGTGTAGTAAATAGCTTGGAGAGATATCAAATTAACCTAAATATTTTAGGAAATAGATTTTAGACAGTTTATATTAAAATAGTTTATATTGAAATAGTTTATTTGAAAATAGTTCAGAGCCAACTGTTCAATCTCCCAATCTCCCGTTCCAATCAATTTCCAATTTCCACTTCCATTTAAATTGATTCAATTCTGATTCAATTAGAATTAACTTCGATTCCCATTCTAATTCAAAATAATTTATATCTTAAATTCAGACTCATTCAAGTTTGATTACAATTCCAATTAAATTTCAATTGGAGTTAATTTCAATTCCATTCTCAAATAAATAAAAGGTGATTTTATATTAGATAGTACTGCCACAAAATATTCCACACATTGATAAACTGCACACTAGTAGTTCAAACATTACATCCATTTATCCAAAATAAGAACCTTACAGAAGTCATAAATCTGGTCGCCTTCACCATCACCTAGAGGTTAGAAAAGAACAGAACCCTAGTATTTTTTTTCAAGAATCCTTCCTAGGGACTTCCCTCCAATGGGCAAAGCCCGAACATGCACTTTTCAACAGGATGTCCCCACTTATAACATTTACCATAAAAGGTTTCTACCTTTCCATCTATCTGGATAACCTTCACGCCTCCTGCAGGACGTTCCACAACCTTACTCTTCTTCCGTCTCTTGGGAAAATTCCTAGCGATGCATCCCGTCATCTTACAATCTTAGCAAATAGTTGACTCGTTGACTGGTTCTACAGGTTTACGTTTCACCTTCCTCACTTCAGGGCAATGGTTTAGAAAATGTCCTTTCTTATGACACTAAAGCATAAAATCTCGAAGCGAAACCGTTGGAATGTACCCTTCAATTCCTTCCTTGTTTTATTGCACTTGGCTGCGTAATGACTCTTATTGTAACATCTGTAGCAGGTGACATTATCACAAGGCCCTGGTCCAGCCCTTTTCTTAACCGTTTCCCATACTCCTGTATTGCTTCTTCTCATTCCTTACGTGCAGCTGCTCTCCGCTCCCTGCGTCTTGCCTTCCATTCTTCACTTTTAGCTATCACTCTCTTAGACTGGATTCTAGTAGGACTTCCTAACCTATATTAGACTTTGATTAGTAGAATTTCCAACTTTTATTCTTATTGTCCAAATATATACATTTCCAATCCATTATTGCGATAACCTAATTCAATTTTTTTTTAAAAAAAATTCGAAATCCTTTATATTTCAAATCAACTTTGCATCATATATATACATATCTATTTCGTTTACATGCCAAGTCATACTTTCAAATTTCAAACTATTCTTGGTTTTCAATTCAACAATTTCCTTTAAATTATTTACATATCCTGAATAATATTATTTATTATATCTTTTAACACTTTGAAACCATTTCAAATTTTTTGGACTTAGATTTATAAAACTTCACAAATTAAATACTTTTTAATTTATAAGTCATACATATATAAATTTTTACTTCCTTATAACATTTCATTCTACTATATCATTTGCTGGAAAATCAAATCATGGTAACTTATTTCAATTCTTTGAAAATTCTTTTGAATTTTCTAGGATTTAAATTCAGATTTGAATCCATTTTTAGCTCATCTTATTTTCATAGTTAATCCTTGCCCAAATTATATTTGGTTATATGAATTACCACTTTATTCTTATGATCTTATTCAGTTTCAATAATCAACAAACAAATATCTTAATATATTTAATAATTAGAAAAACTTTTTCTTTATATATATATATCAAAATATAAGCTTATATAAAAAATCACTTTTGAAACCGTTTTTTTAAATCATTATATAACAATAATAATACGCCATCATATAATACTCTCAACTCATTCTAGGGTACTACTGACCCTATTTCAAATGAGTAACCCCACCAGAGCCATGGTTCTCGCTTAACCTTTGGCTCTGATACCAAATGTAACGGCTCGAAGTTTTCGACCACGGAAAATTTGACACTAATACGTTCACTATACAGAGTGCCGAGCAATGGAGTGCCGGAAACCCCAGACTGTTAGGGTTAAGAAGAAAAAGAGGTAGAAGAAGAAAAAGAAAAAAATCAAAAGCACAGAATCTCACAATTGTAGCGGAGAAATATATATCAAATAACAGTATTTATACAAAGAAAAACTGTAACTTTCAATATACATACAATATCAGAATACAATCATCCATAAAATAATCTGGACAGTTATAATAACTTATCCTAAAATACTGTCTAGACAATTTACTTCACAGCGGAATATAAACCATACGTCCCTGCCATCCAGCTCGTCTTGTGCTCCAAAGCGTCCTAACCTGAAAATTTGTAATACTCAATCTGACCGAACATTACAATAAAGTAACACCTGGGTCAGGATGGAAACCAGCGTGAGTAAACTCATTTAATATGAAATACTTAAGTTGTATAGCTTCTTTGAAAACCTAGGTAACTCATTCATCACTACGAGTTTTACCTTGCTATAGCCAATCACTTATTTCCCAAAATAATATCTAAGTACGTTACTTAGTTTAAATGTCCAAGTTTACTTAATTTATTCCGTTCCGTCCTATTTGATTCTATAATCAAATTTAATAAGAATTATAGTAGTTACTAATCAAAATGGTTTCGGATATGCTGATATCTGACCCCGACCTCTTCGAATCCTACGCCATCCTTTAGGCCAAGTTGTTTAAGTAAAAACAATTCAATTCCAAAATGTCAACATTCACATAAAAAATTCCATCATAATATCTGTTCAAATAAACCGTCTCACATTTTATATTCAACAGTTCATTTCAGTTTATTTCATATCACAGAACAACTGAAAACAACCATACTAGAGAAACAAAGTGATCCAATGTACTCAATCCAATTTAAACTATTCATAGACTAGATTAACTAGTCACACAAATCATTAATTTATTTTTAAACGGAATTTACTAATTATTTTCAAATCATGTTTAATTATCATTAAACTTGTTTCAAACTATTTATTTTATTCTAATTAAATATTTGAAATTAATTAATTAATTAACAAGTATAATATACTTAAGACTTTAATTAATTTAAATGTTAGAACATTTTATTTATTATTAACCATTAGTAGTTACTATCTATTTACTTTAATGAACTTACGTAATTAATTAAATAATTAACATATATATATATATATAATCACTTAAATTATTTAATTTTAAGTTTAAATTGTTTTATTTATCCTAGCCATTACTAATCCTAAGGTTTTTAGTTAACTTAAGGTTTGGATCACTAATTACACTAATTATTTCATCTTAATAAACTTAAGAAATTAATTAAATAATTAACTTACATTTAATCATCCTAAACTTAAATAATCTAAGTTTAAATCCCTTTCTTTATCCTAGCTATTGACTATACTAAGTTTTTTTTGAGTCAACTTACATTCAAATTAATAAACTAATTATTTTGAAAATATATTTGTTTTATAAAAAAACTTTTTTTTTTTTTTTGAAAACAATGGCCCGAGGCCCAAAGTCATGTTTCAGGAAAACTTTCCCCCCTTTTCCCTCTTACTTTCTCTTCTCTTATATTCTTATTTACACTACTGCCTTATTCCCTTATTCTTAAACCTGCTCCTAGCTTATACCCTCCAGCACCATGTGTACGTGCTCACGCCGCCGTGGGCTCGCCCATCACTGCCGGCACCTTCTCGAAGTCGCCTACGCCTCTCCCTTCCTTCTTGGCCACTCGAAACTCCTCGAGAACACCTGAATCAAAAACGAGCAAGGGAGCCATCACTAGAAAAGAAAACCCAACCTGAAACCACCTCACGCCACCGCCTCTGACCACCGGAAGCCTCGCCGTCGCACCTGAAGTCGCGCCCGAGTCTCCTCTCACCTTTCTCCTACCTCCGAGCCAACTCGACACCACAGTGCCATCGAAATCACCAGACACACTACCCTGGCCTCGAACTGTGCTTTAACCCTAAAACTCCTCCACATCGGCACCACGGCGTCCTATAAATTCAACCACCATTTTTCCCATGACCGCCTTCATCTCGGCCTCCTTCGACCCAAACCCCGAAAGTTGAAACCCCTGCGGTTGCCATAAAATACCCAACGACCAAACCCCGCTCATCTTCCCATACCTCACCGAATACTCTGCTGAAAATTATAAAAATGCTACTAAAATTCCTCATTTACCAAGTCGAGTTCACAATTGTAGATAAAGGCAAACCCACTTTTTCAACACTCCATTTGATAAAAATTCATGTAATCATTTTTAGAGTTTAACATGGTCTTGTACAAACAACAATGCTTCAAAATTTCTCGGCCTAAAACTATTTAGATCAAGAGAAATTAATTTTTTGAAAGCTTGAGTAAGGTGGGAAAACAAGAACAGAGGAAAAAGTAATTATATATATATATATATATATACACAGGTATTCACACATTCATATATACATACTCATTTCATCCTCATGCTACACATATCCAAACTGATATTTCTGGCTATCCTTTATTGTAAACATTATGTAAAGAAGATTAGATTTTGAAAAGAAAGTTTACTCACTGTAAAACTTAGAAAAGAGGACCATGATTTGGAAAACTGCAATTTGATTTGATCTTGATCTTTAGCTGAATTGAGCTTGAATTTGTACTTTGTTTTCTTTTCTCAGTTGTAAAAATGGTGGAGCTGTTTGTTTTTTTTTCTTGTATTGCTTAATTCCATCAAAGAAAGGAAGAGACTGGAGATATATATGTATAAAGGGTAAACTTCCTATATTAACACCTTGTTAAGTTTCTTAATCTTTTTTTATTTGATATCTTAGGTTAGAGATTTTCTTTTACTTGTCATTATTTTTGTTTTTATTTTCGAAAATGAAGTAATCTATTAAAAGAAGAAATTGACATTTTTGTGTGCTTGATGGATAGGCAATTAATATGTCCCCCTTCTGAGCTTACATACACATCCCATTTCATATGCATATATATTCTTTGTCTCCTTGGCCCTACAAATGTCCAATATATTATTATTATTTTATAATTTCTTTTTTTTATTTCACTATGGATACCTAATATATTTTACTTAATACATATTTCAATCTCTAACACATATATTCTTATTTTTTCCCAATATTTCTATTTTTATTTTATGCTTAAGTTATTAATATTTTAATTAATAACCACACACATACTCGTATCTAGTGTTTTAAAAATATAGGGTTTAAATTTAAATCATTTTTGAGATTTTGAAAACAAAAATATAACTTTGGAACAATTAAAATTCTTATGTGAATTTAATATTATATATATAACATTCCAGTTTTTAAATCAAATATAAATTGGTAATTAATTTAATTTTCAGAATTAAATTGTGAATTAATTTGAAAAAAAAAATTGGAAAATAAATAGACCGTGAATGGAATAAAATTTATAAAAAGATATTTTGTTTATTTACTCATTTGTAAATACAAATTGAATGTATATTAATTTTTGAATTTGAAATTTAAAAACAAACGTTTTAGATAATATATTGGATTTGGAAACTCTATACTAATAGAAAATTTTGTTTTGTATTTATAATATGATGATATGAAAGTTATATTTTGAAATTGATATAAATAAATTTACAAAATTTATTTAAAGAGTAAAATTCAGATATATATATATATATATATAATATATTTATTTATTAATGTTTGATTGATTTTAAATCACATTCTTTAAAGTTATAAATATATATCTCTACTACTAATAAAGAAAATTTGTTGAACTAATTTACTCGGTGTCGTTTTGAAATTCCCAAAATGCCCATGCTTTATGTTTACATATTTGCTCTCAGACAAAATATCCACGTATACAATAACACAAACAGCCCGTGTGCGATGCACAGGCCCATACTAGTATATATAAAGGTAATAAAACATATATAAAACATCTTTTGAAATACATTGGTTTAAAAGTAGAAATACATCTTTTGAAATCAATATAATATTTATAATAAGAAAGATATAAAACATACATAAATATTTAAACTAAATTGAAATTATGAAGTAAAATATGTTTCATAAATAAAAATGAAACAAGGGTGTAAAACATAGTTACAGATTAAAATAAAGAAAGGGTTTCAACATAAAATCACTTATTTTTAACAAGTGTAATCTATTTTAAATTCATTTAAACATTTGTAAACAAATTAAAACATGCATTAAACAAATGTAAACATTTCTCATATTAATCAAACAAGTGTTAACAAAATAAAATTTGAGTTAAACAAGTGGCAAATAAATCTTTCTTTTAACTAATTCATAATTAATAAGTAATAAGTAGAAAATCAGGATTCATACTTCAACAAACCTGGAAAACAAAGAGAAATTAACCAGATCAAAGAAAACTAAAAGAAATCAAAATAAATTCAACAAAATTTCATTTGTTCAACCTGGTTCATGAGCAACTCAAAGATCAAGCAGAAATTTTATTCAAAAGCAATTCAACTTCAATAATCAACAAGCATGCAGATTCAAATTTCAACCTGACATCAATCAAATTCAAGTTTCAGTTTTTCAAAATCAATAAAAGGTTCCAGATCAAAAAAATTCCAGATTTAAAAGCTCAAAGAACTGATCTTTTTTTTCTAGTTTAAGGTGAGTAAACTCCCTTCAATATGATCTTTAACTTGTTGAAGCTGTGAAAAATGTTTAGATGTACGTAAATTTGTTTGAATGCATAGAAATATGTATATATATGTGCAAATATAGGTGTGCATATCTGATATTCAGGCATAGTTGCTTCTATTGATAATAAGTTTCAAAAAACCTGTTTCAAAAATCAAAAGCTCCTCCTCAAATCCTTTCTAGGCTTAGATGTTTAAACGAAATGTGTTCAAATTAACATGATCTCAATTCTAAAAATAGCTTCAGGTAAAAATAATTAGTAAATATTATAAAAATGGTAAATTACAGTACAAATCAAATATGCATCAGAAATTGATGATCACGATTTCGTGTTTGGATTCCATAATCTGGTTCGTACTGCAAATTTATGAATTTTGATAATTAAATCTAGATTTTTAAGTTTGGGATTTGTTAGAAATTGCATGATGATCATATTTTAGACTTTCATCAAATGCCGATGAACGACGATCAATTGTTCGTCGGGCTTGAGGAAGGAAGTGGTTGGAGGTCCCATGGTCACCGAAAAAATAGTCGTAGGGGTTTCTGATCATCAGGGAGGTCGGGCGATGCCGTTTTATGGTTTAAGTCCAGTTTTTTTGTTAAGGTCCAAAAGAGGGTTGCTGCACCACCTTGGGTTGATCAGAGTTGTCCGAGCCTAGGGGATAAAAGCTCGGGGGTGTGACGTTGCATTGGACGGAGTCGCAGTGGTTCAGGCGATGTGATGTGGAGGCGCGAAGCATTTTTGGTTGGTCGTGTTGTACTAGTTTTTCGTTGACTTTCTCGATTTTGATTCTTTGACGAATTGGATGATCTGGGTGTTCGTAATGGAGGAGGATGTGTGCGTTGTCTTGCCGGAGGTTGCTATGATGATCTGGGATCGATCGGTCGATCGTACACGTGCATGAATTACCACCTATGTCAGGCGAACGATGAGGCATTTGGGAAGAAATGTTGGCTCGGGGTAACGCGCGTGAAAACAAAGGCGTGACTCAAAGCAATGAAGTAGAGGGGGAAACTCGAGTGTGTTATCGGGTTTTACCCGGGAGTGTCTCGGGTCTGAAGCATTTAAACAAACCAGATTTGAAATTTGAATAAAATAAGTTTTAAAATCTTATTCTTAAATAAATTTCTTTTATATAATAAAATTTTATTTAAATTTTGGGTCAATGAAAGTTGTATAGTTTATTTAACTTAAAATAAATTAAGTTTTGTTCACTCAAGTTATTTTGAAATTTAAATTTAATAGCTTAAATTAAGAAACTAATTTAAAAGATAATGGTTTATCTTAAATGATATTTTTTATTTGTGATTAACTTGAAGATATTAAGTTAATTTATATGAGTTTTAAAGATAAAATGGTTTATCTTGAAATAATGATTTTTATTATCAATTAACTTAAAAAGGGTTTAAGTTAAATTGTATGATTTTGTTAATTTGTTTCAAAGGTTGTTTAAAATAAGATTTAAATAATGATTATGGAATTATATAAGATAAATAGTTTATCTTCAGATAATTGGAGCCTTAATTAATTAAAGGATCTTTATTGATTAATAAAGGATAATTACTTAATGAAAGTAATTAAATGATCAATTACTAATGTAATTAATTAAAGGATTACTTACTTAATTATTTAAAGGATAATTAATTTGTGTGATTAAATAAAGGTAATTAATTAATATAAGTAATTAAAGGTAACTAATTACTTAAAGATAATTACTTGATTAAAAGTAATTAATTAATGATCAAAGTTGATTAATCAAGTGATTAAAGGATAATTAAATAATTAAAGGTTAATTATTTAACGGTTAAAGGTTGATTTGATTATTAATTAAGGATAATTAATTAATAATAAAAAGGTTAATTAATTTATTATTAAAGGCTAATTAATTAAAATATTTTGTAACTAATTCATTTTAATTAACCAGAATTAGTGATTAATCTAGTTTAAATTAATCAAAGTAATTTATTGATCTTACTTATGAACATTTGGATTCTATTGAATATTGAATTGTTTAATATCCCTGATGTATGATGCTATGTGATATGAATTATTTTGATTTAAGCTGTGATGACTATAATTTAACATATGTGATGAACTAATATTATTTATCTATGAATCTGTGAATGAAGATAATTGTTATAGGATTATATCGCTTATCGATATTGCTGTGTTTGGATTGTGATGATTGATGATGTTGCACTATTATGTAAAATCCTTGGACTACACCACACACAAATATGGATTTCACGAGAAATCGGTTAAGTCACAGATATTTTGAATTTAAATATTATTTTGTTTAAAAGGGGATTTTGAAATCCAAATGGTTTGGAAGTGAAATTGAATTGAACTTGAAAGATTTTGGAAAGGAAGTTTGAAATTGAAACTTAGTTTGAATATATTATATCTTGCTTAAAGTTTTGAAATTATTTAAAACTTATGGTTTGAGAGGGTTATATGAGTTATATATATAGATTCAAAACTATTTTAAATAAAATGTTTTGGGAATTTGAATTTAATTTAAATTAGAACTTGCCAATAATATGACAGCTCGTTGATTCTTTGGTTTATACTTTTAAAACAAAATGTATTTGTTTTAAAATGATAATAGATTTCGAATAAAGAAAGGATTTCCCTTTTTTGTTGAAAGGGGTTTCAAATTTGAAATGGAATTGTTTTGAAAACTATAAGATGAATCTTTGTGAAAAATTGGTGAACTTTGTTTTCAAATTGAAGAGGACCTTAAAGGTGTATCTTTTGTATAAAAGATTTGAAATTTAAATAGTTTTGAAAGCTATGAATTAATCTTTGTGAAAGATTAGTGAACCTTGTTTTCTAATTAAAGTGGATTTTAAAGGGTGAATCTTTTGTTTAAAAAGATTTGAAAATGGTAATTTGTTTAAACCATTTGAAAGAAGGTTTTGGGTAATAAGTTGTGACTTAACTAAGATCCCTATATCCATATGCTTTTTGAAATAATCGCTCATTATTCGGTTTAGCCGAAAGAGGACTTTGTGTCATATAACCCATTCCAAATAATAATACCACGTAAATGGATAGCATTTGAAGACCGATGATGAAGACCTGGTATTTTTGAGAACGAAAGGATTATCCGTCGAATGTCTCTGCACCGAGTCGCGCCGGTATAGAGATCTCCATATGTCATGGGGAGTCCGATTGGGATTATGATTACCCAGATTGCAAGGGCTTCATTGTGAAGTGCCTTCGGTTTTGTTCAAACCCGGAATAGACTTGTATGGATGTGTGTCTGACGTTACACTTTCTATCAAATACATTTCTATTTGGTGGCGGAGAATTTATTCTCTTAGCTTAACACCCTTTTCTGAGACGTATGAGCTCAGAGGTTATGTAGTTGATGGTTACTAGTGATACATTCCCAATTTGGTAATGTGGCATACGAAGTGCTGCTGATCATGTGTTGATTCGAAGCATGACTTTTGTGAAAAGCATAGCTTTGTGGACGAGACCTCATCAGGCCTCACAACTCGAAAATGGTCGAAACAGGAAAGATGCGGCAAGGTTATGAGGGTCGCGCCCTTTAGGGTATGTCCGTTCCCTTCTAGAAAAGGGTGGTATCATGGTATGAAGCCTAGATATTTAACCTATGTGGTTACTGCAAATTTGTGCTTTGTGGTTGTTGGTGTTAAGCACTCGGATAATGGTCGGTAATGACCGGGGGATGGCATTACTCGTGTAGTAGTTACCTAGTTACAGAGGTAACCCAGCCTTGTGTTGGTTGAGAGCTGGTTAAGTTCTCGAGGCATCCCTCCAGAGGCGTACCCATGTGGCCTAAGAAGTTCCTTAGCCTAACCATTTGGTGGAAATCCAATCACTAATATGCACCTTGTACGGTTTTAGTTGTAGAACCTGCTATCTAACATGGTAGCTATAGTAGACATACTATAATGGTACATATGCTGGCTAAGATTAATATTATACTTGCAAATATTTTCCACTATGCACTAATAATAATATCAAAAAGGATTTTTGCATATCAAGCTTGTTTGACTATTATAAGGAGAAATCTCCCCAAGTGTGCAATTGCATTGTGTGCGTGCCGGGAAGCCTTATGGTAGTTTCATTTTCCAAAAAGCATTGCGGTTTTCTTTTTAAATTCCTTTTGTTTTTTAATTTCAGAGATAAAACTGTTTTTGTTTTCTCACACCAGTTCCATGACTGACCTGGAGTTTATTGTTCCCTTTCTAAACTCTGGATGCCCACAATTTTCCACACAGGCAGTGTAGAGTTGGGATTTTCAGATAATCAAATAGTAGGTGTAGATTCGATGACATCCCGTCTTTGGATCTTGGCGATCGCATTTATGACTGATCTTGCTTAATACAACTTGATGGTGGTTCGAGATTATGGTTGGGGGCTTTGGAGCATTGGATTGGAATGCATTTTTGAATTCTATCTTTCTTTCTATCCTTTGAAAGACCATTTGATGGTAATGTTCCGCTGCTGGTGATATCTCTTCCGCTGTCCATGCCGTTTGGTTCCGCTGTTGTATATTTACAGATCTCTGATGTTGTATCTTCTATGTATCAATAAAAGTTATTATTTTTCTTCCGCTGTGTTGTAGTACTTAATGTGTTATAAGCTCCAGCGAACCAGAGTCGACGTTTGAATCTATGACATTTGAATACGGGTGATGTATTTGGGTGTCGATTTTCGAAGGTCGAGTCAGGGTCGTTACAACACACACACATATCCACATGTTTACAAACTTTCCTACGTTTCATTTCATAGGGCATATATATATATATATATATATATATATATTAGTTTTTGGATGTTTATCTTAACTTAAATGGTGGAGTTTCTATTTTTTTTTAAAGTTCATCATATCCATGGATTTCATAATTAAATATCCTATATAGTTTTTAAGTAAATTTATATATGTCCTGATATTTTAATTGTCAAAATTTTTTTGTTCAACTAATAAAATTTGTATCTCAATAGTTAAAATCAGTTAATTACCCAATTATTTGACATTAAAAATCCGGGTTGTCATAAAATTCCTCCAATCGGTGCGCCACGCGATGAGAAACATAACTGCAATGTCCGATTTGCCTAACGACACTCTTAGCTTTGATTATCCTTGACCCTAGTCCACGACGAATGTCGGCCATCGTCATGAAACTCCACCCAAACTTCACTAAAAGTACCACATCATCATATGATCTGGAGAATGATTTTAAATGCGAACTTTTGGAACTTTCTATGTTATTTTATTTAGAAATGGGTTTTCAAACTTCCCTGTTTAACCTCAACATTTTTGTTAGTCTTTTCTAACATATAGAATTTTTTTAAATATATTTTGGAAAGTAATTATTATAAAGAAAAATAGGATTTATCTTTTATGACAATGTGATTCTGCTATAAAAAAAGAATGAATTATTTTGGAATAAATATTTATGAAATGCTCTTTATAAAATATTGTATAGAAAATTGATTTATAAATAGTAGTTTATAAATAAAAGAATAGATTTATAAATGGTATTTTATAAAATGGAAAATGATGCTTTTTTATAATTTGGAATAGTAAATCACATTTGTGGATTTATGGTAGTATATGGAACGATTGTTTTATGGAAAGTATTTGGTTTTATCTTGAAACCGAAGGTTTGCGATAAGTGAACGAGATTTATTAATGGATTTTATAAATAGAAAATAGATTTATAAAAGAAGATTGTAAATATGAAAGAGAAATATAAAAAGGAATTTTTTTTAAAAGGAAAAGAGAATTGGTTTCCTTAAATGATCTTTATAAATTATGGCGGTATGGGTAATATTCTTTTCATACTTAATATCAAATTTTGGGGTATGAAAACTCATCTCTACCTGTGAGAATTAAGAATGTATGCCGAGTCAAGAATAATTCTCTAACTTGTCCGACTTCATTGTTAATCGAGGGATAGTCCCTGTTTGAAAACACAAAGTGGTGGTAAGTATATTTGGTCTAATTTTCATACGATCCATTTATTTACACCAAAAGGAAAGTGGTTTGAGTTTATAGTGACAATATTTTAAAGGACATTTATTTGGCCTAGTTAAATATAATTTCGGAAAAAGAAAAAAAAATTCTAAGTATTGGAAGTGAAATGGTTTGTGAATATACTTATACCATTGAGATAAGTATATGAATATTTTTAAATATTCGAAAAGAGATTTTAATTATTGAATGAATTAATTAAAGAGGCTTAGGGTTGCTTATGTGTTTAATCGTGCTTGGTTTCTTATGAAATTTAACCTCGGATTCGGTTAATTATTTATATGATAGTTCAATAACCGACTATCAAATCTTGACCAAAATTAACTTTAGAAATATCTAGAAGAAACACTAGAGTTATAGGGTATAGTTATCCTCTCGATGATGCTATATTGTACGTATAAAATTGTTGTCTTCTTCTAGGACAAATGATAAGGAAATTCATTTGTTTAAATGAGGTGATCTCTACTCTTATGCATTGTCTATTTATCCAAAAGAACCAGAGTTGAGTTTATTGAAATCTATCGATTGGTTTTGGGGGGACCGGTAAGCGGATGAGTGTACTTATATGAGATGACTCAAAACTATAACCACACCAGGACCGTATAAGTGTTCTATGCATTAAAAGAGGTTCGAAGTTGGTTCGAGATGTTGGAGCCTATGTGGAGATTCGAAATCTGTTTGAGATGCCCAAACACATGTAGTTGTTAATGATCTGTTCAGGATGTATGAATCCATATGTCATTCCAAGATTTGTTGAGATATAGGAATCCCTGTGTAGTTTCGAGATCTATTCTAGTTATGACTCGTGTGCTGGAATATTGGACGTAGCCACACTGGTGAATAAGACTAAAAGCAGAGATAGGATGCATAGACCAAGTGTTTAGCTAACCTAAAGGGTGTAAACGACTCTACCCTAAAGATACTTATCAGTATGGATGCAATGAGTGGTGCACTTGGCCTTGGTGGCCAGCTATGTATTTTCTATGGTACATCAGCTAGGGATGTACGATGCTTCGGAGGGATATGTTTTATCCTTGTGCAGGAGGACCATCCTAGATGTTATGAGGGAACCTCCGTGGAATTCTATGCAATTAGCGAACGAGCCTTAACAATTTTGATTATATACCTGTTATTGCTGTGGACAATACTCACACACAACACAACTATTTCTTATTTATTTTACGCCTTATACATTATTATCATATCACTAGGTTCTCTAATAGAAGTGATTTGTTTATTGTAAGGAAAAATCCGTCCATGTTTATTTTTGATTTAGTCTTATGAGATACCTTTATTTTAAAAGGTTTTATTACATTAAAAATCCATATGATTTGTGTTTCTCATGCTGGTTGGCTAGATAGATCCGGGCTTTATTTTCTTATAATGCTCGGGTCAGTCGAAGCATATTTGTAAATTTATTTGTGTATGCTTTGGAGCTTCAAGCGATGAGCTAGATGCCTCCAAGTTGTATTTATGTATCTTTATTTCTGCTACATTTCTTGTTTTGTATTTATCAGCATTTGTGAGGGAAGATTGCTAGATATAACAGTCCAGGCTGATGATTTGTTTGTTAACTTTGATTAACGTATGTATTAATCATGCTTTGTCCAACAAAATTCGATTGCTTCTCATCAACACATCATTATGTATTATAATAAGGAGGTACTCTTGAGATTGAATCATAATTCATTTTAGAGATGTTTAGAACTCTTTACAATATACTCACCCATTCGATGATATTAAATCGTTTCTTTTACATGCTATTTAATTTACTTCCATTTTATATTCTATGAAGTTTCATAGAAATGCCCATATGTATCAAATTCACATATTCATGTTTATGATAATTCCTTGGTGAATATAACGAAGTGCGTGGAACCATTTTAGTATTATCGTACTTTTGAATGTATATGTGTGTGTATATATCAATTTGAAGAGTTCATCAACTCTTTAGATACTTCCACTAAATGGGTGCTTTACCCTTAATTGTCTGAGATATAATTTACCAGTATCATATGAATCATAACCATATAATAAAAATTATTTCTCAAAACTATAGCTTAGTCTATAAGCAAATAATTTTAGAAAATTTACTATTTTTAATGCATAACTTTTGTTATGAAAACAAATACTACATTATAGTTTTATTTCATAATAAATATTCGTAATATTTTCATTGATATAAAAATGTGTTATTCTTCAGTCACTACTGAAGAACTGATATTATTTCATAAATAATGTGCAGTACGTTTTGCAAAAACAATTTTTGTAACTTGATGCAATTAATAAGTGCTAAATGGCTTGCTCCTACCGTTTCTGCCATTTTATAATAGTGTAATGAATATAGTGTCCATCATCCACTTAATATAGACTATTTATTTCATATATTGTAACCATTGTACAATGGGTGACTTATTTGATCAATTATTGAACTCAAAGAGATAAATCTGCTAGAAAATAACTTTCTATATAAACACACATTTTGAAATAGAAATCTTTTTTCTTATTCCAATGTTAAATATCTATTATTATTATTATTCAATTTTTATTTCTGATGTTTCTTTATGAAGTAGAGGAGATAATTTACTCTTTTCTTCCCAACTACACCTTAAATCATATCTACTCTTGTACATTCGTTTTCCATTTTTAATGGTCGAACTTTTCAAAATAAAAACCTTACTAATATATCATAATTAATTTTTTTACAAAAGTGCACTCGATTGTCATCAACATTTAAGGACATCATATATGTTGCATCTTATGTAAATTGATCAAACTTACATTTCAACGATCTAGTTCTTGAATCTATATTCTATTTTTAGTATAGTGTTACATCTAATAGGATATGATCTTTATGGTAATCAATTAAATTGAATACTCGATCTCGTATTATAGTTTATTTGCTTGCTTCGAGTGAACTAATTTCATCGAAGTATCGTATAATACGAACTATGACCAGTCTCCATATAACACTTATATGCGATAGTATGTAGATCAAATACCATAGTCTCGTATTTCTTTAACAGTTCGAAACTATAAATAGCATTACACCATCTCCGACAAATACACGTGTAAGCGACCAAATTACAAATGTATTTAGTAGTTGCAAAATTAGGCAACTACAGGGTATAGAAAACATTAACATGCAAGAAGTGTTTAATAATAAGTAATATTATATTTTTATTTGTCAATCTCAAATTAAGTTCATTTGTATATTTTAATTGATAAACTTTTATCAATCATATTAAATGCACAAATTTATCAATGTAAATTATTATAACATTATATAGCATATATTCTTACAATATTAGAAACTTTAAATGTTACTGTTTCATTTTTCTAATAAGGTTCCCACTAGCATTATATGTTTCTCCAAAATCTAAGATGGAACATAGAACTTTTTTTACTTCACTAGTGGATGTTAGGACTCGTTTGTCTTGGGACTATGATCTTCAGCCTTAACAAGTCATTGCCCCACAAACTATGGATAAATCTTTATTTGTTGTATCATTTACAACCCCTAACCTACGGTTCCTTGTCATAATCTTATTTCGATCTTGACTTTGCTTAACAAATCGAAAGAAATTATTCATTCATACCTATCATTTCATGATGGCCTAAGTATAGCATATGTAACTTGAGTTTGGTCAACAAATACATATAATTATCTTACAACATGTAGTGAATATATTAATAGTATTACACATAATTTCTCTAGCTTGACTTGTCGACAAATAGAGAGTATGCCGGTAATTAATTGATATAAGTTATAGAGGATGACTTTATATTAAAGATTTGTAATCTTTAATACATTATGTTGAGTAATATTGACTTATGAAATAATGCATTTCCCATGAGAAATCGTCGTGATTCAAGTGTCAGACATATCGGGAAACATGGTATGTGTACATTTCTGTGTAGTTAATGCCCCGCTATTACCCTGCTATAACCCCGCAATATCTCATAGCGGATTTCTACCACTACGATTTTTCCATATAGCTCCATAGCCTTTCCGCTTTAATCCCCTCTATTTCCGCTATATCCCGTTATTCCCGCTATATTTTGCTATTTCCGCTATATCTTCTTTAATAAAATGAATTAAAAAATTTCATTTATAAATTATAAAAATTATGAAACTAATTTATTTGATCTAATTTTTAATATATTTTCAGGACTGAAAATACTCTAATCTTCTACTAAATTCAATTATGTTATATAAAAGTTTTACGTTTATTTAAAGTATATTCGCACATGTTTTTTGTTTAAAATCATTTATGTATTAATTTTAATTCAAATGAATGATAACTTTTCATTTAATTACCATTTATATATTTGTAAAAACCTTAATCACGAGTTTTTTATGCTATTTTAGAGTTATCCGCTATATCCCGCTATATCCTCGCTGTATCCCCGCTATGACTTTTTGCACCTCCACCGCTTTGAATCTGCCGAGCGCTTTAACTGCACAGGTACATTTACGCTTGTATTTATTCCTTAAGTCTATTTAGGATTGCTATAAAGTTTTACCTTTAGTTTATACATTCGTACTATATACGTTTCATTATTATATAACTATTATATTTGAATTAGCTTATCTAATAATCTTATGTACGACATTATAACCATTAAATCGTATTTAATTAATTTGAATTAACTAACTCTTTAATTAATTTTATATTATTCCAATTTAACTCATATATTGAATATATATATATATATATTATAACCTTTATAGCATAACATATATATTTATGTATTTTTATTTAATTAATTAACCTTTAAGTGATTAATTTAATTAAATTTTTTAATTATATCGTATTAATTTCAAAATTTTATTTTATATACATACGATTATACTTACGTTATCTTAAACATTTTAAAATAACATGACATATATCAATATATACGTATAATGCATGTATATAAGTATTATTAATTAACTAATTTAACTAAGTTAAATTATATAAATCCTATAAATAGATTTTAAATTTTGAAATTAGTATTTAATATTTTCAAACATTTTGAAAATATCATTATATTTTCAAACATTTTGAAAATTTATGTTGTATTGTAACTTTTATAATAAACATATTTTTATTTTAAATTAAACTTTTAAATTTAAAATCTTTTATTTAATTTTCAAAACCATTTGGAAAATTATCCCAAGTCCAAATTCAAATTGGGCTTTTTTTATTAGAGGCAACTTTTGGGATCACTTCACCTTTCAGACCAGGCCGATAATCAGGTGGGATAGGGTACTGATTATCCAATTTCAATCATATGCATTACCTTTCTAGACACCCTACTAAGTAGGAAAGTTTAATTTGTTAGTCTTGGCATGACTAATTTAGATTGCGTAAGCTAATTAGGCTTTAATAATATTGAAGGAACTAGACGAACTCGTAGCGAAGTTAAATAGTAAATTTCAAAAAAAATTCTTTAAGGATCTATTAGGCCTATGAAGTCTAAAAGGGATTTTAGATCCAATCTAAAATATTATTAAATAAAATCATTTTCTAAGATTTACATGAATTTAATGTTTACATAAATTAGAGTACATCAAATATACTATTTTATATGTATTTGTGTGTGACTGTTACTTATTGTATTTAATTTAGAGAAGGAAACCTTTTATTTCTTTCTCTTAACTTATTCAATTAATGAGGGATATATGGTTTTAATTGGAGAGAGAAAACTTTTCATTTCTTTCCCTTTAATTAAATAATTGATGGATTAATTAAATGACATTGTTAACTAAATTTATACTTAGCATATATTTTGAGTATATCCAAACATAGTCTAATGTAAATTGGGTAAGTGGAATATATCATATGTTGTACGTAGTTAATACGTACGTGTTTCGGTGTTGGGATTTACACTGCAACAATGCAGTGGTTATCCAAAAAATTATTTAAAATTATGTGAGTGCATATATATAAGTTTAAATATAATTAATATAAATATATGTGTGTGTACTTCAATGAATCCCTTAATTAGTCTAAATTGTTCAACCAAATCGACTAGTTTGAGTTCGAGGTTTATTTTCAAAACATGCAATGATTTGATTTAGTAAAGAAATTTGAAAACAGATCTTAATCTATAAATCCAAATATAACCTATATTTTAAGCTAAAATGTAGATATTTTACAGGCAATAACAAGATAAAATTTATTAAAAAAATTAGAATGTTGAGACATGTAGATATTTACATTAAAAAAATGATCTCCATTAGTGTCAAGATGTGTGTGTGTAAATGTTTTTATTTAAACGTTCATTATAAAATAGGTTTCAAATTAATTTTAATAGAAAAACACACACACACACACATACTTTGAAACAGAAAACTAATTATGAAATAATGAAATCACTACTGACATTCAACTGAATATATATGTGTGTGTGTGTAATTAGTTATTATATTCAGATCTAAAATAATATGAACATCAACATAAATAAAACAAGAAGAATCAACAATCAAAACCATTGTTATTATTTTCAAATCCAATTCAAATCAAAAATTCAAAAATTTCAGATGTATACATATACGAATTAAAGATGGACAACAAATGTATATACAAATATGTTAAAATAATCAAATAAACAGATCTATAACATGATGATAAATATACACATAAAATAGAATAGGTCATTCCTAATAGATGTAGTCCTTGAATTCACCTTGATTGATCGACGCTCCTAGATCCAAGTCTAAATGAGTTTCCTAGCTTTACAAGAGAAGTAGAACCACCTTTTATTTGATTGATTTAATTTGACACTATTAAAATAAAAAGATCTTTTATTTCACCTTGAATTTTTGGCCATGAATATCAAAGGCTAGGGTTTTGAAAGAGAATGATTAAGAGAGGTAAGTGAATGAAAGACAAGGTATTTATAGAGATAGCCTTTCTTAACCTCCTCCTTTCAGTTTTCTGATTCCAACCATTGGATTTCAAGCCTCTTTTTCTCTATATGGATTGTACTGAAAGAGATTTTGTGGCCCTTTAATTTGTTCAATAACACCTAGTAAATATTATATTTATATCAAATTTAAATGCCCATCGATATCTTATATCCATTTGTACATATACAGCTTTTATATGCGCACTTATAAATGCTAATGACAATAAAAGTTACTAATGGTATCCAATATACCAAAAAAATAAATGATTAATATTTTCTTAAAATGTTAATTAATTTAGCTAATTTACAATAATTTATAAATCAATTAAATCATATGGCATTTCAGAGAATGTAACAACGCGTTTATTTCGATTCATAAGTGTAAATTTAGTCAACGACTAATATTGAACTGCTCGAATATTCACGTTCACTCTCATCTTATCTAGTGGTGTAACATTTTGACTAATTTGTCGCCACATTTTTTGGTAAAATCCAATTTTACTTCTTTAAGAGTTACTCGGTAGTGATAATTATTTACACCGGTTCTCTTCATCAAAACCATATCACTTTGGACTTATGCAATTTGGTAATGGTCAAAATTCCAATATCATCCATATTCAACTCTATAGTCCAAACAAAGTCCTTGATCAATAATGATAATAATTATTAACCGAACAACTTTGGCTAGAAATTTTGACTTTGAGTTAACTTCGGTTGACCGTGATATCAACCCTATATAACTAAAGAGAAAATCCTCTCTTGAATAGTGTTTCACTTCCAATACTAACATTCGACCCAACTATATAGTCTTTCGATGGACACCGTACCACGATTTAGCTATATTCAAAGCGGAGCTTTCATATTAAAGACCAATAGCATTCTCAAGTCAAGAGAACTATGTAAATTAATCATATTGATATTTTCTATTTGACCATAGTTATATTAACCAACAGAAAACTATCAAGTGGGTCACTCTATAGTTATCCAATAAATACCAGTACGCATCCCATTTATGCCCCCAACGGTCATGAGTAATACGCTACCCCATATTTGGAGAGCAGTATGTACTCTATTCTCAAGAAATGGATTAATATCCAGTCTCGATGCATCTTGACTAGGAATATTAAAATGATATGTTAGTTTTGTTGTGATAAATCACTCATGATTACAACACGTTGTAACTACTCCCACAAACCATAACATTTATGGATTTTTGTTAAATATACTTTTAATTGAATTAATTAATTAATATAACATATTATATCAAGTATATAATAGAAAGAAAACACCTTTTATTTTGAACATGGTTGGTTATCGAGTTATATTTATGTAACAAATTGCATAATTTCCCTTAGGGCATTACCCTAACTCTATCATTGGATGTGTTGGAATGGTCGGTGGTAGCACGAGGGTGGCACAATAGTTGGTTGAAGTTAACAGTGAGTGGATTATATGTGCGCGTTGAAATTTTAAAGGGATGATAAATTTGCGATTAAGCCCCTATATTTCACTAATTATAAACTAAACCCTATATTTTCTAATCATCATATCTTTTGCATAAACCTCGGTTTTATGCGCTGTAACACCCTGTAAAATCAATGGAAATTAGTAAATAATTATCAAGGTTCAAAAAATAGAAGTTCATGAAACATCATAATTTAGCTACGAAATTTGCACCATTGCGTTCGTGTGATTTTCTGAGCAACTTACATATTTAGCAATTTAAGATTGAAGCTCAGACAAAGAAGTTATCAACATTTCAAATTTTTGTAATGAAAGTAATTAAAAACAAAAATAAATAAATAATAATAAATGTGTACCCCACCAGTCGACCCCCTTCTTGGGTCCATCAACTGCCTATAGGGAAGCAGTCGACTAGTTCTTCTAATGGAGTTGAACCTTGGCCGAATGACCTAGATTAAATTATTTCGGTCCAACGGATACTATTGATTCGAGTGCCTATAAATACATGCCTAACCACTCACTTCTCTTCTCGTGTTTTCTAGTCAAAGCAGTGAAGCTCTGCCATTTTCCCATCTCCACTATTTCTAGAAATCATAAAATATTTTATATGTATATACAAAACGGTGAAGGGCCGGAAATAAAAGTAAAGAAGCTAATCAACACTATGAAAGAAAAAGGTAAATTTCATTATTATAAATCTGTATTCCCCTTCACTCCAAATTTCTTCTCCGATCTGTAATTCTAAAGGTTTGTATACATCTTGTTATAAATATTATTTTGGATTAAGATGGAAAAGGATTCAAGTAAAGGGATAAATTCAAATTTGGAAGATTCGAGAAGCTGGAAAGGTAAGTGGAAAATTATATGATTTAGAGATTTATATCGTTGAATTTTATTTAATTATTAGGCCTATATAAGATCTAATGAATTATAGGCTTAAATTGAATGTATTTAGTTGAAACCTTTCCTACGTACTCCTTAACTTAGGCAATTGGAATAGAGTATACACCTTAATCTAAAAATTGGAAATCGGTCCTTAAAATCTAAATGTTGATAAAGTTTTAAAGTTTATTCCAGATTTATAGTTGGATTTGTAAAATGTTAGTATTGGTTTAAAGGGCCCTAATGGAATGCGAATCTTTATGTTTTTAACTTAAGGGGGCGGGGTATAAATTGACCGTATCTATTTCTATGTAATTTTCGTAAATTATCTAATCCATAAATGTATAAAAAGTGCATCATTTGAAATAATAAGGAATATACCAGAAATGAAAAAGATGTGTAAAGTATGGATGTTCTTCCACATGATTTGCAATTTCTATTTCAATATAAAAGATGATTCTTTGAAATTTCAAACGGAACAGTGATCTCGCTTTTGGTTAATTTATGGGAAATTATAATGATGATCCTTATTGGAAGGATGGCTCTGATAAATTAAAATATAAACATGAATGTTCTAGTTTAGAAATTAATAGTTAGAAATATATATATATATATATATATATACACACACACACACACACACATGTATAACTATGCCTACCAATTAAAAATATAAATATATATAGTGTAATATATGTTAATATTCATAATAGTTGTAATTAGGATGTCTATTTATTAATAATGTGGTAAATTTTAGGATTATGAGATGTAGATGGAAAAGGGATAGCAACTCCAAAATTAATAGGGCAATAAATATAACATCCCCCACTTGGAGGCCCAAAACTAACACCTACGGATGGTCTGGTTATCCATAGTTATTAATCCTCGACGAACAAATAAGGTAATAATAGATAAACTGATATACCAGAAATACATGGGTATGGAAAAGTTTAAGATTTTCGTTACAACTTTTACATTCCATTCCAAAAATCCCATATCAACATTCTTTATATAATCTCACAACGTTACCACGTTCAGAAAAATATAATTATTACAATATACATCAAGAGCGACATATGAAGATGCTTCCTTGGTGATCATAGTATATAATAGGCAACAAACAACTATACTTTAACAAAACAATACAGCGGAATCATACGAGAGAGTCCAAATAAATACACGCCTCCTGCACAACTTTGGATGCTGATTCATCTTAAGAGGTACCTGAAAACCTCAAATCTCAAGCGACTAAAATCAATTGAGTACCCGAGAGTTTAGGGAAAATATAAACTTCGAGTCAAACATAAAGCCTAATGCGAATAATAATTTACCATCTTAAATCATTTAAATATTTAGAGAGACTACACCGCTTAGCAGGATTAGTTTCCCCTCACAAGTATCTTTAAAAACTTTTATAAACCATATTCTGTGCTCCTGCATCCACAATGGTTAAATCAATTAAAAACATTATTATGTGATGATATGCAAAACAATTAAATAAATTCTGAATTACTCATCCCTACTCATTTTGACCATCTATCATAATTATTGTTTCTTGAGTTACTATTTACCTAATATTTTTTATGGGATCACAATGAACCTATTTGTAACTCTAATATCATTTCTTATATCTTAATTTTCATAGGCTGACTAGTAACTCATTGACTGTCTATCAACATTTCATTTTCTTATATGAATATAGTTTTCATGGGCTAACTATAAACCTATCTAACCGTTGTCTTCAATTATACATAGTTTTCATGGGCTAACAATGAACTTATTAGCCCTTGCCAATATCATTTCCCTTACACGGTTTTCATGGGCTTACTGTGAACCTATTGGTTCCTGCCAATATCTTTAATATATATTCACTACTGGATCAACCTAACTGGTTATTCTGCCTTTTTTCAAAGTACCGTTTTAGGTTCATTACAAAATGTGTACATATATAAAGAAGTAATTAGAATAACTTGGTTAATCTCGTTAACCCATTTAAAATTCTTCAAGAACTTCATTTCAAATTATTTTGTTTATTAGTATGCCATGGTTTTGCTTTTAAATGAGATTAGGTTATTGGTTTTAAAAACTATACTTTTGAAATCTTCGAAATCTTGCTTTCGACCTCACTGGGTAGCCTCTTTCAAACGCATAAATCTCTTTTCAAAACATTAGATACTTGCCTTTTAAAACACTTTAAAATCCTTCTTTCAAAACCTTTCGAATATAATAAAGTGTTACTTATTAATTATTAGAATCATAACTTCGAAACCATTAGAAATATCTCTTCCTAAATTATTGAAAGTCCCCCTTTCAACATCATTGGTTTACCTTTAAAAATATCATTTGGGTCAAAGTATATATAAATGAAAGTATCTCTTTTGAAACCATTAATATCCATATAAAAATGCTAGGGAATTTATGATGGTTTCAAAACCATCCCTTTCGGTAGAGTTGAAAGCATACATTTTAAAATACTGGAGGATAGCTTTGTAACCCCTTCCGAAGCCATTGCCTTCAAAATCCATAACCCTTTTGAAAGTGTTTCGAAAGCGGATTAATATAACTTTAAAACATATGACGCCTTTCGATAGCACCGATGACTTCTATACGCTCGAAAGATAAAAGAATCGGCGGTTGGGCTTCGACAGTGTGGAAACTCTTCTTTCGAAAGCATTGACTTATAATTAAAGGAACTCCTTCGAAACCCCTTTTTATTTTAAAATAAACATGGTGACCACTTCGAAGGCCATTATAAAAATCCTTCTCAAAACATACGTATCAACAAAGTCGAAAGCTTAGTAAAACAATGGCAGATGCTTAACTTAAAAAAAAAAACTAAAGTATCGGCTCCATCAGAAGCATGCTATTGACACCATACCTTCCGCCTTTCTCCAATCCACTATGTACCAGCTAAATGATACCCTATTTATTGATTATAGCTTAAATGGATTTTGAATTTGTTGAAGGCGAAAGATAAGGGGCGAAAAGTACCCTTAATAGAGGCGGAACCTGTTTTTTTGGGATAAATGTCAAATTAGCATCTTGTCTCAAATAACCTGCCTACATGTAAACTTCTTATGGTTGCCATAACTTTTCCCATTCTTTTGAAAACTAATCACCTTATTATTTTAGATAAGTATCAAACTTAAAAATTTACAGATAAAACCTTCTATTGCAAATATAATTAAATTATTTAGATCCTCTTCTCAAAATAATTTAATTTATATATCAATTCACTTAAAAAAGTCCGCAAAAATCATAAAAATTCACTTTCATCATGTTATATAACATATCAAAATTTCAAACCCAAATTCGCAATATATTTTCTGAAATAAATTTATAAACTCAACGTGCTATATTTTCATTCAAAAATTCTTAATAATCTTTCCAAAGCTTGAAAAATTATCAAACTTAATACACAAATCTACAATTATGTTTTGCATGACATATAATTTTTCCATAGCATTTGAACAGTAATATCACACGGTTTCTAAAACCATATGATTCATCATTTAAACAACCTTGTTTAAATTTAAACAAACCATAATTCAAGCATTTCATCATAAAACATCATATATTTAGTAAATAAAGATGGAAATTATTATTCACCTTAATCTTTGATAAGGAAAGTGGATTGAGATGAGTTTGATTTCCCCCTTCTTTAATTCTTTTTCTTTTGTTGAATTTCCTCTTCTTCTCTTCTTGTTAATGGTCGGTTTCTTGACTTTACTTATGTTTTTATTTTTGTGAAAATGAATATGAGTCTCCATCGCTTAAGAGGTAAACATATATATATATATATGTGTGTGTGTGTGTGTGTGTATGTATATAAGTATAAAGTTAGGTGTAGCTAAATCCCATTATACCCTTACATAATTTAATTAATCTTTATACCATTCTTTAGCAATTAAATTAATAAGCAGGGCCACTTAATTTTATTCACACCTCAATCCCCTTATCACTTAACATGTATATTATATTTAATTTATCTAATTAAATATCCTGAATGATGTTATCTAAAAATTAAGGGTGTTACAATAAATGTGCAATTAATAGGGAGTTATATGAATTAAACGAACATAAATGCATTTAATTGGAACAATTAAAGGATTTAGTATGACATTTATAAGGAAATGAAATATGCATAATAGGTTGATTAAGAATGAATAAATAAATGCTATTAGAGATTGTCTAATTAGAATAATAATGAGCATTTATTACTGAAATTAACATTTATAGAATATAGTAAATAAGCGCAAAACATCGGAATTAAATGCTAGAAGATAATATAATTTTTAAAGAGGGAATTTTATAGCCTTAATTATACATTTAGAACAAGCATAAATTAGTAGACCTAGCCTGGTTTGGGATGCAAGGTTAGAGTTACACAACATAAGTTTGTCATTTACCTAGAGGCCACCAGCAGTTATGTATACTTATTACTGACGTGGTACATCTCCAACCGTAGGACCCGTGAGGAAGGGATATGCATTTGCGTATAGATAGGGAAAATGTACCAGGGGGTTCGCCTTGGATTTAAAGTATTAAATGTCCTAGTACTTATAAAAAAATTGGGTCTACTTCATTTCTAATAAGAGGTATTAAATAACTAAAACGGGCATTTTTTGACTTACATTAGATTAGTCTAAACGGGATTTCGGCGGTGGGCAGGGCTATGTCAGTATTGTTGCTGGGTCAGTATTTAATAGTAAGGCTGGCATGTAGGCTATGACCACCATCGATCCTGAGTGGTCGGTAAAAAAGACTCGGGTTATGCCCTGATAGATTTTGCTTCCAACTAATGTAGAACCTGTATGGGATACGACAGACCTCAAAGCTTAATTAGTCAGTTGTTTGTTTGTCGGAGGTGGGATAGTCAACCCTTAAACGAATCTTTAAGATATTTTAGCTAAAAGACCATTAAACTATAAAATCGTATCTAGGGGTCATCGGTCTTTGTTGTTAGAACCGGTTGAGTGGCGTTTGCATTAGCAAAGGCCTGCTTCAGGCTCGAGGTATTAAATGGTCATTGGGTCTGCGTCCTCCCTATCAAGATGTATTATGTGGCTGATTTTTTTTGAATGGCATACGTTTAGATATAAATATCTACGTAGGCATATATATATACACACACACACACACATCATAGGAGGTTAGATAGATTGTAAGCGCACATAGGATTTAATGGATTAGCCGTAGATAATAGATATAATACTTAAATGGAAATCAGTCGGGATAAATTAATGTTATAGGTAAAGCACATAATTTTCCAATCACTAGAATTTTGTTTAGAAACCCTCTTAATTACAACCCATATGTTTGATTTAAAGGTACTGATACAAGATGTGAACTGCAGATGGTGAAGAATTTCCCTATTCATGATCGACACTGATAAGGTGAATAGATATTTGAGGAATAATATTGACTCCAAGGAAATAGCCTTAGTCGGTATATATGCTCCATTATATTTTTCTATTCCGCTGTGAATTTATATTGATTGCTCTCTGATATGCTTATGTTTGTTACAGGTTACCAAAACCAATGATCCATGCCTTAATGGACTTGGGTTTCAATTTAGTCAAAATTTAGGCGATTAAGGTGCAGGCCGTTATATGCATAGTTTGTTTCGTTCGATTCATAGGGGAATTTCAAACAATTAGGCATATTGTTTGCTAAATTTTGGAGCTGTTTTTGATAACGCCTTTGCGGGATTCAATGGTCATAAGTATTTATATTTGAAAAAATATTTTATGTATTTTCCAATAAAAATATACACCTACTGATATATGTCATTCTCTTTTGATAATTGTTTGATTATTATGATGTTTTGATATGATATGTGTTCTAGTTTGGTTGTTTATTTGTTTAACTATTGCACTGTTGGATGATGACATTATATAATAATTAATTGACTGAAAATAATTAAAATTGCATAATATTGTGGAACATAAGATTAATTATTTATAGATTTTGAGTGATGTTTGTGAATAATTGTGAATCATTGTACTGAAATTAATGTGAAATTTTAATAAGGATGTATGTTTATGCATTTGGGGGGAAATTCGTAAATAATAATGAAAAATGTATTTTAAAGCAAATTTTGGAAGTTTTTATTATTTGTAAAGCAAAGTATAATTTAATAAATAATTTTTGGGAAGACTATATTATATTTTAGTAAAATAATAATGAAACTATCATTATGGAGTTTACGTAAAATTATTATTATTACTTGAATAATATAAAAAGATGTATTTTGAGAATAGTAATAATAATACAACTAAAGGCACATTTTTATAAGTATTTCGGGTTAAGTTATTACAATTTTTGAGATAAATAGCAATAAAAAGGTTTTTTAAATTTAAAGAAAAATATGATTATTTTTGTGAAATAGTAATAAATTGATTATGAAGATAATAAGGAGATTTGAGTATATATTCATATTTTGATGTAAAGTAAAAATGTTATTGCTTTTTAAAGTAATTTGAAGTAAACTACTATTTTTAATTAAATGTTATGAGATGTTTGATAATAAGTGTATAATGAAGGATTTTTGAAGTATATCACTGTTTTGAGAAATCATTATCGTTTTAAGATAAACTGAATAAATGTGTTTTTATAATAAACGATAATAAGACTATTTTATGCTTCAATGGAAATCATAGGTGTAAATACAATTGAATAGTTATGACATATATGATTAACTATTATTTGAAATTATTATATATATTTGTTATATGGAGATAGAATCATATTAGGACGAGCTATGTGATATTTTACCATTATTACTTGGACATTATTTAGTTATAGTTTTCGTGTTGATGGAGTTTTTGTTAGTGTCACTAATATAGAGTAGTTAGTGCATGTTTGATAGGTTGATGTTTGTATTATTAATATAGAGTAGTTAGTATATAATTGATGAGTTTGATGTTGTGTTACTAATATGGAGTAGCTATTATACATTTGGCGAATTATACTTACATTTATGCTATTGATGTTTTGTTACTAGTGATGGACGATTAGTACAAATTTAACGGTATTTGTTGTAGTTTATTTGTTTGATGTTTCGGTTTGACATTGAGTGTAACAACCCTAGTTTGGAGATTACCTGTCAATATTAAACTATAATTATTTCGACATATATAGCTTATAGAAATATGCTGCCAAACTTTGATCCGGAGCATGTTTTTCCCAAAGTTTTACATTGAAAACACTGTCCGGGTTCAACTTTGAGACATCATAATTTTCTCATACTTTATCATAAGTGCATGGTTCTTTTTTTGTCTGAAAGATAAAGTTTTCTACTATAGTCATACCAATTATGACCTCAATCTGATAACATTTGTTTCTCTGTTTTATGCCTGAAAGTTGAACCTAGAATGGATTTTCAGTCCTGGGCACATTCTTGTTGAACTGTTACAAATATGGTCTGAGTCCATGTTTGAAACAGCGTAACTTTTTCATTTTCTATCAGAATTCGTTGATTCTTTTTTTTTTGAAAGATGAATTTTTCTTCTTTGTCACACCAATTTTTATTTCAATCAAAGGTCGTTTGGCCACCTGTTTAATGTCCGAAAGTTAAACCAAGAGAAAATTTCGGACCTCGGTATTATTTTGCCTAAGCGTTTTTATGTTCTTTTTCCATCCGACTTTTGACTTTTACTTCATGTTTTTGTGATATTTCTAAAATTTTTTGAGGGCTATGATGCCCATCAATAGGCTAACCAAGTTTTGATGAATTTGAAATTCAAATTTGAATTGAATTTGAATGATAGTTTTGAGTGATTTCTTTGATTTCGAGCATAGATTTTTCCATACAATTTTGAAATAATTTTAAAATAAATTGGAATTTAAAATAATTATTATGTAATATTTTAAAATTATTTTAAGCTATAAAATCTATTTATTCTCTATAATAAGGTAATTTTCAAATATCGTCTTCAAAATTGATTTCAGAAAATAGTTTTAAAAGCTTGTTTTCTCAAGTAAATTATTTTATATATAAAATACATGTTTTTGCACTATTCTAGCGAATGAGATGGAGAATTAAATGGTTTGTAAAACATATGGTATGGGACACGTGCGTTTGTCTTATCGGTTAATTCCTGACTCGTCCGTTTAATCGTTTTGACCTTCGGGTCGAGTTTACTGATAAGATGAGGTAAACTTTTTACTGCTTTGAGTGTAAGATGTACTTGCAGTTAGTAAACTATTTAGTACGAACGTGTGGTGTGGAACGCACATTGACACTATCCAGGTTCCTATTCAAGAGATCATGACACATTTGCCATTGCGGCGAGCCAGTACTGGACCTTTGGGTCATTGCTATTGCGGCGTATTTGTCTTCAAAACGTTTGTCATTGCGGCATATTTGCCACTGCGGTGTATTTTCCATTACGGCGTATTTTTCACTGTGACATTTTGCCTTCGGGCGAGATACCTGTTTGAGATAACAGTACTTGGCAAGGCTTCGGCCACATGCACATGCAAACACTTCTGAGATGGTTTCTTTGACTATTTTCTTTAGTGTATCACCCCTTTTCGGAATCGGTCCTTTGACCCATTCGGTATGTATTTGTAGCGATTACCTTTTGGGAATTTAAACTCTTGGAAGTTCTATTTTTGAGATTTGAATTGCCTACACTGGCGTTATATGAGATTTTCCTTTAGGCGTTTACTTGAGATATTTTTCTCCTCTTTGGAGAAATATTTTCCTTATAGCATGTTTGAGATGGGATCTCTTTATGCATGTTTTGGGTTTTCCAAGATGGCGGGATTAGGTTTTCCGCTAAACCATATTTGATGTGTTATGAATGCTGATTATACGAGGCTCGTTACTTTTATCATTTTATGGGTTATTTTGTCTCTTTTGAGATTATATGTTTGTGTAGTGATACCATATTATCACTTGATGTAATCATACACTTTTGTTGTCCCTTCTCACTCAAGAATATTATCACATTATCCTTATGCTCATATTATAGCTTGTCCTTGTTAACTAATTTGTTTAGCTAGACTGACCCGTGTATTTTATACTCGGGTCAGACCGAGGTGTTTTAGATTAGGTACATTTGGAATTAGCTTATTCTGCTTCTACATGGACTCTATTCTGCTAGCTCTTCCTGTTATAGCTTTTTGTGTAGTCCTTTTTGGTTTGCTACTCTGATATGTATATTCTTTTGACTCGTGCTTGTATTGTGGTCTTCATACCACACATATGATGTATCATTTTGTATACTCTATGATGTATCTGTATATATGTGTATATATGGGATTATCTGATGTTCTGTGATGTGTTTTGCATTTGAGTCATTTTATTTTTTTCTGATAGATCCTATAGCCACCTATGGATTTGTATTAAGTATTTATTAGATATGTCGATCCACTTGAGATAGAAAAAATATGGCATTTGTCGACGTATTCAATACATATTTAAGACAGGGCTATAAATGGTCGCTCCTTTCCAGCCCTATTCTTTACATTAGAAGACAGTATTATCTAGTAATACACTTTGTTAATGTAGGTTTCAGGGTGGGATGTTACAGCTTGGTATCGGAGCAATAGGACAAGTGGAAATACGATGACCTTCCTTCTTGCAATAGCGACATCACTAGGCTTGGAATAAACAATGAATTTTGGAAATAAAGTGAGAAAATAAAGTTTGAAACTTTATTTTATTTGTTTAGGTTATTCATAAATGGAAAATAGTTTTTATTTAGAGAAAATGCAATAAGTGTATTAATTACGACCAATTACTTCTTCTAATAATTTTTAAAAGAAGTATGTGATTTTTAAAGGTTTTTTTAATCAAATAAAAAGGTGAAATTTGGTTTAAAAATGGGTTTTGGTTATAAAATTAAGTTCGAAATGGTTTTCCATATTTTTATATACAAAATAATAATTTTTGTAGAATTTTCGAAATTAAAAATAAGGATTTATGCATTTATTTGTGTAAATTGAGTGTGTTTGTAAAGCAAGGGTTTTTAATAATAAAAAATGTTTTAAAAACTAAAATTATCTTTTTGTATGATGTAAAATTTTTATTTAATATGTATGTAAGTTTACATATTTTATTTGGGCAAAAACATTAAGAAAAAGTGTAGTTTGTTTTATAACTTAGTGTATATGTTCATATTGGTTTAGTGTTAAATTAAATAACCTAGGCCTAATTTATTTACTATAAATTTTTGGTCCAAAAGCCAGTTTGTTTGTTAGAAATTGAGAAGTTAGAAACATTACCTATACGTACTTCACTTCATCTTCTCCAAATAGCCAGAAAGGAAATAGTGAAAAGAGAAATAAAATACACAAGACTTTCAAATCCAAAGCTTTTAATCTCCAATTTTCTTCAATAAGTTGCTATTTTAATCAATCTAAAGAATAATGCGACAGGTAGTCGCTTCCAAACACAATCTTTTCATCAAAAATCTTAATTTGTGAAACGAATTGTCTTTTAGTGGCTTTTCTTCTATTTGCATGCATCTATTTCTTTCTCTTACAGGTTTTGGAGGCAAAAACTAACTCAGGCTCACTCCTTTCAGCTCAAAATCCAATTTTTGCACTTGAAAAACAAGGTGAGTTGCTGCTCACATAATGCTAGCTGAAGCAAAGCTTCAAATGCTAAAAATATATGCAAAAATAGCTTGAAAATATTGATTTTTGTTGATGTTTTTATTTCTGTAAAAACTTAGTTTGGGTGTCACTTTGCATGTAATTTTCTCTCAATTCCGGCAACGAAATGTTGCCAGATTTTCTTCTATTGATAGTTCATATATTGTAGTATGTATATGCAAAATTTCATAGCAAAACCCTTTTGTTTGATGCCCGAAAACCTTGTTGCGAAATCAATGCACAACTTGAAAATTACCTGTACACATTTTGTTTTCTGAATTCCTGCAAACAATTTAATATTGACAGGTAATCTCTAAACCAGGGTTGTTGCATTGAGTATCATCAAATTTATGTGACATTTAGTAGTTATATGTTGCTATTACTATTACCACCCTCTATTTATGATGATTGATTATGAGGCTTATGCACAATCCAAACATAGTTGATCACATTTTCCTTTTTGCTGTATATATCTATGTATTCGTAAAAATTGTAGGTTAAAACCAAGGAAGAAAAAAAAGCTAGTTGCAGGCTACATCCGGTGATTATTTATTTTATATTTATCAAATATCGTAGTTACATTGTTCATTTAATAGTGTGATTGATGTATTGAAAATTGTAGATATTATTCTGGTGTATTGGATCTTGAATGATAGTCATACGTTGAGATAATATATATTATTGTTTAATTTCATTGTTAGGTGTTCCCCTATTATTCATAGTTTTAAAATTTTAATTATATAACCAATGACCCACTATTTTATATATCTACAATTAGTGTACAAGCATAATTCGATGGTGTTTGTCTCTATTTTTAGACGCTAAGAGAAGTAGGGTGCCACAGCAGCAGTCTTCAGACTTGAGGGTACTATTGATCTTAAGTGTCTAGAATGTAATTTGACTATGGTCAATTATATCACATCACAATCATGTTACGAATATATTTTGGTACACATTGAATTACTTAAATTGAAACATTGCTCAGGAGATAATTTGTTTCCTTCATTGTAGGAAGTTAATACCACTGTAATTGATAGTAAAATCAAAAACAAAATCTCTGGCTATAGTGAATTTACCGATGGATAAATATTATTAGAGTGAACCAAAGGCTTTAAAGCGGCTATGACACCATGCTATTAACTATGGGTATCGTTGAGATTTTTGATCATTGATCAAACACTTGATATCTTAATGATATAGGATGATGCAAAGAAAACATGCACAAAACATGCTTTCTTAATGTGTAGCTTATTAAAGATTAAAAATTGGATTTCTCCTCAATGATCAATGAGCAGCTTAACTTGAGCCTGATATTGCACTTTAGGAAAATCCGTATAGACTTTAATATTTAAGTTATTTAAATATTGTTAGGACGGAACTCACATTAGAGAATAAACACAACAATGTTATTGGTAATTTTTTAGATAAATTTATAAGTGTCATAAATTAACAATGAAAATCAGTAAATATGTTTTGGTTTTATTTATAGCTTTTAATTAAGGCTTAAGAATTAATTAAAATAATTTAAAATTGTTATATATTAAGTTAACTAAATATATGGGCTAAAATAAATACCTATTTAATTAATATATATATATATATATATATATATATATATATATATGACATTAATTATGCCTAACATCATGGAATATTCCATGTGAGGGCCATAGAAGAGTAAGGGATGGGTTTGAATTTTTCTTTTTATATAGATGAGCTCAAGAATAAAGATACTAGAAAAAAGGATGGGTTTTTGGGATTTGTGGTGCAATGAATACCACCTCCCTTTATCATTTTAAACACGTAATAAAACCAAAATCCCTAGATCCTATTAGTAACATGATTCAGCCTATAGTTGGCATTCGTAAACCAAGCTAGGAGGAAGAAAGAACCATATTTCGAGAGGAATGGCTAGCAATATGACATGTCAACAAGCGATCAGATCTATAGGTTAAACTTCTTAACTTAATTTTGAATTTACACACACATGTATACACATTATAATTATATTCATCCTTAATCAAAAGTTAAAATTAAATATTAATTTTTAATATATATATATATATGCACACATATAAATATATATGTATGTATATAGTTTAGTATTAAAATCAGTTTTTGCTTTTTGACCAAATCCTTTTTTTGTTTCAGCTTCAAATATAAACGTATAGATATGTCTACGTGTATATGAATTTAAAATTTAAACACGATTGTTTTTTTATGCATGTCTGAACCTAGTCTTTAATCTATTTTATTTATTTGATTATTGGGTAATTTTATTCATATTCACCTAATATATCACATAATCCACCCTGATTTTCAAATACTCTACATTATTTTGGTCGATTTTAATTTCTTTAGAATCGATTAGTTAATCCAAATTCGTACGCTTCCATCCACTACTCGTCCCAATTACAAAAACATTATACTTGAATCCAACAAATATAATTTGCCAAATTTGATTACCTGCATGCTCATTATTCTAAGTTCATGCAGCACCTATCCAATCAGCAACCACAATTAGATAAGCTTTATAAATCAATACTTAATTTCTAGCCTTCATTTTGTAATCAGGTAGGACGAAGAAAGGAAAAATATTTATTACTGCAAGAATTTTTAGTATAAAAGGGAAATTTTATTCATATCCATCGTTTTTATTAGTTAATCCATACTTGAGTTTATCCATAACTAATTTATTAGTTTATTCACCTATGGATGAATCTACTATTTATTGGTTTATCCACATGTGTATAAATTTACTAATTTTATAATTATTATTTAGAGTAATGAACATTTTTTGTACTTTATGAAATACATCATGCACCATAATGCATGATACACAATAACCATATCCATTCAACTAAAATCAAATGGATTATGCATACACAATAATCATACACCATAACACATGCATATACAAATAAATTCTTGAATAAAAAATAAAAATAAAAATAAAATATAAAATAAGTAGAAGAATAGATGTGAAAACTCAATTTCTTAGAACAAACAAATGTTAATGGATTCCAGTTTAGCTTCAAATGGGTACAAGATATTCAGCTAGTATAAGGCAGTAAAATCTCTATAAGAGACGCTGTATTACTATCAAGAACAACTCAGTGACCATTGATCTTCAATTCTCTTCATTTCTACAACCTCAGATAATACCATATGTCACAACTCAACCTAATAGGTGTTTCTAGTAAAGAATATTGATTTTGTTGTCAATTTGTTCAAAAATTTCATGCTATGACTCAGTCAAACCATAAATTCTCTACAAGTTCAACATAAGCACAGATTGTAAATCTCCTGACACAAATTGAGAAAATTTCACATACTGCTTTAGTTGTGGTTCAACATACGAATGTCATTCAAAATTTGTATTTTTTTTCAATGGATGATTACGAAGCCCACATATAACTTCTACTCCATATTAATCAAGCATTGGCAGTTTAACTCCTTTAAATAAGAAAGGACATCCACATTTCTTTGTTTCTGTCTTTCTAGCCTCTACTTGTTTGGCAGTAGGTGTCTTTTTGTTGGTCCCAACTTAAAATCCACTTCTTTCACACCAATATGATATTCGACCTCTACGACCATTTTTTGGACTTTCACATTGTTTAGTAATAACGACTACCCCACATGATTTTCCAACATTTTTACAATATTTAATAAGTTCGTCACGTGAATTAAGGGCTTGAGTTATAAATAAAAAATTAATTGATTTTATATCTTGTGTATAACAATAAAATTGAACAAAAAATCATATATCTTACTAGTCTGAAATGGAAAAGTGCGATTCCAGTCTAGTATTTTATCTTTTGAGAGTGGTAGTTCACTATCCTGGATAACAAATTATCAAGGTTAAAAAAACAAAATAAACCCTATTTCAAACAATCACAAAAATTAAAATTTACTGTACTAAAAGTTGATTTCTCGAGATTATCTACATGTTGCTCAACAGCGTTATTGTTGTGTTTGTTCTATTATTGTTCTTTTATATTTGCATGTATCCACTATCCATCTGTTTCATTACTTATAAATTTTAAATACTCTAACCACCGTTCACTTTCGTTTGTAACAAAAAAATTGATTTCCTCAAGTATATTAGAAGAACTACTCTTTTCAGACATATTCCTATTGTACAAAATGAAAGGTTTGACATATTTTAACTAGATCAGATTTTCTACATGATGGAAATTTATACATAATGAATCTTCTACTAAGATAATGACTCTAATCCTCTATATATTTGGTCATATTCATCTTCTACCATGAAATACTTTGTAGTAACAGCATTATACATTGAGTAGAATATTTATTTCAAAAATAGTAAAAGAATCATTATAGAAAAATATCTTTTCTTTTTGAAAATATGGCATTTTACCTCAATCTTATATTTTTCTAAGTCAAATATGTAATAGGTCATCTTTATGCTGCATGATGATGAGAAGAATAAAAGATCAGATTTGACATCCTACATTTGTTGTTGTTTTCTTATTTAATCGAAAGGTGATATGTTTATGACTTGATTAGGCAATGAAAGGAAAAAAAATCAGAGAAGAAGATCCAACTATACGTGAATTAACTAATCCATTTTTAAAAATTAAAAGAAATTATAAAAATAGGCAGTAATCCACAAAATTAGGATGGATCAACTAATAGAATGGTGGATATGAACAATATTTCCGTCGATAAAATTTCTTAGATTATAAATATGAAATATTGGTAAGTATTGGTGCAACATTTGGTTTCCAGTAGAGGATTCAAGTTAAAATGTGTATTTTGGCCATTTATTCTTTGTTTCTTGCATACACCGGGGCAATATTGTCCTGAAACCAACCAATAGATATAGGTTACAGTAAAAATTTGATCATTTTTCTTTGTTATTTGGATATTGGTAAAAAATATTGCATAATGCTCTTGCGTTTATGGAACCTAAGATTAAACTAATTTTTTAAACATTTATTTGTAGTTAGCTGAGTAGTCTAATGATTATTTAGAACAAGTTATAGTCTGCATGAAATCAATAGTTGTTTGAGTTGTCTATGGCATTATTTATGCATGACTCGAGCAAGTACAGAATGAATATTTTAATCTGTACACTGATCTGGGCTTCAAATTGAAATTATGTTTGTATTTTGTTAGTTAATCCACCATTTTATATATTTTTATGCAGTGTTATTTAAATACTATAAAATGATCACAATAACTCACATTCATGGTTTCCACCAAATTCTTAGTGATATTATAAAATGATGAGGAAATTATCTATGATATTAATGAAGTTTTTTTTATCTTATAATGTTTTTAATTTTTATGGAAATGGAAATGTTCATTCATTACTATACATTGATAATGTAATTATTTATAATGTTTATAATCGAACTATTTTAAAATAAGTCAGATAATATCAAATATTACTATCATTCATTGACTAGATTGAATTAAAACTAATTAAAAAAACAAATAAAATAAATTCTATTTTATTTGTAGTTTAATTCAGTGATAAAATTAGATTACATATTAGTTCTCTTTAATACTAATATATTATAGAATTAAACTATTATCATCCAATTATTTATAATTATTCCATAAGTAATTCCTTAAAATTAGTACATTCATTTGTATTTACAAGTAAATTTTTATGGTGCTACATTATTTCACTTTGAATTATGTTAATTTTTGTATTCTTTCAGTTATTACATCTACATGCATGTTTGAAGTAAAGGAAAAAGTTATTCGGTTCTTTCAAAAGTTAATGACTTCAGACTTTGATCCAAATTTTTCGACCAAATTCAATTTTTCTCTTATTTCTTTTGATTAGTATGCTTGTAAATAAGATTTTACTCATTTATTTTGTAGGAGTTAATTGGATTTATTAATGCATAAACTTCTTAGAATAGTCAGTTATTTTGAATTATTATCACAGGTAAAGTAGAATTATTTTTATTCCTTACACTTTATATCAAAATCCACTTTAATTTTATTTTTATTTTTGTTGAAGATTATAACTTTGGCCTTTCATTTATTTTACGAACAATTGCTGTGTTTATTAACATATAGATACCAAAGACCATAAGTTGCCTATATAAATAAATAGAGGCAAAGTTGGTCTTTTTTTCATTCTCAAACATAAGTATATAAGAATGGTCAAGTTGCTAGAAAAATTTGTACCTAAACTAAAAGAAATCATAAAAAATAATTTTTCATAAAATAGTTTAGGGAATAAATACAAATGCGCAAGCAGCATATTTAAATATCTTTAATGGGCAACTTTAAAATTTTCTACAGCTTTAGTTTCAAATACGATATTCCAAACTTACTTTTTTTCTAAATTCCTTTTGTAGTCTTAGTCGCTTGAACTTCTTCTTGGAAATTTTGGTATTATTCTTCTTTATCAATTTGGATTTTATGTATTTTCTAACATGTTATTTAATGTACTATGAAATGATCATCAAAACTCATATTCATGGCTTCCAAGATTTTCTAAGTGATATTACAAATTGAAAAGGGAATTATCTATGATTTTTAATGAAGTTTTTTTTCTTATAATGTTTTTAATTTTTATGAAAATGGAGATGTTCATTCATAACTATATATTGAAGATGTAATTGTTTATAATGTTGATAATCGAACTATTTTAAAATAGGTCAGATAATATCAAGTATTATTACCATTCAACTGTTAAAACATGTCAATTTCTTTTGATTTTGACCTGATTGAATTCAAAATAATTAAAAAATTAATTATGATATTCATATTTTGTTTGTAATTCAATTTAGTGATATACTAATTCTCCTTAATAGTAATATATTATAGAATTAAACTATAATCATCTAATTTCTTATAATTATTTCCACAAGTAATTCCTTAAAATTGGTATTTCCATGCGTATTTACAAGTAAATATTTATAGTGGTACATTCTAAGTAACGATCAAGCGAAACCAAGAGATATGCCCTACGGGATATTCTAAGTATGGTTTAGTACTTCTCCTGGGCAAGGGATCAGATTGGATCTCTATGGCTATGAACAGCTTGACTCAGCAGTTCAAGTCTACGGAAATCGATCTATATCTCTAAGAACATGACAGAAACTATGCAAAAAACTTTAGAAACATGAAGCCAACATGGATGGAGACCTAACATATCGATCGCAACCTGCCATGTGGGCATCTTAACCAATTAGTGCCAATCGCTTTACATGGGGAATTAGGCCTTAAAATTTTCTAAATGGCCTCGTTTGCATCTGGAGATTCCGTTGGCAAATTTCAGAAAGATATTCGGCATCTTCCCCAATAAATACAGAGTTTATAGTTCATTTGAAGGATCGTTGTTGTTTTTTTTATACCCCATTGTATTCACGGATTTCGATCTGATCCCTCTTATACATAGAAATTCAAGTGATTAATAAAGCTATTTCATCTAGTTAGACGTAGGCATTCAAAGCTGAACCACTATGAATCTGTTTTTCGTTGTTTTTTTACTTCTTTTTTACTTATTTCCTCTGTTTTAATTTTGATTTCTTCATTTTATTCTTTACATATAAACTATTGGGTGTTTGTACCAAATTTTTATGCAATTATTTTGGTGTTTTCACTAAAAAATCAGTTCTCGGCTTGATTAGATCTCATTGTCTACTTTTGGATTCCTACATTCGCGAGATAGATCCAGATTTTTAGCAACAAGTTTTCATTTCTACTAAGATTTGAAGAAGATCTAAAAGAAAGCTATTAGCTATGGCCAAAGAAAAGTCTACTTCTTCTCATGCTGTTGGAGGCAATGTCGATGCTAATGTTCAATAAATTGATCAAAATTTATAATCGATGACTGCCGATGCTTAGAATCTAGCTGGATACATCACCAGAGCTGATTTTGAAGTCTTAATGAAGGAACTGATGGATAGCAGTCAGCAGCTCAACCAACATATCCAGGCTCGACCTGATAAACCAGTTGAAAGATTGGCATAGGAAGATAAAGAGGGAGCCTACTTTATATTTCAGATCAAAAACTCCTCCTCATCTGACGACTATCATAGAAACAGACATTGACATCGATCGGTACCTTACTCCCCCAGGGGGATCAACACTGAACCCTCTAATGAGTGGGGAGATTGGCATGCAGGTGGAGGAGCTTACTCTAGAGTGCAGCGATTGATAAAGGTGTTTGAGCTCAGGCGAATGTTGTTGAACCGTAGCAGAGAGACGATGATAGAACTGTTGCTCAAGAAATGGATCAAGAGCAAGACGAGCCAAGGCATCATGGAACCGCCTAGAGGAATGGATCGGGTCACTCATATGAGGTGGAACACGATTACCGTCTGGCACCAACTTTCCAAACACCAGACTTAACAGCTATTGTGAGTCAGCTAGTGAAAGAAATTCAAGACTTGACCAATGATGATTAGGGACTCCTCCGAAGTCATACTCCATTCATCGGCAACATTCTACATGCAGAATATCCGTGGAGGTTCCATATTCCTACGATGTGTGCTTATGCAGGAAAAATCAACCCCAGGCAGCATCTCTTGAAGTACGAATGGCACATGGACTCCACTGGAGCCATTAATGCAATCATGTGCAGGTGTTTTCCCATTTTTCTGGAAGATGTTGCGATTGTGTGGTTCACCAAGCTACCACTATGGTAAATTGGTTCATTTGATGAGTTAGAAAAAAATTTCTAGAGCAGTTCTGCATGCACTCATCCCAAGGTTTTAACGTCACTCTCCAACTTGGTCCAGGAACTAGGGGAGTCATGGGAAGATTTTTTTTGAAAGGTTTAATCCATCTATTTGTGAAATTAATTATCCAAATGATGATTCAATGCTCATGGCACTAACAAGGGGAGTTGACCCCGATTTTGAGTTTGGCTATTGGTTGGCGGGAAAGTTTCTACATAAAACCTTTTTTGACAAAGGAGGCTCAGTTTTTGAGGAAGGAGGAAGAAAAGCGAACCAGGAAGAGAGATATTGTAGGCCCAAAGGTCGAGGGAGTACAAAGTAATATGGCTGCAAAACAGTCCGATAATAGTTTCAAGCACCTTCAAATCATTGTTCAGAACAAACCGAATGAGCAGAAGAAAGGCGTTGATGGAAACCATGACCAAAGATGAGATTTTAGGATAAGGGAACCGAGGATCCTATCATTTGATGCATACATGCCGATGAATACATCGCTGGATAATGTTTATTTGTTGACATATAACACTATGCATTTTAGGAAACCATCTTTGAAGGAACTAATGGATTAGCAGAGACAGTCGGGAAAGTACTATAGATTTCATGAAATTTATGGACATACCACAGATGAGTGCTACCACCTACGTGTTGTTATTAAGAAGTTAATTCAAGAAACAAAGTTGCAACAATTTGTTAAATCCACACAGGACGGCGGGTAGGGGACATCCGACTCCAACAGAGGACAAGCTCTTCCCAGTGCTGAAGAACCTCAGAGGATAGTAGGGAGATTAATTATTAATACCATTATTAGAGGACCACATCTGAATGATAAAACCTGGAATTAAATAGAGCATTAAGTGGGCGCTATCAGACATGTTTAACATTGAATGTTGCTCGAACGTAGAGGAACATGCTCGAGCAAAGCAGCAAAAACTATGACAGAAAATATCGTATTTCAGAGTAGAGATATGACAAGATGGAGGCGCCTATGATTGACCCAATAGTGATCTCGACATGATCGACCCCGCCTTGGTGAGAAAGATTCTAATTGATTATGGAAGTTCTATGACTATCATTTTCAAGAAGGTATACGACCAGATGTTACTGTAAGCCAAAGATCTAAAACCATGCAAAGCCCATATTCATGGCTTTAATGGTACTACAACTGAAGCGGAAGGCTATGTTAAGCTACTAGTGGAGTTAGGAGACGACAACCGAAGGAGAGTGAGGGTGTTGCCGTTTGTTGTGATAGATGTGCACTCTCCGTACAATGCTTTGTTGGATCAACTAGCCCTTGTAGAATTCAAGGTAGCTACCGCCCCATAGTGTTTGACGCTTAGATTCCTAATAGATAATAACATGGGAATTATTCATGGAGATTAGGAGACTGGTCGAGCCTGTCATGTGGTTGAGTTGAAAGACACTTAGCAGAAAAAAAGAAGGAAAGGATGTGGAGAAGCCTCTCTGCATTAAAACCGATGCAACTTAGCAATCATCATTCGAGCCTTGGCTCGGGCACCGTAGTCGGTTTCATATAGATATAGATCTGAGGGATGAAGAAGAGGAGCCCAAAGAAATCATGGTTGCATCCTTTGAGCTAACGATTGACGTTACAGCCAGCCACGATGATGCATCATGGGTCCTGAAGATCTGACCACAGCTCAGTGCAACAATGATGCAGGAAGTAGCTGGCTTTCTCCGAGCGATTCTTGATTTGTTCACTTAGACCCATTCTGACATGTGTGCTATCTCTCCGCCCATCGTGAATTATGCATTAAATATTGACCTAAGCCATGTTTCGGTGAAATAAAAATGACGCGCCATGGATCTGGAGAGATCTGCTGCACTTAAGCAGAAGGTGGATAAACTAAAAAACAACGGGTTTTCTGTGATGCCCTCCATCCAAAATGGGTATCCAATCCAGTTCTTTGAGAAAAGCTAATGGAAAGTGGCAGACGTGTGTCAACTACACAGACATAAACAAAACATGCCTGAAAGAAAGCTTTCCAATTTCGAGAAATGACCAGTTGGTCGAGTCAACCATTGGACATAACTTGCTTTAATTTATGAATGCATACTCTGGATACAATCAGATCCCAATGCACGTCCCTAATCAGGAACACACTAGCTTCATTACTAACCTGGATTATAATACTACGTTGTGATGCCTTCTTGACTAAAGAATGATAGAGCTACTTATCAAAGACTAGTTAACTGAACGTTCAAAGACCAGAATGGGCAGTTATTGGAAGTGTATGCGGATGATATGCTTATAAAGTCATGATAATCAAAAGAACACATCGATGACATTGCGGAGATGTTTACTGTTCTTTGGAAATATGGAATGAAACTTAACTAATTGAAATGCTCTTTCGATGTCGTTTTAGGGTTTATTCTTGGGTTTCATTATCGACTATTGTGGAATTGAAGCCAATACCGAGAACATTCAAGAGATTAGATATATTAAAGTACCAAAGACACATAAGCAGGTGCAAAGCCTAAATGGAAAGGTCGCCGCCCTGAATCGATTCATCTTCAGGGCTACTGACAAGTGCATTCCTTTCTTCGACTTGGTCAGGAGAGGGAAGAGGAACTTTGAATGGATGCAGGATTGTATTGACAAATTTCAAGCTCCGATACATCACTTAGAGAGACCCCCCATCTTGTCCAAGCCATTAGATCATGAAGACTTGTATATTTACTTGATAGTGTCAATACATGCATTAAGTACCGCACTACTATACAAAGAGAATCAGATCTAGAGGCCAGTATCCTATGTTAGCAGCGATTAACGGGTGTTGAAAGAAATTATATCCCACTTAGTAGTGTATTAACTCAGGGAAGAATATCAGGCCAAAGGATTGTGACTTGCTCCTTACCTCAACTGGGTCCAAGAGCTACTAACCGATTTCGAGCATTACACCATTGCACAAATCCCCAAACAACAGAATGAGAAGGCCAACTCACTAGACAAGCTGGCCAATCTTGAAAATGCATAGAAAATGGCATGGTTCTAGTTGAAATACTCATCACTTCAAGCATTGACCAGATGGTGATTGATTGGGTCATAGAGACGGAACCCAAGAAGAAGTCATGGATGACTCCGATTAAAGACTATTTGCATAGGAGAATCCTTCTTGAATGGAGGAATGGAAAATGATAGATCATTCGTAAAGCTTCACGGTACATCCTTTAAGAAGGAGTCATCTAAAAAAAGGGTTTTGCCATCCCCCTGCTTCGGTGTATTGCCAACGATGAAATCAAAGGAGTATTAAGATAGGTCCATAAAGGAGAATATGGCGATCACACTGAAAGGCAAACTCTGGCGATGAAGATACTCCGCTATGGTTGTTTCTAGCCAACCGTCAATCGAGAAATAGTTAATTATGCTAGATGATGTGACAAATGCTAAATGTTTGGAATGATTCGGAGAGCTCATTGACAGAAATTACTCATATGGTTAGGCCATGGACATTTGTTACTTAGGGTATAGGCATCATCGTCTTTTTTCCAATTTCCAAGGGTGGTTCGAAATTCACCATCGTAGCAGTTGATTACTTCACTAAATGGGCAGAAGCCGAACCTTTGTCCATGATTACTACGAAAAAAATAATCAATTTTATAGTTTGAAACATCATTTGTCATTTTCGTCTCCACCGATCAATCATAATCGACAACGGGACCCATTTCGATAGTGCTGAATTTATATACTTTTGTTGTTGATAGCATATCAAGAAAAGATTTGCGGTTGTTTCTCACCCTCAAGCTAATGGACAGGTCAAAGCTGTAAACAAAATCATAAATTCCATTCTGAAGAAACATTTGAAAAAGGCTAGAGGCAAGTGGGTTGATGAACTCCCATTAAAATTTTGGACATACATAACCACCCATAATTCTGTGATTGGCCATACTCTATTCACCCTTGCTCACGGCTCTGAAGCTGCGATTCCTATAGAACTTGAAGTCCCTTCTCCTCAATTGACTTATTAAGACCCCATAACTAACAAAGATCTCCTTTTGGAATCTCTAGATATGGTCAATAAGAAGTGTAAAGAAGCTTATTTGAGAGCAACTACATATCAACATCGAGTCGCCCAATACTATGTCGATAAAGTTTGAAAAAAGACCTTTGATATTGGCGATGTTGTCCTAAAAGGATCTTTCCTAGCCCCGCAAACATAGGTCTAAGATGGGAAGAACCATATGTCATCAAACTGATGCTTTGAGATGGAACTTTTAAGCTAGCGACCGTTGATGGCATCAGACTCCCTAAAGCGCGGAATAATGAGCATTTACGATGTTATTTCATTTAGTTTTGTTTCATTAAGTTGTATTTCATTTAGAATTTTCTTTTGTAGCCAGATCCCAAGCCACGCAAAAAGATAGACTATGTCAATACTATTTCAGTTTGCAATAAATTAGAAGTTTGCTCCATTTTTGTGAATTTTTTGTGCATAATATAATAGTTGTGAAACCCGACTAACTTACAGCTACATATGCCTAGTATAAACCATTAAAATACCCGAATTTGGTATCAACCATGTATTCGGGTCCATAATTAAATTAACCAAAACGAATATGACTCGTCCGTTCATCCATTAACTCTCGCCTACAATCTGACGGGCTGAGTATAAAAAAGAGAATGTGTGTTACTCGACCATTAGTTAACTAACTCCATCTCCTAATTTGACGGGAAGAATGTAAAGTAAAGGTGGTCATGATACGACCGACCACTCTTTGACTTTTTCTCCAGACTTATGGGCAAGGAAATTAATCAAAGGAAATGTGATTCGACCAGTTCCTAGAATAACTTTGGTCCCCAGAGTGTGGGCTAGATTATGAACATCAAAGGGTGTGATTGGCCTCCCATCGAATAACTTTGATCCCAGAGTGCGGATAAGAGTATAAAAAAAATGAATGAATGCGATTTGACCATTCATTCTCTAACTATGGCCATAACCCGACAGGAGGAGTATAAACTAATCATGGATGGGACCCGACCATCCGTGAACTAACTCCATAACCCAAGACTGAAGGCAAAAGTATAATCACTTAACCACTGAACAAGGGGGCATAACACTATAGCTCGCACCTAGTGTTTGATACGACTTAAGTTAGGCCTTGAGATGGATTTGTCGGACCGACACCCGATGCAATGTGTGGCGAAAAGACAATGCAACTTGAATGACAAGCAATGAATTACAAGTACATTGAATGGCAAATGTAATAGCTTAAATACTTAAACAAATTTCGTACAGAAGTTGAACATAAATGAAAGAGTTTTTATTCAGATACTGAAACTTGGAAAATAGTACAAGTTTATTTCATAAACTAAAGCCAAAAATGGGGACCGTGTTCACATAATTGTGGCTAATAAAAAGAAACTAGCTACCTAGCTTCACACTTTCCAAGCCGATTTGATGGCTATTGCTCCTCTCTTTTTGATTTCTTTGGGTTGTTCTTCTGGTAGACTCTTCTAAGTTACCGCCTTGTCCTCTTATTTTCAACCCTTTTTACCCTTGCTTCCCTTAGGAGAAATGCTTTCAAAGACAGAAGTAGTCACACTTTAGGATACAAAAGGATTGACCTCCTTGTGAGTGACGTCGTTCGGCAGTATAACTTAGAGCGAAGTAATATGCACTTCGTACACTCTACTTTTTGGCTTGAAAATCCAGATCCTCCTTTTCAATGCTCTCTTTTATGCTAAGTTTACCAGTGTGTTCGAAGGAATGAGTCACTATGACGTCCTTTGTTCCATCTTGGCCCTGCTGGTCATCAGTCTTTTCTTCATTCAGAGCCCATATAAATTCAGCATCCGAGCTGGAAGTCCCGACAAGTTGATTGATATGAGCCACTTATACAGTGGTGGCTGCAATGGACCTCATGGTCTATGCCTATTGTCCCACGGTAACATCATCAACGGAAGCATAGGCAGACACGCAGAAGGACCTGCATTTTCTTGAAGACCAATCGGTAATCCCATGACTATCGGATGTGAGATGTAAACCTTCTTGAACGTCGGAGAAGAAAGAGATATACCTTCACTTGATTGGCTTTTAATCATAGCTAAAGTGCCGCTTTCTAGAATTGGAGACAGTCCAAAAGATTTGTGCCTCCTCAGATGATCTAGAGCATAACATGCATCCATTTCCCAAATATGAGAAATTGAAGCACCGGTTACTTGAATAGCAGGAGGGTCTTAGGAACCAAATCCTGAATCTTCACTGCCATCTTTTCCCTTTTTGGTGATTACTAAATCACCAAGTAAACAGAGTTAAGCAGCTTTGGGTTCATCGGGCTCTTAATCGCGCAAGAGTTTGCATATACGTTACTCTTCATCCACTTTTGCCCCCACCAAGGGCCTTCTTCTTCAAATCTAAAATATGGTCCCAAGCATCGACAAGCAACTCGGGATAACCCTCTCCAAGGAAGCGGAGGTTGTGATTCATAAGGATGCATGCATTGTAATATATCAGCAATAAATCAAACTCGTCCTTTATTTCTTTCTGACCGGCCTTCCTAACCTCTTTCTTGAGGGCCTCTATCTGCACAAGTTATCTATCAGCCTCTATTTTAGTTTCACAAGCTTCAATGATCTCCTCGCAGTATAATTGAGACTCCAGTTGAGCCTCAAGTTTCTCCTAGTTTTACTTCTTAAGCTCCTTCTCAAATTGTTTAATACGAAGGGCCAAAGCATTATTTTATTTTTTCGCACATCCTTCTCCTTCTATAAAATGTCTTTTTCAAGGGCTAAAGTACCACTGCTATGAACATCAGTGTCCAATTCAGATTGTTGCACTTTCATTAAATGCTTGATGGGTTTAGAAAACTTGCTGGCTTTTTTCTTAGCATCGGCCAACTTTGTACCCAACTGCTTGACCTCCTCGTCCAAGTACTTAATGATGTCTTTGTCGTGGATTGCCTCAAGAGTTAAGCTATCAATTTTGTTTCCCTTTCCATCAACACCTCATAAATTCTCTCAACCACACGAAGAGTTGTACTATGTGGACATAGATATTGTTAACGTAAGAGAGAATAGTGTCTTTGGCTTCCGAAGGAACTGAATGCAAAGTGGGAACAATTTTGAACTCATCAAAGTACAACATAGGAAATTTAGCATTGAGCTCAGCCATCTTCTCAGTAGTAGCGGCATTAAGAGCAATCTGGCTTAGAGGGCTCGTTTGTCATGCTTGGGGGATGAAGTATCTAGACCTTCTGCACCAGACTGGCATTTCGAAAATCTATGAACACCAAAAGGAATCGAATGTTGCTCGGGCATAGTAGCCGAATAGAAGCATGAGGCGGCAACTTACTACGACTATGTGTAGTGTGGTGTTGACCAACACCCTTGTGGTGAAAAGACTGAGATTTTGATTTATCCTTGGACGATGTGTCCTTGGATTGGTGGCTTCGCTCTCGGTCTTCTCTTCCTTCATAACCTTCTCTATCTTGACCAACGTCAGGATCTCGGCTGGGCCCAAAATAAGAGAGTTGATAGTATGTTAATCTCTTCAAGCATCATAGTTGTAAGGGCATTCCATCGAGCCTACAAACAAAATGAAAGTGTATAAGAATCACAAGGGTTAAAGGTGGATAAATGTCATGCGGTGCATGTGATGATGAGTGTCCTAGTGCCCCCTCTAACGGACCAATTACTGGAGCTTTGCAAGCCGAAGTAATCTCTCCCATGCTAATTGGAGAGATGTCAATGTCGAATCTCATAAAAGATTCGGATCTCCGAAGCATAAATTGTTGAAATCATAATTCCTAACATCATCTGGAATTGGGATGTTTGACAGCCCCCCCAAAAAATTTTTCTGGAGGTAGAGAGCTAGATTGACCCATTGTAGTAGAGACCGACTTGGATTTCTTGGAAACCTACCCTTTGCAAAGTTAATAAACGAGATTTTTTCCCTCTTCTCTTCTCTAAGGCGGGGAGTTATGGGCCTTGGGAAGATCCGACCGTAGGCTCATGACTTGGGCTCGTATGTCAAGACTGGGCTCATTAGCATTACCCCACACTTCACCTTCCTCGACGACATCTCCCTTCGACTGGGGTCATGATAACATTAACTTCATCACGTCCTTGCCCAACGGCGTCTCTTCTTTCCTCTACTTCCTCCCTAGTGTTTCTTGGCAGTCCAGTGTTGCAACTTTCTTTTAGTAAGCCTAAGATAAAATAGCGCTCGTTGGTAAAAATAGATTCGATGTCCCTATCCGTCACTGGTATATTTTTTAGCACTGAAACCGCCTTCGAGTATATGTCGTCGATGGGACATAGATGGCTACATGCAATGTTCAATAAAAAAATACTTAGTTCAGGATACGACTTGAATAAAAGAACATCAAGTTAAGTTTGAAATGAAACTTACATCCTTAAATCCATTGCCCTGCAAAACTAGTTGGGCAGCCAATGCAGAACAATTCATTCTTAAAAGCGCTCAGTTTGTCCCAAGCACTTGTTATGACCTGGCAGTTAGTGACCGACTCGAGGAAAGTGTATAAAAGGCTTCCCCTTCATCGCTTGAGATGTTAAATGAATCTAATGTCTTCTGGAGTTGGCTCACAATATTAGAATTCGAGGAATATCATATACATGCAGTGCAGAAATGCATAGCTATTCAGATGCAACTAAGCTGACGCCAATCTTAAATAATGCAACATTTTTTGAATGAATGGAAATGTAGAACTCAACCAGCCGGCACATAAACTTGTTGCATGCAATATACCCCTCCTGGAGGCAAGTGAGCCCTATTATTACAGGACGGGATTTGCACATCCTCGTACGGAATCCCATGTTTAACGCACATCTTAAGGAGACAGGGCTCATTGACCTTTAAATCCACTGAATCCACCAGATCATTTAAAAATATGGCATCTTCTATAGTATCGAGAGATGGCTCGATCTCTGCTTCTAAGTTTGAAGGAATTTCTAGCACCTATTGTAAACTTTCAGGCTGTTCGGATTGATGGTCTGGAGAGTTTCGAATGAATATTGTTGCAGAACTTGACTCAACGTCAGAACTGTCGTGAGAAGTTGTTTGTTCAGTTTCCATACCATCTGAATGCTCCAAGTATATGGAACTCATAGTTATCAAACTCAGCAGGTTGAAATCATGAGAAAAATTAACCTGTACCCCGTGCAAAGTGTAAACTAGTCGCAGTGAAATGTAGTGTTGTGCAATGCAGAAATAAAAAGTTCAGAATTAAAACGACAGTTATGACGAGATTCTGGGATTCGACTGGAGTGACCGTCATCGCTGACCGTTCCAACCAATTTCACGTTAATGGTTGTGGATTTTATCTAAACTCCGAGATCAGTTATCGACATGTGGGAATTCAAAATTCGTATTCAAATTCATATAGGTGTACGCAAAGTCCGGTTAGATTCCATGTCATATGCATTTGTACGTAAATCCAAGTTCATGTACATGTGTTCAAGTTCTAAGTCATGTCCCATTCCAAGATCTAGTGTTCAAGTTTGAGTGTTTAGGTCCAAATGCTCATGTTCAAGATCAAAGAAAGCACCCATGATCGAATTCAAATTCATGCAGTCAAGTATTCAAGATTTTTACTCAAACAGAAAATTGTCCAACTCCCTTTAGGCAAAGGGATCATAACCACCCCTCACCTAGGTGGAGTACCTTATGCCATTTAAAACTCCCATACCCCAAACTGAACCCTACATTCACCTCTTCAATACCTACAACCGACCTATATAATTAGTCAGTCCTTCCTTCAATCACCGATTGATCCACTCCATATTATAACTGATCGCTCATTATCATCGCCATTCCATCAACATGACTTCGATACTTCACTTTATCTTCAATACAACAATCACCGATCCCAATCACCTATCCAATCTAACATGGAACTCTAAGTCCATAACCACCAACTTGTATCGCCTAAAATTTCCTCATCGCCAAACCCTATTAAAATTGGGTGCTGCAAACCCACATATGCAATGAAAAAGAATCAATCAAGGTGTCGTATTCCGATGTCGATGTCGATCTGGGGTTAAATGGAGCATTTGGGTTGGCTTATCTTAGGGATAGGATTGGTCAAATTAGGCGGGGATGCGGCTAAAAGTGGCGGAGTGGTTTAGGTACAGCAGGAGAGATGGATTAGAGGCAAGATTAAAGTAAATTCGACGATTCGAGCAAGAATTTGTTAATGGCAATGTGAAGGAGAGGATAATGTTGCCTTATATAATCCAACATATGGTAATATGCGCGATCTGCTTACTTGGACCCGAAATTCATTAAGTCCACCTAAACTAAGGGATCGGTGCCGATCACACCCCCCCACTTAGGGGATTGATACCAAACGACCCATAACAATGTTTTGAAAATAAGAAGAGTATAGCAATGCAAACATATTTCAACTATATGACATCGACAACGACCCGTGAGCAAGGAGTGCGCTCAAGAGAAAACAACAAAGTGTACAATGAACATACATGAGTACCTATCCAACATTTGATTTCTTGAATCGATAGGAATTTAATTGTTACATGGATTTCTAAAAAAGGAATTAATTACAAATAATCGGGTCCTACTTGCTTAACCAATAAGCTCAATGAAACCGAGCATAAACAAAGACTGAGGATTACCTCCTAGATTTGTATTGACAAATATCAACCAAATGTTACAATGAATAGAGAGAGATACAACTCTTCGAAATGATAATTCATTTAAAGGGTAACTACTTTTTAGGAAATTGAATGGAATCCTTCACGGTGATTCTAAATTACTTTGGTACAAAGCACAACATGTTCAAAACAAGATGTACTTTAGGGGGCAAGTGTTATCCGGCTTTTTGACCCAATTATATCTGGATAACTGGACAAGTCAGACTCGATGATGGACAAGGGAACCGGTTAAGAGAAGTGATTATAGAGGCCAAAGATCAAGTACAGACGACAATATGAAGTAACGATCAAGCAAAACCAAGAGGTATACTCCGTAGAACATTCTAAGTATGGATTATTGCTTCACCTATGCAAGGGATCAGATCAGACCATTGTGGCTATGAACAGCTTGAATCAGTAGTTCAACTCAATGGGAATCAATCGATATCTCTAAGAACATGAAAGCAACTATGCAAAAAACTTTGTAAACATGAAATCAACATGGAGAGGGACCCACCATACCTATCGAAGCATGCCACGTGGGAAATCTTGATCAATCGAGGCCAATTGCACTACATGAGGAATTGGGCCTCAAAATTTTCTAAGTTACCTCAAAATTCGAAGGATCTTTATGCTATTGTGTAACAACCCTATATTTTTGAATATAAATATAAATTTGACTTCATTTAATTTTGAAATTATTTTAAATTTGTTTCATTTGTGAGATTTCATTTCTAAATATTTTCAAAGTGATAATAGAATTTTTCCAAAATTTATTGCATTTATTTCCTATTTTTAAAGGCTAGTTTCTATTTTTCTACTATTTTCTTCATTTAAATTATATTTAATTAAATTATATTTTATTATTTTTGTGAATGCATTTTATTTTATGTTCTTATCTTCATTTATAAATATTATCGAAGTCCATATAAATTTTCCAAAGTTTATTCTATTTATTTTCAAAATTTCTAGACTAGTTTTCATTTTTTGTGTTGTTTTCTTATTTTAACCATGTATTATTAATATTTATTTATTTATATTTTATATATTTGTTATATTTTCGAATTTTAACTGAAATTATATGTATTTTCAGTTATTTAAACTTATAAAAAGAAATTGGAAGAAATTTGAAAAGGCTTGTGACTTTTAATTTCCTAAGGCCTTTTATATTCCTACCTTTTCACATTTCAACCACATCATTTCACATATTGGCCATATCTACTCACTTCTTTCAGCCGACTATCACTTTTATCATTTATGTAAACATTTTTCTCATTCTTAAAAGAAAAAATTCGGCCTCTTGCTTTGGAAAAAAAATTGGTAAAATTCATTTCTTTTCTACAGTTTTATTTCTTGAATTCGTTGATTTTGCTCTTGATCTTCTTCCTCTTGGTTCGACCTACCTCCACCACCAGCCCTGCCGCCTCCACCACCACCTGAGCACATCACCATCACCACCTCCTCTCTGGACAACCCCAAGCTGAGCCCCATTGTTGATGATCCTTCACCAAAAATCACCAAAAACTCCATCAACTTGTCATATCCGAGCACTACCATGTTTCCACCAACTTCATCACCTCTTAGCCGCCACCATCTCCACCACCTCCAGCTCCACCTGAACCTTCTGCCATGTCATCCCCTTGACCCCAGCAGAGAAGGCTGTGCCTCATGTGCCTTGGTCGTGGCCTTGTAGTGCCTTGAAAACCATGTGATGCTTTGTTTAGTGTTGTCTCATGCTCAACCTCCTTTGCACCATGTTCAACCAATGTAGGCCGACCCATATTCAACCCAAACTAGATCCAAACCCTCACTTTGGACATGTATTCTACCTTATGGCCGACCCTAGGAATGATGGAAGCAAGTGAAAGCAATTCTGCTTTTATTTGTCTAGTTGATTCTAGCTTAATTTATCGTATTTTTGGTTTGAAAGCTTATAGTTTGTGTATTTGATTCTAGCTTAATTTATCGTATTTTTGGTTTGAAAGCTTATAGTTGTGACATTGTTTTTGTTTCACTTGTTTCAAGGGAATTGATCTTTGGCTCTTCCACTCGTATCTTGTCGTGCTATCATGCTTGTGTGGGTCTCTTTTGTGCATTCGTTGTTGTGTCTCCAGCTAAACCAGTGAGTTATTCTCACCAGACAATTTATGCCTATATAACTAGTAAATTGACCGCTTGTGAATCTGTAAAAATGCATAACCATATTATATCTGCTATGTTATGATTATTGATGTTCACCCATGCTTAAACACCTGTTATATCATATGTTACTATTATATTATGCTACCGTTCTATTATTTTTATTAGTTTATCACACTGCAAGTTCCCTTTCGATTAGAATCACTATAGGTTGAAATGATACATACCCGAACAGACTTTAGAATAAGGGAAAATCATTATGGGATGAAATGATAGGCCTGAGCGATTTTCTAATTATTTCATTTACTTGGGACTGCGGGTTTGAAATGATAAAAACCGGGTTTTCTTTGTAAATTACGGGTTGAAATGATATATTACCCGTATCACTTTACCTAGCGTAGAAATTTTTATACAGACCCGTAGTTAAAATATGTTTTTCTAAAATTTTTAAAATATTTTATAAATGTAAATATTATAATATTTTGATTTAAACTTAATTAAAAATGATTTTTGCAAAGTATTATTTATTTTCTGAAAATTTATAAGTGAAATAAATTATGGAAAAGTTAGAAAATTTGAATATAAGTTATTTTTGGAAATTTTGATTTAATAATAACTGGAAATTAAATTAAATATGAAAATATAATAAATTTATGATATTTTGAATTTTAATGAATTTAAATTGATTTTATAATATATTAATGATTTTTGAATAAAGTTAAATTGTGAAACGAATGAATATTTATGTTGAAATTTGAAATATAACTAAAATTGGGAATTTTTGAATTTGGCTTAAAAGTGAATTTTAAGTTAAGTGAATAAAAATGAAATTAAGTTATATTTGAGAATTTAAACTTAAGTGTTAAGTTAAAATTTAATTTAGTGAATTTAAATTTGAATGTTGGAATTTAATAAGTGAATTATTATTAAATCTTAATTTTTGAATGGAAATTTAACTTTATAAAAGCATAAATTTAAGGAAAATTAAACGATGATTATAAAAGTGAAATATTATGATTTTATAAGTTAAAAATGATTTAAATAAAAATATAATTGTTTGTGAAATTATATTGAGCATTTGAACTTAAATAACAGCATTTTTGAAATGCTATTAATTTTAATGTAAATGATATTACAGCATTTATAAATGCTTTAGTTGATAATAATGAACTAAAAAGCTAAATAAAATTAAAGGCTATTATAGCATTTTGTAAAGTGCTATAATCTATGAATTTAAGTAAGTTTATTTGAAACTAATGTAACCTTATTACAGCATTTTAAATGCTGTCTTTTGTTAAATTAAACTGTTTTGAATGTAACTTTCCGTAGCATTTTCTAAATGCTACGAAAAGCAAATTTTCACTGTTTTGATAAAATTAAGTGAATGAATGAACTTCGAAAAGTTTTAAAATTTTGGAAATTTAATAATTTAATTATAAAATGTAATAACTTCAATTTAATGATTTCAATGAAGTAATTCGATTTGAAATATAGACTATCTTTGAAATGTAATTTGAAATGGTATTTTAAACTGAATAAAATGAATATGTCTTTGAAATGAAATGATATGTTTGATATTTTGAAATGATTTGAATTGTTAAATGATATTTGATTTTTGAAATTTAATTACCATTTTTAAAAATTATAACTACGGGTTAAAATAATCATTGGTTGTTAAAGAGACCGGGATCAGATATGGACATACTCTCCGTCGATACCGAAAACCACTTTAACAACTATGTACGCGGTGGATATTGCAGAATGAAATAGGATGGTGGCGACGTTCCTAAGGTACTTTACGTGGACCTAACTCCCGTGAGTTAGCTTAAGGTGGCTAAAACATGAGCGATCTCGGGCCAAAAGAGATAGCACCTCTGGCAGGACACACTTCTTCGATACCATTCTATTACTGTTGTGATCGATTGGGTTCACCCCTTGATTTTGAAGTGTTGTTAGGGGTGGGCGTATGTGGCTGCTGCGCTACCACTAGCCCGTGTGCGTAATTGGTATATCTTCCCTGGCATTGCCTTGTGTGCCATGTCACCGACTATACCGAGCCTTTACTACGAGTTTGTTTTTCTCCCGTAGCCCGTGTGGTATCCTCTGACAGTTTCCCGATCTGGAGATGTCGTGATATTGGATGGACTACTGGGACTATTATGTGTGAAGGGTGATATGGGTAGCCCGGAACGCTATTTAAAAGTATGTTTATTTTACTGTAGACACTATTATAATAGCGCAATATTACTATATAGTAAATGGTTTGACGGATCCTTAGAGGGTGGGCGGTCCCAAGCATCCTTTAAGTTACTTGTTCTTTATTACAGTTCACTTGAGTTGGTTTACATTATATAGTATAGATTGTCCTGACTCGAGTGTTTTGTGTTTTCCTTTACGCTCGGGTCAACCTGAGTATTCACAGCTTTGGATTCTCTTTCTGGAGCCGGTCTTTGCTGGAGTTTCTGCTTATCTATATTTATATCTACTTCTGTTTCAGTTATTCTAGTTTATCTCATGTATTAGTGAACTTCTATGTATTTGGGATTTTTATTATGTTGTTTTCAGACTACATTATGTATTTGGTTTGAGACTCTGTTGTAGTAGCTTCATGAACTACTATGTATTTTTAAATTCCGCTGCGAGTTATTCTATTTGTTTTGTGTCTGTGATTCTTTTTATTTGATTTTTATTTTCTCCAAATTTATTTACAATATGTTATTTCGCATCATTCAAGTTCGATATGTGTGGATTATTGTTGATTTGAATGGTAAGAAATGGCGGGTCATGACAGTTGGTATCAGAGCTTTGGTTTTTTGGGCAACCATTGCCTCTGTGGAGCAAAAACTTATTAGAGATAGGGTATTTCTACCCTAGAATGAGTGAAATCAATCCCAGAATCATATCTTTGTGAGAGACGTATTTTCAAATTATAAAATGATTTTTCAAAATGTTTTCAAAATATTTTCAAAGACTATTTTGATATATAAATTTTTTCTTGCTTTAAAGGATTTTCAAATGTTTTCTAACTTCATTTCTTTCGTATCTACCCTGTTAGGATATTCATCCTAGTGAATTCTCTTGTCTTATCTTAATTCATCTTTGGCTTTCTTTATTCTTGTCCTAAATTCATTCTTGATATTTTCAGGATGAATCGAGGAAATGCCAGAGGTAGGGGTCGTGGTATTGCCCCAGCTCCTCAACCTATTGCTCCAGTCAGGTTCACTGTTCTTTGTAAGGAATTCTCTCAGCTTGGTGGAACCCCATTCACCGGTTCAGAGAGCATTATTGAGGCTCAGCGGCGGTTGCGGAGTCTTGAGAGGATATTTACCGGTCTTGATATTACTGATGCCTAGAAGCGTCAGTTAGCATCTTGGTAGTTGCGTGATTCTGCTTTAGATTGGTGGGAGTTTGTTACGGCTAACACCATCGAGGCTGATATCACTTGGGAGAAGTTTAGGTATCCTTTGTGTTATCCTGAATTTTGTTCCTATTTTTACTTTTCTTTGAATCTATCTTAAGCTTGTTCTGTATCTTTTCCATGGAGGCTTTTGTGGCAAAATAGATGCCAGAAGCCGGAAAATCTCAGCTTTATCATGAGTTTATGGATCTTAAGCAGGGTAGCATGTCTTTTGTTGAGTATGAGAGGAAGTTCAATGAACTTTCCAAGTTCGGTCCTAGCTTGATTGATACTCCTCTAAAGAAGAATGAGAAATTCATTGCTGGTGCTCGTCCAGAGTATTATAGTCGCCTCATTTCTCATGTTTATGGTTCATTAACCTAGCTTATGGATATGGTTATTCACTATGAGAACCCCACATCCAAAGGTCCTGCTATTTCTGGTGCTCAGTCTTCCTCTGCTCATTCCAAGAAGCGTAAGCCTAATTTCCAGCAGTAGAAGAAGAATTGGCAGAAGCGTTCTGGTTTGGGATCTTCATCATCTTCTCCTGCTTAGGGGCAACCAGTTGATCTCTCCTCCATCACTTGTTTTAGGTGTGATCAGAAGGGGCGTTATGCCAATAGCTATCCTACACTATCTGGTGCTGCTATTTCTCCACCTGCTCAGTTGGCTAGGCGTGATCTTTTCCATATCTGTCTCCAGCCCGGTCATTTTAAGAAGGACTGCCCTACCCAGCAGAGGGGTACGCCTTCTGGTATATTTACTGTCACTGCTGCATCATCTCTAGTTCCTCCACCTCCTCCTGCTCCTGCTTCTGGTGATGACCAAGGTACTCTCCATGGTTCATTTACTTTATTCCATCATTCTGTTCGTGTGTTGTTTGATACTGGTGCTTCACACAGTTTTATTTCTGTTGCTTTGTGTGATAAGTTTGAGCATCTCCTATCTTCTGAGTATGCTTCTGTTCCATTATGTGTTTCAAATCCTATTGGGGGTCCTGCTAACCTTAATCGGATTTGTCGAGAAGTGAAACTTCTCCATTCTGATCATTGCTTTAGTGGTGATTTTTATGTTTTGGGCTTCGATGCTTTTGATTTATTGCTTGGTCAGGATTGGTTAGTGCATCATGATGCTTATATCTCTTGTAAAGCCCGGACTGTTCGTCTTGTTGATGATCAAGGGAATCCCTTGATTATTCAGTGCTGCATGCCTCAGGATTTTGCTGGCAATTTTATTTATTCTCTGGATTCTTCTCCCAGTGATCTTGATTCGACTTCTGTGGTTAGATTACATCCCGATGTGTTTGGTGAACTCACTTCTTTACCTCCAAAGCGGGAAATTAATTTTCGGATTGATCTTATTCCTGGTGCTCGACCTGTTGTTCTTCCTCCTAGAAGAATGGCACCCCGTGAGAAGGTTGAGTTGGGAAAGAAAATTGAGGACTTGTCTTCCAAAGGTCTGATTAGGCCTAGTTTTTCTGAATGGGGAGCTGTAGTAGTTTTTGTCACCAAGTCTGATGGTTCTCTTCAGATGTGTGTTGATTATAGGGAGCTGAACAAAGCTCACTATGAAAAATAGATATCCAATTCCTCGTATCAATGACATGTTTGATCAGCTTTATGGTGCCACAGTTTTCTCTCAGCTTGATCTTGCCACTGGTTTTCATCAGATCAGGGTTGTCGAGGATAACATTCCTAAGACTGCTTTCCGCACTGAGAATGGTTTTTATGAATGGTTAGTCATGCCCTTCGGTTTGACTAATGCTCCTGCTTTCTTTGTTGATTTGATGAATCGTGTTTTCGTGTTGTGCTTAATAAATTTATGCTAGTCTTTGTTGATGATATCCTTGTCTTCTCTAAGACCAAGGATGAGCATAAGTCGCATTTGAAATATGTTCTTGAGACTCTCAGAAATCATCAGTTGAAGGCTAAATTTTCCAAATGCCATTTCTGGAAGGATGCAGTTTGATATCTCGGGCATATTGTTTCTAGTAATGGAGTTTCAGTTGATCCAGTCAAGATCGCTGCGATCAATGTAAGACTTTCTTTCTTTCTCTTTTTCTTCATCATTTTATAATTCTATATTTCCTATTGTCCTTATTTTTCCCTATTCTGTTTCAGGATTGGGAAACTCTAAAGACTCCATCTGATATTCGTAGTTTTCTAGGCTTTGCCGGTTACTACAGGAGATTCATTGAGAATTTTGCTCGAATTGATCACCTCTCACAGCTTTGACTCGTAAGAATGCCAAGTTTGTCTGGAGTGATCAGTGTAAGGTTGCATTCAATGAGTTGAAGAGCAAGCTAACTTTCGGACCAGTTCTTACTGTTCCAAACGAAAGTGAGGGATTTATAGTATATACTGATGCTAGTTATAAGGGTTTAGGTGCTGTTCTCATGCAGGATGGTAGGGTCATTGCCTATGCCAGTCGTTAGTTGAAAATCTACGAGGCAAATTATGCTGCTCATGATTTAGAGTTGCTTGCTGTTGTCTTTGCTTTGAAGCTTTGAAGGCATCATCTTCTTGAAACCAAGTTTGAGCTTTTCACCGATCATCAGTCTCTGAGATATATCTTTTCCCAAAATGATTTGAATCAGAGGCAAGTTCGTTGGCTTGAGTTTCTGGCTTCTTACGACCTTGATATTAGCTATACTCCCGGTAAAGCAAATGTTGTGGTCGATGCTTTGAGTCGGAAGAAGGCTTTGTTGTGTCAGCTTGTTGTTTCTTCTTCTCCTCTTCTGGATCGTATTATGGCAAAGCAGGATGAGGATGAGATGCTCAGATTGATGAAGGAGAGTGTTCGTAGAAGAGTTGGTGGTAGTAGGTAGTAGTAGTGGAGCTCAGATTGATGATAGAGGGATTTTTAGGATTAATGGCAGGATTTGTGTACCGAATGTTGATGTTTGAGGCAGGAGTTGCTTCAGGAGAATCACCGATCCAGGCTTTCTATTCATCTTGGTGTGTCAAAGATGTATCAAGATATGAAGAAGATTTATTGGTGGAAGGGGATGAAGAGGGATATTTCTATCTTTGTTAGTCGGTGTGCGACTTGTCAGCATGTCAAAGACGATCACCAGAAGACCCCTGGTTTGTTGCAGCCCCTTGAGATTCCCAATTGGAAGTGGGAACAGGTTTCCATGAATTTCATCGATGGTTTACCGAGGACTCGGAGGGGTAATGAGAGTATCTGGGTTATTGTTGATAGATTGACCAAGTCCGCTCATTTTATTCCGGTCAAGTCTACTCGTTCTGCTTCTAGCTTATCTGAGATCTACATGAGAGAGATCGTTCGTCTCCATGGTGTTCCTCTCAGTATTGTTTGTGATCGTGACCCTATCTTCACCAGTCAGTTTTGGAAGGATTTTCAGGAATCTTTAGGTACTTGTCCGAATCTGAGCACTGCTTACCATCCATAGACCGACGGTCAAACGGAAAGAGTGAATCGGATTCTTGAGGATCTTTTTCGTGCTTGTGTGCTTGATTATGGAGGATCTTGGGAAGATTAACTCCATCTTGCCGAATTCACCTACAATAAAAGCTATCAGGTATAATCTTATCTTCTTTTTTTAGTCTATTCTTGATCTTTTTATCTATCTCATTCCATATTTGCATTCAGGCCAGTCTCAAAATGTCTCTGTTTGCTGCTCTATACGGACGACCTTGTAGATCGCCATCTTGCAGGATTGAATCGGGTAATCGTTTGGTTCTTGGTCCTGATGTGATTTTGGATGCTTCAAAGAAAGTTGAGGAGATTAAGAAGAGGTTGAGAGCCGCTCAGGATAGGTTGAAGAAGTATGCTGATAGACGTAGGCGGAATTTGGAATTTTCTGTTGGTGATCAGGTGTTCCTTAAGGTTTCTCCTTTGAGGAATGTCATTCACTTTGGTTGTAGAGGGAAGCTTTCTCCTAGGTTCATTGGTCCTTTCCGCATTGTGGAAAGAGTTGGTTCTTTAGCTTATCGTCTAGATTTGCCTAAGAAGCTTTCTGGAGTACGTGATGTATTCCATATCTTGCATCTTCGTCGGCATCTTCATGACCCGTCTCTTATTTACCAACCTTTTGTTCTTGATTGTTTGGATATTGAGCCTAATCTGACGGTTGAGAGGAAGCCACTTCGTATTGTCGACAGAGGTACGAAGCAGCTCACAAGGAAATCTGTGAATCTAGTTAAGGTACAGTGGAATACTGACGATCGAGATTGTACCTGGAAACGGAGGAGAGCATTTGTTCTTAGAATCCGGAATTGTTCGTTTCAGGTACTATTTTGCTTTTCTAGCTTGTTTCTCTTTATTTTTCCTTTCCGTTCTTTTCGAGAACCAAAAGATTTGAGTGGGGGAGAGTGTAACAACCATAGATTTTTGAATATAAATTTAAATTTGACTTCATTTAATTTTGAAATTATTTTAAATTTGTTTTATTTGTGATATTTCATTTCTAAATATTTTCAAAGTGATAGTAGAATTTTTCCAAAATTTATTGCATTTATTTCCTATTTTTAAAGGCTAGTTTCTATTTTTCTGCTATTTTCTTCATTTAAATTTTATTTAATTAAATTTTATTTTTTTATTTTTGTGAATGCATTTTATTTTATTTTCATATCTTTATTTATAAATATTTTCCAAGTCCATATAAATTTTACAAAGTTTATTCTGTTCATTTTCAAATTTTCTAGACTAGTTTTCATTTTTTGTGTTGTTTTCTTATTTTAACCATGTATTATTAATATTTATTTATTTATGTTTTATATATTTGTTATATTTTCGAATTTTAACTGAAATTATATGTATTTTCAGTTATTTAAACTTGTAAAAAGAAATTGGAAGAAATTTGAAAAGGCTTGTGACTTTTAATTTCCTAAGGCCTTTTATATTCCTACCTTTTTACATTTCAACCACATCATTTCACATATTGGCCATATCTACTCACTTCTTTCAGCCGACTATCACATTTATCATTTATGTAAACATTTTTCTCATTCTTAAAAGAAAAAATTTGGCCTCTTGCTTTGGAAAAAAATTGGTAAAATTCATTTCTTTTCTACAGTTTTATTTCTTGAATTCGTTGATTTTGCTCTTGATCTTCTTCCTCTTGGTTCGGCCTACCTCCACCACCAGCCCTGCCGCCTCCACCACCACCTGAGCACATCACCATTACCACCTCCTCTTTGGCCAACCCCAAGCCGAGCCCCATTGTTGATGATCCTTCACCAAAATTCACCAAAAACTCCATCAACTTGTCATATCCGAGCACTACCATGTTTCCACCAACTTCATCACCTCTTAGCCGCCACCATCTCCACCACCTCCAGCTCCACCTGAACCCTCTGCCATGCCATCCCCTTGACCCCAGCAGAGAAGGCTGTGCCTCATGTGCCTTGGTCGTGGCCTTGTAGTGCCTTGAAAACCATGTGATGCTTTGTTTAGTGTTGTCTCATGCTCAACCTCCTTTGCACCATGTTCAACCTATGTAGGCCGACCCACATTCAACCCAAACTAGATCCAAACCCTCACTTTGGACATGTATTCCACCTTATGGCCGACCCTAGGAATGATGGAAGCAAGTGAAATCAATTCTGCTTTGATTTGTGCAGTTGATTCTAGCTTAATTTATCGTATTTTTGGTTTGAAAGCTTATTGTTGTGATATTGTTTTTGTTTGATTTGTTTCAAGGGAATTGATCTTTGGCTCTCCTTCTTGTATCTTGTCATGCTATCGTGCTCGTGTGGATTTATTTTGTGCATTCGTTGTTGTGTCTCCAGCTAAACCAGTGAGTTATTCTCGCCAGACAATTTGCACCTATATAACTAGTAAATTGACCACTTATGAATCTGTAAAAATGCATAACCATATTATATCTGCTATGTTACGATTATATGATGTTCACCCATGCTTAAACACCTGTTATATCATATGTTACTGTTACATTATGCTGTTATGTTATTTTTACCAGTTCATCACACTGTAAGTTCCCTTTAGATTAGAATCACTATGGGTTGAAATGATACATACCCGAACGGACTTTAGAATCAGGGAAAATCGTTATGGGCTGAAATGATAGGCCTGAACGATTTTCAAATTATTTCATTTACTTGGGACTGCGGGTTTGAAATGATTAAACCCGGGTTTTCTTTGTAAATTACGGGTTGAAATGATATATTACTCATATCACTTTACCTAGCATAGAAAATTTTATACAGACTCGTAGTTAAAATATGTTTTTCTAAAAATTTTAAAATATTTTAGAAATGTAAATATTATAATATTTTGATTTAAGCTTAATTAAAAATGATTTTTGCAAAGTATTATTTATTTTATGAAAATTTATAAGTGAAATAAATTATGGAAAAGTTAGAAAATTTGAATATAAGTTATTTTTGGAAATGTTGATTTAATTATAATTGGAAATTAAATTAAATATGAAAATATGATAGATTTATGATATTTTGAATTTAAATGAATTTAAATTGATTTTATAATATATTAATGATTTTTGAATAAAGTTAAATTGTGAAATGAATGAATATTTATGTTGAAATTTGAAATATAACTAAAATTGGGAATTTGTGATTTTGGCTTAAAAGTGAATTTTAAGTTAAGTAAATAAAAATGAAATTAAGTTATATTTGAGAATTTAAGCTTAAGTGTCAAGTTAAAATTTAATTTAGTGAATTTAAATTTGAAGGTTGGAATTTAATAAGTGACTATTATTAAATCTTGATTTTTGAATGGAAATTTAACTTTATAAAGTCATAAATTTAATGAAAATTAAATGATGATTATAAGAGTGAAATATTATGATTTATAAGCTAAAAATGATTTAAATAAAAATATAATTGTTTGTGAAATTATATTGAGCATTTGAATTTAAATAACAACATTTTTGAAATGCTATTAACTTTAATGTAAATGATATTACAACATTTGTAAATGTTGTAGTTGATAATAATGAACTAAAAACTAAATAAAATTAAAGGCTATTATAGCATTTTGTAAAGTGCTATAATTTGAATTCAACTAAGTTTATTTGAAACTAATGTAAACTTGTTACAGCATTTTAAATGCTGCCTTTTGTTAAATTGAACTGTTTTGAATGTAACTTTCCGTAGCATTTTCTAAATGCTACGAAAAGCGAATTTTCACTGTTTTGATAAAGTTAAGTGAATGAATGAACTTTGAAAATTTTTAAAATTTTGAAAATTTAATAATTCAATTATTAAATGTAATAACTTCAATTTAATGATTTAAATGAAGTAATTCGATTTGAAATATAAACTATTTTTGAAATGTAATTTGAAATGGTATTTTGAATTGAATAAATTGAATATGTCTTTGAAATGAAATGATATGTTTGATATTTTGAAATGATTTGAAAGAATTTGAATTGTTAAATGATATTTGATTTTTGAAATATAAATACCATTTTTAAAAATTATAACTACGGTTTATAATAACGATTGGTTGTTAAAGAGACCGAGATCAGCTATGGACATACTCTCTATCGATACCGAAAACCACTTTAACAACTATGTACGCGGTGGAGATTCCAAAATGAAGTAAGATGGTGACGCGTTGCTAAGGTACTTTACGTGGACCTAACTCCCATGAGTTAGCTTAAGGTAGCTAAAACAGGAGCGATCTCGGGCCAAAGGAGGTAGCACCTCTGGCTGGACACACTTTGATACCATTCTATTGCTGTTGTGATCGATTAGGTGCACCCCTTGATTTCGGAGTGTTGTTCGGGATGGGCGTATGTGGCTGCTGCGTTACCACCAGCCCGTGTGCTTAATTGGTATATTTACCCTGGTATTGCCTTGTGTGCCATGTCACCAACCATACCGTGCCTTTACTACGAGTTTGTTTTTCTCCCGTAGCCCGTGTGGTATCCTCTGACAGTTTACCGATCTGGAGATGTCATGATATTGGATGGACTACTGGGACTATTATGTGTGAAGGGTGACATGGGTAGCCCGGAACGCTGTTTAAAAGTATGTTTATTTTACTGTAGACACTATTATAATAGCGCAATATTACTATATAGTAAATTGTTTGATGGATCCTTAGAGGATGGGCGGTCCCATGCATCCTTTAAGTTACTTGCTCTTTATTACAGTTCACTTGAGTTGGTTTACATTATATAAGTATATATTGTCCTGACTCGAGTGTTTTGTATTTTGCTTTACGCTCGGGTCAGCCCGAGTATTCACAGCTTTGGATTCTCTTTCTGAAGCTGGTCTTTGCTGGAGTTTCTGCTTATCTACATTTATATCTACTTCTGTTTCAGCTGTTCTAGTTTATTTCATGTATTAGTGAACTTCTATGTATTTGAGATTTCTATTATGTTGTTTTCAGACTGTATTATGTATTTGGTTTGAGACTCTGTTGTAGTAGCTTCTGTAACGACCCGGAATTTCTGTCAATTAAAATTTGTATATTTAATTGATTTTAAATATTAATAAGTGAAATTAAACAGTCGAATAAATCTTATTTCAAATAATTGGATTTAATGGGATAATTAAATCAATAATTTAATAGTTGAAATTATAGAAATAATTGAAAATTGGGTTAAATATGATTGAAAATGATTTGTAAAATTTTATTTAATCATATTGGAGTTAGAATGATGTTATAAAACTTTTAAAATTGAATTAAAAGTTAATTTGTGAAAATTGAATATTTTAATATTTAATTGATGAGTTAAAATAGCCATTTTTCAAATAGTCTCGGATTTTGACGAAACTAGTTTCATCGGATCCGTAATATGATATTATTGTATGGTTTCAAATTTCGTGTGAATCGGATTTATGGTTTGTCCGGGGCGAGCCAAAACGCATAGAAATTAGTTTAAATCGATTTAATTTAAATTTGATCGTTTATTGCCGTAACTCGCACATATGATCGAATTAGCCTCCGAAACATGTTTCATTTTGTTCGAAACGCAGGGTAAACCTTAGAAACGCCAACCGGTACGCTTCGTTTGAAGTTCGGAAAATTTCGGATGAATAGTGTTTCGTGAATTTTCTATATAAGCCCCTCAACTTTTTCATTTGCAAAATAAATAAATAAACCCTAGGGTTTAAAGCCAGCCGTCTCCTCCAAGGTTTCAATGGCCGAAAATGATTCTCCTTCCTCCCTCAAATTCTTCAAATCCACACGTTAATTCAACAAACTCTCAACTACAATATTGTAGAACACATCACGAACTACAAAATCAACGGGTATGATCAAAATCAAAGCGGTGGATCGATGGCAAAATGGTGATAAAGGCCATATTTTCATCCATGGAATTCTAGACATGGGGGAGGCTGAGTTCTATGAGGTTGTAGCCGAAGGTGGAGCTTCGAATGGTGGTTCGTATGGTGGTGGTTTGATGAGCTCTCGATGCTCGTGGAGGCCGTGGTGATAAACCCTAGGGGGCGGCCATATGGGTTTCAACGTGAAGAGGACCTGTAGAACGTGAACGTGAGAGAGGAGAGGGAAAGGAAGGATGTGGCCCTGATGCAAGATGGAGAAAATGGACGGCCTTGATTTGTTTTAGGTTAAAATAATAAAATATAATGTAAATTAATTTATATTAAGATCGTACGAACTTCTAAAATGTATAACTTTTTGATACGAGGTCGGATTTCGACGAAACGAATTGCGTTGGGTTCGTTTTGTCGAACACTACGCAATGGAGCTAGATTGGAGTCGTTTGGAGTTATTGAGAATTTCGGGTAAAATTAAACGCGCGTTTAATTTTATTCAAAATAAAACGCGAAAACTGAATTAAAATCAAGGTGAGAATTTCTCACTCAATCGAATTTGTTCGATTTAAATTTTAAATAGTTAGATTTAAAATTGTTGATTGAATGCCTGGATGATAAATTATTATCTGTTGATGATTGAAATAGACATTATACGCCGTTAGTAAGCGGAGGTTATTTATTACACATATATACCGCGATATTCCACCTCGAAGTGGAATTGGTATTATATATGTACTTGGAGTTGATTTCCCGCATTATATAGCGGATGAGACCCTATTGCGTCACCTATTAAGCGGATAATAATTTATAAATCCCATATACCGCGATATCCCGTCTTGAAACGGGATCGGTATTGTGCTAATGTCTGTGGATGCAGGGAAACAGGTTGGAGGGATCCAACTGGATTCCTCAAACAATTGAATTGGTTTCAATATTATGTGTTGATTTCATTTTATCATAATCCCTGTGTGATAATCTGTATGATTGAAACCGTTGAAGGCTAAAATTTAGCCGAATAAAATTCTGGTACCATTAGATACCGGAAATAAATAAAATTTCAGTTTTGAAATAAGTAGTAGATAAATTTGTAAAATGGTTTGAATTGGGATATTTGAATTATTATAAATGGTTTATATAAAAAGATTTATAAAATGGTTATTTATAAATAAAAATACTGGAATTATAAAACGAGTTTTTATAAGCGTTAAAATGAATTATAAATGAATTCATAAGTGAATGAAATTTATAAAATTGTGAAGTTATAAAAGGGAATGATTTTTGTAAAATAAGTGAAGTATAAATAATTTACTTATAAATTGGGCTTTAGCATTTAAATAAGATATAAATAGAATTTGTTAATTAAGGGATTTTATAAGTTGAAGTTTTTATAAAATTATAGATGTGAATTTATAAACGTTATTTTATAAATCCAAAATCAATTGAATTCGATAGATTAAACATAGAAGTTTATTAAGGGAGATGTATCCACGAATTTGGACAGTGGATAACCTTTTAAATAGAATGTGTAGAAAATGTTGAATTTGGGTTAACAAAGTATATTCACGATTTTGGATAGTGAATAATATATTAAAGAAATGTTTTGGGAAAATGATATTTTTAAATAGAATTAAAACGATTTAAAGATGGTCTAAAATGCATCAAATGTCGAAACCGTAGATTTTAACATTCATTGTTGAAATAGACGTTTTCAAGAAATATAAGGAAATAGTGGACGATAACACTGTTGTTATAGTAAATGATTTCCGAATGGAAATGTTTTATATAGTATTGGGATATATATATCTATTTAATTTCGAATCCCTATACTAGTGATTTTGGGTTGTCGTAACGATGTTTTACGCAACATTCGTTTTGACCCAAATAATGGGTTTAATAGAATGTTTTCCTTAAGAAATGAAATATATACTTAATATTAATTTAAGTATATCGAATATTTTCCAAATGTTGAAAATAAATAGATTTGTGAAATACTTATTAGTAAATAAGTAGGGAAATGTTTTTCCAATATGAAATGAACGTTTTGAGAATTATCTTTTTAAAGGTAAATTGAAAGTGAATAATTGTAATCGATTTGAAAATTGTATATTCACAGATATTGTGGAAATGTAAATTCAATATGGAATTTATAAATGAAATTGGGAAAATTGGTTTAAAAATAAATATCGATGTATTTTTGAAGTATGGAAATTATATATATATTGTAAAGATATTTTTGGAAAATAAATAATTTGAAAAATTATTTGAAATCTGGTGATGTTGTGCATACCTATTGATAGTTAAATAACTGACTATCAATATTTACCTTTAAATAGGTATTTGTTGTGATAGCTTGAATTTGAATGCTACACTTATTTTAAAAAAAATAAGTGCTCACTATTCGGGTTAGCCGGGAAAGGACCTTGGGGTCGTATAACCCATTCCGAATATGTGATACGTCGTAATAGATAGCATTGATGACCGGTGTTGAAGACCGGATATTTTTGAAAACGGAAGGATTATCGTCGCATGTTTCTACATCGGCTGATCCCCGATATAGAAATTTATTACCTTTTGTGATGGGAAGTCCGGTCGTGATTAGTGAATATCCGGATTGCAAGGACTTCTTTGTAAGTGCCTTCGGTTCCATTCGATCTCGAAACGGACTTGTATGGATGTGTATCTGACGTTACAGTTTGAGATGTAAAGCTGGTTTCTATCAAATATATTTTCGTTGGTGGCGGAGAATTTATTCTCTTAGCTTAACACCCTTAGAGGTTATGTAGTTGATGGTTACTACTAATACATTCCCAAATTGGTAATGTGGCATACGAAGTGCTGTTGAGCATTTGTTGAATCAAAGCACAGCTTTTGTATAAAGCGTGGCATTGTGGACGAGACTTCGTCGGACCTCACACCCCAAAAATGGTCAAAACAGGAAGGATGCGGCAAGGTTATCGGGGGTAGCGCCCTTTAGTGTATGTCATTCCTTCTGGATAGAGGTGGTATCATGGTATGGAGCCCAGATATTTAACCTATGTTGTTGCTGCAAATTTATTACTTTGTGGTTGTTGGAATCGAGGATCCTCGGATATAGATCGGTTACGATCGGGGAATGACATATTCGGGTCAGTAGTTACCTAGTTTGAAAGGTAACCCGGCCTTGTGTTGGCAAAGATCCGGTTAGGTTCTCGGGTCGTCTTTCCAGAGGCGTACCCATGTGGCAATGGGAAGTTCCTTGGCCTGACCATTTGTTGGAAATCCAAAGAAACAATACGATCTTGTACGGTTTTAGTTATAGAACCTATCATTCACTTATGGTGGCGCCCCACTGTTTGGATGGTAGCTATAGTAGGCATAAGTGCGAAATGCCTATGCTGGCTAAGATTTATATCTTTACTTTCGAAATGTTTTCTACACTATGCACTAGTAATAATATCAAATGTTTCTTTTTATTGCGTATCTAGCATCTTTGACTATCATAAGGAGAAATCTCCTTTGATTCTGCGTTTGTATTGTGTGTGTGTGCGGGAGGCCTTATGGTAGTCTCATTTTCTAAAAAAACATTGCGAATCTATTTTAAAATTATCCTGTACTTTGTTTTTAAAAGAAAAGATAAACTGTTTTAGTTCTCACACCAGTCACATGACTAACTCGGAGATTATTGTTTTCCTTCCTAAACTTTGGGTGCCCACCAATTTCCACACGGGCAGTCTAGAGTCAGGTTATCAGGATATTCTGGAATTCAGGAGTTGTTGGAGGCAAGCTGGATGGCATGGCGTATTCACTAGTATATAGTATTTCCTTTCCGTTGTTTGTTATTGTTTGTTGTTGTACACTCTGATGATGTAATGTAGTGTAATAACTGATATAGTTCTTTGTTTAAAGATTATTCATTTATCTATTATATGTTGTTCCGCTGCGATTGTGAGATTCTGATATTGTTTTCTGTTTCTTTTTCTCTCTTCTTCTATCTTTTTCTTCTTCTTTAACCATAATGGTATGATTTTCTGGCATTTGATTGCTCGGCAGTTGATACAGTGGACGTATTGATGTCGGTTTTCGAGCGTCGAAAAGTCGCACCCGTTACAGCTTCATGAACTACTATGTACTTTTAAATTCTGCTATGAGTTATTCTGTTTGTTCTATGTCTGTGATTCTATGTATTTGATTTTTATTTGCTCTAAATTTATTTACAATCTGTTATTTCGCATCATTCAAGTTCGACATGTGTGGATTATTGTCGATTTAAATGGTAAGAAATGGCGGGTCGTGACATATTGTTTCTTTGTGCTCCATTGTATTTATGCATTCTAATCCGGTCCCTCTTGTACTCACAAATTCCTGATCTGATCCCTCTTGTACTCAAAAATTCAACTGATTGATAAAGCTATTTCATCTAAGTGGACATAGGCATTCAACACCGAACCACTATAATCTGTTTATCGTTGTTTTTTACTTGTTTTCTGCTTATTCCCTCTGTTTTAATCTTGATTTCTTCATTTATTTCTCTGCATATAATCTATTGGGTGTTTGTGTCAACTATTGGTGCAAACAGATTAAGACTAATGTATAACACATACTATTCAATACTTAATTTTTAAAAATTAAGGATTAATAGGCAATCTTTAATATTAAAAAAAGTACTATTTTTTACTTAGTAATTATAATGGATAATTATAGTATATGTCTAATATTTCAAAAAATTTAAAGTTTTGAAGTTTTCTAAAATAAATTTAAAAATATTCAAAATTTTGAAGAAATTTTTTTGAAATTTTTATAAAATTCAAAAAATAGAAATCTATATGAAATTTAAATTTGTAAAATACTCAAAATGTGTTGCATGAATACTTGAAGATAGGTTTGAGTTGATATCTTGGTATCTGAATTTGATGATACCTAATGCCATTTATTTCATTCTCTTCCCTCTAAAAAGTTCATTTCCTGCCCTTAACACTAGCCTTATATTTAATCCCTTATAAAACCAATTTAGAAGCCCTTTCATGTTTCAAAATTCCTCCTTTTCTAGAAATTAGCCTTCACTAAAATAAATTTCAGTTTCCACAAATTAAAAGCACCTTCCTCCTAAAAATTCCATCTTTTTTGAAAAATAGTCTTCGCAAAATAAATTCGAATCTCCTCAAAATTGAAGATCGATCATGATGCCTAAACTTGTACTACCGTCGTGCCCAGAGATTAAAGCTTCACCGGATGCTGCTTGATCTACCGCCATAGGGTTCGTACTATGCCTAAAGACAAAAGCTCCACAACTTATTGATGAAAATTTCCAATCTGAGTCTGGTAATGGATTACATTGCTTAATTTGCAAAGTGAATCTGGTAGTAGATCTGGTGAGATGTGCCTGGAGTCTTATCGTCTTCTATTGCTTCTTCAGTCACAACTTTTGTGGTGGAGGTTTAAGATTCACCAAGATGGTTAGTAAGTTGAATATTTTATCTTGGATTGTTTCAACCTTTGGGATGTTGATCAATTTTCATAACAAATGTTTGTCCACAGGCGAAAAATGCTTAAGATGATGAGTTTATATTGGCATTGTAGACACCGTGTAGAAACAATTGTGACATTTCCCGAAGAATCTGAAGAGATAAAAGTACATGTTATAGTTTTTAGCTTCACTTGGTTTTTATGGATTTAATTTAGTTGGTTTCTACATATAGGAGTTCACTAAAACACTTGAAAGTCTACCACAAAGTAGAATAGTCGACCTAATTTAGAAACGCTACCTTCGTGTTATCACTATAAGTATCCCTAATAATTCTTATTTCATTATAGTTTATGATTCTTTGCTACTTAGCATTTTTAAGGAGAAAATAACCATAATTTAGATTGGAGTTGGTTTGATGGCTTTTTGGCAATTTGGTGGAATTAATGGGATTGCTTTTTACCCAACAGAAATCTTTATGTTGGCAAGTAGATGACATTAAATTCATCCTCTAGGTCTTGACTAGACACAAGGTCTCGATCGCGACAATCGTCACTATATTATGGATGTAATGTTAATACTAACAAGTTTTATTTGGACCTGGCATTCGTAATTTAAACCGAAACTAAGTGTTTTCTACTATGCGTATTCATCAAGTAAAAAATCAATACATAGAACATGATTTAGTAATGTTCTTTAATAACTAGTAGATATTGTTGGAAATGAACTTATCTGGTGCATTGTATTATTTAACCTTGGATTAAAGGAATAATTTTTTATAATATGTAGTAGCTCTTATAAGTTAGGATTTGGTAGAAAACAATTTTGCCAAGTCAAAATAGGCTTTTATACGATAAATATAGGGATGGGAACTAGCTGCCTACGTACATGACCATTGTAAGGGAATTAACAACTCATATGCACATGACATGTAGTACAAGTTTTATGATAATTACCACTTTATCTTTTTTGATTTCCTTTGCTATGCTTTTTGGTAACTAATTTGCAATAGCTTATGTTGTGATTTGCATACAATTTATATTACTTGTTTTCATTTTTGTTGTAATAAATATTATGGGTAATATTTAAGAAATGTTGTGTTGTTATTGTACTACCAGCACAAAGTTCATCTTAGGACAATAATATGCTTAATTTATATTATAATTATTCTCACTCAATCTGGCTTGAGTTTATATAACATAATGTTTTACTCTGATATATGACTAACAATGAACAATTGTTAGACTCAAATTTTGTGTGTGGCTAAAAAGATCATTCAAAATCAGTTGTATGGAAAGATGGTATATGTGCTTATATTTACAAAATTTTCAAATTCAATTTGATATTGTTTCAAGTTTGAAAACCTGAAATTATATCTATTTTTTGCTTCAGTTGGCATTTGCTTCAGTCGTTTGGAAACGACCGCAGCAAATGACCATCAATTGTTTTGATATACATGCTCAATTTCTCTAGACGTTGCCAAATGATTGAAGCAAATGCAGGTCATTTAGTTCAGTCATTTTCTAATGACTGAAGCAAATGACCATCATTTGCTTTGGTCGTACAACCGACGCAGTAGAAAATGACCTGTTGCGTTGTCTTCATTTTCTTCAGTCATACAACCGAAGTAACAAGTGGGTAACGATCGAAGCAAATGACTATTTTTGTAGTAGTGTATTACATTCACATGTATGTTTGAAATAAAGGAAAAAATTATTCGATTCTTCCAAAAATATGCCAACACAAGGTTTTTGTTCTATATGCGTTTATTATATTATGTTATGCTATGTGTATTAGAAAATATTGCATTTTATGCTATAATCATATTTTCTAATTTTGTTTGCATTAAATAACGGAAAAATTATTATTAGCTCTTTATTTCACATGCTTGTCCTTTCAACATTCTAATTTTGATCTACAACACCATGTATAATCATAATTTTTCTATCATGTTAGCATTTTTTCTAGTTAATTACACATTCTCAAAATGTATCTTTATTAAATCATATAGTGCTATTCCTATTTATATTATTTACACATTTTCTTAACAAACTAGGATTTGTTCAGGAGATTGGAATCCTCATAGTTGGAAGATACATAGTTCACAAGTCAATTTTCTTTTAGAAGCTAATAATACTAAAATGATTCATCAACAATGGTACGTTAGGCGTAAATTTAGTAGGTCAAGTTGTGAAACTATTAATTTTTACTTATGCTTTCAATTTCAAAAAATAATGATAGGTTTAGGTAAAAAATACTGATGTAAGTCTATCTACCAGTTAATACTTCCAAATATGAAGTGGGCTCCTAGCATCATCATTGCTGGCCTATTGGTCCTAGCTACAGAGACCTTTGACCACTATGTATAGCTTTATAAAAACATAATAGCCATACTACTAACGCATCTATCGTCACTAAAGTCTTAGCCATGTGAGAGACAATACCAAGTCATTTAATATCTTATTAATAAGGACTTGGCAAACCCCAGACCATTTAATACTTATATTCTAGGTAGCCCATTGTCATTTAATACCGAACCAAGGCAAACTCGACACTAGTGCTGTCTAGTTGACATCACTTGGAATCTCATTAGGATACTTAATACTTCTTTATAAGAGAGAGGCGGACCCTATATCAGCCACTTATTACCTCAAACCTAAAGCGAACCATTCCTAAGATATCCACTACCACTCCTAATCGATAATTCGAATCATTTAATACCTCAAACAACCACTTAATACCTCTAATCCCTAAGCGGATCCTATTTTTCCCATAATTGTTTCCCATAGGTCCTATGATTGGTGATGACCCACATCAGTAATATGCGTACACAACTACTAGTAGCCTCTAAGTAAAGGGCTGAATTCCGTTATGCTACTTTACTGACCTCGCATCCCAATCTTCTTAGCCTAACTAATTATTCTTTGGGTCCTATGGTTAAAGATTTCTCACATCAGTAGGAAGTATACATAACTACTGGTAGCTTCAAAGTGAATGGCAGACTTGAATTGTGTAACTTTACATCCCAACCTACTAAGCCTAATTAATTATTCTAGAACTTATTAACTTAAGCCATATTATTCTAGGCTTTACTATTACTAAGGTTTATCATCATAAATTGGATATTCGACTTAGCCTACTAACCTACTTCCATTTATTTAAGGCCATATAAGTTATTTTAAATATTCAATTACCCATAAATCCCTTTTATTTGCTTCTTCCATAACTTTCAATTTGTCCATGATAAAGAATATCAACAAAACGGACATTTCTTAAGACATTTATGTATATTTACTAATCTCAAATTAGTAGTAGTTCATAATTATTTCATAGTTATTAATTTAACTTCTTTATTCATTAGTCTTATTAATCCAACTATCCTATCATTTATTTTTAACTACCAAATTCATTCCATATTTTTTTACCCATAATCAGAATTACAACCTTTCCTCATTCTTCTTCCTAATTCCGATTCACAAATCAATGTTATTACCATGTATAAGTAATATCATAACAAGTGTTATGCATAAATCGTCATATCTATTAGCGTGAATAAATACGTATAAATACCTACATCTACCAAATATATTCAAGTCATAGATCTTTAACTAGAACATTCTTTTCCATATTTAATATACTGAAATTACATTTCTTACGAAAATTTTCCGCTGTGGTTTCCATAAATTAGTTTGAAACAAAAGATCAAGAAAAAAAGGAAAGATTTGACTCCTTTGAAACAGCAAGGAACGATTATTTTCCTTTCATTGGAATTGATAGTGCAAACTAAAAAGAATAAATCTGTACTTTATACATCACTTCTATTTCATTTGCATATATTTCTTAAATCAAATGCTGCATTTTCTATGCAATTTGAAAACACAAATGAATTTATAAAAATCAAATGAGTGTTCTTCCTACAAATTATACTACAAAAAATTCTCAATTCAACATAATTAGGGCAATATCAAAATCATACTAATAATCTATAATCCAATTTCAGATCTGGAATAAATTTCATATCTAATCAATATTTACAACTATAACTTTAGGACTGAATTTCAGATTATGGTGTAACAATTCTTCCAATCAGATCTCCTAGGAATATATAGGCGATGTTTATTACATTCAAATTTCAGCCTACAAATCACATATATTTATTCATTTTGGTATAAAAATAAAAAGTATGCGAGGAATAGATTTAAAATCATAGACAATATATAAACATCCTACCCATCTTCTAAAGTGTTACAAATCTCCAAATCTAAAGTAAAACCTTTGATTCAAGTCCATTTCCTTTTTATTCCAAGAAATATGTGTCAAAAGGGTGCATATATATTAGAATAATAGATCTGAGATGAGGTTTGGGATTGAAAGGATATACAAATATATAAATACAAATATAGATATATATGTATATTACCTCGTTATCGTGTAGTGTTAATTCGCTTCTCTTCTTCTCTTATTTGATTTCTTTCCTTCTCTGAATTGCGTATATACAAATATAAATATTATATTTCATAATTTAGAAAATAGTGGAAAAAAAAAATCTAGAAAAACTTCGCTGCTGCTTTCAGAAAAATATGAGAAGAAAAGAGAGGGTTAACCTAAATTTATAGGCACTCGAATCAACCATGACTGTTAGATTGAATCGTATAAAATCCGGGATGTTCGGCCAAGGCAAACCCTACTTGCCATGGTGCCAATCAGTCGACCGCTTCATGGCACTGGTTAATTGCTATATGTCGACCGGTCACAATGAACATGTCGACCTTTGGGTTCCAAGAATTATTATATAAAAGCTAATTTTTCTAATCTTATAATTTCATTTTTAATTTTTTTTTCATCCGTAACTTCTTCGTCCGGACTTCGATCGCAAAACTTCAAATATGAAAGTTGCTTAGAGTTTCGCTGCGAACGCAATGGTAAAAGTTTATGGGAAAATGCCATCGTATGCATAAATTCCATTTATTGTGCGTAATTAACTAACTAATTAGATAACTAATGCTGAATTTGTGAGGTGTTAAATTTCCCCTCTTAAAAGAATTTCGCCCTCGAAATTATACCAATGACTAAATCATGGTTCTACCTCACAATTATTCAAGACTACTCAATCAATTAGTGTACAATTAATTTTGCGACCAATGTGCACAAGCGCATAGTCAATCACAATATATAAAACATGTATGCAGATTGATTCTAAATCGATCCCTCCTATATAAATGCTTTTCCTTTTGAAAATATTTTAGAAAATATGGTGCAAACAACCTATATATACCGGCAGCTTTACATGTATACAAAATTTGAAAAATCTTTTAACCAAAAATCCTCATACTCCTACGAATAGGAGTAAGGTACAACCAATTTTTATCTAATTCCTACCGACCAAAAACCTAACGTGTCGAAATCTCGCTTCCTAAACGTTACTACAATGCTAGAAAAAGGGAATTAGGTGGATAATTTTACATTCCTACTGTTCTATGAGCTATCCATTCTCCATTGTATAGTGGAAATTTCCTGACTACCTTAGATTTACTCCAAATTTTCCATGCACAAAATGCATAAGGAGGCATTTTTTCAAGCTCTAAAGTGAAATTGAGTCCAAAAATAGACTCACGTGCATCATCGACAAAGTATGGGAATTGAAATTCCTAAGCTAAATTATTTTTCCCTTATTATCGCTTGCATTTCATCGTATCGTCAATTCTAATACACCGCTAAAGTCACATTTCTAATCTATTTTCCTTCCCTAGGCTTTGCATGTGGGCTCCAAAATCAAAAACTTCATAAAAACCTTTTCCACTTTTAAAATTCTTACGTCGTTTGAAAAATAAAATTTCAAAATATTTAGACATAAATCTTCCCTTGAAATCAAATTTGGATAACAAATTTAAAAATTATTTGAGTGGCAAAAAATATTTAAAAGCCAAAACTTTTTTTCAAGCGAAAATTTTTAAATCAAGAGAAACTTATCAAAATATTTTCCTTCTTAAAATTTTTGATAATTTAAGCCATATTTTTCGCGTTAGTCGAAGGTCAGTTATGCGCTAAACCATAAGGTCAATTCTAGCATTCTACAACTATCTGTAACCTATAAAACTTGACATTTTCTTTGTAAATGTCATCATACTCAGTTATTCAAAAAATAGCTTTTAAGGAACATGAACATTGACCGGTAATTCCAAAATAATTTAACATGTCTTTAGCTTTCTAAAATTTCTACTTATTTAAAACTCCCATTCTCACATTGCATTTACTATTAATTAAGTGACCTTGTCAGATTTTCTTATTTATACCATTTCTTCAAAACATACATATAAGAGTGGTTCACATATTTGGAACTAACAACATAATAAATAAATAGAAATACATATCATCATATCGTGCCTACCTTAAAAAGATACAACTAACAGTTACAACTCAACAACCTAAAAAAAAAGAACTAATGCTAGATAGGAAAACTACAACAACACCTTACAGAACCTAAAACACTACCCACAGACTATGGGATGCTCCCGATCCTCGACGAGAACTCGAGCCAATGCCGCTACCTCAAACAGGGTGAAGCACATCAGCTAAGCACCTAATCCTCACGACTCTAATGCTGTAGCTCGATCCTCATCTCTCGTTGGTTGGGGTAGATCCCCTGGATCTTTGTCTGGATCTACCGAATGGCGACTATATTGGAACTTTGATGACCCTAGGTGCCATATCCCTACTCAGCCTTCTACTACGGTGGATGCTCTACTATAGGCTTGGCTGCCATAACAGCTGGAAAAGGAATTCCCATTTTCCTAAAAGAGGCTCTATCGGTGGTAGGCGAAACCTTAGTTTGGACAATCTCTCCACTAAGATTCACCCCGTGTCATCTGATGACGAGAGTGAATAGTTGACAATATGGAAAGTAACTCTGTGGGATGCCAACTCCCTAATTGAAAAAATGAATCATAAGAGTACATGCCCAATTGACGGCTGCACCATCCATAACTGCATTGGTTGTCTTCCGCACCCAAAGATAAATATGATCATAACTCCTTATCTTAGGGACGATATTGTGCTGAATGATGCACATAACAAGATGGGTAGTCAAACGCAGATTCTCCCTCCTCCAAACATTAATATCCTAAGAAAAGATCCACTGCAAGATCTTTGGATCAGTGAACTCAATATCGCCCAAATCCAAAACATCCACTGAAATCCCCAAAATGGCACTGAAGTCGTCATCAAACATCTCGGTCCCTCCCCTTTAACCTCCGATTGAATAAAACTATTGCATTCATCTAAATTCAACGCTAAATGACTGTCAGAAAGGGGAATGCAGCATGAGTAGCATTCCAACTCAAAAGTCTCAAAGCGTAGGTTCGGTACAAGTCCTGCTGCTATTCGTCGACGGAAATTCTATCGGTTTAGAAAACCGTCGAAAGAATTTAAATTAAAAAATAACCGCAAGCGCACGGTGTACGAATGTAGCACGTGGCGAATATGGGTCGATCCGTAGGGAATTGATGATATTAAAATTCTATTCAATCAAATTATACTGAAGTCGAGAGTGAATAGCTAGAAATGTAAGAAACTAACAAAAACTAGTAAAAGAAAATGATAAAAAATATGAGTGTTAAGACAATTTAGAGGCAATTTACACTCTCTAGATCACGTAAATCAACAAAATGAAGTTACGGTCTCTCTTTTCTTGTCATTAGTGAATTAGTTGATGTGCTTATCATAAGTATGGTATATTTGTGCTATTAATTAGCTTAATATAAACCATCAAACTATAACACAACCACTAATACACTTTTAAATATCATAAAATATGACAACAAAGTTGAAAGCAAAATCTATTTTAAACATGGCCTATTAACTATTAATTATAAATATAAGCCATTAAATTTTAATTTCAACAATCACTTCTTTGCCATAATCATATGTAGATGAAGAGGCAATTTGTGTTTTGTTTGTTTAAGCATAGCCTATTTGTTATGAACAACATAGACTATCAAATTCAAAGCTAAACAACATCATTAAACCACTTCAATCATTCTCATTAAGCATAAAAAGAGAGCATAAACATCAAATTAAGTTGAAGCTACATGATTAGAGATCTTCATTACCCCTAAATTGAAGGGGTTTAGCCTCTCATATTTGTTATCATGTGAACAAATGTAGCTTGAAACATGAGAGAAAAAGAAAAAGAAAGTAAGATAAAGAAAAACTATTCTACTTGCATGAAAAATAAATCTACACTACAACAATAAAGTAAATAAGCATGAAAAGAAAAAGAACATTTATTGAAGTTGCATAAAAAAATTACATAAAAGAGAAATGGATAAGTAGCCATGAAAAGAAAGAAGAGAGCTTGGTTTTATTTTGAGCCTAAAACTAACTAAAGAGAGACTAAGTAAGAGGAGGAGGGTGTTACATGAAACATAAGGGGTTATTTATACATGCATGAAACTCTAATCCATAATTTGGGGAATGACCAAACTACCCTTGAGAAAGTGTGGAGGCCAAGTAATCATTAGCTTCTACTAATCATTATTTAAGTGTACATGAAGCCATTAATTCCATAAGCATATGCATTAGCCTCTAATTTGTACATTAAGGTGGTGGGTAGGTTGGGTCCTCCGTGATCTTCACTTTGAATTAATTCCATCTTCATTCCTTTATATTCTTTGTGCATGCATATTCCTTCATGAAACCACTCCTATTTGAGACCAAATTCCTACAAATATATATATATATATATATATATATATATATATCCAATTAATTTTTCTCAAAAAAAAAATATGCATACAAATGACCATTTTGCCCCTATATGAAGATGGATATGTGACAATTTGGAATTAATATGGATTTTGTTTAAAACAAGTTAAATTACCCAATATGATCATTTATTTAATTTAAAAAGAATAAATATGGTGGTAAAAATATGCACATTTACGTGCACATTAGCTGCCTCGAATAGTTCTTCCACCCCAAAAGCAGCAAAGTCTCCAAACTTCACTGGTTTCCATGAAGGAACTTGAAACTATCAAAGCTGAGAAAAGTGGAGATCTTCTGGTCATTCTGGTCCAGCCACCTGATCTCTTGAGAGGTGACAACAGGGTGGTGTGGGGAGGAATCGGTAGTGCAGGGAGGTTCCATGGACTGAGAAGTAGAAAAATAAGGTTTAGATCTGGAGTGGAGGTTATGCAAGATCTAAGATGCAAAAATTGACGTAAGGGGGAGGCGAGGCTGTTGCTTATTGGAGAGGGAAGAAGCGGCATCACCTAGAGGTGGAATAGGGAAGTGGGAGATGATTTGGAGGAGGAAAGGGTGATTTGGTTTCGGTTGTAATGGAGAAGGGGAACTCGAATGCAGGTGGGAAAAATTAGACATGACTTTATAGTCGCGTTCCAGTTTCAAGTTGGGCAAAAGACCATTGACCGATTGATCGCTCTATGGTTACCAGTCGACTACTAGGTGGTCGATTGCTTTATAGCATTTTGCATAAGTTGAACCTAGACTCTCAATGGGCCGGGTTAAATAGATGATAATGATATTGATAATGGTAATCTCATGTCGTGCCTTCTTCTCCAAAATGAAACAATCATAAAAGTCTATACTCTCTTCATAAAGGTACCAACCATACCATTTGGATTTGTGAACCTTTCCACCGCTATTCCGTAGGACCTCGGACTTATATTACTTTAACCATCAACGATTTTAAAAAATCAAAAATATTTCAACTATTATTTCCTGTAAACTTCACATGGAAATATTTTTCCAATAGCTGATCGGTACAACAACACATTTAATTTTATACCCCAATAAAATTAAATTTCATACCTATTTTTTCCGTCCCTTAAAAGAGAGAAAAATTTAAAAACTTTGATATTTGCAAACATGCAAATCATTAGGCTAAATATTGACCCTTTGAAACTCATTTTCAAATCGAAAAACTATTTTCTTGCCAAAAATAAGAATCAAACCTTTATTGATACATATACACACGCACACACATATAAACATTTAAGGATTTCAAAACCTACTTCTTTATGAATAAAAATTTCTTAACACGACCAACTTAGTGGTATACATGCTTCTTGCAAATAAAATTTCAAAACTTCCCAAAACAAATCTTTTGGAAAGAAAACCTTTCGAAAACCTTTCCAAATCTAAGGCATTTCAAAAATATACTCTAGTTTGCCATTTAAAGGTGGTTGATGGACATTCCCTTTCCATAACTGGTTTTTGGATGTTTGCAACATATAGAATTCTATGTTTTTCTTATTTGGAATAATTGTGTGTCTTCGACTGTAAGTCTTTATCAAGATCTAAAGTCACAAGGTAGTTAGAATCTCAACCATCAAGTCGAACATCTTCCAGTCTGTTGGATTCTGCCATATGTCGTACTCATGTTATTCTCTACCAATGTCTTACACATTGCCAACACTCCATGGAGTAATTGAAGTTGGCATCGAAATCTTAACTCTAAGATATTTCCAACCTGTGGTTGCTTTGTCATTCCTTCAGAGTGGAACTGCAACTACTTCTATAGTCGGGATTCTTCGAGTCTAGCGTAAAAATATAATAGTAATAGATAGGAAAGTACAAACATTCTCTCAACTTATCCTAATTCCATTAATCAACTAACCTAAGCTTTGATACCAAATGTAACAACCCGCACTTTAGTGAGCCTAATTTTGGCAAGAATCGAAACCTAAGTCCATCAAAGCACGGATCATTGGATTTGATACCTGAAATAAGCATGAGCATTATCAAAGATTGGTAAAATCTAAACTCATAATGGAAACAATAATATGATATAAATATCGACTACGACTACTGCCTAAGAATTAATTGTTTTCCTTGGATATTTAATTGCCACATAAGCATTGACCATGAGAGATAAGAAGACTTCTCCAACAACCAATCCATTCAGGCTCCAGTAACTTATTCCTCGAAACATATCTTGTGGGTTGTAATGAGGAGGATTCTGAACAATGTTCCAATGGTTGGAAAATCTATACAGTGTCCATAACATAAATTTATAGTTATTGGTTTTATTTAACTATTATGTCTACTATTCTAACATTAATCAGATTAACCTAATATTGCACACACGATATTCCTACCTAGCACAATTCATCTAGCTACCCTTCCCAATGTATAAAATACTGACGCAAGTCTCTCAGCCACTTATTACTTTCAAATATAAAGCGAGCTCTTAGTATCATCATCGCTGGCCTATTAGTCCAAGCTACAGAGACCCTTGATCACCATTTATGACTTTATAATACATAATAGCCATACTACTAATGGATTTATCGTCATTAAAGTCTTAGACGTGTGAGAGACAGTATCCAAGCCACTTAATACCTTACTAATAAGGACTAGACAGATCCTGACCATTTAATACCTATATTCTAGGTAGGGATTGGTCATTTAATACTTAACCCAAAGCAGACTCTTCACTAGTACTATCTAGCTGACATCACTTGGAATCTCACTAGGACATTCAATACTTCTTTATGGTAGAGAAGCGGACCCTAATCAGCCAATTAATACCTTAAACCCAAAGTGGACCCTTCCCGAGATATCTATTATAGCTCCTAACCAATAATTCAGATTATTTAATACTTTTTAAAAAGGAAAGAGGCGAGCCCTCAAAATCCCACTTAACACCTTTAACCCTTAAGCAAATCATATTATTCCAATGATCGTTTCCTATGGATCTTATGATTGATGATGTCCCACATCAATAATAAGTGTACACAATTGTTGGTAGCCTCTGAGTTAAGGGTAGATTAATGTTATGTCACTTTACATACCTCGCATCCCAATCTTCAAATACAAACTAATTATTCTATGGGTCTTATGGTTAAAGATGTCTCACATCAGTAGGAAGTATATACAATTGATAGTAGCCTTAAAGTGAAGGGCAGACTTCTGTTTTATAATTCCACTGATCTTGCATCTCAACTTACTAAGCCCAATTAATAATTCTATGCTTTAGTAACTTAAGGCATATTATCCTAGGCTTTACTATTACTAAGCCTCATCATCCCAATTGGATATTGGACTTAGCATACTAACCTCCATAAATGTCGATTTTTTGATGATAAAGAATATCATCCTAATAGACATTTCTTAAGACATTTATCTATATTTACTAATCGATTAGTAACCTTTTCTAACTATTCCATAGTTATTAACCCAACTTCTTTATTTATCAGTCTGATTATTCCATCTACCGTATTAGTTATTTGTAACTCCCAAATTCATTGCACATTTACTAACCGTTAATTGGAGTTAAAACCTTTCCTCATTCTCCTTCCTAATTCATATTCGCAAATCAACTTTACTCCTACATATAACTAATATCTTACACAAGCTTTACACACAAATCGTCATATTTATTAGCGTGTGTAAATACATTTAAATACCTACTTTTACCAAATATATTCCAGTCACAAATCTTTAACTAGAATATCGTTTTCCATATTTAATTTGATAAAATTGCTTAGGACTGTTCTCTATTGTGACTTTAATAAATTAGTTTAAAACAAAAGATCAAGATAAAAAGGAAAGATTTTCCTTGTTTGAAATTACAAGGAATGATTACTTTCTTTTTATTGGAATAGACGATGTAAACCACGAAGAATAAATTTATACATTGCACATCTCTTTCTTTTCATTTGCATATATTCCTTACTAAATCAAATGCTGCATTTTCTAAGCAATTTGAAAGCACAAACAGATTTATAAAACCAAATGAACGTTCTTCCTATAAATCAAACTATGAAAAATACCAAATTCAACACAATTAGGGTAATATTCGAAATCATACTAACAATCTACAACCCAATTCCAAATCTAGAATAAATTTCATATCTAATCGATATTCACAACTATAACTTTTGGGACAGATTTCAGATTATAGTGTAATAATAATTCCAATCGGATCTCCTACGAATATGTAGGCGATGTTTATTACATTCAAATTTTATCCTATAACTTATATATTTTATTCATTTAGGCATAAAAACCAAAAGTATGCCAATGGAATAAATTCAAAATAATAAACAATATATAAATTTACCACCCACCTTTTCAAAGCATTCCAAATCTCCAGATTTGAAGCAGAACCTTTAATTTAACTCCATTTCCATCTCATTCCAAGAAATATGTACAAAAGGGGTATATACATATGTTAGAATTATTGACCTAAGAAGTGATTTGGGGTTGAAGGGAAATATAAATATATAAGTTCAAACACATGCACACAAACACACACACACGCACACACGCACACACATATATATATATAACGTCGTTATCGCATATCGTTGATTTGCATCTCTTCTTCTATTATTTGATTTCTATCCTTCTCCAAATTATATATATACAAATATAAATATTATATTTTATAATTTAGAAAATAGTGGATAAGAGAAATTGGTAGAGCTTCTCTATATCTTTTAGAAAAATATGAGAAGAGAAGAGAGGGTTAGGCTTGAATTTATAATCAATCGAATCAACAAAGCCTTTAGATTTAATTATATATAATCTAGGCTTTTTGACCAAGGCAAACCCTTGCCACCATGGTCCCAACTGGTCGATCACTTTATGGCATCGGTCGGCCGCTACATGTCGATCAGTTGCAATGAACGTGTTGACCTGTGTGTCCTGGGAATTATTGTACAAACGTTAATTTTCTATTTTAATTATATTCATTTCCAAATTCATTTTTTGCCCTTAACTTTTTTATATGGACTCTGATTGCAAAACTTCAAACATGAAAGTTGCTAAGAATTTTATTATGAACGCAATGGTGCAAATTTCACAGTCAAATTCCATTATTTGCACAAATTCTATTTTTGGAGCCTAATTAACTAACTAACTACTTAAATAACTAAGTCAAATTCTCAGGGTGTTACAATAATAAAGTAAATGTATTAATCATAATTATTTTGGCTTTCCATTACATATATCAACAAATATATATTTATATGTACAATTTATATTTATTTTTATAATAAATATATTAAATTTTGTACTTTTATGTATATGAAATCAATGTAAATGATTTTATAATCTACAAACTAAGATGAGTCTTATATAATTATTTATTTCCTTTTAGCTTACTGCCGAATGAATTTAATACAACATTTGTTGAAATCATTACTAACTATGCTTTCGGTTTTAAGAATAATGTTAGTTTTGATTTTTTTTAGTGTTTTTAGTTTTTAAAACTTTTACTTCAATTTTTAGCCAATATTAAAACTATGGAAAAGTCATAAGTTTTATAAAAAAGTCCCAAGTGTGCTTTTCCATAGTTATACATTTTTCTCTAAAAAAGACCCAAGTCAATTACATAAATTCTTAATATTTATACATCTTTTTTTATAGAAAACCCAATTTGAATTTATGTAATTGACTTGGGATTTTTTATAAATAAATGTATAACTATGGAAAAGTACACTTTTTTATAAAACTTATGTACTTTTCCATAGTTTTCAAATTCACTAAAGTTGGAAGTAAGAGTTTTAAAAACTTAAAGAATTAAAAATGTCAAAACTAACATTATTCTTAAAACCAAAAGCATAGTTAGTAATGCTTTCAATAATTTAAGTTTATAAATGTTGTATTAAATTCACTCTGCACTAAAATAATAAAGGAAATAAGTAGTTGTATAAAACTCATCCCATTTGTAGATTATAAAATCATTTGCAATGATTTCACATATATAAAATTACAAAATATGTATATTTATTTGTAATTGTAAATTGTATATATAAACTTATATTTATTGATATATGTAATAGAAAGTTGATGTAATTATGATAAATACACTTACTATGTTATATTTTAATCAAAAGAGAATTATTATTTGCATTCTACTATATTTCCTTTTGCTTTGATTAAAAGATTAATTACACATTAATTGTTTAGTTCTCTCTGATGCCAATTAAATGAATTAATTATCACTAATGAGCATATTCATTCAATTATAATTAAATTACTGAATACTAAGAAACAAAAAATGTAAGAATTTTCATTTTAAATATTAAAAAATAAATAATAAATATGTTATTAGGTTTTCAACTCAATTAAATTAAACATACACTTTAGTGAATTTATAAAAATAATCCATTTTTCTAAACTAAGCATTTAGGTCTAAAAACTAAACGCATAAAAAAAGTAAACCTAACGTACCATGAAATTGAAAGCATGAATGAGAACTAATAGTTTCATAACTTGACCTACTAATTTTTATCGCTAACGTACATTCATTTATGGATCATTTTAGTATATTAGCTTCTGAAAGAAAATTGACTTGTGAACTATGTGTTATCCGAGTTTTTAATCTAGCAGAATCCAGAAGAAGTTGAAAGAACCCCATCAAGTCAAAATAGCTCAAAAGCAAGCCGAAGGGATTGGAACAAGTAGCCAAAGGAAGTCACGAAAAAAATAAGAAAAATACTCTAAGGGCATGGATCGCTGGCGATCTACGGCATTAACTCGGGAGTTCTCAAACAACATCGACGCAAGACGACGAAGGTTATCCACAAGGCAAAGTCCAAAATTAGTCCAAGTATATGGATCAGTAGCGATCCATTACCATGGCTCGCCGGTGATCCATGCTATTTAATCGACCAGCTGCGAACTTCATGGAGCAAGCGAAGGGGAGAATGCTAATGACTTGGCTCGTCTTCAAACCAATCCTATGGATCGCTATGGATCACAAGCGATCCATCCTCTTAGCTCGAGTCATGGAATGACCTCCAGAGTGCCTTCCTATGTTGATCTAAGAGCATATGGCACGTAGGCTTGGCCCAGTAGCTCTCTAATCTCTATAAATACAGTCCTACATGCAAACATCTATGGGATCTTCCGGACTGGTTGCTGAAACTCTGCAGAAAGCTTTCTTTACTCCTCTCCTTCCTCAAAACGGTCATCCAAAGAGTTTACTATGATTCTCCAGTTAACTCTAACATTGGGGACTTTATCTAACTAAGGATATTCAAGAGCTTTGTAATCCAATTAACGCAATCAGTCAATAATAAGACGTAGGCTTCATTAACAATCGAACCGCTATAAAAATCTTCTTGTCTTCTTTCTATTTCTGTCTTTTACATTTATTCTATATATTATTGCTCTATAAGAACAGGATTTGTGCTTTCACACTCAATCCAGGATGTTGATCCATTTTTTGGGTTAACATTTTGGCGCTTTCATTGAGAACCCAACTCAGGGTTTAGATGTAGCTATCAAGTTCTAATGAGATAGGTCCAGAAGATAGATCCTTAATCTTTGCTAAAAAATCTGTTGCATGGAAGCAATGGCTCCAAGAAGGAAGATAACTGCATCTGGAAAGTCCATAGGGGCAGTAGTTGCTGGAGAAGATGTAAGTCATCAGCAAACTAAAGTAAATGGTGCCAACCATCGGAAATCAGGTGCCAGCATCCTCCAACCAACGCGAAGTCGTTATAAGAGACTATTTGAAAAATATGGTTGACAAAATCAACCAAAAAATGGAAAGCAGTCAGAAAGCTCTAATGGATAAGCTCAATGCTCTATTAACCTTGCAGTCAAACTCTGCTCCAAGGACTATAGCTGAAACTACGGCTGTCATAGAACAAGAAAATTTATCTGTATCTGGCCTAAATAGAAGAAACGGGAAGCAGCCGCAAAAAAGGCTTATAGCAGGAATTATGGGAATGGACGCAGAAAGAAATACAAGTACTCCCCACTCGCTGCAAGGCAACCAACTTTAAACTTGAACCAAGGGGTGAAAACCCATGAGAGGATATAGCCGTGTACCTCTACGACTCAAAATATCGGGAATAATTCAATGATGATAAGCTGGAAGAAAATGTCAATGCATTAGATGATGCTATAAATATCCAAACCACCCTAGTCAGGCCAACCACAAGCCAATGGGATACCGAGGGAGTGGTTCTCCCAAAGGCAGGAGAGCCTAAGCTTCAGCCTACTTGCCAAGACCATTTGCAAAGCCAAACACTTGGTGTAGTGACTGACAGCCGTCCCCAGGACTACCGAACATTAGAGGCATTTATCATGGATATGGTTAAGTGGTTGATGAACGAGAATAAAAAGTAGAAGAGATGATGAATGGGGATCTACACCAATTTGGACTCCCTTTACTGATGAGATCTCGAATGAACGATATCCAAAAAAGTTCATGATGCCAACTATTCTATCCTATGATGGGACAAAAGACTCGAAACGCCATTTGTATAAGTATAGTTGGTATGGACGGAGAAAATGCTTCGGAGGCTATTTGCTGTAGATGTTTTCTCATCATTCTGGAAGGAATTGGTTCCATGTGGTTCACTAGGCTTCGCCCAAGATCCATCTCCACTTTCGACTAACTAGCATTTGATATCTCGATCAATTCGGGCTCCATATCACGCAACCTAAAGATGTGGTTTCCCTGTCCGAACTATTCTAAGGATGAAACAAATCGTTGAAGTCTTTCATGAACCAGTTCAATGCCATAGTCACTTAGGTAAGCAATCCAAATGAGAACACGGTTTTCATGGCCTTAGTTTGTGCTACTCATCTCGAAACTGAATTTTTAAAGTGGATCAAAATGAGGCAACCCATTATGAGGAAGGACTTCAATCGTGAAGCAAGTCAATACTTGAGATTGGAGCAAACGCACGAGCTAGAAAGGAAATCCACTGGCATGCAATCGATGAATGTCGGGTAAAGTGATGTGGGATGAATCAGAATACAAGCGCTTTCAGAACTGTTGAAGTAATTACAAGGAAAGATGGAATTAGAAAAGGAAGAATCAAAATTCCAATAAGAGAAATGGAAACAATATACGCCTTAATGGATTCAGGCTTGAAGATTACACCCCTTTCAATGATACTTCGAAAAACATCTATCTCGCGACACAAGGGACTAAGGAATGTGAAAAACCCGTAAGAAGGAAGCAAATGAATAACAAAAGCGCTCAGGGAAGTTTAGTCGCTTCCACAAGACACATGGTCACAACACAAACGAATGCTGCTACCTAAAGAACTTGATTGAAGAGCTGATTCGGGAAAAAAGCGTCAGCAATACGTGAGAAAATCACAGAATCCTAACCAACACGCGGCTCCTCTAGCCCATAAGAATCAAAGAAACCAAGCAAAACGGGTGAAGAAGGATTAAAGTGTATTGACCTGAGACTCATCATTGGAACAATATATGGAGGCCCACATCCCGCATAGAGAACTTCCAAAGAGATGGAGTGGTATGCAAGTTTGTTAAAGCACGCTCCAAAGAAATTGCATCTCACAATCGAAGATGTCGCTCCAACCAAACAATAAAAAACATTGAATGACAATGTTTTATTTATAAATCAAGATAACAATAAAAAACATTGAATGACAATGTTTTATTTATAAATCAAGATACCGAAGGGATCAAAACTCTAACTCTCGATCCAATGGTGGTGATGGCAGGAATCAGACCCACTATAGTCCGATGAGTATTGGTCGATAGTGTCAGATCTGTCAATATTCTTTTCAAACGCACCTTTGACTAAATGTAAATCAGCATAAAAAGCGTGTATAAATGCCAAACAAAAATCCAAGGGTTTACAGGCGAACCCAAACAACCCTTAGTGACGATTGACTTGCCAATGGAACTTGGAGAAGGTGACCAAAGAGTCATCCTCATTCAGACTTTCACAATTACAGAAGAAACTTCTGCATATAATGCCTTCTTGGGAGGGCCTGCCTTAGCAGATTTCAGAGTCGCTCTAGCCCAAAGGTGCCTTACCATGAAGTTCCCAAAGGCAAATGGAATCGGGGTGGTCAAAGGAGATCAGTGCACCGCCAGAGAATGTTACATTGTAGAGTTACACAAATCTAAAAGAAGGGAAAAGGTGAAGGATGTAGGGAGAACTCTCCACATTAGTGAACCTTCTGAATAGCAACTACAAAGCCGCCCCTGGCTCGGGGACCATACCCAATTAGACAAGGCTTTGGACCCTAGAAAGAAGAGTTTAAGGGAGGATCGAGTAGCACAAGCAGAATTGAAGGTATCTGTCCCAATCGATATGAATGACCCAATAAGAGTCTTGAAAATTGGATCACACCTTAGACAAGATGCGATTGGAACTTGCTAAATTTCTTTGCGCCAACCTATAAGTGTTCACTTGGACGCATTCCTATATATGTGAGGTATCACGAGAAATTGCATGCCATGCGCTAAAAATTGACCCTAAATTCACACCATAGAAAAAAAGAGGCGCAGCCTGGGCCTTAAACGATCTAAGGCGTTAAGAGAAGAGGTAGACAAGCTAATGGCCAACAGTTTTATCCATGACGCAACTTATCTGAATGGGTATCTAACCCGGTTTTAGTCAGAAAGTCCAATGGAAAGTAGTGAACCTGTACCGACTACTCGGACTTAAACAAAGCTTGCCCAAAAGATTGCTTCCCTTTTCCCGAAATTGACCAGCTTGTGGATGGGACGGAGAGACACGAACTGCTATCATTCATGGATGCATACTCAGGGTACAACCAGCTCTTGATGCATGAACCTAATCAAGAAAACACCAGCTTCATCATCGATTTGGGACTATACTACTATAGGGTAATGTCATTCGGTTTAAAGAATGCTAGGTTAACCTACCAAAGATCGGTAAATATCATGTTCAAGCATCAAATTAGGAAAACCATGGAGGTTTATGTGGATGACATGTTAGTCAAATCGCGAGTAGCTTCCAATTGCATGAAATATATCGCTGAAATGTTTAAAATACTCCGTATGTACGGAATGCAACTCAATCCAACCAAATGTCACTTCGAAGTAGCATTCGAAAAGTTCCTACGAGAAGTTCAAGCCTTAAAGATCAAATAAGTGCCCTACTAGAAGTTCAATGAGCATTGAAGCAAATCCAAAGCAAATAACTGCCCTACGAGAAGTTCAAGCCTCAAAGAACAAGAAAGAATTGCAAAGCTTGAATGGGAAGGTCGCAGCATTAAGCTGATTAATCTCGAAAGCCATCGATAAATGCATACCGTTCTTTGATGCACTAAAAAATGAAAATAAAAAATGAAAATGGAGCGAGGCATGTCAAACTACATTTGAAGAACTACTATGACACATGGAAGCCCCACTGATCCTATCAAAGCTAGTGGACGAAGAGGACCTATTCACTTACCTAGTAATCTTACCTCATGCATTGAGCGTTGCCCTTATGCATGAAGAGTCGAAAGTCAAACGACCCGTATAGTACATTAGCAAGCAGTTTACTGGGGCCTAGAAGAATTACCCAAAGCTGGAAAAGCTAGTGTGCAACCTCCTGACTGCGTCTAAGAAGTTACGACCATGTTTCCAAGCACATCCAATCAAAGTACTGACTGATCAGCCTCTAAAGCAAGTATTGTACCGATCCAAAACTTCCAGATGACTTCTTAAGTGGAACATCAAACTCAACCAATATGATATTACTTACCATCCAAGAAAGGCTACCAATAGGAAAGCGCTGGCAGATTTCATCACCGAGTACACCATATAGGATGACGTAGAAACACCATTATGCCAGGTAAAAGGTCAGTACTAGGCTCGAGGGGAGAACCTTTCCCCATATCTGTCAAAAGTACAAGAGTTAATGGGCGACATTGAACATTATACCATGACTCACATTCCACGGGAGCAAAACACCAAGGCTGATTGCTTAGATAAACTGGAAAGCTTCGGAGATCTCAATTGTTAGGACTAGTCCCAATTGAGACTCCAACCCCGAGTATAGATGAAATGGATGTCTACTGGATTCTCGAGACCATTCTTGAACCGAAAACATGGATGACGCCAATCAAGGACTATTTACTTACAGGGACCCTTCCAACTGACCGAAATCAATGGAAAACGCTTCTCCAGAAGGCACCACAATTTGTAACATAGGATGAAATACTCTACCAAAGAGTATTCTCCTCTCCCCTTCTTATATGTGTGACCAAAGACGAAGCTCGAAGGATCCCTAAGGAAGCGCACGAAGGTGAATGCGGTGACCATACTAGAAGGCAGACCCTTGCAAAGAAATTTCTCCGGTATAGGTACTTCTAGCCAATAATAAATAGCGATGCAGTAGACTACGCCAGATGGTATGATCATTACCGAAGATTCGAAAAATTAAAAAGTGCACCCTCAATAGAGTTAACATAGATGGTTAGCCAGTGGTCATTTTCAATATGGGGAATCGACTTGATTGGCATATTGCCAATAGCTAAAGAATGGGCCAAATACGCTATTGTTGTTGTTGACTGTTTCATGAAATGGAACGAAGTGGAACCGCTGGCCACCATTACCACAAAAAAGTCATTAATTTTATTACTAAAAACACTATTTGCAGTTTGGTATGCCATAGAAATTCATCACTGATAACGGGACCTAATTCAAAACCGATGAGTTCAAAGACTTCTGCAAACGTTTTCGAATTGAGAAGAGCGTTTCTACAATCGCTCATCCGCAAGCAAACGGGCAAGTGGAAGCAATAAACAAGATCATCAACTCCACCATCAAAAATCAACTAACTAAAGCAAAATGGAAAAGGGTTAATGAACTTCCACTTGCACTATGGGCTTACAAAACAACTCACAAAGCGGCAACCGGTCATACTTCGTTTGCCTTGGTATGTGGCTCAGAAGCAATGATTCCCATCAAACTTGAGGTCCCCTCTCATCGAAGGAAATTGTTTAATCAGAAGCAAAATGAGTAGCTCCTACTCTAATTGCTAGATATGATTGACGAAAGGAGGGAAGAAGACGAGTTGAGGACCGCCGTCCACCAAAAAAGAGTCGCGTGATACTTCAACTTTAAAGTTCATAATTAAACCTTCAAAGTGGGAGACCTCATCCTCAAACGAGTCCATCTCATACCAGAGCCTTTGGACCAAATTGGGAAGGGGTATATGTGATTAATCAAAAGCTAAGAGATGGAACTTTCAAACTGACAATCGTCGAATTCAAATTCCTTAAGCATGGAATAGCGAATCGTTGTGCCGCTATTTCACTTGAAAACTACATTATGTGCTTTCTATTTTTCAGCAAATAAGCCGTCCTAGGATGCCGAAGGCATTATAAAAAGGAAAAAAACTTACCTAATTTAATAAAATTAATTTGCTTTTTAAACCAACAAAATTGTGCTCATAATAGTAACCTGCTGAATCCATGGGTTCAAATCGGCTAAAAATCATGCATTTGCTACTTGAGAAAGTGGAATCACATTCAAGTATGCCCCATTTACCTGCCAGGCCGATGAAGAAAATCGACTCAAAATGTTGGATCCACGAAACCAGATCCCGGCCTTTAAGAACCGGTGATGCCCCGACAGTATCTAGAAGGCATAAATAAAAAAGTTATGCATCCAATGAGTCGCGCACTAACTTTTCGAGCCGTGAAATCACACTCTTAAAACATAAACTCCTCACGTTGCCCTAAGATAGGCAACATGTAGAAGTATAACCATGCATCCCATAAACCACGCACTAACTTTTCGAGTTGTTAAATATCACGCTCATAAAACATAAACTCCTTATGTTGTCGAAGGCAGGCAACATTGGGGAGTATCAAATGCCGCACATCCCATAAAGTCGTGCACACTTTTAAGTGCCTGAATTACCCCAGCAATACCGAAAACTCATCCATCATTGGAATAACAACAATCTACTGACTTTCAATATCAAAAGTAACGGGCATGAATCCGACAAAATCAAAGCACTATAACTGGCAGAACGCTCCAATGGTTGACACCCAATGATTGACTATAACATTTAATGTGGATAACGTTTACCTATCTATAGCTAACACATACAATGTGCATTCTCGAAGTAAAGAAGCGCATGATCAAAGATTGCAAAATTCCTAAGAAATAATGTGCATAAGTATTTACTCACATTCTTAAGGAGTGATTAGTGGCCTAATTTTCAAAATTTGCAAAGATCATTCATTTGCATGAAAAGTGTTTCTGAATTCTTGAATAGTTAATATTGTAACTATATATTTTGCACTCATTTTACATTTTTATGCACATTTCTAACATACATATGTTGCATACCGTAGAATTTACACTAAAGTTGTAAAATTTACAAAGAATCAAATCGTAACTTAGTTTTATTCCAAGTTTTGGTATGCAGACTATTCAGACCATAAGTTACAGAGCGTTTGTCAAGTGTTTGAAGCAAACAGCTCTGTGAACTGGAAGGCATACCCCGGTACTCAAATAGAAATATACAAAAACAAAAACACTTCATAAGTTCTGTTGCTTTAAATAATGAAATTTAGCAATAATCACAGGACTAGATAAAATAAATAGAGGTAAGAAAAGTAGACATAAGTATACAGAACACAGATAAGAAGATACATAAAGTTACAGTCAAAACGTCGTCAGTATATTACTTATAATCTTTTTGTGTACAAAGTCAAAATGTGGGGGCCGTACCCACATAATGCTGGCCAACAAAAAGAAAAAAGTTTAGAGAATGCAAAAAAAGTAGTGAGTGCGGACTCTGCACTTGAAAAAAACAACACAAAATGACTCAAAATCAGATGAACTACCGTCCAAGCTTCTCAACGACTTTTTCCACCACTTCCCTTCCCACCTTTTGTCTGAAGTTTCTGATTCCCCTTGAGAGTGCTATTGCTACCGGTAATGTCAACTATTTCCTCGGTGCTGATGTTTTCTTACTGCTCCTTAATGTCTCACAAATTTCCCCTTTATTCTTGCGCTTCTGAGATTTGCGAGAGCTCTTAGAGAACTTTATCGCTTCAACTTTCTCCTTCTTGATGGCAACCAGTTGTTGTTGAGATTTCCAAGGCTGTTCTATCTAAATCTCCTGCTCCCGAACTTCAGTTTCCATGAAGTCACCCTTTAAAGATATGGAACGATCATCCAAGTCATGTAATGAGACGATTTTCTTAGACTCCTACCCCGAATGCAAGCCGAGCACAGACCAGTGACCTGAGTAGCTACAGAGACTAGCACAGATGTGGTTGAAATAGCGATAGGTCTGGGCACCAAGGAAACCGGTGGATTGGTGGATAAGGAAGACGGACTAATAAGATCAAATATGAAAGTGTTAAGTTAGTCCTACTCTTGTGGTGTTAGTTCAAAGTTCTCGAACTTGGGGAAAATAAGAAGATTACCAACACCAGAGAAGTGACCAAGAATGTCAACCTCATATTCACTGCTTTCTACCTCCTTGGATGTTTCCACAACCAGCGAAGAAGCTTCAAGCTCAGAACTTGTCGGCAGAACTCAGGGCTGCCCCAATGATTCACCGGGGCAGGAAATAAAAGGCTCGGGCAACACTTCAGTTGTAACATCCTCTTTTCTGAAATCAAATTTAAATTGGTAGTTTATTTAATTTTTGAAATTAAATTGTGAATTAATTTGGTATTTCCAAATTAAATAGAAATTTGATTGTTTATTAATATAAATGGATATAGATGTGATTTTTAAAGAGAATTTCTAATTAGAAATTCAGAAATAAATATTTTTGAATAATATGTTAATTGTGAATTTAATTGTTAATTAATTAGAAATTGTGGGAATAAATATATATATATATATAAGTTTTTAAAAATAAGGGATTTGATTTGGAAACTTAAATATTTTATAAATAGATTATAATTTGGAATTTGAATTTGAAATTCAAATACATATATGTTGAAAATAAATATTTGGAAAATATTTATAGATTGGGGATGAATAAAATACATATTTACAAAAGACATGTTCTGTTATTTATTTATATTTATAAATCTATTTTAAATTAAATCTTGGAATTGAAATTCGAAATTAAAAATCTTATAAATACATTGGGTTTGAAAACAATATATTTTCAATTAATAAAGATTTGTTTTCCAAATTACATTAAATAGACATTTTGATTTAGAAGCAATATTTAGAAATTAAATACAATAATTTTTGAATTGCTATTTAAAAGTTATAGAAGTTATAAAATATAAATAATTAAGGGTTTAAAAGCATTTAAAAATATAAGGACTATATGTATGTAAACCTTTAAAACATAAGAGATAAGTTAATTTACAAATTTTAAAATGAAAAGGGATTAAACCATAAATTAAAAATTAATTTGAATAAAGATCTCAAACATAAATTTCCTTATTTTTAACAAATGTAAATTATATGACATAAAAATTTACAAGTGCTAAATCTATATAACCTAAAAATTAACAAGTGTTAACCAAAAATACAAGTGTCACATTTGTTTCAAATTTACAAATATAATTAAAAGAAGTTACCAGGCTTTCAATTTCCTCTATTCATTTCTAAAAAATTGAAACAAAATTTTAAATTAAAGAAAAGAAAATGAAATCAAACCACAAATTCAAATAAACATCTCAACCTGGAAATAGATTCAAGTTCAAATCTGGAAATCAAAGCAAATAAATTCTGAATTAAAAGCAAATAAAACCTAGAAGAAGAAAAACATAAATCAACATCAAAGTTCTGGAAGCTGTAGCAACTCTTAGATTTCTTGACCTGAGAACATGCAAGTAAATTAGGATTACAGAGTTGAAAACAATTCAAGCTTCAACCTGAAGTAGTAGATCAAAGTCCAAGTTCAACATCAAAGCAAATACAAGCTTCAGATCAAAATTGCTTCCAAAACAGAAACCAGTCCTCCGTTCTTTCAAAAGTCAAGGTGAGCAAACTCTAAAGCCTACATATATATATATATATATATATATATATGTCTTTTTTCAGTTTGCATGTGATTAAATCTGGATGAATGTTTGTGAAATAAATATGTATGGAAGTAAATATTTTTGTGTGTGTATATATATATATCAAATAGATTGAATATGTATGTCTGTATGTATATTCATACAGGCCTCTACTTAGCTTAATAGGTTTTCAAAACCTAATTCAAATTTCAAAATCTCCCCCTCCATTCCTTTTTAAGATAAAATGTCTAAAAGAAATAGGTTTGAACGACTAAGATTTAAATTTTAAAAATGGTTTCAAACGTATTTATGGAATAAATATCATAAAGTTTTAAAATTACAGTGAATAAACATTTTTTATGAAAAATTCAAGTATCATGGTTTTGATTTCAGTTATATGACTGAATTCGTACTTAAATTTTATGAAATTTGATGGAAATATCGAGATTTTTAAATTCGTAATTAATAGGAATTTGTGAGTTGTTCAGAACTTGAATTTTTTTCAATTCACGGCGAACAATGCGGTGTTAGGCGACGTGGTTGTGGCCAAAGGAGGATCATGGGCTAAGGGTCAACGTAAAATTGGTAGCTGAAATTCTCGATCACCGTGGTAAGCAAACGACATGAATTTAGGTTTAGTATCCCAGTTTTGTCGATGAAGTTTAGGGGGAAGATTCGGCGCTGTTGAGGTAATTCAGGTCATCGACCTAGGGGAACAAGAGGAGGAGGCTTTGGCGAATGTATGGTCGGAGTAGCGTGGTTTGAGGTGGCCGGTGATGATCAGGCGAGGCGATTTTTTTTGCTGTGTAGTGGGGTTCCAGTTTCGTTTGACATGCTCGATTTTGTTTCTCGATGCTTTTGATTTTACTGAGTGTTCGAGATGGATGGAGGCGCATTTGTTGTCATGCCGGAGGGCTTAACAATGATCAGAAGTTGATCTGGCGATTGTGCACATGCACCTGATGTCCATCGTATCAGTGCAAAGGGGAGGAAGAAGAAAAAGGTGGGTTGCCTCGGGTTTGGTTGCGGGTAGTGGAGTATTTGACTCGAAGGAATTGTAGGCGTGAGTTTACTCGGGTAGAAATAAAAAAAAAACTCGGGAAAGGGTGTGTTTGACTCAGGGATGATATCAAAGTTTTGAAATAAAGAAAACTTTTAAGAAAGCAAGTCGAAAATATACAAGTTTTTCAAGCAATTATTTAGACAAGTTTTAAAGATTGAGTGTTAAAGTAAATAATTTAAATTTGTTTTGTTTTTAAAATGAATATGTATAGGGATAATTGTTTAATTAAAATCTTTAAGTATTTTTCCAAAAAAATGATTTGACTTAGTAAGCAATTAAGATAAGTGATTTATCTTAAGTTAATTAAGACTTTGGATAAATAAAGACTAATTAATTTGTTAATGATTGAAGGTCAAGTCAATTATGAAATCAATTTAAATTAGTTATTAATGTGAATGATTAAAAGATAATTAAGTAATTAAAAGTGAATAAATTAATTAAAGGTAGATTAATTTGTAATTACTGAAATGTAACTAATTAAGGGATAATTGATTATGTAATTAACTTAAAGGTTAATTTAATTTTTGTAATCAATTAAGATTAATTAATTAAAGATAATTAATTAAATGGTAATTAATTAAGGGTTAATTAATTAATGTAATTAATCAAGGATAAATAATTAGGTGTTAATTATTTAATAATTAAAGGTTGATTAATCATTAATTAAAGTGGATTAAATAATTTATTAATGGTTAACTAACAAATGATTAAAGTTTAATTAATGATTAAGGTTTGTAACTAATTACTATCAATTAACCAAGATTAGTTATTTGTCTGATTCAAATTAATCAGATAATTAATTAATATTACTTACGGATGCTTGGATTGCTTATGAATGTTTGCATTGCATGAAATGCCTTGAATTGATTACTATCTCTGGACTGTAATATTCTGTTATATGAATTGAGTAGTGTGAAATTTATTTTATTTATTTATCTGTGACATATTTATATGTGAATCTGTGATTGAAGATAAGCGCTGTAGGATTATACCGCTTATCGATATTGTTGTGTTTGAATCTGTGATGATTGATGTTGTTGCACTATTGTGTAAAACCCCTGGACTACACCATATGCACACAGATATGGATTGCACGAGGAAATCGGTTAAGTCACAGATATTTTATATTTAAATATTATTTGGTTTAAAAATTGAATTGTGAATTCAAATGGTTTTGCAAATGAGATTGGATTAATATGAAAAGTTTTTGAAAAGAAGCTTTGAAGATAAAAGTTATTTTGAATAACTTGATTAAGTTTGGAAATTTAAATAGCTTTGAATGTAAATTCAGGATTTGAAATTGAATTCTATGTTTGCAAATTATGGTTTAAAAGGTTATTTAAGTTATAAATGTGTTTTAAACCATTTTAAAAGTATTGTTTTGGGAATTTGAATTTAATCCAAGTTTTATACTTGAAAGGCTTTAACTTGAGAAAACATAATTGGATTTTCCCGAGACAAAAAGTATTTGTTTTCAAATAATAATGGCTTTGATATAAAAGAAAGAATTCCCAATTTTGTCGAAAGGAATAGTTTTGAAAGCTATCTTTGTTAAAGATTTGGTAAATCTGGTTGTTGAACTGAAATGGATCTTTTACTTAAAGGATTTGAATCGTGAATAGTTTGGAAAGCTGTGTATTAATCTTTGTGAAAGATTACTGAACTTTGTTTTGAAACTGAAAAAGATATAAATGGTGTATCTTTTTGTATAAAAGATTTGAATTGTGAATGGTTTTGAAAGCTATGAATCGAGTCTTTGATTAAATGAATTAAACCAATTTGAAAAGGAAATTGTTTTTAAAAGCTGTGAATGAATCTTTGTGAAATATGGGTGAACTTTGTGAAGTGAATCTTTTTGTTTAAAGATATGAAATGGTAATTTGTTTAAACCATTTGAAGAAAATTTTTGGGTAATAAGTTGTGACTTAACTGAAATCCCAATACCCATATGTTTTAAATATTGCGCTCATTATTCGGTTTAGCCGGGAGAGGACCTTGTGTCATATAATCCATTTCGAATAATGATACGACGATATGGATAGCATTTGAAGACAGGTGGTGAAGACTGGATATTTCCGAAAGCGAAAGGATAACTCATCGAATGTCTCTGCACCGGTTGATCCTCGGTATAGAGATTTGATCACCTTTTGTGATGGAAGTCTGGACGTGATTAGGGATTATCCGGATTTGCAAGGGCTTCTTTGGAAGTGCCTTCGGTTCTGTTTGAACCCGGAATAGACTTGTATGGTTGTATATATGACATTACACTTTGAGATGTAAAGCTGGTTTCTATCAAATATATTTCTGTTTGGTGGCAGAGATTTATTCTTTTAGCTGAACACCCATCTCTGAGACGTACGAGCTCAGAGGTTATGTAGTTGATGGTTAATAGTGATACATTCCCAATTTGGTAGTGTGGCATGCTGAGTGCTGCTGAGTGTTTCTGACCATTTGTTGATCAAAGCATGGCTTTTGTGAAAAGTGTAGCTTTGTCGATGAGACCTCATCGGACCTCACTCCTCGAAAATGGTTGAAACAGGAAAGATGCGGCAAGGTTGCAGGGGTCGCGCCCCTAAGGTATGTCCATTCCTTCTAGAAAAGTGCGGTATCATGGTATGGAGCCCAGATATTTAACCTATGTGGTTACTGCAAATATATTACTTTGTGGTTATTGGTGTTGAGAGCTCTCGGATAAAGGTCGCAAACGACCGGGGATGGCATATCTTAGGTGTTATTCTTGGAAAGGGAGTAAACCGGCCTTGTGTTGGCAGAGAGTCAGGTAGGTTCTCGAGGCGTCGCTCTAGAGGCATTCCCATGTGGCAATAGGAAGTTCCTTAGCATGACCATTTGTTGGAAAATCCAAAGAAACAATACGTGCCCTGTATGGTTTTAGTTGTATAACCTGCCTTGGAATGTGGCTGTAACCTGCTATTGAACATGGTAGCTAAAGTAGGCATATGACGAAATGTTGTATGCTGGCTAAGATTAATATTATACTTTCGAAATGTTTTCCACTATGCACTAATAATAATATCAAATGGTTTTCGTGTATCAAGCATTTTTGAATATCATAAGGAGAAATCTCCTACAATTCTGCGTTTGCATGGTGTATGCGGCGGGTGGCCTTATGGTAGTTTCATTTTCCAAAAGCATTGCAGATTTTAATTTTAAATTCTTTTATTGTTTGTTTTAAAAATAAACTATTTTTTTTTGCTCATACCAGTCCCATGACTGACCCGGAGTTTATTATTCTCTTCCTAAACCCTGGGTGCCCATAATTTTCCACACGGGCAGTCTAGAGTTGGGTTTTTCAGATAATCAAATAGTAGGTGTAGATTCAGTAGCATTCAGCAGTTGGATTTCGGCTATCGCCTTGTACTTCTCTTCAGCATTCCAAACCGACCTTGCTTAGTACAACATGATTAGGAGTTCGAGCTATTTATGGATTGGTGCTTTGGGAATGGAGATTGCTGATATTGGAGTTCCTTCTTTGGAGTTCAAGTTTATGTTATCTCTTTCTGATGTTGTGTCTTATCTTTGATATTTTTATTGATATCTCAATTGTATCATTATTGTATCAAATGTTGTATATCAATGATATATTATTCATTTTCTTTCCGTTGTGTTGTTATACTTAACGTGTTATAAGTTCCGGCGAATCTGATTCGAACGTTTGAATCTGCGGCATTCGAGTACGAGTTGAAGTATGGATGTCAATTTTCGAATGCGAAAATATTGGGTCGTCACATTTGGTATCAGAGCTAAAGGTTGAACTTTAGCTAAGGAGTATAACACACTAGGTAACTCATTAGAGATAGGGTAAAGTATACCCTGGAATGAGTATTCCCTAAGATATCTGTTCGTGTGCCTCAGTAAATTCTCTTACTATCCACTGATTGTAAGTATGAGTGCAAGAAGAGAACGAGATAGGGGACAGGGAAGTACCATTATAAATGGTCAATACCTATAACAACAACGGAAACAACTTTCCTATCGATCTCCTTTGGTCCACTTCCAATTCTTTGATGTCTTCGTGACAGCTCCAGAAAGAAGTTTTGGTGTGATGATGGCCCTACGAATAATTGTAGAAAATCCTTACTTCATACACTACGCCATAGATGACCTTCTGCAACATTTTTGCAAGGTGTTGCCAGGTAAAATGTTGCGATAGCTATACAATTTTGGTCCTACTGCAACGTTGAATTTTTGGTGTTACCTTGGCCATAAAAATGTGTTGCCCTAGCTAAACAAGTGTAATTGATGCAACATTTTTTTATAGTGTTGCTATAGCAGACCTTTGCATATCTTTCGCACCGATCCACGCCAATCTACCAAGGCAAATCCTACGTTGGAGAACGTGACACCTCATCAATCCGAGCACCACTCCTTGATCTTTTAGAGCCGCGAAGAAAAAGGTCCCCGCAAATAACTTTTTATTTTCATTCTTCTCTGTATTCTTACCAAGGTTCAAGCGAACATTCTTAATTTGGGGTTCAACGATTTCGGTTCGGTTAGGGCTTCGATTTGGGGGTTCAAACTTTGTTCAGCGATTTCGCTTCGATTTGGGGGTTCAAGCATTGTTCACATCACTTTAGGGCTTCAATTTCGATTTTGAGGTATAACCCTCTCTCCCGTCACATTAGGGTTTCAATTTAAACTACTTATAAATAACCCTAACCGTAAAATGGAGCGGCAAAGAGTACATCGTTAGGGTTTGCGGCGACGACACAATCACCGAGCTGAAGCGCCGCATTTGCGAGGTCACCAATGTGCTCCCAAAAAGACAAAAGCTTCTTTACCCCAAAATGGCATCTAAGTTTGGCGACGATTCTGTGTTACTGTCTCAGCTTAACATTAAGCCTACTGTCAAGACGACTATGATTGGGTTTGTTATTGTATTTTTTTCCTCTCAGGTTACATTTACTTTTGGGGCTATTCATGATTGTTGATTGATTTGTAGGACGGTTGAAGACGAGATATTTGTGGATCAAGTGGATGCGCCGGAGGTTGTGGATGATTTTGAGATTGGACAGGACGAGATAGTGGATATTAAAGACAAGGATTCCAATAAGCAGAAGTTGAACAGAAGAATTAATCAGTATAAGGTGCATTTCTTAACTCAGTGCACCACACGTTGTGATTCTCTGTTAGCGCTGGCATAATTGTTTCCTTGCAAGTTATTATGGCACTTAGGAGCTTGATGCTTAAAGCGTTGAAATGAAATTCTATTATGTTACTTTGGTTTTGGAACTAACACACATTATGCATCTGTAGGTAATGTATCAATGAGAAGACGTCAATGTGAATACTAATCAATAATTAGATGAATATAATTGTGTGAATGAATTAAATGCTTAACATCTCCTTCGACTCAAATCCAAAAGCTCAAATTAGGCATCCAGTTGAAGTCCATAATGACTTCGGAGACATGTTAAATAAATCTGTGGTTGATAATTCTATATCATATGAAAGAAAATTTGTTAACTAAGCAATTCAAATTGACTTAAGGTTTAATTTGTTTTTTCATTTTCTAACTTAGCCTATATGATTTAGGATCACGGTCCATTTTGAATCAATGCAAATATGATTTGAACTGTCATATGTCCTAGGCATTATTGATTACTCATGTGTGTTATTGACAATTGTGTATTTTCACTTAAAGCACCATGCCTACCTATCAGTTCACCAAGATATTGTGCTATTACCTATCGGTATACAAAGATAATGTGTTAGAAAACGGTCTTCCATTCATACGTAGATGTATCCATATTGTTCATTGGTCACAGTAGGTGACTACGCTATACCCTTAATTATTAATTGTATTAATTTTACTGTTATACCTGTGTTGTCAACATTTTCTTGTTTGATTTATCTTTTTGTTCTGTGAGCTTTGCAATGAGCTAATGTATTTGCTTGCTGATGCTCAATTGCTTAGTTGAAACTACGGAATCCTTGTCGTGACGGAAAAAAGCTGCTTGTCTTGGATATTGATTACACTCTGTTCGATCACAGATCTGCAGCTGAAAATCCACTTGAGTTAATGCGTCCATGCAAGTAGATAAATATCGATACTTGATATTGATATTGCCTTATTATTATTCTAACTGCACTGACATTATAGTTTCTTAACAGATCTTCATGAATTCGTAACTGCTGCATATTCCGAGTATGATATCATGATATGGTCGCATGATATTGATATTGCCTTATTATTATTCTAACTGCACTGGCATTATAGTTTCTTAACAGATCTTCATGAATTCGTAACTGCTGCGTATTCTGAGTATGATATCATGATATGGTCTGCGACCGGGTATATTATTTGTTTTTGTTATATTAACCCTTTTTGGTCAGACATTACTCATTACTCATAATGATAGCATATGCTTAGATGTCACTCATTTTGCAGAATGAAATGGGTAGAGCTCAAGATGAACCAACTTGGAGTTTTAAATAATCCAAACTACAAAATTACTGCTCTTCTTGATCACATGGCCATGATCATGGTACAGTCTGATCACCATGGAACCTTTGACTGCAAGCCACTTGGTCTTATTTGGGCTCAATTCCCAGAGGTTAACTCTGATATAATAAACATAAACCGTTGCCTTCCTCCTTTAACATATAGCCACTGACATAATTTTCAATTATTATTTCTATCAGTTTTACAGTTCAAAAAATACTATAATGTTTGATGAACTTAAAAGGAATTTTGTGATGAATCCACAAAATGGTCTTACAATTAGGCCATTTCGGAAAGCACATTTGAACATCAATGTAGAGGATCTAACTTCCACAATCATGTCCAGTGAGACTGATAATCTGACGGGAGGCACCAGCTCTTAAGTCTCATTTATGAATTGTTATGTGTACCGGATATTTTGGGGTAGCTTTGTAGTATTTTGGTGTAACTGGATATTTTGGGGTAACCGACATTAATTGTGATATGTACTGCTGTATGAATTGTTATCTGTACTGTGTATTATGTTGTGTATTATGCAAGTGTTTTATGTGATATTGTACTGTGTATTATGCAAGTGTTCTATGTGTTATTGTACTGTTCTATGTGCTCTTAGTGTCTCTTCAGTATAGTGTTGCAGTAGCTTCGGTATAGTGTTGCAGTAGCTTCAGAATGGTGTTGTAGTAGCTTCAGAATAGTGTTGCAGTAGCTTCATAATAGTGTTGCCACCGGGTTATAAATGTTGCTTAACATAATGTTGCAATAGTCATTCAAGGTGTTGCCATAGGGATGGACCCAATTGGGTCGTGGGCCCCACATTGTAGGCCCCACAAGATGTGGGTCCCACAACTTCAGAAAGTTAATATCTATAGCAACATTTTTGGAATGTTGCCACAGATACCATGGGTGTTGCCATAGACCCAAATAGGGTTCTATTGCAACAATATTATTTATGTTGCCTTAGATAGTCAAAATGTTGCCTTTGAGGTCCAAGGCAACGGCAAAAATTGCATCACCCTAAAAGTGTTGCCATAGACCTATGGCAACATTTTTCGGGCCTGAGCCAACATTTTTTTGTGTTGCAGAAGGCCATTTATGGTGTAGTGATATCTTCATCGGTTTCTTATCAATCTTCTCGTTTTTAACTTTAACGAAATTAAAATTTTATTGAAATAAATTGGTTAACTAAAACATGAAGTTAAATTTGATTGCATCAATGAATCGATTTCGGTTAAAATCAAACATGGAAAGTTTTGCTGTAATTTCTTGTGAGAATCGAAGTCCGAAGAGGGATAAGTTGGTGTATGTTTTGGGATATTCCAACCTGGATTGAGTATTCATTGTTTGTTCTGTTGGGTCCAGGTATATTCTACGAACGGTTAGTTGTCCTTCAAACTAACCAATGCTTTGTATATCTTCACAGAATGGTGACTTGAGTATCTTGTATAGTATTGAATGGGTATGTTCTTGTATCTATTGTTGATGTTCTGATTTGGTAAGCCGAACGCATAACAAATATTCAGTTTAATCTGGTGAACCATGTAATCGAAATGTTCATCTGTTCTTTGTTATCTTCCCGTCTAGCAAATTTCGAGGACGAAATTTTCGTAAGGGGGGAAGTCTATAACATAACCGTTTCTAAAATCAAATTTAAATTGGTAGTTTATCTAATGTTTGAAAATAAATTATGAATTAATTTGGTATTTTCCAAATTAAATAGATATTTGATTATTTATTAATATAAATGGATATAGATGTGATTTTTAAAGAGAATTTCTAATTGGAAATTCAGAAATAAATATTTTTGAATAATATGTTAATTACAAATTTAATTGTGAATTAATTAGAAATTATGGGAATAATATATATATATATATATATATAATTTTTAAAAATAAGGGATTTGATTTGGAAACCTAAATATTTTATAAATAGATTATAATTTGGAATTTGAATTTGAAATTCAAATACATATATGTTGAAAATAAATATTTGGAAAATATTTATAGAATGGGGATGAATAAAATATATATTTATAAAAGATATGTTCTGTTATTTATTTATATTTATAATTGTATTTTAAATTAAATCTTGGAATTGAAATTCAAAATTAAAAATCTTATAAATATATTGGGTTTGAAAACATTATATTTTCAATTAATAAATATTTGTTTTCCAAATTACATTATATAGACATTTTGATTTAGAAGCTATATTTTGAAATTAAATACAATAATTTTTGAATTGCTATTTAAAAGTTATAGAAGTTATAAAATATAAATAATTAAGGGTTTAAAAGCATTTAGAAATATAAGGACTATATATGTAAACCTTTAAAACATAAGATATAGGTTAATTTACAAATTTTAAAATGAAAAGAGCTTAAACCATAAATTAAAAATTAATTTGAATAACGGTCTCAAACATAAATTTCCTTATTTTTTAACAAATGTAAACTATATGACAAAAAAAATTACAAGTGTTAAATCTATATAACTTAAAAATTAACAAGTTTTAACCAAAAATACAAGTGGCACATTTATTTCAAATTTAAAATATAATTAAAAGAAGTTACCAGGCTTTTAATTTCCTCTATTCATTTCTCAAAAATTGAAACAACATTTTAAATTAAAGAAAATAAAATGAAATCAAACCACAAAATAAAATAAACATCTCAACCTGGAACTAGATTCAAGTTCAAATCTGGAAATCAAAGAAAATAAATATGAATTAAAAGCAAATAAAACCTGGAAGAAGAAAAACATAAATCAACGTCAAAGTTCTGGAAGCTGAAGCAACTCTCAGATTTCTTGATCTGAAAACATGCAAGTAAATTAAGATTACAGAGTTGAAAACAATTCAAGCTTCACCTGAAGCAGTAGATCAAAGTCCAAATTCAACATCAAAGCAAATACAAGCTTCAGATCAAAAATGCTTCCAAAACAGAAACTAGTCCTCTGTTCTTTCAAAATTCAAGGTGAGCAAACTCTAAAGCCTGCATATATATGTGTGTGTGTGTGTGTGTGTGTGTGTGTATGTATGTATATGTATATGTATATGTGTGTGTGTGTGTCTTTTTTTAGTTTGCATGTGACTAAATCTGGATGAATGTTTATGAAATAAATATGTATGGAAGTAAATATGTTTGTGTATATATATAGATATCAAATAGATTGAATATGTATGCCTGTATGTATATTCATACAGGCCTCTGCTTAGCTTAACAGGTTTTCAAAACCTAATTCAAACTTCAAAATCTCCTCCTCCATTCCTTTTTAAGACAAAATGTCTAAAAGAAATAGGTTTGAATGACTAAGATTTAAATTTTAAAAATGGTTTCAAACGTATTTATGGAATAAATATCATAAAGTTTGAAATTACAGTGAATAAACATTTTTTATCAGAAATTCAAGTATCATGGTTTCGAGTTCCAGTTATATGACTGATTCATACTTAAATTTTATGAATTTTGATGGAAATATTGAGATTTTTAACTTCGAAATTAATAGGAATTTGTGAGTTGTTCAGAACTTGAATTTTTGTCATTTCACGGTGAATGATGCGTTATTAGGCTACGTGGTTGTGGCCAGAGGAGGATCATGGGCTAAGGGTCAACGGAAAAATGGTAGCTGAAATTCTCGATCACCGTGGTAAGCAAACGACATGAATTTAGGGTTAATATCCTAGTTTTGCCGATGAAGTTTAGAGGGAAGATTCGGCGCTGTTGAGGTAATTCAGGTCATCGAACCTGGGGGAACAAGAGGAGGGGGCTCTGGCGAATGTATGGTCGGAGTGGCGTGGTTTCAGGTGGCCGGTGGTGATCAGGCGAGATGATTTTTTTTACTGTGCAGTAGGGTTCCAGTTTGGTTCGACATGCTCGATTTTGTTTCTCGATGCTTTTAATTTTGCTGGGTGTTCGACATGGATGGGGGCGCATTTTACGTCGTGCCAGAGGGTTTACTGATGATCAGAAGTTGATCTGGCGATTGTGCACGTGCACCTGATGTCCATCGCATAAGTGCAAAGGGGAGGAAGAAGAAAAAGGTGGGTTGCCTAGGGCCTGGTTGCGGGTAGTGGAGTATTTGACTCGAAGGAATTGTGGGCGTGAGTTTACGCGGGTAGAAATTGAAAAGAAAACTCAGGAAAGGGTGTGTTTGACTCAGGGATGATATCAAAGTTTTGAAATAAAGAATTTTTTTGACAAAGCAAGCAGAAAATGTACAAGTTTTTCAAGCAATTATTAAGACAAGTTTTAAAGATTGAGTGTTAAAGTAAATGATTAAAATTTGTTTTGTTTTTAAAACAATTATGTATAGGGATAATTGTTTAATTAAAATCTTTAAGTGTGTTTCCAAAAAAATTGATTTAACTTAGTATGCAATTAAGATAAGTGATTTATCTTAAGTTAATTAAGACTTTGGATAAATAAAGACTAATTAATTTGTTAATGATTGAAGGACAAGTCAATTATGAAATCAATTTAAATTAGTTATTAATGTGAATGATTAAAAGATAATTATGTAATTAAAAGTGAATAAATTAATTAAAGAATTTGTAATTACTTAAATGTAATTAATTAAGGGATAATTGATTATGTAATTAACTTAAAGGTTAATTTAATTTTTGTAATCAATTAAGAATAATTAATTAAGGATAATTAATTAAATGGTAATTAATTAAGGGTTAATTAATTAATGTAATTAATCAAGGATAAATAATTTGGGGTTAATTATTTAATAATTAAAGGTTGATTAATCATTAATTAAAGTGGATTAATTAATTTATTAATGGTTAATTTGTAAATGATTAAAGGTTAATTAATGATAAGATTTGTAATTAATTAATATTAATTAACCAAGATTAGTTATTTGTCTGATTTAAATTAATCAGATAATTAATTTATATCACTTATGGATGCTTGGAATGCTTATGAATGTTTGCATTGTGTGAAATGCCTTGAATTGATTGTTATCTCTGGACTGCAATATTCTGTTCTGCGAATTGAGCTGTGTGAAATTTATTTTATTTATTTATCTATGATACATTTATCTGCGAATTTGTGAATGAAGATAAGCGCTATAAGGTTATACCGCTTATCGATATTATTGTGTTTGAATCTATGATGATTGATGTTGTTGCACTATTGTATAAAACCCCTGGACTACACTGTACACACACAAATATGGATTGCACGAGGAAATTGGTTAAGTCATAGATATTTTAAATTTAAATATTATTTGGTTTAAAAATTGAATTATGAATTCAAATGGTTTTGCAAATGAGATTGGATTAATATGAAAAGCTTTTAAAAAGAAGTTTTGAAGATAAAAGTTATTTTGAATATCTCGATTAAGTTTTGAAATTTAAATAGCTTTGAATGTAAATTTAAGATTTGCAATTGAATTCTATGTTTGCAAATTATGGTTTAAAAAGGTTATTCAAGTTATAAATGTGTTTTAAACCATTTTAAAAGTATTGTTTTGGGAATTTAAATTTAACCCAAGTTTTATACTTGAAAGGCTTTAACTTGAGCAAACATAATCAGATTTTTCCGAGACAAAAAGTATTTGTTTTCAAATAATAATGGCTTTCATATAAAAGAAAGAATTCCCAATTATGTCGAAAGGAAATAGTTTTGAAAGCTATCTTTGTTAAAGATTCGGTAAATCTTGTTGTTGAACTGAAATGGATCTTTTACTTAAAGGATTTGAGTTGTGAACAGTTTGGAAACCTGTGAATTAATCTTTGTGAAAGGTTACTGAACTTTGTTTTGAAATTGAAGAAGGTATAAATGGTGTATCTTTTTGTATAAAATATTTGAATTGTGAATGGCTTTGAAAGCTATGAATCGAGTCTTTGGTTGGATGAATTAAACCAATTTGAAAAGGAAATTGTTTTGAAAAGCTGTGAATGAATCATTGTGAAATATGAGTGAATTTTGTGAAGTAAATATTTTTGTTCAAAGATATGAAATGGTAATTTGTTTAAACCATTTGAAGAAAAGTTTTGGATAATAAGTTGTGACTTAATTGAAATCCCAATATCCATATGTTTTTAAATATTGCGCTTATTATTCGGTTTAGCCGGGAGAGGACCTTGTGTCATGTCACCCATTTCGAATAATTATACGACGATATGGATAGCATTTGAAGACCGGTGATGAATACCAGATATTTCCAAAAGAGAAAGGATAACTCGTCGAATCACTCTACACCGTCTGATCCTCGGTATAGAGATTTGATCACCCTTTGTGATGGGAAGTCCGGTCGTGATTAGAGATTATCCAGATTTGCAAGGGCTTCTTTGGAAGTGCCTTCGGTTCTGTTCAAACCCGGAACAGACTTGTATGGATGTATGTCTGACATTTCACTTTGAGATGTAAAGCTGGTTTCTATCAAATACATTTCTGTTTGGTGGTAGAAATTTATTCTCTTGGCTCAACACCCTTCTCTGAGACGTACGAGCTTAGAGGTTATGTAGTTAATGGTTACTAGTGATACATTTCCAATTTGGTAGTGTGGCATGCTGAGTGCTGCTGAGTGTCGCTGATCATTTGTTGATCGAAGCATGGTTTTTGTGAAAAGAGTAACTTTATGGACGAGACCTCATCGGACCTCACTCCCCGAAAATGGTCGAAACAGGAAAGATGCGGCAAGGTTGCAGGGGTCGCGCCCCTATGGTATGTCCATTCCTTCTGGAAAAGGGTGGTATCATGGTATGGAACCCAGATATTTAACCTATGTTGTTACTGTAAGTACATTACTTTGTGGTTGTTGGTGTTGAGAGCTCTCGGATAAAGGTCGCCCTCAAAAACCACCTAGGAAGCCCTGCTTGAGGCCTCGGAGGACCAGACGAAAGAACATAGGCAGATCTCCAATGCAGGCATGGGGAAAGTGCCACATGAGATGAGGGAACTTGAGATGAAGATGGAACAATGACATAAGTGGCCGGGATTTCAGAACTGACTGAAGCGGGTACCGGAGCGAAGGCTAGTTGTTCTAAAGAATGAGAACCACGATCAAATTTTGACTTTTTAGATGGCTCCTTTCGCTCATCAAATGTCATTCTTTTTTCATATCCACTTTTGTACACTCGACCCCGTTCCCTCTCGCCTCGGCGATGAGCTTCAGCTTCTAAATCTTTTCTTCTTCTCTATTCCTCTTTTGTTTTGCGAGGCTGGTGACGACCAGAATATTATTTTGACCTGTGTTGAGAGTTGGTAAATTCCTTAGGATCGTCGTTAAAGTCATGTCCTCTCATGGTAGCTGAGATGAAGTATAAATAAAGATCTTTAGAAATAGAGAATAAACGTGAAAAATATGCATATGAGTTAGTGTAACCCTAGTGAAACGTGTAATGTGTTTCAGGAGGGGGGGGGAGGATAAAACGACGTCACAAACCAAATGGGGTAGACGTCATGGAAGGAATTAGACTAATTTCGGGCGCACATGGCCTGGACGAGGAGATCCCTCCTCAAATTTGAATTCTTCCCCCAGGAGTGCGTAAAAATCAATGTAAGTATTGCTCAAACCTTCGAAGTCTACGCCAGCATCTTTAATCAGAGAATCCTGACGCGTCTGACTTTTGGAGCATCATCTTTATCACTCGTATCTGGAAGAGGCTAGCTTAGAATAAGGAGACTCATCCCCGGATTCTCGTCATATGATTCAGAATCTCCATCGTCAAATTCTGCATAGAAATCATCGTCATCACTAAAGGAGGACTTGTCACTATGTCTCCCAATCTCTCCTTCATCCTTTTCTATGTCTATCGCGGCCTCGCCTTCTCTTTGATTAAACTCCTTTTCCTATTCTTCCAGAATCGAGGGCATTCTTACCTGGCAACTAGCTTCGGTCGAGGCGTCATTTCCCTCATGAGTCTCTTCGGCCGACTCCCTAGACAAGCCTTGCCTCTCTTGAAGAACACCCTCTTCGGAACCATGAGACGAAGAACTGGATAGTGTGCGTATCTTAGATCGAGAAGGGGATGGGACCTCAACTGGGACTGCAGATCTCCCTTGATGCAACAGCCCGTACTGAAGTTGGTTTTCGTATGTCAACAAGAGTTCAACTAATCTCTCCTCGGCATTGACAGCCTTCAGGGTTTAGAAAGTTTCGTCAAGAGATAAGTCCTTGTTCGGCCTCGAAATAATTGTAAAAAGTATCTGACTTGTTAGAAATTCCATAGTAACATATAGGAGCTCTATAAGTAAGAAAAAGAGCTTACCCCTTGTTGTCCAGGGACGGCAAGATCCCTCAGGACACCTAACAAAAATGTATTGAGTCTTGAATTGAGATGAATTGCTCTGCAGTCGTAACATAATTTTATGGTTTCTCTAGGCCCCAATCACAACTAAGGATGGATACTCGTCTCTTTTTTTGAATGAGAGAAAATATCCTAACTCGTCAAAGATCGGGGAACGGTTCGGAGTCCGCATGAAAAGAACGTGATGATTCTGAAACGGAGCGATTCCAAAGTTCAAGAGGGTTTCTCTTAAAAAGTCGTTGAACGGGTTCATTGCTCCGTTCAGGCACATATACAAATGACAAGCAGTATATCCCAGTGTTAGCATCTGAGCAAATTTCTCTGGGAGGTACACGTCTTCCTCCAGAATGCCATGTTGTAGGCAGATGTTGTGCAAGACTTTAGCATAAATCATGGAGGAGGCTCTCTCCGACGAATTGAGAAGAATTCTACAATTAGAAGAAATTCGATCCAAGATCGGACCAATTGGAACTAGATGGCCATATGCAGCCTATGAAGTTGAAGAAGGAGGGGCGATAGACGACGGCTCGGTATCTGAAAGCACAGGACATCCTCCGTTAGACCTACGGCGAGAAGACGGGTGCTTCATTCTAAACAACAGGGCTTGCGTCCAAAATGGTCAGGTAATTCTGCTCTAAAATAAGAATTCCCCCAACTACACTTGAATTTTGAAGAAATATTGGTTCATGCTGACATGTCATATTTCAAGTATGTACCGGGGTGAGTGCGATGTGTTACTATCGGTGGTGGGCTTGGTGTCCTAAACACTACAAATGATCAACCCCACATAAACAGTACACTCGTAGTTAAATGAAAAAAGGACTTCCTGCATCGCTTTCATTTTGAAATTACTTCTTCTACACTTACCCGTTATCGATCAATTATCGATAACAGATCCGTTATCTGAAAGGACACAAAAAGTTCCTTCCAGTATACGTACACCGTGCATGCAAAAGAAAGCAAAACCAATTTGAATCCTCTGGTAAGGCGAAACTAATTCATGATGTATCGCGTGGTATCGGCAATAGGACCCAGCACAAGTCAATTTTGGTTCAATGGACAAAGACAGCAAAACATGTCATGCACCGGAGCAAGGCCTGAATGTTGTTTTGTGAAGAACTCAAAATTCGATTTACTATCTTCCTCCATTAAACCGCATTCGACGCAGACTTTTAACGACTAACAACATGAATTCTAATCCGTCGCCAAACTGATAAAAATAAGTCATAATCAGCAAACCCACCTTGAATCAATGATCAAAACACGAAGACGGTCGAAATTTTCAAATCAGTGAGCTAAGTGCGCTAGATCTTTGGCGATCCAAGGAGGACAACAGAAGAAAGTAGGGTTTGGCGTGGTAAGGATCGACGTTGTAGTGAAGCTCTAAAGTCAACAGCTAGGCGAAGTCGGCAACATCTATGGAAGCTTGGTCGAAAGTGGATCGGGTCGTTGGAGATGGTGCATCGAATCATAAAAGATGGCTCAAATCACTAAAAGTTTGTTGGGTCACAGGAAGATGGAGGATCGGGTCGTGAGAAACAAGGGCAAACTAAGGTGGGTCGGCTCAAAGGGTTTAAATAAGAGAGAATGGAATGCAAAAAAATCTTAAGTTATTAGATGGCTAGCAATCCATAGAGGGCATGCGATTGATTTCAAACTTGTCTAGAGGAAACCGTATACTACTTCAAGGCATGTAGGGAAGCTATACAGTAAAGTTCAGTCTGTTACAACAAGCAATGGAAGCCTAGGTCAAAACTTAGCAAGTTACAGTCTAATCTTGTTCAAATTCATGTAGCCCTAACACGACTACTTGAAATTCAACAAGTAGAAACTGAAAAGCGATTAATTCTAGAGCACGCCTTGATTTCAATGAAGACATACTCTAGGGGGCAAATGTTATTCGAGTATTTAATCCGGTAGAATCTAGAAGAATTCGAAAGAACTCCATCGAGTGAGAATAGCTCAAAAGCCTACCGAAGGGACTAGAATAAGGAACCAAAGGGAGTCAAAAAAAAGAAAAAAATACTCTAAATGCATGATCTTTGCTATCCATGGACTATGGATCGCTAGCGGTCCATGACAATGACTCAGGAGTTCATGAACAACATCGACGAAAGACAATGAAGGTTATCCAGAAGGCAAAGTCCAAAATTAGACTAAGTATCTGGATTGCTAGCGATCTATTAACATGGATCGCCAGCGATCCATGCTATTTCATCGACCAGCTGCGAACTTCTTTGAGCAAGGAAAGGGGAGAATGCTAAGGCCCTTGCTCATCTTCGAACCAATCCTATGGATCGCTAGCGATCTATCCTTTTAGCTCGAGTCGCGGCATGACCTCCAAAGCACCTTCCCATGTTGATCTGCAAGAATGTGACAACCAGGCTTGGCCCAGTAGGTCTCTAACCTCTACAAATACAGTCGTATCTGTAACATAAACGGGATCTTCCGGACTAGTTGTTGAAATTCTATAGAAAGCTTTCTTCACTGCTCTCTTTCCTTACAACAGTCATCCAAAGGGTTCACTATGATTCTCCAGTAAACTCTAACATTGGGGACTTGATCTTACTAAGGATATTCAAGAGCTTTGTAATCCAATTAACTTTGTAACAGCAATCGGTCAATAATAAAAACTATAAAGTGGACATAGACTTCATTAACAGTCGAACCACTATAAAAATCTTCTTGTATTCTTTCTATTTCTTTCTTTTACATTTATTCTCTATATTATTATTTTGTAAGAACAGGGTTGGTGCTTTCACACTCAATCTAGGGTGTTAATCCTTTTTGGGTTAACACTATGTTCTTCCAACTATGATCATTCCAACTGCTTGAACATAATCCTGGTTTATTAGGAAATGTGTAAATAATATGAATAGGAATAGCACAACATGATTTAATAAAGATACATTTTGAGAATATGTTATTAAGTAGAAATAAAAAGCTAAGATAGAAAAATTATGGTTATACATGATTTTGTACATATAAATAAGAATGTTTTAAGGAGAAACATGTGAAATAAAGAGCTAATCATAATTTTGCATTATTTAATGCAAACAAAATTGAAAATATTGTTATATCTTAAAAGGTAATATTTTCTAATACATATATCATAACATAATATAATAAATGCACATAACAAAAAACTTGTGTTGGCGTATTTTGGGAACAACCGAATAATTTTTTCTTTCACTTCTAATATACATATAGACATAATAATTGAAACATACATGCTAATTTTTAATCAATCATTTCCATTTAGGCAACTTTTCTTATAGAAATATTTCAGAAGCATTTTAAGTTTTAGCTCCATGAGAGAAAATGGAACATTTAACGTTCCATGACTTTAACAAATGTTTCTTTACTATTTTTAATTCCTTTAGCCACAAGCTAATATAAATTTTGTAAGGGTGATATATTTTTATGGTTTTTTAAGAAACATTATATTTTTCATATTTGTTTATGCTTGAAATGCAACATTATATATTATATACATACGTTATAGGACATGATTATTTGTCATCTTACATGGATAACGAATTGATTTGTTTATAAATATTAAATTGTGTCGATATTTTGATGTACAAATGAATAATGTTGAAAACATTACTATCAATATCGGATTCATGTTCCAAAAATTATTAATGTCAATTTCTGGTTGGATTGGCAATGAAAACTTATGGAATATTTGTAGCCACATACAAAAAAAGATAAGGTGAAAATGAAAAATTATTGAATTAAAAAAATAAAATTAAATGAAAAATATGTTTGAGTATTAAGTTAGGTATTAAATGATATTGGTCGGATGAAGGGCGAGAGATATGAGAGATAGTAAGTGATATTAAGTTTTGCCTATGGTTTTTGTGAAAAGAGGCTTAATGTATCTTTAAATAAACCATAATTTCTATAGAATTTAGTTCACATTGAAACAAGTCCACTTTGTCGATTTTGAGCATTTTAAAAAATAATTATTTTGCTACACAACACTCCTACTTTCATTTCAAAATGTTTTGCTTCCATGCATATATAGTTGCTCATGTTATAAATACTTTATTCTATATTATAATATAGGCAACTCCAATAATATATTCCAATAATAATAGTATTTTTAACAGTTCAATTTTTGATTGCGTTTGCTTACACCATTTTATCTAATTGTTATCTTTAATGCAATTTACATATTATTGTATGTGTTTTTAAGCCAATGCGGTAGTTCTCTAATTTAGTTATTATTGTGTATGTCAAAATGTATAATAATGAAAATATTGTAATTTTTTTCTTTGAAATAACTTTGGAACATTATTTCACTTAGAGCATAATTTCTCCATTTCATATTTAAAATGGTATCGCCGTAGCGAATTATGTATACAATGAAATTTATATGTTAGACATAGGCTAAACTCATATTAAACTTATGTAGCATAGACACAAAAATTAATAAACATGCATAGTATGTAATGCCTGCAAAGTCAAGAATAATAAAAAGCAAATATTAACACATATTGTATAAAGTCATTGTGGTCCAAAAAATTAGTTATATTTTTTGTGTTCGAGATTACTTGAGTATATTTATCATCAAATGTTTGTTAGTAACATTTAATAAAAAAACTAATCTGAAAAAAAACTAATATTCATGAACATACGCTTTTACCTTCATGTAACAATAAATAAAAAATACAGCATTAATAAATCATGTGGTGAACTTCGTGTGCGTATCGCGGGTTTGCACTAGTTAAGTTATGAAAATATAATTTTTCATCAGATTTTCATAATGATATTATTAAGGTTACCCATGTGCTACGTATTTGCACTGGTATTTATAAAATTCAATATTTACAAAAAACCAAACTTCCTAACTTTTTCCCTTTTTTAAAAATTTCAAGATTTTTTTAAGCTCTCTCTCCATATTAAGCTACTTCCACTGCCTCGTTATCTCTATGTTGTTAAGTTCTTATTCCAGTTCATATATATGAACATTCATTCCACTTAATATGACCTCTTATTACTTCATTGTCCTCTAAAGATCCATGTCTTTAACAAAACCTGATTAAACCTACTATGTCTACCTTTTTCCTTGAAATTCTTCCCTTCCTCTCCACCATTTATCACTTAAAAAACTGATAGTGTTTACTTCACTGTTTCTTTTTTTGTGCCAAATCAAACCCATTTTCCATTCATGTTCGATTTTCATCGACTAGAACCCTAGATCCCTATAATAATAAAATTTCTATTTAATTGCAACAATTGCCTTCTCAGTTGCATATATCTATTTGATTTTTTATCTTAAACATTAAACATTAAATACAACGGTTTATGATTTTTGTTTAATGATAAAAACACACACACACACACACACACACATATATATGCTTATGCATGTATGTATATGTATGTATGTATTTTAAATATGTTTGTAATAGTACTATTGTAATATCACATAATGAAATAAACAGATCAGAATTTCAAATAAACGAATATTTTATTTAGAATTTCATTTGAACAAATAGTTTATTTCATTTCAACTTTGAATAATACACATTTATTACATAGCTTCCTCTATATTTTACACTTTCATATTCAACTCCATTTTTCACTCTTACATACAACTCACTCTCACATACAACATTCCCTCATTTATAACTCACTCACTCACTCATACTTCAATTTGATTTGCTATCTCCTAGTTTTAATTATTTTTTGAGTCTTGCGCTTTACCTGTTAAATAAACAACAGCGTGGGAAAAAGCAAAAAGAAACAAACTAAAATTGCAAAAAATATGAATGTGATTAAATATATTGTTGCCTTGGTTATTTAGGTGGTTTGTTTTCATATTTTAAAGTAGAACCAAATAATAATGAGCATGAAAAATATATGACATGCACAGTGTATCGTTGTACAAGCCATAAGGTCGTGCACATACATAAGATTTATTTGCATAAATTCAATTTTAAGGACAAATGCAAAGATCAAGCCTAAAGGCTCAACACAAAGCAAGTGTGCACAAGGTAAAGCCCAAGCAAGATCGGGCTCAACTAAAGTGCATCACACAGCACATAGTTGTGCAACCAAAAGAAGAATGTAGCAAATAGCCAAAAATGTAACATTCCCGTTTTTAAATCAAATTCAAATTGGAAATTAATTTAATTGTGAATTAATTTGGTATTTTCCAAATTAAATAGATATTTGTTTGTTTATTAATATAAATTAATATAAATATGATTTTTAAGTAGAATTTCTAATTGGAAATTAAGAAATAAATATTCTGAATAATATATTAATTATAAACTTAATTGTGGATTGATTTGAAAATCTAAATATTTTATAAATAGATTATAATTGGGAATTTGAATTTGAAATTCAAATAAATATATGTTGAAATTAAAGATTTGGAAAATTAATAAATTATGATTGGAAAAAAATTTATATTTATTAAAAGATATTTGTTTACTCATTTATAAATACAAACTAATTGCATATTAATTTTTGAAATTGAAATTTGAAAATAAAAGTTTTGAATATATATTGGATTTGGAAAAAATCTATAATTTTATAATAGGAAAACTTTTTTTATATTTATAATATGATGATTTGAAATTTTTTATTTTGAAATTGATTTACAAAAGCTATTTAAAAAGAATAAATTCTAATATATATATATATGTATGTATACATGTTTATTTAAAAGTATAACAGTTTTAATTTAAATAAGATTTGATAAAAATGGTTTGTAAAACTAAATTGAAATATACATACATACATTTAAAAGTATAATAAGTAAGCTTAAAATTAAATTTGAACATTTTCTTTTAAAAATATAGTTTGTAAATATATAAAAGTATAAAAATAAGAATTAATAAAAGTTTAAATTATACATATCTTTTGGAAATCAATAAGAAAATATATATGTGTGTGTATATATATATATGTTCAAAATTGGTTTGTAAAGATATAAAATTAAGTAAATTATAAGATAAAAGGGGTTAAAACATAATTTTATCACAAAAGACATTTGTAAAGTTGAGATTATAAGGTTTAACAAGTGTAAAATTTTAATGATGAGAATTAAACAAGTGTTAGCCCATTTTACAAGTGGCAAGGTCATTTTTTTCCTTTTGAATATGAATTTTATACAAAAAAGAATTTGCTGAACTAGGCTATTCTCAGTTTTGTAAAACCTGAGAACAAAGAAAAGCAAACGCAAACAAGCCTGAAAACAAATTTTCAAAACTAGAAAAAAAGAAATCAAAATCAAAAAGAAAAATCAGATTCAACTTAATAATCATCAAAGCAAAGAAACAAATCATCAACAATCAAGTAAGGTACAGATTCAAACAAATCTGAAAGCAAGTTTCAGATCCAAATACAAAATCCTATAAAATCTGAAGCCTGGAAAGAAATCAGAAGAAAAAAATCAAAACAATCTGGTACTTAAAGCAAGGATCAAACAAGATTCAACTCAGTGTAGACCATATCAGGTTCAACTCTAACCAAATCAATATTCACCAAGCAACAGACTAAAGTTTCAAATCAAATTTAAATGCATTTCCAGATTTTTCAACATCTCGTCCCAGGCTTTATGTCCTCTGTCTTCATCCCTGAGGTTAGCAAACCTAACCATTTAAGCTTGAATTTGTGAATTGTCTTGATGTGATTGCTTGTTATTATTGAGATAAATGCCTGCATGTATAGATATGCATATAAATAATGGTGTGCATGTCTATGGATATATGTTCCAAACTCTATTCTTTATTTTTCCAGTTTAACTCAATCAAAAACAAAAGCATATCTCACCACATATACAATATTAGGTTATGATAATTGAAAGAGAATTGTTTGTATTTGATATATGCTATTTTTAAAAATATTTATTAGTAAAATCAACAAGTAATTTCACTAGAGGAAGAAAATACAGTAGAAATTGGTTCAAGTCGGTAAAAATTAATTGCTTTAAATTCAAGTTTTGATCAAATTAACAAATACAGATTTGGATATGATGATTTTTAACAACATTATTTGGATTTTTAAGTATGGGATTGTGGTGAATTTCTCTGTTGACTTGAATTTGGGTTTTCATCAATTGTTGACGAACGGGAAGGTAATAATGTTCGAAATCAAGGTTGGAGGTAGAGTGATGGTTGATGATTGTGGGAAAAATAGTGGTAAATTTTATAGTTGAACGTGGTGGCTGTTCATAGTCGAACTAGGGTTTGAAGACCCGTTTTGGTCGAGGTAACTTAGGAGCTTCATGCAGCTTCGATAGATCATCGGAGGCATTCGTTTGTGATGGGATCAAAGAATTGTGACATGGTGAATCTCTGGTGAGGTCGACGAAGAGTCTCGAGTTTGGGATCGTCGGCGTAAAGTGATTTTTCTGATGGGTTTTGGTTCCATTTTTAGTTCGAGAGGCTCGATTTAGTTCTCTGGTGACTTCATCGGAATGGGGTGATCAGAAGGTTAGGGTAGGTTGCCGACGGTATATCGAGGGCTTCGGCGATGATCGAAACGGTGGAGTTCATCTGTACATAAGCACATGAGATGTGTGTGTCAGTGATAAGGAAAGGGAGAAGAAGAAGGATAGGTTGTGGGGTTGTCTCGGGGATTTACGAGTTTGGCTAAGGTATGGTGATGAGATAACTCGAGCATTACAGCGGGTGATTCAAATTGTTTTTACAGACTTAAAATTTTAAATATACAACAAAGTTTTAAAAGGAAAAAAGGGGTAGCTCGGGGGTTTTGAAGTTTAACTCGAAGGGTGTCTCGGGTACAATGGCATCAGGCTCGGGTCTCACTCGAGTGGCCTCGTGTTTATGATTTTAAAAGTCTTATAAAGGTTAATTTGCTTAAGGGTTTACGATAATTGAATGATGATAATTTATTTTCAAAATTTATGGAGTAATAAATAAAGATAAAATGGTTTTTTTTAACTAAGTAAGATCTTAAGTTGTTAATGATTTATTAATTAATGAAAGTAGTTAAAAGGATAATTACTTAATGATAGTAATTGAAGGATTAATTACTTAATTACTCACATGGAATTAATGTATAGGATTTATTAATTAATGGGATAAATCAAAGGTTATTTAGATAAGTAAAGATTGACTACTTAATAATTAAAGGTTAACTAATTAATTAGCAATGATAATTGATAATATAATTAATCAAAGATTGATTAATTAACATAAGAAATTAAAGGTAATTAATTGCTCAAAGATAATTATTTAATTAAAAGTAATTAATTAATGATTTAAAATTTATTTATCAAATAATTAAAGTATAATTAATTAAGGATAAATAATTAAATAGTAATTAATCAAGGATTAATTCATTAATTGTAATTAATTAAGGATAATTAATGAAATGATAATTAATTAAGGTTTAATTAATGTGATCAATTAATAGATAATTAAATAGTTAAAGGTTAATTATTTAATAATTAAAGGTTAATTAATTTATTATTAACGGTTAATTAATAAAGGATTTAAAGAATAATTAATCCAAATGATTTGTAATTAATTAATGTTAATTAACCAATATTAGTAGTTTATTCTTAACTAATTATCTGATTTAAATTAATCAGATGATTAATTAATCTCACTTATGGATGATTGTATTCTATTGAATGCTATGAATTGTTGTGATATCTTTGATATATGATGCTTTGTTTTGTTTTGAGCTGTTATGAATGTAATTTATTTATATGTGATAAATTTACGTTATTTATATGTGAATCTGTGAATGAAGATAAGAGTTATAGGATTATACCGCTTATCGATAATATTGTGCTTGAATCTATGATGATTGATGATGTTGCATTATTGTGTAAAACCCCTGGACTACACCATACACACAAATATGGATTGCACGAGGAAATTGGTTAAGTCGCAGATTTTTAAAATGGTTTTAAAATTGAATTTTGAATCCAAATGGTTGGGTATTGGAATTGGGTTAAATATGAAAAGCTTTTGAAATGGAGTTTTGAAGATAAAAGTTATTTTGAATAACTTGATTAAGTTTTGAAATTTAGATAATTTGATTTGAATTTTAATTCAAGATTTGAAATCGAATTCTATGTTTGGAAATTATGGTTAAAAAGGTTATCCAGTTATAAATGTGTTTATATAGGTTTAAAGCCATTTAAAAAAATATATTTTGTGAATTTGAATTTAACCCAAGTTGTATACTTGAAGGGGTTTAACTCGTGCAAATGTAATTGGATTTTTTTTTTGAAACAAAAACTATTTGGTTTTAAATAATAATAGCTTTCATATAAAGAAAGGATTTCCAATTTGTGTTGAAAGATTTCAAGTTTGAAATGGAATTGAAATAGTTTTAAAAACTATGAATGAATCTTTGTGAAAGATGGTTGAACCTTGTTTTGAAAAAAAAAAACTATTTGTTTTCAAATAATAATAGCTTTCATATAAAGAAAGGATTTCCAATTTGTGTTGAAAGATTTCAAGTTTGAATTGGAATTGAAATAGTTTTGAAAGCTATGAATGAACCTTTGTGAAAGATGGTTGAACCTTGTTTTGAAATTGGAGAGGATTTTAAATGGTGTATCTTTTATATATAAGAGATTTGAAATGGGAATTGTTTTGAAAGTTATGAATGAATCTTTCGAAATGGTTTTAAAAGCTATAAATTGAGTCTTCGATTTAATGATTGGATGAGTTAATCCAATTTGAAAAGGAAATTGTTTTGAAAAGCCGTGAATGGATCTTTGTGAAAAATGGTGAACTTTGTGAAGTGAATATTTTTGTTTAAAGTTTTGGAAATGATAATTTGTTTAAACCATTTAAAAAGGAAAGTTTTGGGTAAAAAGTTGTGACTTAAATGAGATCCTAATATCCATGTGTTTTTAAATATTGCGCTCATTATTCGGTTTAGTCGGGAGAGGACCTTGTGTCATATAACCCATTCCGAATAATGATACGACGTTATGGATAGCATTTGAAGACCGGATATTTCTGGAAGCAAAAGGATAACTCGTCGAATGTCTCTACACCGGCTGATCCCCGGTATAGAGATTTGATCACCCTTTGTGATGGGAAGTCTGAACATGATTAGGAATTATCCGGATTTGCAAGGGCTTCTTTGTAAAGTGCCTTCGATTCTGTTCGAACCCGAAACAGACTTGTATGGATGTGTGTCTGACATTACACATTGAGATGTAAAGCTGGTTTCTATCAAATACATTTCTGTTTGGTGGTGGTGATTTATTCTCTTAGCTTAACACCCTTTCCCGAGACGTACGAGCTCAGAGGTTATGTAGCTGATGGTTACTAGTGTTACATTCCCAATTTGGTAGTGTGGCATGCTGAGTGCTGTTGAGTGTTGCTGATCATTTGTTGATCGAAGCATGGCTTTTGTGACAAGCATGGCTTTGTGGATGAGACCTCATCGGACCTCACACCACAGAAATGGTCAAAACAGGAAAGATGTAGTAAGGTTATCAGGGGTCGCACCCCTAGGGTATGTCCATTCCTTCAGGAAAAGGGTGGTATCATGGTATGGAGCCCAGATATTTAACCTATATGATTACTGCAAATACATTGCTTTGTGGTCGTTGGTGTTGAGAGCTCTCGAATAAAGGTCGCTAACGACCGGGGATGGCATATCTGTAGGTGTTACTCCCGGGAAGGGAGTAAACCAGCCTTGTGTTGGCAGAGAGCCGAGTAGGTTCTCGGGGCGTCCCTCTAGAGGCGTTCCCATGTGGCAATAGGATGTTCCTTAGCCTGACCATTTGTTGGAAATCCAAAGAAACAATACGCGCCCTGTACGGTTTTAGTTGCCTAACCTACCACGTAATATGGCGGTAAATTGCTATTGAACATGGTAGCTATAGTAGGCATACGACGAAATGTTGTATGCTGGCTAAGATTAATATTACACTTTCGAAATGTTTTCCACTATGCACTAATAATATCAAAATGGTTTTCGCGTATCAAGCATGTTTGACTATCATAAGGAGAAATCTCCTCCAATTCTGTGTTTGCATGGTGTGTGCGGCGGGAGGCCTTGTGCTAGTTTCATTTTCCAAAAAGCATTGCGAATTTCAATTTTAAGTTCTTTTATTATTATTTTTAAAGATAAACTGTTTTTGTTTGCTCATACCAGTCCCATGACTGATCCAGAGTTTATTGTTCCCTTCTTAAACTCTGGATGCCCATAATTTTCAATACAGGCAGTCTAGAGTTGGGTTTTTTAAATAATCAAATAGTAGGTGTAGATTCGGTAGCTTTCAGCATTTGGAAATCTTCTTTAGTTTTTGGATGACTGACCTTGCTTAAGTACAACTTGATTGGGGGTCCGAGCTATCTTTAGTTTGGAGATGGAGTTGCAGTTGCAATATGGAGATTCATTCTGTTGGAGTTATCTTTTCACTGTCGATGGTTGCAAAGTCTTGACCATCTTGTTGTTGTTATTTCTTCTGCTGTAGTCTGGTATCTCTGATAGTATTTGATATCTTTTGTATCAAATTGTTGTATTGAATATTGTATATCAATAATGTTCATTTTTCTTCCGCTATGTTGTTATACTTAATGTGTTATAAGCTCCGGCGAACCGGATTCGACGTTTGAATCTGCGGCATTCAAATATGAGTGAAGTACGGGTGTCGATTTTCGAACGCTGAAATTTGGGTCATGAAAAATTTGGTATCAGAGCTTAAGGTTGAAAATTTAGCTCAGGAGTATAACACATTAGGTAACTCATTAGATATAGGGTGAACTATACCCTAGAATGAGTATATCCCTAAGATATCTGTCTGTATGCCTCAGTAAATTCTCTTACTATCCACCGATAGTAAGTATGAGTGCAAGAAGAGGACGAGGTAGGGGACATGGGAATACGACTACAAATGGTCGATATCCTGTAATAACAACATAAATAATCTTTTCCTATCAATCAATCTCTTATGATCACCATTCAGTTTCAATTCTTTGATTTCTTCGTGGCAGCTCCAGAAAGAAGTTTTGGTGTGATGGTGGCCCTACGAATCGTTGTAGAAAATCCTTACTTCGTATCTTCATCGATTTCTTGTAAATCTTTCCGTTTTTAGCATCAATGAATTTGACATATTATTTGAAATAAATTGGTTAACAAAATAAAAAGATAAATTAATTTGTAGCGATAAAACGATTTTGGTTAAAACCCAAATTTGAAATTCTATTGTAATTTCTTGGGAGTATCAAAGTCCGAAGAGGGACAAGTTATATATACTTTAGGATATTTCGACCCGAGTTTGGAATCCATGCCTGGTGTTTGAAAACTATGGAAGATTGAATCTATCTATCTATTCTCTAGGGTCCGATATATTCTACGAATGGTTAGTCATCCCTTCGAACTAACCAGTGTCCATGTTTACTTCGTAGATCTAGTGACCTGAGTGTCTTGTGTACCATTGAATGAGTTCGTTCTCATACTTATTGGTTATATTCTAATTTGGTAAGCCAAATGCAGGATAGATAATTAGCTTGATTGATGAGTCGATTCTCTATCTTTGTATATCCATTCTTTGTTGTCTACCTGGCAAATTTCGAGGACGAAATTTTCTTACGGGGGAAATTTGTAACATTGCCGTTTTAAAATCAAATTCAAATTGGAAACTAACTTAATTTTTGAAATTTAAATGTGAATTAATTTGGTATTTTCCAAATTAAATAGATATTTGTTTATTTATTAATATAAAAGAATATAAATATGATTTTTAAATAGAATTTCTAATTGGAAATTCAGAAATAAATATTCTGAATAATATATTAATTATAAACTTAATTGTAGATTGATTTGAAAATCTAAATATTTTATAGATTATAATCGGGAATTTGAATTTGAAATTCAAATAAATATATGTTGAAATTAAAGATTTGGAAAATAAATAAATTATGATTGGAATAAAATTTATATTTATTAAATGATATTTGTTTACCCATTTATAAATACAAATTGATTGTATATTAATTTTGAAATTGAAATTTAAAAATAAAAGTTTTGAATGTATATTGGATTTGGAAAAAATCTATAATTTTATATTAGGAAAACTTGTTTTGTATTAATAATATGATGATTTGAAAATTTTATTTTGAAATTGATTTAAAAGCTATTTTAAAAAAAATCTAATATATATATACACACACACATGTTTATTTCTTTTATGTATATAGATAAATATTTATTTAAAAGGATTATAGTTTTAATTTAAATAAGATTTGATAAAAATGGTTTGTAAAACTAAATTGCAAATATACATATATACAATTAAAAGTATAATAAAATAAGTGTAAAATAAGATTTGAAAATTTTCTTTCAAAAATATAGTTTGTAAATATATAAAAGTATAAAAATAAGAATTAACAAAAGTTTGTATTATACATATCTTTTGGAAATCGATAAGAATATATATATATATATATATATATATATATATGTTTAAAATTGGTTTGTAAAGATATAAAATTTAGTAATTTATAAGATAAAAGGGTTAGAACATAATTTTATCACAAAAGACATTTGTAAAGTTGAGATTGTAAGATTTGACAAATGTAAAATTTTAATGATGAGAATTAAACAAGTGTTAACCCATTTTACAAGTGGCAAGATCATTTTTTTGTCTTTTGAATATGAATTTTATACAATAAAGAATTTGTTGAACTATGCTATTCTCAGTTTTGAAAAACTTGAGAACAAAGAAAAGCAAATGCAAACAAGCTTAAAAACAAAAATTTCAAAACTAGAAAAAAAGAAATCAAAAGCCAAAACAAAAATCAGATTCCACTTAATAATCATCGAAGCAAAGAAACAAATCATCAACAATCAAGTAAGGGTCAGATTCAAACAAATCTGGAAGCAAGTTTCTGATCCAAATACAAAAGCCTGTAAAATCTAAAGCCTACAAAGAAATCATAAAAAAATCAGAACAATCTGGAACTTAAAGCAAGGATCATACAAGATTCAACTCAATGTAGACCAGATCAGGTTCGACTCTTACCAAATCAATATTCACCAAGCAACAGACTAAAGTTTCAGATCAAATTTAAATGCATTTCCAGATTTTTCAACTTCTCTTCCCAGGCTTTATGTCCTCTGTCTTCATCCCTCAGGTGAGCAAAAATAACCATTTAAGCTTGAATCTGTGAATTGTCTGGATGTGATTGCTTGTTATTATTGAGATAAATGCCTACATGTATAGATATACATATAAATAATGTTGTGCATGTCTATGGATATATGTTCCAAACTCTGTTCTTTAGTTTTCCAGTTTAACTCAATCAAAAATAAAAGCATATCTCACCACATATACGATATTAGGTTATGATATTTGAAAGAGAATTGTTTGTATTTGATATATGCTGTTTTTAAAAATATTTATTAGTAAAATCAACAAGTAATTTCACTAGAGGAAGAAAATACAGTAGAAATTGGTTCAAGTCAGTAGAAATTAATCACTTTAAATTCAAGTTTTGATCAAATTAACTAACTCAAATTTGAATATAATGATTTTTAACAACATTATCTGGATTTTTAAGTATGGGGTTGTGGTGAATTTCTGTGTTGACCTGAATTTGGGTTTCCATCAATTATTGACGAACGGGGAGGTAATAATGTTCGAAATTAAGGTTGGGGGTAGAGTGATGGTTGATGATTGTGGGAAAAATAGTGGTAGATTTTATAGTCGGACGTGGTGGCTGTTCATAGTCGAACTAGGGTTCGAAGACTCGTTTCGGTCGAGGTAACTTAGGAGCTTCATGCAACTTCGATAGATCATCGGAGGCATTCGTTTATGATGGGATCGAAGCATTGTGTCGTGGTGAATCTCTGGTGAGGTCAGCGAAGGGTCTCAAATTTGGGATCATCACCATAGGTGATTTTTCTGATGGGTTTTGGTTCCATTTTTAGTTCAAGTGGCTTGATTTAGTTCTCTGGCGAGTTCATCGGAATGGGGTGATCAGGAGGTTAGGGTAGGTTGCCTGCGGTATGTCGAGGGCTTCGGCGATGATCGGAACGGTGGAGTTCATCTGTACATGTGCACATGAGATGTGTGTGTCAGTGACAAGGAAAGGGAGAAGAAGAAGGATAGGCTGTGGGGTTGTCTTGGGGATTTACGAGTTTGGCTAAGATATGGTGATGAGATAACTCGAGCATTACAACGGGTGATTCAAATTGTTTTTACAGACTTAAAATTTTAAATATACAACAAAGTTTTAAAAGGAAAAAAGGGTTAGCTCGGGGTTTTGAAGTTTAACTCGGAGGGGGTCTCGGGTACAATGGCATCAGGCTCGGATCTCACACGAGTGGCCCCGTGTTTATGATTTTACAAGTCTTATAAAGGTTAATTTACTTAAGGGTTTACGTTAATAGAATGATGATAATTTATTTTCAAAATTTATGGAGTAAAAAATAAAGATAAAATGGTTTATTTTTTTAGCTAAGTAAGATCTTAAGTTGTTAATTATTTATTAATTAATGAAAGTAATTAGAAGGATAATTACTTAATGATGGTAATTGAAGGATTAATTACTTAATTACTCACAAGGAATTAATTTATGGGATTTCTTAATTAATGGGATAAATCAAAGGTTATTTAGATAAGTAAAGATTGACTACTTAGTAATTAAAGGTTAACTAATTAATTTGTAATGAAAATTGATTAATATAATTAATCAAAGATTGATTAATTAACATAAGAAATTAAAGGTAATTAATTACTTAAAGATAATTGCTTAATTAAAAGTAATTAATTAATGATTATAATTTATTTATCAAATAATTAAAGTATAATTAATTAAGGATAAATAATTAAATAGTAATTTATTAAGGATTAATTTATTAATTGTAATTAATTAAGGATAATTAATTAAATGGTAATTAATTAAGGGTTAATTAATTAATATGATCAATTAATAGATAATTAAATTATTAAAGGTTAATTATTTAATAATTAAAGGTTAATTAGTTTATTATTAATGCTTAATTAATAAATGATTTAAAGAATAATTAATCAAAATGATTTGTAATTAATTAATGTTAATTAACCAATATTAGTAGTTTATTCTTAACTAGTTATCTGATTCAAATTGATCAGATGATTAATTAATCTTACTTATGGATGATTGTATTCTATTGAATGCTGTGAATTGTTGTGATATCTCTGATATATGATGCTTCGTTTTGTTTTGAGCTGTTATGAATGCTATTTATTTAGTTGTGATAAATTTACATTATTTATTTGTGAATCTGTGAATGAAGATAAGCGTTATAGGATTATACCGCTTATCGATATTATTGTGCTTGAATCTATGATGATTGATGATGTTGCACTATTGTGTAAAACCCCTGGGCTACACCATACACACAAATATGGATTGCACAAGGAAATTGGATAAGTCATAGATTTTTGAAATGGTTTTAAAATTGAATTCTGAATCCAAATGGTTGGGTATTTGAATTGGGTTAAATATGAAAAGCTTTTGAAAGGGAGTTTTGAAGATAAAAGTTATTTTGTGTCACGACCCGCCATTTCGTACCATTCAAATCGACAATAATCCACATATGTCAGGCTTGAATGATGCGAACTAACAGATTTTAAATAAATTTGGAGCAAATGAAATCAAATATACATAATCATAGACACAGAACAATCAGAATAACTCGCAGCAGAATATAAAATAACATAGTAGTTCATGAAGCTACTATAACAGAATCTCAAACCAAATGCATAATACAATCTGAAAACAACATAATAGAAATCCCAAATACATAGAAGTTCACTAATACATGAGATAAACTAGAATAGCTGAAACAGAAATAGATATAAATGTAGATAGGCAGAAACTCCAACAAAGACCAACTCGAGAAAGAGAATCCAAAGCTGTGAATACTCAGGCTGACCCGAGCGTAAAGAAAAACACAAAACACTCGAGTTAGGACAATATATACTTATATAATGTAAACCATCTCAAGTGAACTGTAATAAAGAAGAAGCAACTTAAAGGATGCCTGGGACCACCCATCATCTAAGGATCCGTCAAATTATTTACTATATAGTAATATTGCACTATTATAATAACGTCTACAGTAAAATAAACATACTTTTAAATAGCGTTCCGAGCTACTCATATCACCCTTCACATACATAATAGTCCCAATAGTCCATCCAATATCATGATATCTCCAGATCGAGAGACTATCAGAGGATACCACACGGGCTACGGGAGAAAAACAAACTTGTAGTAAAGGCTCAGTATGGTAGGTGACACGGCACACAAGGCAATGCCAGGGTAGATATACCAATTACGCACACGGGCTGGTGGTAACGTAGCAGCTACATACGCCCACCTTGAACAACACTTCAAATCAAGGGGTGCACCCAATCGATCACAACTGTAATAGAATGGTATCGAAGAAGTGTGTCCAGCCAGAGGTGCTACCTCCTTTGGCTTGAGATCGCTCCTGTTTTAGCCACCTTAAGCTAACTCACGAGAGTTAGGCCCACGTAATGTACCTTAGGAACATCGTCACCATCCTACTTCATTCTAAAATCTCCACCGCGTACACAGTTGTTAAAATAGTTTTCAGTATCGACAAAGAGTATGTCCATATCCGATCCCGGTCTCTTTGACAACCAATCGTTATGATAACCCGTAGTTATAATTTAAAAATGGTATTTATATTTCATAAATCAAATATCATTTAACAATTTTCTATCCTTTCAAATCATTTCCAAATATCAAACTTATCATATCATTTCAAAACCATATTCATTTTATTCAAATTTTAAAATACCATTTCGATTGACATTTCAACTAACAGGGTAGAAAATACCCAATCTCTAATGAGTTTTTCCTCCGCAGAGGTAATGATTTGCCAAAAACCAAAGCTTTGATACCAACTGTCACGACCTGCCATTTCGTACCATTCAAATCGACAATAATCCACACATGTCAGACTTGAATGATGCAAAATAACATATTGTAACTAAATTTGGAGCAAATGAAATCAAATACACAGAATCATAGACACAAAACAATCAGAATAACTCGCAGCGGAATATAAAATAACATAGTAGTTCATGACGCTACTATAACAGAGTCTCAAACCAAATATATAATACAGTCTAAAAACAAAATAATGGAAATCCCAAATATATAGAAGTTCACTAATACATAAGATAAACTAGAACAGCTGAAACAGAAATAGATATAAATGTAGATAGGCAGAAACTCCAGCAAAGACCAGCTCCAGAAAGAGAATCCAAAGCTGTGAATACTCAGGCTGACATGAGCGTAAAGCAAAACACAAAACACTCGAGTCAGGACAATATATACTTATATAGTGTAAACCGACTCAATTGAACTGTAATAAAGAACAAGTAACTTAAAGGATGCCTGGGATCACCCATCCTCTAAGGATCCATCAAAATATTTACTATATAGTAATATTGCACTATTATAATAATGTCTACAGTAAAATAAACATACTTTTAAATAGCGTTCCGGGCTACCCATATCACCCTTCATACATAATAGTCCCAGTAGTCCATCCAATATCATGATATCTCCAGATCAGGAGACTATCAGAGGATACCACACAGGCTACTGGAGAAAAACAAACTCGTAGTAAAGACTCGGTATGATAAGTGACACGGCACATAGGGCAATGCCAGGGTAGATATACCAACTACGTACATGGGCTGGCGGTAATGCAGTAGCCACATATGCCCACCCTGAACAACACTCCAAATCAAGGGGTGCACCCATTCAATCACAATAGTAATAGAATGGTATCGAAGAAGTGTGTCCAGTCAGAGGTGCTACCTCCTTTGGCCCGAGATCGCTCCTGTTTTAGCCATCTTAAGCTAACTCACGGGAGTTCGGTCCATGTAATGTAACTTAGGAACGTCGTCACCATCCTACTTCATTCTGGAATCTCCACTGCGTACACAGTTGTTAAAGTGGTTTTCGGTATCGACGGAGAGTATGTCCATATCCGATCGCGGTCTCTTTAACAAGCAATCGTTATTATAACCCTTAGTTATAATTTAAAAATGGTATTTATATTTCAAAAATCAAATATCATTTAACAATTTTCTATCCTTTCAAATTATTTCCAAATATCAAACTTATCATATCATTTCAAAACCATATTCATTTTATTCAAATTTTAAAATACCGTTTCAATTCACATTTCAAAATAGTGTATATTTCAAATCGAATTACTTCATTCAAATCATTAAAAATGAAGTTATCACATTTTATAATTAAATTATTAAATTTCCAAAGTTTAAACTTTAAAAGTTCATTTATTCACTTAAATTTATCAAAACAGTGAAAATTCACCTTTCGCGGCATTTAGAAAATGCTACGGAAAAGTCACATTAAAAACAGTTCAATTTAACAAATGACAACATTTAAAATGCTGTAATAGGGTTACATTAGTTTCAAAGAAAACTTAGTGAAATTCAACAATTATATCACTTACCAAAATGCTATAATCGCCTTTAATTAAATTTAGCGAGTTGGTTCATTTATATCAACTACACATTTACAAATGTTGTATTATCATTTACATTAGAAATAATAGCATTTCAAAAATGCAGTTAATTAACTTCAAATATTCAATATAATTTCACAAACAATTATATTTTTATTTAAATCATTTTTAACTTATAAAATCACATATTTTCACTTTTAAGACCATCATTAATTTTCTTTAAATTCATGATTTTATAAAGTTAAATTTCCATTCAAAAAAATCAATATTTAATAATTATTCACTTATTAAATTCCAATATTAAATTTCAATTCATATAATTAAAATTTTAAATTAACACTTAAGTTTAAATTTTCAAATATAACTTAATTTCATTTTATTTACTTAACTTAAAAATTCACTTTAAACAAAATTCACAAACTCCAATTTAAGTTATATTTCCAATTTCAACTTAAATATTCATTCATTTCACATTTCAACTTTACTCAAAAATCATTACTATATATAAAAATCATTTTAAATGAATTCTAATCTAAATTATCATAAATTTATCATATTTTCATATTTAATTTAAATTCCAATTATCACCAAATTAAAATTTCCAAAATAATTTACATCTCAAATTTCTAACTTTTCCATAATTTATTTCACTTATAAATTTTCAGAAAATCAATAATACTTTACAAAAAACATTTTTATTAAAGTCTAAATCAAAATATTATAATATTTACATTTCTAAAATACTTTAAATTTTTTAGAAAAACATATTTTAACTACGGGTCTGTATATAATTTTCTACGCTAGGTAAAGTGATACGGGTAATATATCATTTCAACCCGTAATTTACAAAGAAAACCCGGGTTTTATCATTTCAAACCCGCAGTCACAAGTAAGTGAAATAATCGAAAATCGCTCAGGCCTATCATTTCAGCCCATAACAAATTTTCCCTATTCTAAAGTCCGTTCGGGTATGTATCATTTCAACCCATAGTGATTCTAATCTAAAGGGAACTTGCAGTGTGGTAAACTGATATAAATAACAGAACATCATAATATTACAGTAACATATGATATAATAGGTGTTTAAGCATGGATGAACATCATATAATCATAACATAGTAGATATAATATGGTGATGCATTTTATAGATTCACAAGTGGTCGATTTACTAGTTATATAGGTATAAACTGTCTAGTGAGAACAACTCACTGGTATAGGCTGGAGATGACAATTGAAACACACAACCAATGATCTTCAGAGGCACGAAAGCACGACTAAGATTCGAGTGGGAGAGCCAAAGATTAATTTCCTTGAATACAATTCAAACAAAACAATATAACAAATATAAGCTTTCAACCCAAAAACGATTAAACAATTTTACAATTAACTGCATAAAACATAGCCAAAATGTTTGCACTTGCTTTCAACCTTCCTTAGGCTCGGCCATAGGTTAGAATGCATGGCTGAAGCATGGTTTTTGATTTGGTTTTGGGTTCATAAGAGGTCGGCCTACATGGTTTGATGATGGTGCAAACATATGATGCATGAAACAACAAAACAAGCAACACCACATGGTTTTCAAGCAAATCAAGGTCACGGCCAAGGCACAGGTGGGCACGGTTATCTCTGATGGGGTCAGGGGATGACATGGAAGAGGTGTCAGGATAGGCTGGAGGTGGTGGTGGTGGTGTAGGTGGCGGCTAAAGGGGGTGATGAAGGTGGTGGATGCATATATGTGCACGGCTATGCTATATAGTTGGAGTTTTGTGCATTTTGGTGATGGATCTTCACATGAATGGTGCATGGCCTGGCTAGGGGTTGTAAAGGATTTGATGATGATGGGTTCAAGTGGTGGTGGAGGCGGCCTATTTGAAGGAGGTGGCAGGACCGTACCTAAAAGGAAGAAGAGCAAGAGCAAAAATCAACTAAAAACAATGTAAAGTGAAATAGAAAAAGAAGTTTACCAAATATCTTTGAACAAGAAGAGGCCGAATTTTTTTTATCAGGTGAGAATAAAATAATTTATGTGAAAGAGAAATGAGATGGTCGGCTGAAGGAATGAAGTGATATGGCAACAAAATTGAATAGGTGTTGGTTGGAGTTGAAAAGGTGAGAATACAAAGAGCCTTAAGAAATAAAAAGTCACAAAACCTTTCAAATTTCTCTTATTTCTTTTTATAATTTTAAATAACTGAAATATATATATAAATTCAGCTAAAATACGAAAATATAACAAATAAACAAAATATAAATAATTAAATATTAATTATATATAATTATATCAAGAAAAATAGCAAAAAAATTGCCAACTAGGCTAGAAAATTTGGAAATAAATGCAATGAACATTGAAAATTTTATGTGTACATGAAAAATATTTATAAATAAAGATAAGAACATAACATAAAAACTCATTCACAAAAATAAATATATAAATTTTAATTAAATATAATTTAAATGAAGAAAATAGCAGAAAAATAGAAACTAGCCTTTAAAAATAGGAAATAAATGCAATAAATTTTGGAAAAATTCTATTATCACTTTAAAAATATTTAGAAATGAAATCTCACAAATAAAACAAATTTAAATAATTTCAAACAAAATAAAGTCAAATTTAAATTATATTAAAAAAAATCTAGGGTTGTTACACTCTCCCCCACTCAAATCTTTGCGTCCTCGAAAAGAACGGGCAAGGAAAATAAAGAGAAACAAGATAGAAAACCAAAATAGTACCTGAAACGAACAATTCCGGATTCGAAGCACGAATGCTCTCCTCCGTTTCCTAGGTACAATCTCGATCGTCAGTACTCCACTGTACATTGACTAGATTAACAGATTTCCTTCTGAGCTGCTTCGTACATCTGTCGACAATACGAAGTGGCTTCCTCTCAATAGTCAGATTAGGCTCAATATCCAAACTATCAAGAGCAGAAGGCTGGACAATAAGAGATGGATCATGAAGATGTCGGCGAAGATGCGAGACATTGAATACATTATGCACTCCAGAAAGCTTCTCGGGCAAATTCAGACGATAAGCTAAAGAACTAACTCTTTCCACAATGCAGAAAGGACCAATGAACCTAGGAGAAAGCTTCCATCTACGACCAAAACGAATGACATTCCTCAAGGGAGAAACCTTAAGGAACACCCGATCACCAATAGAAAATTCCAAATTCCGCCTACGCCTATCAACGTACTTCTTCTGCCTATCCTGAGCGGCTCTCAACCTCTTCTTAATCTCCTCAACTTTCTCAGAAGCTTCCAAAATCACATCAGGACCAAGAACCAAACGGTTACCGGATTCAATCCAGCAAGATGGGGATCTACAAGGTCGTCCGTATAAAGCAGCAAATGGAGACATTTTGAGACTGGCCTAAATGCAAATATGGAATGAGATAGATAAAAAGATTAAGAATAGACTGAAAAACAGAAGATAAGGTTATACCTGATAGCTATTATTGTAGGTAAATTCGGCAAGATGGAGATAATCTTCCCAAGATCCACCATAATCAAGCACACAAGCACGAAGAAGATCCTCGAGAATCTGATTCACTCTTTCCGTTTGACCGTCGGTCTGTGGATGGTAAGCAGTGCTCAAATTCAAACGAGTATCCATAGATTCCTGAAAAGCCTTCCAAAACTGACTGGTAAAGATAGGGTCACGATCACAAACAATACTGAGAGGAACACCATGGAGACGAACGATCTCTCTCATGTAGATCTCAAATAAGCTAGAAGTAGAACGAGTGACTTGACCGGAATAAAATGAGCGGACTTGGTCGGTCTATCAACAATAACCCAGATACTCTCATTACCCCTCCGAGTCCTCGGTAAACCATCGATGAAATCCATGGAAACTTGTTCCCACTTCGAATTGGGAATCTCAAGGTGCTGCAACAAACCAGGGGTCTTCTGGTGATCGGCTTTGACTTGCTGACAAGTCGCACACCGACTAACAAAGATAGAGATATTCTTCTTCATCCCCTTCCACCAATAAAGCCTCTTCATATCCTGATACATCTTCGACACAACAGGATGAATAGTAAGCCTGGATCGGTGATTCTCCTAAAGCAACTCCTGCCTTAAACCATCAACATTCGAGACACAAATCCTGCCATTAATCCTCAAAATCCCTCTATCATCAATCTAAGCTCCACTACTACCACCACCAACCCTGCTACGAACACTCTCCTTCATTAATCTAAGCATCTCATCCTCAACCTGCTTAGCGATAATACGGTCCAGAAGAGGAGAAGAAGAAACAACAAGCTGACACAACAAAGCCTTCTTCTGACTCAAAGCGTCGGCCACAACATTAGCTTTACCGGGAGTATAGCTAATATCGAGGTCGTAAGAAGCCAGAAACTCAAGCCAACGAACCTGCCTCTGATTCAAATCCTTCTGGGAAAAGATATACCTCAGAGACTGATGATCGGTGAAAAGCTCAAACTTGGTTCCTAGAAGATTATGCCTCCAAAGCTTCAAAGCAAAGACAAAAACAAGCAACTCTAAATCATAAGCAGCATAATTTTCCTCGTGGGTTTTCAACTGACGGCTGACATAGGCAATGACCCTACCATCCTGCATAAAAACAGCACCCAAACCCTCACGACTAGCATCAGTATATACCGTAAATCCATCACTTCTGTTCGGAACGGTAAGAACTGGTGCGGAAGTTAGCTTGCTCTTTAACTCATTGAATGCAGTCTGATCACTCCAGATAAACTTAGAATTCTTACGAGCCAAAGCTGTGAGAGGTGCAGCAATCTGAGCAAAATTCTCAATGAATCTCCGGTAGTAACCGGCAAGGCCCAGAAAACTACGAATATCAGATGGAGTCTTTGGAGTTTCCCAATCCTGAAATAGAATAGGAAGAACATAAGGACAACAGGAAAGATAAAATTATTAAAACGATAAAGAAAAGAGAAGAAAGAAAGACTTACATTGATCGTAGCGACCTTGACTGGATCAACTGAAACTCCTTTACTAGAAACAATATGTCCGAGATATCGGACTTCATCCTTCCAGAAATGGCATTTAGAAAATTTAGCCTTCAACTGATAATTTCTAAGAGTCTCAAAAACATATTTCAAATACGACTTATGCTCATCCTTAGTCTTAGAGAAGACAAGGATATCATCAACAAAGACAAGCACAAACTTATTAAGCACATCACGAAAAACACGATTCATCTAATCAACAAGGAAAGCAGGTGCATTAGTCAAACCAAAAGGCAAGACTAACCATTCATAAAACCATTCTCGGTGTGGAAAGCAGTCTTGGGAATGATATCCTCGGCAACCCTGAGCTGATGATAACCAATGGCAAGATCAAGCTGAGAGAAAACCGTGGCACCATAAAGCTGATCAAACATATCATTGATACGAGGCATTAGATATCTGTTTTTCATAGTGAGCTTATTCAACTCCCTATAATCAACACACATCCGAAGAGAACCATCAGACTGGGTGACAAAAACCATCGCAGCTCTCCATTCAGAAAAACTAGGCCTAATCTGACCTCTGGAAGACAAGTCCTCAATTTGCTTTCCCAACTCAACCTTCTCGCAGGGTGCCATTCTTCTAGGAAGAAGAACAACAGGTCGAGCACCAGGAATAAGATCAATCCGAAAATCAATTTTCCGCTTCGGAGGTAAAGAAGTGACTTCACCAAATACATCGGGATATAATCTAACCACAGGAGTTGAATCAAGATCACTGGGAGAAGAATCCAGAGAATAAATAAAGTTGCCAGCAAAATCCTGAGGCAAGCGACACTTAATAATCAAGGAATTCCCTTGATCATCAACAAGATGAACAGTCTGGGCTTTACAAGAGATATGAGCATCATGATTCACTAACCAATCCTAACCAGCAACAAATCAAAAGCATCGAAGCCCAAAACATAAAAATCACCACAAAAGGGATGATCAAAATGGAGAAGTTTCACTTCTCGAAAAATCCGATTAAGGTTAGCGGGACCCCCAATAGGATTTGAAACAAATAATGGAACAGAAGCATACTCAGGAGATAGGAGATGCTCAAACTTATCACACAAATCAACAGAAATAAAACTGTGTGAAGCTCCAGTATCAAACAACGCACGAACAGGATGATGGAATAAAGTAAATGAACCCTGGAGAGTACCTTGGTCATCACTAGGAGCAGGAGCAGGTGGAGGAACCGGAGATGATGCAGAAATGACAGCAAATATACCAGAAGGCGTACCCTTCTGTTGGGTAGGGCAGTCCTTCTTAAAATGACCTGGCTGGAGACAGATATGGCAAAGATCACACCTAGCCAACTGAGCAGGTGGAGGAATAGCAGCACCAGATAAAGTGGACAGCTATTGGCATAGTTCCCTTTCTGATCACACCCAAAGCAAGTGATGGAGGAGAGATTAACTGGTTGCCTCTGAGCAGGAGCAGATGTTGAAGATCCTAAACCAGAACGCTTCTGCCAATTCTTCTTCTGCTGCTGGAAATTAGGGTTACGCTTCTTGGAATTAGCGGAAGACTGAGCACCAGAAACAGTAGGACCTTTGGATGTGAGATTCTCATAGAAAATAGCCATATCCATAAGCTGGGTGAAAGTGCCATGAACATGAGAAATGAGGCGACTAAAATACTCAGGACAAGCACCATCAATGAATTTCTCATTCTTTTTGAGAGGAGTATCAATCAAGCTGGGACCGAACTTGGAAAGTTCGTTGAACTTCCTCTCATACTCAACAAAAGACATGCTACCCTGCTTAAGATCCATAAACTCATGATAAAGCTGAGATTTCCCAGCTTCTGGCATCCATTTTTCCACAAAAGCCTCCCTAGAAAGAGATATAGAAAACAAGCTTAAGATGGATTCAAAAGAAAAGGAAAAATAGGAACAAAATTCAAGATAATACAAAGGATACCTAAACTGCTCCTAAGTAATACCAGCTTCGACGGTGTTAGCCGTAACGGACTCCCGCTAATAAAGAAGAATCACGCAACTGCCTAGCTGCTAATTGACGCTTCTGGGCATCAGTAATATCAATACCAGTAAATATCCTCTCAACACTCCGCAACCACTGCTGAGCCTCAATGATGCTCTTTGAACCGGTGAATGGGATACCATCAAGTTGAGAGAATTCCTTACAAAGAACAGTGAATCGAACAGGAGCAACAGGTTGAGGAGCTGGGGCAATACCACGACCCCTACCTCTGGCATTTCCTCGATTCATCCTGAAAATATCAAGAATGAATTTAGGACAAGATAAAGACAAGCTAAAGGTAAATTAAGATAAGACAAGAGAATTCACTAGGATGAATATCCTAAAGGAAGAAAAATCTAACAAGGTAGATACGAAAGAAAGGAAATTAGAAAACATTTGAAAATCCTTTAAAACAAGAAAATATCTTATATCGAAATAATCTTTGAAAATCTTTTGAAAACATTTTGAAAAATCATTTTATATTTCGAAAATACGTCTCTCACAAAGATATTATTCTGAGATTGATTTCACTCATTCTAGGGTAGAAAATACCCAATCTCTAATGAGTTTTTGCTCCGCAGAGGTAATGGTTTGCCAAAAACCAAAGCTCTGATACCAACTGTCACGACCCGCCATTTCGTACCATTCAAATCGACAATAATCCACACATGTCAGACTTGAATGATGCAAAATAACATATTGTAACTAAATTTGGAGCAAATGAAATCAAATACATAGAATCATAGACACAAAACAATCAGAATAACTCGCAGCGGAATATAAAATAACATAGTAGTTCATGACGCTACTATAACAGAGTCTCAAACCAAATACAGTCTAAAAACAAAATAATGGAAATCCCAAATATATAGAAGTTCACTAATACATAAGATAAACTAGAACAACTGAAACAGAAATAGATATAAATGTAGATAGGCAGAAACTCCAGCAAAGACCAGCTCCAGAAAGAGAATCCAAAGCTGTGAATACTCAGGCTGACATGAGCGTAAAGCAAAACACAAAACACTCGAGTCAGGACAATATATACTTATATAGTGTAAACCGACTCAATTGAACTGTAATAAAGAACAAGTAACTTAAAGGATGCCTGGGATCACCCATCCTCTAAGGATCCATCAAAATATTTACTATATAGTAATATTGCACTATTATAATAATGTCTACAGTAAAATAAACATACTTTTAAATAGCGTTCCGAGCTACTCATATCACCCTTCACATACATAATAGTCCCAATAGTCCATCCAATATCATGATATCTCCAGATCGAGAGACTATCAGAGGATACCACACGGGCTACGGGAGAAAAACAAACTTGTAGTAAAGGGGTTGTGGTGAATTTCTGTGTTGACCTGAATTTGGGTTTCCATCAATTATTGACGAACGGGGAGGTAATAATGTTCGAAATTAAGGTTGGGGGTAGAGTGATGGTTGATGATTGTGGGAAAAATAGTGGTAGATTTTATAGTCGGACGTGGTGGCTGTTCATAGTCGAACTAGGGTTCGAAGACTCGTTTCGGTCGAGGTAACTTAGGAGCTTCATGCAACTTCGATAGATCATCGGAGGCATTCGTTTATGATGGGATCGAAGCATTGTGACGTGGTGAATCTCTGGTGAGGTCAGCGAAGGGTCTCAAATTTGGGATCATCACCATAGGTGATTTTTCTGATGGGTTTTGGTTCCATTTTTAGTTCGAATGGCTTGATTTAGTTCTCTGGCGAGTTCATCGGAATGGGGTGATCAGGAGGTTAGGGTAGGTTGCCTGCGGTATGTCGAGGGCTTCGGCGATGATCGGAACGGTGGAGTTCATCTGTACATGTGCACATGAGATGTGTGTGTCAGTGATAAGGAAAGGGAGAAGAAGAAGGATAGGCTGTGGGGTTGTCTTGGGGATTTACGAGTTTGGCTAAGGTATGGTGATGAGATAACTCGAGCATTACAACGGGTGATTCAAATTGTTTTTACAGACTTAAAATTTTAAATATACAACAAAGTTTTAAAAGGAAAAAAGGGTTAGCTCGGGGTTTTGAAGTTTAACTCGGAGGGGGTCTCGGGTACAATGGCATCAGGCTCGGATCTCACACGAGTGGCCTCGTGTTTATGATTTTACAAGTCTTATAAAGTTTAATTTACTTAAGGGTTTACGTTAATAGAATGATGATAATTTATTTTCAAAATTTATGGAGTAAAAAATAAAGATAAAATGGTTTATTTTTTTAGCTAAGTAAGATCTTAAGTTGTTAATGATTTATTAATTAATGAAAGTAATTAGAAGGATAATTACTTAATGATGGTAATTGAAGGATTAATTACTTAATTACTCACAAGGAATTAATTTATGGGATTTCTTAATTAATGGGATAAATCAAAGGTTATTTAGATAAGTAAAGATTGACTACTTAGTAATTAAAGGTTAACTAATTAATTTGTAATGAAAATTGATTAATATAATTAATCAAAGATTGATTAATTAACATAAGAAATTAAAGGTAATTAATTACTTAAAGATAATTGCTTAATTAAAAGTAATTAATTAATGATTATAATTTATTTATCAAATAATTAAAGTATAATTAATTAAGGATAAATAATTAAATAGTAATTTATTAAGGATTAATTTATTAATTGTAATTAACTAAGGATAATTAATTAAATGGTAATTAATTAAGGGTTAATTAATTAATGTGATCAATTAATAGATAATTAAATTATTAAAGGTTAATTATTTAATAATTAAAGGTTAATTAGTTTATTATTAATGCTTAATTAATAAATGATTTAAAGAATAATTAATCAAAATGATTTGTAATTAATTAATGTTAATTAACCAATATTAGTAGTTTATTCTTAACTAGTTATCTGATTCAAATTGATCAGATGATTAATTAATCTTACTTATGGATGATTGTATTCTATTGAATGCTGTGAATTGTTGTGATATCTCTGATATATGATGCTTCGTTTTGTTTTGAGCTGTTATGAATGTAATTTATTTAGCTGTGATAAATTTACATTATTTGTTTGTGAATCTGTGAGTGAAGATAAGCGTTATAGGATTATACCGCTTATCGATATTATTGTGCTTGAATCTATGATGATTGATGATGTTGCACTATTGTGTAAAACCCCTGGGCTACACCATACACACAAATATGGATTGCACAAGGAAATTGGATAAGTCATAGATTTTTGAAATGGTTTTAAAATTGAATTCTGAATCCAAATGGTTGGGTATTTGAATTGGGTTAAATATGAAAAGCTTTTGAAAGGGAGTTTTGAAGATAAAAGTTATTTTGTGTCACGACCCGCCATTTCGTACCATTCAAATCGACAATAATCCACATATGTCAGACTTGAATGATGCGAACTAACAGATTTTAAATAAATTTGGAGCAAATGAAATCAAATATACATAATCATAGACACAGAACAATCAGAATAACTCGCAGCAGAATATAAAATAACATAGTAGTTCATGAAGCTACTATAACAGAATCTCAAACCAAATGCATAATACAATCTGAAAACAACATAATAGAAATCCCAAATACATAGAGGTTCACTGATACATGAGATAAACTAGAATAGCTGAAACAGAAATAGATATAAATGTAGATAGGCAGAAACTCCAACAAAGACCAACTCCAGAAAGAGAATCCAAAGCTGTGAATACTCAGGCTGACCCGAGCGTAAAGAAAAACACAAAACACTCGAGTTAGGACAATATATACTTATATAATGTAAACCAACTCAAGTGAACTGTAATAAAGAAGAAGCAACTTAAAGGATGCCTGGGACCACCCATCATCTAAGGATCCGTCAAATTATTTACTATATAGTAATATTGCACTATTATAATAACATCTACAGTAAAATAAACATACTTTTAAATAGCGTTTCGAGCTACTCATATCACCCTTCACATACATAATAGTCCCAATAGTCCATCCAATATCATGATATCTCCAGATCGAGAGACTATCAGAGGATACCACACGGGCTACGGGAGAAAAACAAACTTGTAGTAAAGGCTCAGTATGGTAGGTGACACGGCACACAAGGCAATGCCAGGGTAGATATACCAATTACGCACACGGGCTGGTGGTAACGTAGCAGCTACATACGCCCACCTTGAACAACACTTCAAATCAAGGGGTGCACCCAATCGATCACAACTGTAATAGAATGGTATCGAAGAAGTGTGTCCAGCCAGAGGTGCTACCTCCTTTGGCTTGAGATCGCTCCTGTTTTAGCCACCTTAAGCTAACTCACGAGAGTTAGGTCCACGTAATGTACCTTAGGAACGTCGTCACCATCCTACTTCGCTCTAAAATCTCCACCGCGTACACAGTTGTTAAAATAGTTTTCAGTATCGACAGAGAGTATGTCCATATCCGATCCCGGTCTCTTTGACAACCAATCGTTATGATAACCCGTAGTTATAATTTAAAAATGGTATTTATATTACATAAATCAAATATCATTTAACAATTTTCTATCCTTTCAAATCATTTCCAAATATCAAACTTATCATATCATTTCAAAACCATATTCATTTTATTCAAATTTTAAAATACCATTTCAATTGACATTTCAACTAACAGGGTAGAAAATACCCAATCTCTAATGAGTTTTTGCTCCGCAGAGGTAATGGTTTGCCAAAAACCAAAGCTCTGATACCAACTGTCACGACCCGCCATTTCGTACCATTCAAATCGACAATAATCCACACATGTCAGACTTGAATGCTGCAAAATAACATATTGTAACTAAATTTGGAGCAAATGAAATCAAATACACAGAATCATAGACACAAAACAATCAGAATAACTCGCAGCGGAATATAAAATAACATAGTAGTTCATGACGCTACTATAACAGAGTCTCAAACCAAATACATAATACAGTCTAAAAACAAAATAATTGAAATCCCAAATATATAGAAGTTCACTAATACATAAGATAAACTAGAACAGCTGAAACAGAAATAGATATAAATGTAGATAGGCAGAAACTCCAGCAAAGACCAGCTCCAGAAAGAGAATCCAAAGCTATGAATACTCAGGCTGACATGAGCGTAAAGCAAAACACAAAACACTCGAGTCAGGACAATATATACTTATATAGTGTAAACCGACTCAATTGAACTGTAATAAAGAACAAGTAACTTAAAGGATGCCTGGGATCACCCATCCTCTAAGGATCCATCAAAATATTTACTATATAGTAATATTGCACTATTATAATAATGTCTACAGTAAAATAAACATACTTTTAAATAGCGTTCCGGGCTACCCATATCACCCTTCATACATAATAGTCCCAGTAGTCCATCCAATATCATGATATCTCCAGATCGGGAGACTATCAGAGGATACCACACAGGCTACTGGAGAAAAACAAACTCGTAGTAAAGACTCGGTATGATAAGTGACACGGCACATAGGGCAATGCCAGGGTAGATATACCAACTACGTACATGGGCTGGCGGTAATGCAGTAGCCACATATGCCCACCCTGAACAACACTCCAAATCAAGGGGTGCACCCATTCAATCACAACAGTAATAGAATGGTATCGAAGAAGTGTGTCCAGTCAGAGGTGCTACCTCCTTTGGCCCGAGATCGCTCCTGTTTTAGCCATCTTAAGCTAACTCACGGGAGTTAGGTCCATGTAATGTAACTTAGGAACGTCGTCACCATCCTACTTCATTCTGGAATCTCCACTGCGTACACAGTTGTTAAAGTGGTTTTCGGTATCGACAGAGAGTATGTCCATATCCGATCCCGGTCTCTTTAACAAGCAATCGTTATTATAACCCTTAGTTATAATTTAAAAATGGTATTTATATTTCAAAAATCAAATATCATTTAACAATTTTCTATCCTTTCAAATTATTTCCAAATATCAAACTTATCATATCATTTCAAAACCATATTCATTTTATTCAAATTTTAAAATACCGTTTCAATTCACATTTCAAAATAGTGTATATTTCAAATCGAATTACTTCATTCAAATCATTAAAAATGAAGTTATCACATTTTATAATTAAATTATTAAATTTCCAAAGTTTAAACTTTCAAAGTTCATTTATTCACTTAAATTTATCAAAACAGTGAAAATTCACCTTTCGTAGCATTTAGAAAATGCTACAGAAAAGTCACATTCAAAACAGTTCAATTTAACAATAGATGGCAGTTAAAATGTTGTAATAGGGTTACATTAGTTTCAAAGAAAACTTAGTTAAATTCAACAATTATAGCACTTACCAAAATGCTATAATAGCCTTTAATTAAATTTTGTCATTTGGTTCATTTATATCAACTACAGCATTTACAAATGTTGTATTATCATTTGCATTAGAAATAATAGCATTTCAAAAATGCAGTTAATTAACTTCAAATATTCAATATAATTTCACAAACAATTATATTTTTATTTAAATCATTTTTAACTTATAAAATCAAATATTTTCACTTTTAAGACCATTATTAATTTTCCTTAAATTCATGATTTTATAAAGTTAAAATTCCATTCAAAAAAATCAATATTTAATAATTATTCACTTATTAAATTCCAACATTAAATTTCAATTCATATAATTAAATTTTTAACTTAACACTTAAGTTTAAATTTTCAAATATAACTTAATTTCATTTTATTTACTTAACTTAAAAATTCACTTTAAACCAAATTCACAAATTCCAATTTAAGTTATATTTCCAATTTCAACTTAAATATTCATTCATTTCACATTTTAACTTTATTCAAAAATCATTACTATATATAAAAATCATTTTCAATTCATTTTAATCCAAATTATCATAAATTTATCATATTTTCATATTTAATTTAAATGCCTATTATCACCAGATTAAAATTTCTAAAATAACTTACATTTCAAATTTCTAACATTTCCATAATTTATTGCACTTATAAATTTTCAGAAAATCAATAATACTTTACAAAAATAATTTTGTTTAAGTTTATATCAAAATATTATAATATTACATTTCTAAAATATTTTAAAATTTTTACAAAATCATACTTTAACTACGGGTTTGTATATAATTTTCTACGCTAGGTAAAGTGATACGGGTAATATATCATTTCAACCCGTAATTTACAAAGAAAACCCGGGTTTTATCATTTCAAACCCGCAGTCCCAAGTAAATGAAATAATCGAAAATCGCTCAGGCCTATCATTTCAGCCCATAATGATTTTTCCCTATTCTAAAGTCCGTTCGGGTATGTATCATTTCAACACATAGTGATTCTAATCTAAAGGGAACTTGCAGTGTGATAAACTGATATAAATAACAGAATAGTATAATATAACAGTAACATATGATATAACAGGTGTATAAGCGTTGGTGAACATCATACAATCATAACATAGCAGATATAATATGGTGATGCATTTTACAGATTCACAAGTGGTCGATTTACTAGTTATATAGGTATATACTGTCTAGCGAGGGCAACTCACTGGTATAGGCTAGAGATGACAACTGAAACACATAACCAACGATCTTCAGAGGCACGAAAGCATGACAAAGATCCGAGCGGGAGAGCCAAAGATTGATTTCCTTGAATACAATTCAAACAAAACAATATAACAAATATAAGCTTTCAACCCAAAAACGATTAAACAATGTTAGAATTAACTACATAAAACAAAGCCAAAATGTTTGCACTTGCTCTCAACCTTCCTTAGGCTCAGCCATAGGTTAGAATGCACGGCTAAAGCATGGTTTTTGATTTGGTTTTGGGTTCATAAGAGGTCGGCCTACATGGTTTGATGATGGTGCAAACATATGGTGCATGAAACAACAAAACAAGCAACACCACATGGTTTTCAAGCAAATCAAGGCCACGGCCAAGGCACAAGTGGGCACAACTATCTCTAGTGGGGTCAGAAGATGACATGGCAAAGGTGTCAGGTCAGGCTGGAGGTGGTGGTGGTGGTGTAGGTGGCGGCTAAGGGGGGATGAAGGTGGTGGATGCAATTATGTGCTCGACTATGCTATATAGTAGGAGTTTTGTGCATTTTGGTGATGGATCTTCACATGAATGGTGCACGACCTGGCTAGGGATTGTAGAGGAGGTGGTGATGATGGGTTCAAGTGGTGGTGGAGGCGGCCAAGTTGAAGGAGGTGGCAAGGCCGAACCTAAAAGGAAGAAGAGCAAGAGCAAAAATCAAATAAAAACAATGTAAAGTGAAATAGAAAAAGAAGTTTACCAAATATCTTTGAAAAGAAGAGGCCGAAATTTTTTTCTCGGGTGAGAAGCAAATAATTTATGTGAAAGAGAAATGAGATGGTCGGCTGAAGGAATGAAGTGATATGGCAACAAAATTGAATAGGTGTTGGTTGGAGTTGAAAAGGTGAGAATACAAAGAGCCTTAAGAAATAAAAAGTCACAAAACCTTTCAAATTTCTCTTATTTATTTTTATAATTTTGAATAACTGAAATATATATTTAATTCAGTTAAAATAAGAAAATATGCCAAATAAACAAAATATAAATAAATAAATATTAATTATATATAATTAAATCAAGAAAAATAACAAAGAAATTGCCAACTAGGCTAGAAAATTTGAAAATAAAAGCAATGAACGTTGGAAAAGTTTTATGTACATGAAAAATATTTATAAATAAAGATAATAACATAAAATAAAAATGCATTCACAAAAATAAATAAATAAATTTTAATTAAATATAATTTAAATGAAGAAAATAGCAGAAAATAGAAAC